>CM033470.1:254217613-255417613 GCA_019447015.1 Hymenochirus boettgeri | reverse complement strand
ATTACAGTTTAAGCAGATCTATAGATAAAAATAGAAAGAAACCAACATCTGCTGTCTGCTTTAGTGAGACGTATTGAGGTGATTGTTGGTAATGAGCGTTATGTTTATCTGATGTCTTGCCTTACATATTGAGAACTTTACTCTAAAGTGCCCCACTTTATCCAGGTGCAGTAAGTCATTTGTGCCTCATATTACATTCTAATTTAGTTGTTATTCTTTGATTGTGTTTAAAGGCTGTCTAACACGATAGATAGCTAGGTAAGATATGGTACCCCCTCAATTACCCCATGGAATATGCCCCTCTGCTGTGATCTGATTGTGATGTGCGCAGCACATGCTAGTGGGGGACAATGTAGTTGGCGATTCAGTCCATTTCCGCAACGCATGCAATCACCAATTTTGGTGCAGGTCGCATACATTGCAATTAAGGACTTTAGGCCAAATCACAAGCACAGTGCACACACACATAGAAATGCAGTGCCTTAAGCCTTCAGGTATATTTTCATGTGTAGATGCAGTAAGTAACCTTGTTTTCCTACTAAATTTCAGCTCCTGTTCTCTGCCCTATTTGGAAAAAGGTGCAACCTCCACAATTATGAGGAGGCAGCTTGAAGTCAGTAAAGCATGGTCGGCCAGGAGGAAGGACCGTCCGTCGCGGCAACAGTGGCTGTGGCCGACAGTTTGCCGCAATGGAGCGTGCGGTCCATAGAGGACCGCACGATCGGCCGTGGTTTTCGGACTTGTCCATATACACTACAGGGAACTACACCGAAATATTTAAGGATTGGTACACAGCTTTAATTGCTGTGACATCAGATTTCATGGCCATTATGGTGTGTTATTACCCAGATAAAGCTTGATTTGCATGGGGCTTAAACTTAGGAAGTAAAGAAGGTTAGTCTTGCTGACAGAGTACCAGATAGGGCCCATCATCTGCTAATATTTTTTTAGTGTTTTGATAATTGGCACACCCTTAAACCATTTTTTTTGAGATTGTGGTTCCCTGTGCATCACCCTTTTGTTGTTTGCTTTATTTTAAGTTTAGAGACTAAAGGTTCGTACACATGCTCAATCTGTGAGCGAGGAACGATCCCCCATCGGCCGAGCCCTACACGCGACGAACGTCCGTTTCGTTGCGTGTTGATTCACCAGGCGGATCCACGAACGACCCCCGACCGCTCGTAAATCGAGCATGTGTACGAGCCTTAAACCATCAAAGTCACAGATATGATTTAAATTAAAATGTAAGAATTAAAAACAAACTGTTTTTTGGTTTAGTTAAGGAATGTCAAAGATTTACAAAAGCCATATAGTTTTTTTTACAATGGTATGAAATCCTCACTGTAATTTCACACATTTATTCATAAATAAATAAAATTTAAAAAAATAATCACGCTGGGACTTTTGAGTTATAAACCATTTCACAAATGTGAACGCACACGCAGATCAATTAGACAGCTAAAAATATCGACAAGAGAGTTGTAGATGCGGGTTACCAATTCAATTAGGTGTAAAGGATAATTTTAATGTTGGCAGAATCTTTTGAAATGTTAAACAGCCTTTCATCTGATGCCAAGAGGGAAAGAGATATCTAGGACCACTCCAAACTTTTAATCAAAATTCGTATAAAAAATAAATCTACACTTCTGCTGGACATATAGTAGCGCATTGCAAGGGAATTATCCTAATCCATGAATATTTACAGATCAGCCAATTCTGATTTTAACGAGCCCATCTTGGCTGTCATGGAATCAAACTGTAAGATTTTCTTGTTGCGTGTTTGGCTAAATTGACTGGGATCCTGTATCTCTCCTTGCATATAGATAAGCTAGAATGATGTACTGTAGTCTGACAAGACTTAAAGGAGAACTCAACCCAATTTTTTATACTCCAGAATCTGAAAACAACCCCCCTAAAAACACCAATAAACTATAAAATGCCACTTTAGTAAACCATTAAAGTAAATGTAAGAACTGTTAAGAACTGGATGAAGTATCTGTATGTATGTGCAGTGTCAGACCACACCTCCTGACCTCAGTCACATGCTTCCTTGCTTTATCTGTCCTGTAAAAGGATTGGCTAGAGATTATTAATGGGTGTGACCAACTGTAACAAGTTTATGCCATAGCTAAGGACTGAGCATGTGCAGAACATAATGGTCGTTGACCAAACTGTGTGAATCTAGAATGCTGAGAAATAAAGCACAAGCCATATGTTATTTAGGTAAATTTCCCAGCACCTGTATCAAAATGAGAGGCAAGACACAGATTACTGGTTTTATATCAAGGTGTTTTGCCTTCTGGTTCAGTGTTGTTATGTGGCTTTAGTTGCCCTTTAAGAGAGAGGTACACCTTGTTAATATATTATCTGTTACAAATGGGCCAGAATTACACAGACCCAATTAACTTACCCTTACCTATAGTGTCCTACACATGATTAATATTAGATCCTTAATACTGACAGGAAATGACCAACTGTGTTGCCTAACTTATATGGTCATTAGGACAGGATCCTCTGTTTTGGTAACATACAAAAAGAGGTCCAGGCAATTGAAAATCACTTGACTGATTCAGAATATTTTAATGTGTGTGGCATTTAATCGCAGGACACAAGGACATTCCTGATTTACATTCATGTTACTATGTAGTAATAAGGTAATGGTAGTTCGTAGTAATAAGATGGCACGTGCCTTATTTCTAAAGAATTATATTTAGGAGTAAATGGTTTTATTAATCTTCAGTATGTCTCAATCTACTTGCCTCTCTTCAATTCCAGCATAGATTTCTTTCCCTACTGTTTACTAAATACCTACATTAAATTAAATATTAAACCTGTTAAGATTATAATGTATGTGTAGTATTACTTTGCCAATATTGCTATGATACTGTTATTTTAATGAATGGGAAATAAATGTATCATTCTCATAGTGTATCCTAATGTAAAGCTTGTGCATTATGCTGGGCACTGCCAGTCCACAATGAGGACATCACAATGTGGTGATTCTGGAAAATGTGTTTGGTGTGCTTCCTTATATGGTGCTATGAGCAGATTTTAAGGGTTTTATGATCTTTATAATGACTATTTATATTTCTTATGATTGAAAGTTAATCTAGTTTTCCATCAAGACCAATCAGAAGTGTTAAAAACATATTATAACCATTGGTTTATTAAATTTGCCACTCTATGACACATAAAAAGTGTCTCTTACCTAATAATGTTAACATAGGGAGCATGACATCTGGATTACAAGTACACTGCAGTGTGATTTTTGTTTTTATCAGATATACTGCAGGTTTTATGTGCCTCTTATTCTTTAACTTAGCCAGTAAGCCATTTGTTCCTTCAATATCTTTTTATAATTAATGGGAAGTTCTTACTGACGTCTTTGTGTCCTGTATCATAGTGAGTATTTCAGTTACCTGATAACTGTGAGCCTTTCGGATATATTGTTAGCACTGGAAAACCAGTTACATTTATTAGAGTGAGGGAAAAAGGTATATTAGATATTCATTTGGAAAGTCACATTGTATTGGCATTACTTACTATTATTACATGGACAGTTCTAATGGGGTACAAATAAAGAACCACTGCTCTAATTCCTACCTAAAGGGCTCCAACTTCCTATAACGCTCTTTTCACTGCACCAAAAATACAAGCAAATTAAAAAAAGTGAAGGTTGCAACACAAAGGTGTCTGTGTGTAGAATTTATTACATGTGACACAATATGCTGTGGGACAAACACACTTAAGAAAGGATTTTGTCATCAGCAATAAATCTTAAAGACACATTTGTGTTGTATTTTCTTCCTCCTGTCTTATTCATTTAGTTGTTATAAAACCACTGTCCATGTTCAGACCACATTGTGGTTTGTAATGTGTTTGCATGAATTAAGCTCCTCTTTCCCTTGTATTTGAACTTGCATGATAATGTGACAACATGGTCCTCAATGCAGTGGTTCCTGTACAGGACACTTGGTTAAAACTGATGGGGAAAAGATGCTTAGAGTCAAATAGATTTTGCCTCATCATGAAGAACCTTAAGGAAAACTTCTTACTGGAATAAGAAGATAACACATCAGGATAATTTAATTAGAGGTGCAAAAATTGCACTATTAGTTCTGGTACTGTTATTGGCAGTGGAGAGATAGGTTATCTACCACGTAGAATCACTTTATAACGGTTCTTGGGACAATCTTATGTGGAGTTTTTAAAGGGCATGTCCACCCCCAAAACTATAATCCCCCCCAGTAATGGCCCCATCATGTAGTGTAATAAAATCCTTACCTCACCTCCCCGCCCCATATGTTCCCCCTTAGCCCCCCCCCCCCCAAAGTCCCAAAAACTGCCCACCAGGAGGATATAGGACTCTGCCTCCTACCTGGCCTCCGGGAGAAGTTTGGCATGCGTACTGCAGCCCTTCTCCCTCCCCCTCCCTCTCGCTCCCTCTCCCTCCCGATTAGGATTCCCTCCCCCTAGCATACAACCCTTTCCATATATCATTCCCCCTGTCCCCCCAGCCCCAACCGCTATATTTTTTATTTTAGAAAGTGTCCCAAACTTTACTTACCTTCCCTCTTTCCTCCGCCGCACTGAACTCCCAGCAGCCGCGTCCATGATTGGCTGCCGCTCAGCCAATCACAGACGCGACTGCCAGTCCTGCCCCTCTGCTTGCATTTTCTCGCAAGCAGAGGGCCTGGCAGTGCGGCGGAGGAAAGAGGGAAGGAAAGTAAAGTTTGGGGCACTTTCTAAAATAACAAATATAGTGGTTGGGGCTAGGGGGACAGGAGGAATGATATATCAATTTTTTTTTTCAAGGGTGGACATACCCTTTAACATCATTTGCTGATACACTAATACTACAGGCTGGGCGGCTAGTAAATTCCCTTTAGGAATATTCAACCAGTTCTTTGTCAACACAGTGTTTTTCCTATTCACTTTTCCCTGTTGCTTAATGAAATGACGTTTGTAACGTGGGAATTTGCAGTTCATGTCAAATTGTTTCCTGACACAAAAGACCTTGACACAATGTCAATGCTTAGCAATCTTAGACTTGTTTGAACACAGTTGCATGCATTTTACAGAGTACTGTATGACTACAACCAGTTGTTTTACACCAGGGCTACAATGAAAAGGCATTTTAACATTTTGAAGAAGCAAGAAAATATTTTTTTCATTTAAATTGACATGCTAGCAATTGTAATTGTTTCCCTTGAGTTTTATTTTACAGTATTAGCTTTCTTTCTTTTATAAGTAAAGTGCATATGCCTTTGTTAATGACATTTGTAACCAGTCTCTCAGTTAGGGTTAACTTAAGTGGCCATAATGAGTAAAGATGTTAACTTTACTGAAAAAAATACTTGCTTCATCTTCATCTGTAAATAAATAAATTTAAGTAGTATTAACTCTAAGGTGTGTGTAGCTTCTTGCCTTTAATCTAGTACTTGTTTTGCCCCACACATAAGTTCGTCCCTCAAAGGAAAAATTCTTGGTAAATCACCCCCCCAAACTAATAGTTAGAAAGCTAAAAGATTTGACTAACATTAAATGCTGAACAATGTCCTGTTACCTCTCTTTCTGCGTCATGATTCGTCTAGTAAGCAAAAGTCAGTCATGGACATGGGAGTTAGTCCTACACCTGTACGCTTTCAAACTATTGGAATTTTAGGGTTTGGGGAGATGGTTTATATTAAGTAATGACTATGAGCCAGCAGTGAGTAAGGGAATTTCCCACCACGCAATTCACACACACCAACTAAGGCACTGATTGACAGCTGAAATGTAAAATGCTTCAGATTGGATATCTAAAGAAATAGGGGACGGATAAACCAGAAATATTGGGCATCCTCCTGGGCATCAATATTAAACTATATACCTTGTATGACAGGTCACACGCACTTCCATTAGAGAATAGCAAGGTAAATTCCATTGTGCAGACCCACATGTGGTAAAACTACATGAATTCAGTTCTTTTTAATTAATTTATATTTTAATCAACTTCTTAAATTCAACTATTGATTGTAACTCGAAAAGGAATCAATTACAGAACCGTTCAGTATTTTACTGATCATCCTGCAAGTTTGATTGTTTGTTAATACCAGTGAACAGAAATTAGACACATACAGTATCTCAAAATCAGATACTTGTGCTTGACACAAACCTTCCCTTCATAACTAGAGATGTAATGTGGGATCTGAGGGTTTCGAAGTCACGACAAAACTTTTGGAACTCCCGAATTTCACGAAACCCGGGGATTATTTAAATTTTAGATTTTTATCAAAAATTGAAAGTAGACGGTTTCCGAAAATTCAAAAGCAGAACAAAACTCAACAGTTTCAAACATTTCTATTCATAACAATCAAGGTGCCATTAAGTCTAAATTTGTTATTGATACTGATTAGATTAAAATAATTTGAATTGACTGATTAATCAAATGCTTGTAAGTTTTATTTTAAAGGTTCATTGAACTGTAAAATATGACTTCTCTAAACATGATTTAATAATAATTCAATTCAATAATTCATAAAGAGATCCACATACACACATTTATTTAGGTGGTTACATTTATATGATGTATTTTACCGGAATAGTATTTATTTCTGTTCTTTCGGGGATTTGCTTCCAGACAATGTTTTTTGTTTTTTTTTAAATGCTTTTTAATATTTATTTTTTAAGGAATGAGCAGTCTATCCCGATATGGATTTTTACTCAAAATATTGCAACTCCAAGTATCCACCCTACACCAATGGAAAGCATTGTAGTTGTTTCCTTTTGAAAAAAAAATCATGTATTCAAAATTAATCTTAAAAGCCACACTTTAGTGCCCACAGCGACTTTTATGTTAATATATAATTTCCTAAGAGGTAGGAAAGAGTACTCCTACCTTCCTTTCTCCTGACACTGACTGAAGAAGGGGTAGAAGATTTGTAGCAATAGATATGGTATACTTAGAGTTTGCTAAAGGTTTTGGTACTTTGATGCATAGGCTTCTGGCTGCCTATGTATTAACTAAAGCCTGTTTCCCTTGAAAAACACATTTGTAAATATAAAACAGATTAGTGGATAGCTGATACACAGAGAGTAGCTGTCAATTTGTGCACCAAGTTCTACGATGGAGTGCCATGGGGTTCTTTATTGGGTCCTCTGATATTTAAAAGGAAACTATACTAAAAAATTACCTTTCCTCATCTAAATAAATATATAAATACATTTAAGTAGCACTTACTTGTATGTGTGTGTGTTGCTGCATGCCTTCAATCCAGCACATGTTTTGCTAAGGAGCAGTATCCCCCTCCCTCTTTTAACCACTCCCACTTCATCTGACCTGACTTTTTCCCCACAAACCAACTGTCAAGCCTGCACACAGCATACCATTCCAACTGTCAAAACTCCGTCACCATTCTAGCTTCAGTAAAACTGCTCACAGAAGAATAGTTTATGACAGCAAGGCACCTGATAAAATATGGGTTAGATTGGATATCTAAAGAAATAGGGCAGATCAAAAAAAAAAAAAATGATACAGTGGTGGTTGGGAAGAATTATTGTCCAGTAATTTAAAAAACATTTTTTTCAATATAGATAGCCTTTAACGTGTATGTCCACTTTTCATTTAAGTCTGTTCCATATTAAAGGGTATCTCCACTCGTTTTTCTAAGTTTTCGTAATCCAGTTCTATTGAAGAACGGGAGGTAAAGGAGCTGTGCCTTACCTTCCGTTCTTCAATAGAACACACAGGAGCCAGGAGAGAAGGTAAGAAACTTACCCGCTCGCTCGCTCCCCCGGCGCTTGGTCTGACAGGTCCCGACGGACCTTGTCTTCTATGCGCATAGATCGCTCATGTTGACTTAAGCCCCCTTTACTGTCTCATATCATTTATACCTGTACTAACAACAGAATATTTTGTTGTTTGTTAAAATATATTTTGTATGTGTGCTGGAATGTAATATTGAGGTAAAATGTACTTTAAATCAGTTTTTTTTAAAAGTGTTCCTTTGTTTAATTACAGTAAGTTTTGTTTTTAGTTTTTCATATCAGTAGCTGACTCTTCACAACAGCAAAGTAAGTAAAATCACTATTAGAAAATCAGCCATGTTTCCAAATGTATGGGATCGCTTTTCTTGTGCAGGAGAAGAGTGTTTCAAATACTTTTGGATCCTCAGTGTTTGCCAAGGTTATGTTCACTTTATTGCTCAGCTTTGTGCTTTGTTACTCGTGTATGTAGGATCTTGATTGCAAGGTCAGAGGAATGTTGTTATTAAATACATCAGTTACTCATGTATGTAGAATCTTGATTGCAAGGTCAGTTTTTTTTATTAACTAATTCACTAAATAAATAATTTAAATGTAGTTGTTCTTTGAGTTTTCTTTACACCCCATTAAACACCTTAAAATAAAGACATGCTAAAAGTAGACTCATCATGTTCAGCACTCACCAATACATTTTACTGCTGCTTTTAGAACAGAAGGCTTGTCTGCCTGTCTATTGTTGTACTGTATGTGAAATCTAAAGGCTCATACACACGTACGATCGCGGGGGCCGACACGCAACACACAATGTGTATGAACGTGCTTTTTGTGCTGAAAGCCTGTGTGGTAGTTGCTCATTGATGATCTGCCTGGCAGATCTGTCAACAAAGACCAGCCGTCTGTTTCGGACGGCGTATTGCCCATACATGGCATGATTGTTTGCCGAAAAGCACGTTCATACACATCATGCATCGTGGGTCAGCACCCACAAATACACATGTGTTCGAACCTTTAGAATTCTTGCTTGCATTGGGTTTTAACAATGACTACAGGGTGTCTGCATTTTAGCTATAAATATATATATATTCCTACTAAGGTTACTCTCCCTGTTTTTGAAAAAGCAAAGCAAACAACAATAGTTATAATGTTGACAAAGAACACACTAATAAGAAATAATAATGGACATTCCCTCCTCTCACTGTAATAAAAGCCAAGAAGCTGGAATGATTCACATCAGCTAATCATTATGCACTTCAGTCATGGTAGGGGGTTATAGATAAAACCAGGCACAACTGGTAAAATATATAAATCTACATTTACAGACTCTGCATCTCATTAAGCATTGGAAACCCCTTCCAACATGTAAACATCAGTTACATATTCATTCAAATTAATGTTGATATATGATGCATTTTGGAAGGCTGCCTAAAAGAGAGTATTGTCTGCTATCCCTGCAGAGACTAATTGACCGGAAAAGTAAGCTGAGCTCATAAGGAAATGCATTGCTTTGCATTTGGTCATATATTTTGTGTCAAACTGCAGTGCTCAGCATTTTATTGGTTATATGACCTTCAACAGAAAATCTTCTGGATTTCTAAACTGCATCACTAATATAAAAGGTATTGCATCAATCACTCAAGGGGAAATCTTCTGGGTTTCTAAACTGTATCATTGATGTATATGGCCTTGCATCAATCATTCAATGTTTATTTTTATCATGTACCGTACAATCAACTTTTAAGAAACCTTGAGCCATTTTGTCTTGTTTGTTAAATCCTCATGAAATCACTTTAATTTGCCTCCTAAGGCTTAAACTATTTTCATATTAGGCTGCGTACACACCATCAGAAATTTACGGCTGATCGGCCGATAATGACGTGTATCGGTCGGTCGGTCGGCCAGAAATGTCTGATGGTGTGTATGTGTCGGCCTAGTGGTAAATCACTGTAGTTCACTATGGGACGCGCAAACTGTTGGCCATGACCAACAGCATTTGTCCCGGTCGAACACTTGCTAGTAGCAAGTGCTCGGTTGGGACAAATACTCACCTGGTGTGTACCCAGCATTATGGTACCACTGAGAGTCACTAGAGCTACTGGTTGTGCCTATGCCAAAGCAAAACTTAATAGTTGTTTATATGTAGTTTATTGATTGTCCTCTTGGCTGTCCTCTTTGCTCGTTGTTGCCTCTTGAACCGGCACATATTTATAGGCGGCAGCCCTGTCAGCAGCGGACATTACTTGTCCATGATGTCATGCATCATGGCTGTTATTGACTGCTGCATCAGAAGGAAGTCTCAAAAAAGAAGGACTTGTGAGGGGGACAGGTTACTGCAGGCTGAATACCCTGACCGGGAGGTAAGCCAATATTGCATAGCTGTGGTTTTTGAAGGTAAGGAAGGTATTAAAGGTTGTGGGAGTGGTGGAGTACATAATAATAGCCTAACTTTCCAAATAAACTAAAAATGCATTTTCTGAATATTCACATTTATGGTGAGCCCAGATGAATAGATTTAATTAAGTTAAATGCCAATAGGGCCATACTCAGCCATTTAGGTTCCCGCTAGTTATAATCCACTGACAACTTAGTTACAGCTACTGATCTGCTTCACCTTATGTTTCATCCCCATCTCCTCTAGACTGTAAGCTCTCGGGCAGGGCCCTCCTTCCTATTGTACCACAGTAATGCTGTAACTTACCACACTGAATACTGCTGGACCAGCACTTAAATAATTTGCACTTTGTATAACTTGCACTACCCTTGAATGTAACATGTATGTTTTCCTCATGTATATTAATGCAACTGTAAAGCGTCACAGAAGATGTTGGCGCTATATAAATCCACAATAATAATAATAATTATTAGCATATGGTACACCGTGTCTTGTCGCCTGGCCATTACCTAAAGAACAATTCAATTGGAAGAAGAATCCAGCAATAGGATTTCTTTCTTTACTTTCTAACTTTGTGGTCTCCTTTGGCACTGGTGATACTCATAGAGAGCTTATAACTTGCAGTGTAATTTAGATACACAGTGGTTCTTAAACTTCAGACTGTGGCAACGTTGACAATGCAAATTTCTATTATGGCAATGCTTAATGCTTAACTATATATATTAGTCCAATAAACATATAGCAAAGGAAAAGAGTACTGCAGTGTTTCTCATCCTTTTTATCCCTATGGAACTCTTGAAAAAATGTTAATATCTCAGGGAACCCTTAAATACAAACACTATTACTTATTTTTATTTATCTCTCAGACATCAATACACCAAATACATAATTCGTACAAATATAGAACATTGATAAATATATAGAAAACCACATCTGTATCCATCACAATGGTGAATCCATACAGTTACAGTCAATCACTTGATGACCCCCATGCAACCTATCAGGGACCCCTGGTTGAGAAACTCTGTTCTAAGGACTAACAGTTTATTTTGGAGGGCTATACCCTCTTCATCAGGTCAGAGCAGTATTGATTTAAACAAGTGTTTAACAGAAATTAAAACTCCAAAAGACTACAGCAACCCCCGCCATCGTAGGTCTTTTAAACAGCTGATTGCGCATATCTTTATATCTTTATATGTACGATCAGCTGTTTAAAAACAGCTGATTGGGCCAGAATGATGGTGGGTGTAGGGGGATTTTCCAAGCCACCAGGAGGGCCCTGGGCCCCTGTCGTTGCGCTTCTGACAAGATAAGCAAAAAATAAAGGTGGGAGAGAAGGCAGGGAGAAAAAAAAATAGTTGAAAGCAAAATGAGCCAAGGAAATTGTACAGGTAATAAAATAAGAAATTACGTGTAGTTAGTGGTCAAGAGAATAGGGAGGAAGAGAGGAGGGGAAAGAAAAAACAGACAAGGGGATTCTATGATGTGGAAATTCAATTAGTCATAATTAGAAAGGAATATCAAAATGATGTGCAATTTCTGCAGGCAGACCTAGTTAAATTGTTAAAATGGTCAACAGAGTGGCAGATGAGATTCAGTGTTGATAAATGTAAGGTGATTCATTTGGGGTTTAACAATCCTTGTGCTGTCTAAACCATAAATGGCTAAGTGAATCTCTGTAGCAAACAGTGCCAAACAACAACGCCTAGAGCTGTTACTGTGCAAAATGATTTTCTCAGGCTGGATAATTGATTTATTTTTAAGTTTATTTATTAAATCAACTGATTAAATTGATCTAAAATATAACACACCTTCTATTAACAATTGCTAAAAAAAAAAAACCAATTAACCGGGGATATTCATTTAATCTTTTTATAAAATCCAGTTTTGCAATCTCTGTTATGAAAAATAAGTTGAACCTTTTGGTCCGGCCATTCACGACAAACTCATTTTCTCATGTGCCCCCCTGTGAAATGTATTTGCCCACTCCTAGGCTAGAGCTAGCAAGATATTTTTTGATTAAAGAGGGGTTTAGTTTCAAGGAAGAAAAAAATTATTCACCATCTTTACCAAGCACTGGTAAGGCCTTTTTTGGATTAAGGATTGCCGTTTTGGAACCCCATATTTAAAAGGGACATTTTGATAATGGAAAGAGCTCAGAAGGGGGGCAACTAAATTAATAAGGGGAATAGAGGGGCTTGACTATGCAGGCAGATTAGGTCTGTTATCACTGGTGAAGCGACACTTGAATGGGTATATGATCACTTTATTCAAATATATTAATGGGCCATATAATAAACTCTCTGGTGCATTGTTCAGAAGAAATGTGGACATTCTTCAAAATTAGTAGAAAAGAAAGGTTTCTTTAGTGTGAACAGTAAAAGAGGTCTGTCTTCCATCAGATGTGAATAGCATTGAATAGCTTTAAGAGTGAGTTGGAAAAGTTTCTAAAATTCAAAAATACTGACAATTACTGTAGATGTAGTTCTTTTTGATCAAGGGATCCTTTCTGATTGGCATTTGGAATTAAACAAAAAAGAAAGAGTATCCCCCTATAAATTATCCCAGGTATACTTTAAAAGTTGCAAAAGCATACACTAAATCACACTATAAAAATTGAGTTTAAATACCACCATATAGGGTGAAGGGGGTTAATATGAGTAAGGACTATCCAACGCTTTTTAGTTCAAAAAACACAAAACAAACGGATGGGAGAAGTCTCTTCACCCACAGATAACCCTATAAAACTAAAGGGCACCCCTAGAAGCACTCGGCGCTACTACCTAATCCAAAATAAGTTTCCCTAGACTTATGATTAAGTCCTAGCATTAGGACAAAACGCGTCAGGGGGTCTGGTCTGTTTGTATCTATTATTTTTAAGATTTTGGACTGTATGGCAGCCAAGTATAACACCTGATTCTCCTCCTGAGAAATCAGGAGGAGGACGTAAATACAGGTGTTTGGCTTCCCTTCAGCATGTTTTGAAACTACCTCATGCTGCTTCTAAACTGATTTTTTTCTCAGTCCTTATGCGATTTTACTTGTCCTGAGTAAGGACAAGTAAGATTAGGGTCCTAGTATAGGGAAATTATTTTGGACTAGGTAGTAGCACCAAGTGCTTCTAGGGGTGCCCTTTAGATTTATAGTGTTATCTGTGGGTGGAGAGACTTCTCCCATCCTTTTGTTTTGTGTTTTTAGGACTTTTTTTGTGTATGCTTTTGCAACTTTTAATGTACGGTATACCTAATAAATGATGATGTTTTAACAATTGCCTTCTACCTCAGTGTACCAATTTGTGGTTGGGATAATTTATAGGGGGATACTCTTTATTTTTTGTTTAATTGCCTCTCTCATTATCCCCATCTTTTACCTCCATTTTTCACCTCGTGGGGTATTGTGCATCACATCTTTGTTTATGATTGGCATTTGGAGTCAGGGATGCATTTTGCCCCTCTGTTTTCTTTGTTTGCCATCCTCTGGATTAGGGATGATGGGTAGGGTATAAAGGTTGGACTGGATGGACTTGGTCTTTATTCAAGCTTCAATACTATGTAACTATATAAGTTAAGAACTATACAAAGTTACAAATTTGTTTTAGCAAGATATCTGTTGTATTCAATTAGATCAACTGGACTTGAAGTTTAGTTTTTGAAGACGTTTCGGTAAACGTTTTGCTAGTCATCCGACTGGCTTTCTCAATTCAGAATGACTAGCAAAACGTCTTCAAGAACTAAACTTCAAGTCCAGTTGATCTAATTGAATACAACAGATATACCATGACCTGGATGAATGAGAACCTTCACAAGCATTTTAGCAAGATGTGACAAATGTTTTAATTACCGTAAGCTGGCCAATATATTTTCAGTATCTAAATTTAGAGGCACATCTCTGGCTTTCTCAAGGTACACCAGTGAGCACTGGCACACTTTCTGTGAAACCCTGTTTTTTTTTACACACCATACCTATTATGTAGGCAGAGGGAACTGCTTTTTTTAAAATTATGGGCATGTCCTCTCTCTAAATGAAAATTTAAATGTATCTTTCTCACCCCACCCCTCAAATCTAAAGAACGCAATACTTCCCTACCAGCAGATCTTTATATTGATTTTCACTGCCCCCTTCTGTCATTTTCTTATTTTTTGGGCTGCAGCAGTTAGTCATGGCTGTGAAGTCTGCTGCTATCCAGCCTCCTCTGAGCATGTGCAACCTCGTTAAGATCTCATACAGATTTAAAGGAACACTAAACTGATTTCAAGTATTTCATTAAGTACAGTAAATCTGTATCTATTATTCACAGGGAGGTGAGAATGCTTGTTCCCAACTCCCCATGAATAATATAACGCCCAGGGAACACTGCCACACTTACAATACCGGCTCTTCACCCGGCTCCTTCTCATCTGCTAGACACGCTGTCCTGACTGATCGACTATCTTCGGCACATGCACGCCAATACAAAAGATAGACGTGCGATCAGGACAGCGCACCTGTTAGCTGAGAAGGAGCCGCGAGTGGAGCACCAGTAAGGTAAGTATAGCAGTGTTCCCTGGGCATTCTATCATTCACAGGTAGGTAGGAATAAAGGTTCGTACACACGTGCGATAGTGGGTCTTGACCCGCGACGCACAATGTGTACGAACGTTCGTTTCAGCCAATAATCGGCCCGTGTATGGGCCCTTTATCGTCCGAAACGGCTGTTCAGTCGGGGATCATTGCCCGACCGACCAGGTGGGTTTCCGAATGACCACCCGTTTCAGCCGATAAAGGGCCATACACAGGCCGATTATCGGCCGAAACGAACGTTTGGTTTAGTGTCCCTTTAAGAGGAGGTGATAACATTCACAGAAGGGGAAGTCAAACATCATGAATATCTGGCTTCAGGGACATCCTGCTGGATGGGTAAGTGTTGTGGTGGACATTTCCTTTAACAGATACAGGACAGGAGACACAATATAAGAAAAGGGGAGAGTGGGAAAATAGTGAAGCACACAATCCTTTTTACTGCACATAAATACTATTTGGTGATGCGGGTAGTATTTTGCAGGACCTGCAGTTTGTTGAACTGACTGCATTTGAGAGTTGAAAATAATAATACCTATAAACCATAATATTCATCTAAAATTAATTTCAAATATTTTAAGCAATAAAAATCTTGTTATATAACCATTATAATGTATATTGTTATTAATAGGTGATTTAATTGTACATTATTCCTATAATATATTTTTTTATTATTGTATAAAACAACTAAATGTAAAACAGAACTTTCTAATGTACAGTAATTGTGTATTATAAACTGAAGGAGCACATTTATTATTTATCCCTGAGCCCCAGGTGTCCAAAAGGTGACTCTTTATAAGCTCCCAACATGCACTAGAAAATAATTCAAGGTTCGCAAAAGAAAAGAATACCAAAGGCTGCAAGTCAAGCACACCTGGAGGGGGGTGCATGTTGTCAAAGACTGTTTAAGTATGTTTCTTTTTGCACAAAAACATTCATGAAATTAAATAAATTCAACACTAAATCCATCTAGAAGGATTTTCAGTAGGTTTATAAGCAGCTTACTTTGTAGATGGATGCTCTTTTTAATATTGGTTGAATTAAGTAGCAGCCCCCTCCACCATGTCCAGACTGCTGTGGCTGAAGATTATGAAAACAGATCTAATTACAGAAGATTTTTTTTCTTCATGAAGATTGGTCCCATCCACAGAGTAGAGAGAAAAGCTAGAAGTGGACACACATACAGTATCATACTGTTATTATGTTCTGTAAATGCACAACATGCTTTTAAATGTTAACACATTTTATTTCTGCTTCTCATTGTGAACATAAGAGCCCATAGAATAGTAAGATGAGTTTTCCTCTCCCTCTGAGCGTGTGAAATGATATCCCAAAATTTCAATTGCTGCCTTAACACCATGCGTTAGAAACTAGGTTGATTCATATCTGAAAGTGTCTGTAAGGTTATCTTTTGTCATTTTTCTGCCTCTGTGCCTATAAAAAGGAGGCTGTGCAGCAGCTGGTGTTGAGGAAATGGCAAAGCACCTGATTTTCCTTTCTGCAAAATGAATGATTCTTTCCATATTATCAGGATATTGATTTTATATTTTTAAACTGTTTAAGGGGCCATCATTTTTATTGCCCAGTTTTTTTTCCAGTTTTATATTGTCAGTTATATAATTTCAACTATAAGGAGTCGAAGCTTTATGTACAATACAAACTATACCCAATGACCCATAGAATCTTGCATAATGCTAATGCAGAGCAGTGATGGAAAGATAATATTAGTGTACAGCTGTTGCAAAAAAAAAAAAAAGATTTCCACCAACTTACTAAATGAGACCCACAATTTAAAGGGGATCTTTGGTCCAAAATACTGAGTATTTTTGCATATTACTTTCATTGTTTATTTTGCATAGTTTTAAAGATATTTACATTTTTGTGTGTGATATGGCAGCAGCATTACCAGATTTACTGCACTTTCTGTTTCCTGCTCTGAAACCATGTGACAGTCACTCTGCCCTGTGTCATCTCCTCCCCTTGCAGCCCCCCATAGCTCCTTTCTTTACAGCCCCACTTGGCCCCGCCCACCCACCAGCGACACGACCTCGCCCACTTACGGGTGTTGTAGCCCCACCCACTCGCAGGTGTAGTGGCTCTGCCCACTCAGGGGTCCCATGGTCCCGCCCACTCATGTACCATTACCCCCTCCCCACTCAGACCGCACTTTAATTACGTAACAGTTGATCCAGAGGAAGGGGAAAAAAATCTCCAGCTCACCAAATCTAAGGGTTCCCTTAATTTATTAATACAGTAATTTTTAATATTTTTTCATTTTAGAAACTTATTCAACCCACTCTTATGTGCATTGTTTTACATTCTGCATGCGTTCTGCGAATTGCAATGTATTTTAAAATATAATGGAAATCACGTGAATCGGTTTCCACTGTATAATTTGTGTTCTGAATCTATTTGGTCCATTTTTGTCTGCATGCGTGCACAAATTTTTGTCGGTGTGTCAGACTCGCACTTTAATGATTGTCTATGGGAACGCAAAAAAGCAGATGCTCACAGATAAACTTATTTTTTGCATTTTTTTTTTAGTATTTCCTGTAATTTTCCAAAAAATACACAGGAATGCAAATGGAACGGAAACGTGGACAAATGCATAGAAAAACACATATCTGTTTACCAGCAAACGGACTGGAATGCAGACAAAATGTATTTCCTAAATGCACTCAAAACCAACAACGCAATGCACATAGTGGGACCTAGCCCTTAAAGCTTTTGGAAGAACTTGCCATTACCACTTCTGCTGGAAGACAGTTCCACAGTTTCACCGTTCTCACTGTAAAGAAACCTTTCCTAACCTGAAGATGAAACTTCTTTTCTTCCAACCTTAAAGGATGTCCACAAGTCCTCTGAAATGACCAATTAGTAAACAATGCACCAGAGAGTTTATTGTTTGGGCCTTTAATATATTTGTATTAAGTAATCATATCCCCACGCAAACATCCTTTTTCTAATGTAAACAGCCCTAACTTGTCTAATCTGCCTACATAGTCAAGCCCCTCCATTCCCTTTATTATTTTAGTTGCCCTTCAATGAACTGCTTCCATTTCCAAGATGTCCCTTTTGTATATGGGATTCCAAAAATGCACCGCATATTACACATGAGGCCTTACCAGTGCCTTGTAAAGGGAGAATAATGGGGATCAGGGGCACTTCTAGGGTTCAACTGTTACAATACACTATAAATGCCATACTTTCTGTGGTATAAATGATTTTAGATGAAAGATTTGTAAGCCTGCCACCACGTCAAGGTAGACTTTTTCAGCAGGGCCCTAACTAGCATAACTAGACTAACCTAACAAACTAAAGCTAACAACCATATCCATATTATAACATTCTGTGCATTGTTTAGCGCTACTTTAAGTCTAGCTTTGCAGCTGCTGCGCGAGCACTGGAAAAGTCACTCGCGCAGCCATCGCAAACCACTGTACCACAGCAGCCCCTCCCTTCCTCTCTCTAGTGGCTGTTGCTGCTGGACTGTTAATCACCTGCTGGCACAAGAGAGAAGCCTCAGAGGACCAATAGGCAGCAAGGAATGAATAGTGCTGCGCACTATATGAGCATTTTAATTGGTTCCACTGACTTCCTTTACGTTATGCTGCGCAGTAGGGTGTGCTGACTCTTAAGAAGCAGAAGTGGAGTTGAAGCAAGTTCAAGGTACTGTGTATTGGAGTCATGCGGGCGGCCCTCAGGCTGAGGCCACACTACAACGCACCAAGCGTGCGCGCTTTCTGTGCGTTAGCGCGCATTATTTTCACGCTTCCGCTTGCGTTTTCGCTATCTTTAAAGCGAAAATGCAAGCAATTGCGCGAAAAATGCTTGCCGCAAAACGTGAACGGACGCGCAAACGCATGCGCATCGTAAATTGCAAGAACGTTTGCGTTCCCGCGATTTCCATGTTAGCGAAAATTTGCGGGCGCGAACGCGAGCGCAATATTAGACAAATGTCTCACTCTGCCCTGTGGCCCTGATAGCGATAAAAAGGGATATTTTTGTTTTAGTTGGACAGATTCTTTTCTATACCACAATTGTTAAAGCGATCAACCTTGGTATACTCAGTTCAGACCAAAAAATGCCAATTGTTATAATCTAGTGGTGCTATTTAGAGGAGTATTTTTGTAATATGGACACATTTGCAGTGTTGTTAAATATAGTGATGCATATGTTTAGTTGTAACAATTGGTGTTAGTTGTTGGACAATCATCCATAGACAAACAAAATGACGCATCAGAGAGTCAGACCCTCCCAGTTACTATTTAGGCCGGGTCTTCCTTTTTCTCTGCTTTTGTAGTTTCCAGTCTCAGACTGAAAGTGGTGATGATACAAAAAAGACACCATTTGTCTGTGTCAGACAGTATTTTTATTGGCTGTATTGACTTGTGTAATTGCTCTATCTATCTATAGCTAATGTGTTTTGGAAACTCAATCTACCAAGAGCAGTGCACTAATCCATATACATATAAAGGGGCAAATGATGAGGAATAACATTTCTTTTGCAGATAAGCACATGGAAAGAAGAAGTAATGGCAAAGGCTTCAAAACTGCATATTCATTGGTCAAAAAATGCTGGCAAGAAATAGATACAGGAAATAAATAGTGTTTTAAGGAGAGGCTGCAAGAGCTTTTATGCCAAGAATAATAAACGAAATGCAAAGTCTCATATCGCAGAAATAATTTTAGCCTCACTACATTTTATTCTGCCTGTGATACAGTTGGTTTGGTTCTCATGTCTATCTGAAGGACAGCATCTGTTATTTAAAGGAGAACCAACCCCACTTTTTTATTCTTTATAATCTGAAAACATCCCACAAGAACAACAATAAACTGTAAAATACCACTACAAATAATGGCATTCAGGAGGGCACCCCATGAGGGAAGCGCAGGGAGTCTCGGGGTGCCCTCCCGCGAGACCACCCCAAACTTTCGCAACCCACACTTACCTAGAGTGTCCGCCTCCGAAAAACCCCTCAGCCATCACGCCCCTTAATGATGCGTCTATTATGACATTACATGTCACACCCACCGTCATGCCCTAACTCCGCCCACCTCTTTGATGGCATCTTACACGTCACGCTGACCACCACACCCCCTTCACACACCCTTCTCCCCAGGGCATTAAATCAAATATAACCCCATAACAATCTGGGCATGTTCAAAAACCTAAAAGTCAGTGACTAAACTGTATGGAATGCAGGGAAATAAAGAAAAATTGCCCACTTTGGAATGTAAATTTTCCCACACCTGCATCAAAATAAGAGGTGAGACCAAAATGGTTGCTTTCTAGAGATGCACTAGAACTCAAATCAGAGTTTGAATTCAATTGTTCTGCTGCTGTAAAGCATTACCCTTTCGCCCGCTTTCCCCTTTATGATGTAAATTATAAAAGTAAAAGGGGAAGTTTAGTGCAAATACATATACTTTTCAGGAAAAAAAAGTATCTTCATCCTAATGTCCTTAACCTGCCCATTCATTTGTTTGTGTATAAATACAGTAAATGCTTCAGAAATACTGATATTTCTGTTTGCAGTACCCCGAAAAAGGTGGGTACACACCATATAATTCTTCCTCCTGACCGACCGTTCGAGGCTTCCGACCGGTCGGCTAGGAGGAAGGACTGTTGGTCGCAGCAAAAGCAGCTGCGTCTGACAGTTAGCCACGACCGATCATGTGGTTGTGGTTTTCTGACCTGTCCAATCGTTCGTTAGTTCGATTCGGTTTAACGAACTGTAGGTGATCGGTCGCGGATGCAAAAAGCTGCCATTCAGTAATTATATGGTGTGTACCCAGCAAAAGAGATCGGTATGGACTTGCCCTTGACCCAGCGCTTGGGTCGATTCAGTTTCTAAGTAGAGATCTGAGAATGTTTGACCCATCCAACAGCCAATCAGTAGAAATTACTGTTAGGGACATTCCAAGGTAGTGTGTATTCTGGGAAGAAAAAGGACTGTTAGAACCTGCAGCAGGGAAAAGCAAGGGGTATAAATTCAAATGATTTTCCAAAATGGAAGAGAATAGATAGAAAAATTTGCATAATATAAACTAAATTTTTAAAATTATTATTATTATTGATTTATATAGCGCCAACATCTTCCGTGGCACTTTACAAATACATGGTTACATTTGAAGGTGTTAAGGGATGGTGAGTGACGGGAAGAGCTGACCAGAGTGGATGAGAGGAGGGTATCATTTGCAGAGCGGATGTTGCACCTGGGACGGTATCGCTGGATCAGCTCTGAGATCCTTTGCGTGATGGGCAACCAGTGGAGGGACTGGCAGAGAGGAGAGGCATTAGAGAAACGAGAAGAGAAATGAATGAGCCGGGCAGCAGAGTTGAGAATGGATTGAAGCGGTGCCAGGCGGTTGTTTGGTAAACCACACAGGAGTATCGCCCGCATACAGGTGATACTGGAACCCAAATGAACTGTCCAAGGGGTGTAGATGGAGAAAAGAAGAGGATCAAGTACCGAGCCTTGCGGGATCCCTACGGGGGGTGGGGGCGAGGAGTGGAGCGAGGAGTGGATCTAGTTTCAGAGTGAAAAACACTAAAGGTCCTACCAGAGAGATAGGAGGATAGCCAAGAAAGTGCAGTGTCCTGGACTTCCTAAGGAGGCCAGGATCTGAAGAAGTAGAGGGTGATCAACAGTATCAAAAGCAGAGGACAGATCAAGAAGAAGCACTAAGTAAATCATTGGTCACTTTAGTGAGGGCAGTTTCCGTGTAGTGGTTAGGGCGGAAGCCTGACTGGAGGTGGTCAAAGAGAGAGTTAGCAGACAGGTGATTAACCAGGTCAGCATAGACATGTCTTTCCAGTAGTTTGGAAGCAAAAGGGAGAAGGGAGACAGACCGGTAGCTGGAAAGAGCAGACGAGTCAAGGGAGTGTTTTTTAGGTATAGGGGATACAACGGCATGTTTAAATATAGAGAGAAAAATACCAGTGAATAGGGACAAGTTAAAGAGAGAGGTTAGGGTTGGAATGAAGGTAGAGGAGAGCGGGGGAATAAGATGAGAGGGGATGGGGTCGAGGGGGCAGGTGGTGAGACGTGTCCTGGATAGGAGAGATGAAAGACCCTGTTTTGTTATAGTGGTGAAGCTGAATACTTTGAAGTTGAATATTTTGAAGAGGTGTTTGGGGTTATGGGATTGGGAGGATATGAGTGAAGAGAAGTAGTTTTGTTTGGCTAGGGACAAAGCACCTCTGATCCGACAAAGGGCACTTTTAAATTCTTGCGTCTAAGGCGATGTTTGGTTGTTAGGGGTTACGGCTGGGACAGATGACATAAGATTAAATTTGAGAAGATGATGATCGGACAGAGGAAACGGAGAGTTGGAGAAGTTAGATATGGAGCAGAGACCGGTAAAGATCCAGTGTGTGCCCATTACAATGGGTCTGGGTAGAGGACCATTGGGTAAGGCCAATGGGGGAGGTAAGAGAGAAGTTTAGTGGCAGCAGAGGTGTTGGTATCGATAGGGATATTGAAATCCCCTAAGATAATTGAGGGGATGTCAGTGGATAGAAAGTGGGACAACAAAGCAGAGAAGTGGTCAAAGAAAGTAGTGGTCGGGCCGGGTGGTCGATAAATAACCGCAATCTGCAGATGCGTGGGAGAGTAAATACGGAGTGGAACTCAAAAAATATATGGGAGAGGGCTGGAAAGAGCGTGATGGGTTTGAAAGTACAGCACTCCGAGAGAAGAATACCAACTCCCCCACCATATTTATTATCGGGCCTAGTGGTGTGGCTGAAGTGAAGGCCAACATACGAGAGCGCGGCGGGAGAGACAGAGTCAGAGGGTGACAGCCATGTTTCGGTAAGACCAAGAAAAGTGAAGCAGTTAGAGATAAATAGGTTATGTACATGTGCAAGTTTATTACAAACAGACCGTGCGTTCCACAAGGCCCCAGATATAGGAGCAGGGGGAAGGGAAAGAAGAGGTACATTAGTGATATTAAGTGTGTTTAGGGTACAAGTTGATGAAGGAGCGTTCCGGGCAGTAGACATTAGGGTGGGGATGGGTTGATCATACAGGTGCGGTATGGGAGTGGGGCCAGGATTAGAGGAGATATAACCAGCTGCAAGTAGAAGCAGGAGAGAGAACGAGAGGAGGTGAGAGTGGGATTTAAATGGACCATACGTTTGTCTTGTAGTGGAGGAGACTGGGGGGTGTTTGACAATGGAAAGGAGTTCATGGTGGGTAAGGAGGGGAGAGGATAAAATGGAGGGTGCGATGTAAATAGACTTAGTCTAACAATATTTTCCAAAGAACTTTCCCTTTAAAGAGAGATTTGTAAATTTTTAATTTTTTCCGTGGTATGTCTGGGATTTACTTTATTTCAAGTTCTGGATATTTGTACGTGTTCTTCAGACCATTTTAAAGGTCCTAGAGCCATGTACATTAAGTTAGAAATGTTATTTTAACCTTATTTTATCCAAACTTTTCGAATTTTTTGTCCCCATTGACCTTAATGGGTCTGATTTAGAATTTTTAGACTTTTTCAGAAGTTAGAAAATCCAAAATCGGACCGGATTTTTGGAAGTTTGGCCATTTCTACTGCTTTTATGTCAGTGTTGTTCTGGAACTTAAGTTGTCCCGTAATTAGAATGTGGAAATACTATTTTAAAGGACTTGACTGGGCTGTCTGCTCTAAACATGCAGATATTTTAAATAGCATTGTTTTTTTGCCTGAAATAATGTTTAGGCTAAGTCTAGACTATTTAAGGAAACATAATAAATGTGTTAGTATTTTCATTTGTATTTGATTAAATAAACTGTAAAATATGGGAACACTTTATTCAGAACACAGAATGCATGTTTGTGGTAATATGTTTGACAGTGTATGTCTGTTCCTTTGACTTAAGCTGGGTACACACACAAAGCATGTGGGTTAGCAGACACAGTGGTGAATAAATAAACAAACAAAAACTTAATTAGACAGATTATATTTCAGATATTGAATACAGAGCTATGGTGCACTATTAATATAAATAGCAAATTGATATGCAGTTTTCAGTTAAGTGTTTCCTTTATAGCATAATTCTTGTAGGGCAAGCATTTTTGGGTGAGGACAGTGTGTAACAGGACAAAAGGCTATAACATAATATGGGTCTGAAGCATATTAGCTGCAGTCTAAACTCAAACAAGTAACGCATAACAGTCTAGAAAATGGAGAGTAACCCAAATGTATTAACACAATTAATACATTACACATTGCACATGAATAAATAGTGATTTGATAAAATCACACAATGTGTAGTAAATACAATGGTTTCCAAAGGGCAGGGTATCAACTATGGTCAGTTTTTTATCTATTCCATGTTACTGTTTTTAAGGTGTATTTAATCAATTTGGGTTTTAGAAGTACCTTCCAGTCTACTTTTCGAATAATTTTTGAGCATGCTTGACTTTTTAAAAAGTCATGTCAAATGGAAGGAGGAGTAAGTTAAGAGTGGAAAGGGGAGTGCAAAGAAGTAAGAAGCCCATCCAAAAGAAGTGCAAAGCATGCAGCAACACACGCCTCCGAGTAAGAGAAATTTATATATTAAATTAATTGGGATGAGTCAAACTCAATTATTCAGTATAGTTGCCCTTTAAACATAACCATGTGCGATCGGGGGTGCTATGTGTATGAACTAGTGTTTTGGCTGATAATCGTGACATGTATGGGCACTTTATCGGCCAAAACATTCGAAGATCCAACCAGACGGTCAGGCAACGATCCCCGACCGAATGGCCGTTTTGGACAATAAAGTGTTCATACACGTCACGATTATCGGGCGAAACGGCCGTTTGTACACATCTTGCGTCGTGGGTTGGCACTCGCAATCGCATGTATGTACGAAACTTTAGCAATGTACAGTACTGTACAGGTGTCAGATAAAAATAATTAGACAGTTGATCCAAAGATCATTTATTAGATGATGTTGATAGAGACACAATGGGTTGTCAGACAAGGAAATTTTCAGTGGTAAAACATGATCTAGCTTGTGCATGGGTCCTTATATTCACCTGAAACCCTGTTTTGGGCAAACAAATTGTTGTCTGTATTGCCTGTTTTATTTTACTATGTAAGATACCAGAGTTCCTGTTAAATGGCTGTAGAAATAATTGTGTTAACCAGTTCTCTGGTTTATATAAAGAGCCACAGCCTTAGGATATAAATTTGCCCTAGAAGTTCTGATAAATAATGTGTGCTCTTTGAAGAGATGGTAGTATAGCTTAAAGCAGATTGAGGGACTTTCATTTATTTATCTAATGTTTGCTACATCTACTGTACTTACTGTTAATAGATGAACAATAAGGTTTAATTAGATTTGTATTTTGCCCTGCATTAATCTTTTATATTTAGGTGAAGGGAGGGAGATTTTCCATTGTTTCTTTTTGATCTGTTACTTATCCTTGGTGGTTTGAGGACTTGGATTATTTTTTTTTGCATTTAGAATTCATTTTCCATGTTTGTGTTATTCTTTTTATTGTGAACTTAAGCAGTCCTACTTCACAGCATGCCCTGTGGTGTTGCTATGGCAGGAAATTGTCAGGAAAGTTCACTATAAACAGTGCTGAATCCCTTATTGCCACTAGCTCTGTCCTGCTGCAATCAGTTCCGCTATGTGAGTTTTGTGGGTCTATATTTGGAAACTACTCCAAGCTGGGAACTGGCCCAAAATTGATCATTGGATTTATCTGCACTGTTCTTTGACAAGCTGTGCAGTGTTTTCTTACAGAACGGGAAAAATCTGATTAATGAAAATGATAAACAAGCCCCCTTGATTTTTCTGATGTTTGTTGTATTGATGCAGGCGATTAGTGCCCTTGTTTTTAATTATTTTATTGAGGAATAATTAAAGATCAATGATCCATCTACGGTAATAGTGTTTATTCTATTTATCCTCAGTTCTTGTTTCCTTAATGGAATACATTGGGAACCAGTCATTTTAGAAAATATTAATAACATACATCTCATATTAGCCCCCCAAAATCCTCTTTGATAACTGAGTATTAGGTGCACCTAAAGTTAAGGTCAAATGAAATAGTTTCTAACGTCGTGGCCGACAGTTTACCGTGACAGTCCATAGAGGACCTCATATTCGGACATGGTTTTCCGCTGTGTCCGATCATCCTTTTGTCTGATTTGGACGATTATTGCAAATTTTATGGTTATTTTGGCCTGATCGACTGATACACTGTACACATCGGTTGATCGGGCTGAAATATTGCATGGTATGTGTACATACTCGTACATATATATACAAAGAAAACAATTCCGGAAATAACGTAGTGACAATTTTGTTAAAGTGCTAAAAGTACCGTACAAGTCTGCTCCTATAACATCTGCTTCTGGCCTGCATGGATTTTGTTACTTATGAATTTTCATAAGACATGGCAAATTAATCAGCAACAGTATTACTTAGGATATCACTTTTAAACTCACAAAAATGAAATCTTGCATGATATCAAAGATGCCATTACTAGAATATATCCTTCATTCAAATTAGCCAAGAAATTCAGATCACTGCAGAGACCTTCCTTCTCACAAATTAAAAGTATAGCTCCAGGGGAGAGCCATATGCAGCCTTATGGCACCTGCTTGATAGGACTGTTGGGAAGAAACTGACTGGACTGTGGAGTCACTGCTGATGCCTCGTCAAGCACATTTGGCTGACTGCTCTCTAATCGTAATATATTAAGCAGTGTAGCAATGTAATTTGCATGGATCTTGCTGGCAGTCAATGAGCAGCACCTGATGGATACTTTAGGGATCATTTAAGAAGGGTGATCACTGATGGCAGGGGCCAGCTTAAAGTGAATGATCACTGCTGACATTTAATATTAAATGGCATGTCAACACCCCAAAGTAAAATTTAACCCACTACCGGCACAATTGTGTAATTTTAAAAAATCCTTACCCTACATCTCTGCTCCTTATGGTTCTCCTTCAGTGCTAGTCCAAAGTCTAGGAAACTGAAGAGTAGGAGCTGTCTTCCTGTCCAAAAGGTTTCTGCATCCTCCTTGTCCTCTGAGAGGACAGTGGCATGCACAGGGGAGCCTTTCCCCTCTTCCTCCCTCCCTGGCTGCCTTTCACCTAGCATAAAAAGATTTATATATATTTTATTTATATATTTATTTAGTGGCACACCTCTGTCTGTCAAGTTGATCTGTGGTATGAAAAGACCAATCCCAGACCATCTTGTAGCTATTAAGGGTGTATGGCTGACTTAACACTTTAATCTAAATCATTTCTAATGTTGATCTAACATAAAGTTTTTAGTATATTCTATGCACAAAGGGTGTGCTGCTGTAGGATAATGCTGTTAAGGCCCCCATACAGGGCATTGATATTCGGATCAATTTCGCAAATATGTTCAAATTGATTGCAATATTATTCAATAGATCAATTACTGATTTGGCAAGGTGGATAATTTTTATGTCAACCCCATCATCCAGAACCTACCTCCTGTACTTTTCAAGCTGAATCTATAGAAGATCGGCGGTAGGTAATTACAATAGGTTCGTTTCTGCCGATTGTAAATCTGTTCAGACAACCATTGGCCGTTTATGGCTAGCTTTAAATGTGTTTTGATGTCTATTTTGTTCTTTTGTCTATATATTATATTGTGTTCTGGGTAATTATTACCTTTACCTGGAGATCTAAACGGTATTCTAGAAAGGGAGGAACAAAATCTCGGGGTTTTATCATTGTATTTTTATTACTGAATATAATGCTGCTTTATAATAAAATTTGTCTTTAAATTTAGACATATTTCATTTTCTCTTTTTTTAATAAATAAACATTCCCTGGCTCAGAAACAGTACACTAAATACTTCCAGGGTTATAAATACACATGAACACATTTTTGACCTGTAGCCCATAGCAACAAATTAAAGGTTTGTTTACGATTGTTAACTGCAGCAGGCAGGATAAGGGCAAGTAATGGGTAATAATGTAAGTAATGTACATAGTAATACATATCTTTGTAGTACAGGTTGGGATGGGCTTATAAATTATTATTAAGTGACTGGCCAGCGCATCTTGCCCTTTATTAGCTTTGTAGTGACAGCCTCGATCAGAAAATGCAATATAAACAATACCCTTTGTGGAAAGCAAGAGAGTGTATTTACTCAATTGTCTGGAAACATATCACACTGTAGATATGTCTATAGTATGTATGTTACAGCTACACTACAATTATGCATTATATATATTGTTTAAGTTTGACTGCAAGATACATTCAAAGTAAAAATGTCAGCTTCCAATGCTATATGCTTTAAATAGATGAAGCTGCTGTGTGTGCAATGGCTTCACAAAGGGAATTGCAGTATATTGTTAACTTGCTCACTGTAGGATTAAGCACAAAGACTGTGATGTTCTTTGACCCTTGGCAAACAACAGTTGCTAATAAAGCTGACAGGCTTGTGAGAGACCATCAGGATATAAAAGAAGAAGTCACATTTATTTTACAACTGAAACATTTTTCTTTTTCTCTATGAGTTATTTCCCCCCACCCCGCTGTTGGCTTGTAGTCACCAAATCTACCAATTAAAAGGTACGTTCCTTCCTACCTATAGTTGAAATGGGATTATCAAGTCAAATTACTTTGTACCCCTCCTTAGTGCTGAAGAGACAATGATTATTATAAGCTATTGTGTTCTCAGTACCCCTTCTTGCAAAGTTCACACGTGGCAATTTGCACACAGGAGACAGTAACATTTTTTTGCAGAAGCTTATATAAAGGTACTCATTATGTAGAACTTAGCTTTGCTTTGTCAGGTAATTGAATGGTGGCTTTGAATGCTGAACCCACTGCTTCTCATAAGCATCTCCAGAATTTGTCCAAGGTGATTTGTATTGCTTATTATGATATGGTATCAAAGTGCTGAATTGCTGTGTAAACAGGGAAACTAGAATGTTCAGGCCAAGGATAATTCTACATTTCTTGTATTTGCTGCTGTTTAGCATGAAGAATAAAAGGCATTGTAAGTAAAGTTGTATGTACAGTAAGTACCATTTAGCAGGGATATTAAAATCTGTTAACCATCGCAGTTATCTGAAGGAAAGCTTTCTTACTCTGGGTACACACCAGCAGTTCCTTCATCCTGACCAACCGTTCACCACTAGCCAGCAGATGCATCACTGTCGGTAGCAGCGAAAGTAGCCCCGTTCAATAGTTCACTGTGACCTTTGTGCAGTGATTTTCTGGCATGTTCAATCGTCTCTTCATAACAATCAGAAGGAACAAATGATTATTTAAAGGGAAACTAAATTCACCAGACTTATTATGAAATAAACCTGTGTGTACTCGGACTCCCATAATACATTTCACATGAAGCTTTGATCCCTAGAAGAAGACAGCCAATCGTGTTAAAGGTCATGGATCCTGCCTAACTCAGAAGTATTTTGATAAAATAACTTTTGACCCTGACATTTATATAGTGCTTTGCTTTTTGTGAAAAAGAAAAGTAATCTTTGTAGTTTATTTCTTAGCTAGCATGGATGTAAGAAACAGATTATTAAAATTTCAGTAAAAAAGCTGCAACCTTGTGTACTCTGTCTTGCTAAAAGTAAAACCACAGTAAACCACTTTTCCACTAGAACTAGAGTATAAATGATGTACATTTAGTTACTTTCTTTTCCTATGAACATAATGGAAAGATAAAAGGTAGTAAAATCAGACTATTTGGTCATGTTCCTGGTAGGCTGTTCTTTGTGCCACTCATGCTATTTGAAAAATAAACTTAAATAAAAATAATAATATTAGACATGTGTTTGTTTATAGGTACAATATCTGTGTGAAGATTTTTAGAGAAGAAAAGAATCAAACATGGTAAGTGCTTGGGGGATAGTGGTGTACAGTAACAAAGTGGTTAGTTAAGTTTTTTCAAAGAATAATGCAAGCTTGTAACTTCATCTTACATACACTAGAAGAAAAATTCTGACAGGATCAGAAATACTGTTTTCACAATTTTGACAATGACGTAACTAGGAATCCCTGGACCTTCCATCAAAACCTTAACGGGGAACCTATCCGTGCTTCATCCACAGTGGGTTTCAGGAAGGAGGCTATATCTGTCATAGGAAAAATATGATGATGGGGCCCCCTTGGCCCCCCTGCAGTTTGCTCCCCTGGTAGTTACACACCTGGATCTTGATAATCAAATTGTGGACACCAAAATGTAAGCAATATGCACAAAAAGTGAGAATGTACATTCAAATGAGGACAGTGACATAACTAACATTCTGTCATCTTTATGTGTTCCATAGGCAATCTTCCACATTAAAGGGCATGTCCACCACCAAAACTAAAATTTAACCACATGCTTTCCCTACTGTGTAGTGTTAAAAAATACTTACCTAACTCCTCTGCTCAAATTGGTTCCTCTGCAGTGCTTGTCCAAAGTCCAGGAAACTGAATAATAGGAGCCTGACTTCCTGTGTAAACGTTTCTGCTTCTTCTCTGGCCAATGGGAGGTATTCAGGCAAGTGCTGTGGAGCCAATTCCCCCTTCCTCTCTCCATCCAGATCCATCACGCTGTAGGTTTACGTTTTGCAAAAGAGCTTTGGCTCTTATCTGAATGTGTGTAGTTTTTGTTTCCTATTCCTTTGCTTGTGTGATGTGACGGCGCATGCCATGAATGCGTCCAGGATGTAACTGCGCACGCGCTGATGACGTCACTACACCATTGATATAATGCGCTATCAGTGTGCGAGCAGTTACATCCCGGGCGCATGCACAGTTACATCATCAGCCGTCACGCAGTCATGTCACGTCACACAAGAAGCAGCAAGATTTTTAGACCACCCAAGTTGGTTTAGCAAACCATATCTCATGGGGCCGGTCCTAGGAGCCACATTGCCATGCAAGAAACAAACGCTGATGGTAGGGGGTGGGAAGGGAATAGGAAAAAAAAATGAACATGCATTCAGATTAGGCCACAGCTAACTAAATCCTTTAAGGGCTAGGCCACACTAGCGCGTTTTTCGCTAAAATGGAAATCGCAGGAACGCAAAAATTCCCGCGATTTCCGATGCGCATGCGATTGCGCGTCCGTTCGTGTTTTGGTAACGCATTCGGTCACCATTTTTGGTGCGTTAACGCAGCGTTTCCATAACGCGAAACTGCCAAAACGCGAACGCACAAGAAAAGCGCACACAATCGCGTGCGATAATGCTCGTGATTTTGTGCGTGATTCCTGTGCGTTGCAGTGTGGCCTCAGCCTTAGTGTAGTGTAATTTCCCCCATCCCGACCCAAACCGCATTGTCTTTTTGTAAAAAAAAGTTAGAAGAAACTTACCAACCAGGATCCCACTGCTAAATTAATAACCGTCAGCTGTGTATGTGATTGGCTGACTCTTAGCTAATCACATATGCAGCTGCTCGCCAAGCATCCAATGCAACTTCTGGGAACGGGCTGAGGGAACACGTGCTGTTTCTTCTAACTATTTTAGACAATATATATTATAGACCATTAAAGGGAACTTCATTTTAATGCCAAATGCAACCCTTTTATAATTAGAAAAGTGTTGTGTTTTTTTGGTTTTTGTATAGAAAGATATAGTTACACAGTTTGAATACTTTAGGTATTTAATTTTGCTTTTCTCTGATTATTTTAGTAAAAGCAGAAGTATTGGCAAGTCATGAATTAGACACTGCTGAAGACGCAGTATTGGACGCTCACATATCTCACATGTCTTGTGCTACATTGTAGAAGTATGAATTGAATATTTCAATCCTTTGTAGTAGCTTTTTTCATGTTTTAATTAGTTCAAACATTTTAATCTGGTTTTAAATCTTACAACAGCGTTAGAACCAATAAAATAAAAAAGGCAATATTTGCACTGATAAATGTTAATAGTTCCCTTTACTGCTTCTCCTTTATGTATTTTTGTGAATTAGAAAATCCTAAAATACTGTTTAAATTGGGGATATTTGGTATTGTTAGGCTGGGTACACACCATTCAATTTTCCGGGATATTTCAGTGTATCGGTTCATAATAATTGGATGGATTTGTTTGGTCTAATAGGACGGGCTGGAAAATCATGGGCGATCGTGGGGTCCCCTATTGTTGCGTGGTCGCGCAAAATGACACCTATAGCTACTTTCGCCACAACGGACGTTTAGAACGAATGAAAATGCTGGTGTGTACCCAGCTTTAGCCAATCTTTCAAAGATTTTCCTGCATGTTTCTCCTTAACTAGATCATACAGGAAGTTGGGCTCAAAGTAAATCAATTTGTTTACTTATGCTGCTTTAGCATAAGGCTAGGTACAGGTTGATATTTTGGTATAAACAATATTTTGGTCGATTAGGTCATAATATTGGTTGTACTTTTAAGGTCACAGCTTACCAATGTTTTCGAACCTTTCTTCAAATCTGACAAAAGTTTAATTGGACATTTCGGTAAATTTTAGTTGATCCTGCAGTTTTCTATGGACTGCATAATCAGTAGCACCGAGATATCGGCAACACAGATTTTTGCAGCGGCCAACAATATTTTGGCCCAGCAAACCAGGCCATATTGGCAACTGGTTGATTGTATTGGAATATCGACCCCTGTGTAACAAGCCTTTAAATTTTCTTTACGCAGTAGATTGAAGAAAACTACCGTATGCAAGACTTAAAGGGTATCTCCATCCTAGAAAAAAACTTTTGCTGTAGTATAGGGCCCCCTATCCCACCCCAACCGCCAGGTTCGATTGAAAAAAAACAAAACATCAGAATGGTACTTACAATCCTTCGTTCCCCCGAAGCTCAGATCTTGGCCCTCTGCTTGCCGGAACTGCAATATGGGGCCGGACTGGCAGCCGCGTCTGTGATTGGCTGAGAGGCAATCATGGACAGGGCTGCCGGCTTTCCTGAACACCGGGGAAACAAAGGATTGTAAGGATAGAGGGCCCTACAATGCAGCAAAATAGTTTAAAGCTAGGGCACCATTTAACAAAGTTAGCTTGGGCAGGAGGGGGAGGGAGGTGCGCATGTCACATACCTTGTTGAGGTTAGGGTAATAGCAGGGACCAGATGACTCTGCTCCTACACTACACTTTCCTGGACTTTGAAAAGGCACTGTTAGAGAACCATTTGGAGAAGAAATGTAATGTAAGGATTTTAAACACTACATAGTGGGGCCAATGGTGGGTTAAATTTATTTTTGGGGGTGGACATGCCCTTTAAGATAAAGCCACAATCTTTCTGGCTGCCTATTACATAAGTAACACATGCAGAATATTTAGTTTGTAGTGTGCATTTTTATTTGATATGTTCTGTTTACATACATTAATGTAGCCCCAAATAAAAGTGGCTCATGTAAAAATGTTCAGACCTAAAGACAAAAGCTAATTTATAGGAATATGTTCTATCACTGTCACTAATTGATCCATACAACCTCTGATGACAGTATGGGGAATTTGTCTTTGTCTTGGATGCTTTTTGTAATTGGAGCATCTTGATTCCTCTACTTTCACTTCTACACAAATTTAGCCGGTCACATCTCTGCAGAAATCGATTCCACAGACAAGGAATGTTTTTTAAAGGATGTAGCTGTCAGAGTTCATACTCAATGCTGCAAAAGAAAAGTAGTACACAAATGTTGCATTTTTCAGTTGACATTTAAACGTGTATAGCAGGGTTAAGAAATAATAAAGGGTAACTGTAGTCTCCATTCAAGTGCCCTCTAATTAAGAGCAATCTCTCTTATAAATTTCAATTAAGCCTAGGATGTTGTCTCTAGCTTCTCTGGATCTTAAGTAACAGGCTTGTAAATGTACACTTCCTTGTCTGTTCTGTCTCTCTGAGTCTATGACAGGCACATGTTGAGCTGTTTAAAATTCCCCACCCCAAAATATTGATTTCTGAAGCTAGTTACAGGCCTGCAAATGTTTCTTTTCAAACTTATGGCTTGCTTTAAAAATTATTTAGAAGTTTGGAGGGTAAAGGCCTATAATGCAGCTCATGACGCTCTGTCCCAGCAGCAGGATACAAGTGGGCATGTTCAAACCTGAGACTGAATGAGTAAATGACCATTGGAGAACATAAAGGTCCATACAGACATACAATTGCCTGCGATGCACGATTGTTGGACAAATGGCCTTTTCAGCCAAGTAACAGTCCGCCTGTGGACCTTCAGTTGGGCGTCAATGATATTCTACTGGGGTCAGATCATCAACGATGCCTGACCGAACAGCGAAACAGTCTCAATGAGAGTACTCGTACACCTACTGTTACTTGGACAAATTGGGCGTTCATCCTACAGTTGTACGTCTCAGGTCGGCGCTGTGATAGCATGACTGAAAATAGCCTCAAAAATTGGTCTATCTAGATATGTACTCAGTACCCATCTGTATATAGCCAGTATGATGGGCAGTAATATGATCTGTAGCTGGAATTTAAAGCTAACAATTGAACATCATATCAAATGCAGATCTTTATCTGTAAATGGGGTGGAGGGGTATAGATGTAATATCCATAAAGTAAGCAATGGTGTAAATAACAGTAAAATAAAGTCCTACGTACACACAAATTACATTTTAGATTTGAGCTCCTGGTTTTATTCCAGTAGGTGGATTCTGTAGAATGTTCTTCCTTTAATTTAGAGAAATTGAGCATAACAAATGTACCTGAGGATTTTTTAAAAAAAAAAAAACTTGTAGTATTATAATAATATCTAGCTTGTTTTAAACTTTACTGTTGTACTTTCAGTATGTTTCCAGACAGTGCAAGTAGTTGAATGTTTCCTACAGCTGCCGTGCATGATGTTCCTTGCTAAATTACTGCTTGTAGAATGTTGCTATTCTTTAATCACTGACACAGGTTGCTGTTTCTGGCAAACCATTCACTTGCACAGTGGCGGTAGGTAGGCTTCTGTAATTGCTTTGTGGGCAGGGGTGAAGATTAAGGTACTGTGTGAGTTGGCAGTTAACATGAATGAAGTATTGCAAGTGCTGAATTCAGCGTGGGGGTAGTATATCTGGCTGGCTTTGTGATAAATCTGCAATGCTAATTAAATCATAAAACATAAGATCACTCCCTCTGTGATTTATGAAAAGCCTGACAGGTTTGAGATTAAATTAGACTACACTCAAATAAACCTCAAGTACTTCTCCAACAGATATTTATTAAGAGCTGGAAGCAAGTTGTAGTTTGTGACAGTCTTTGTAACTCCCAGCAGTAAACAAGCAAACAAGAGGGTCTGATTGGGAGTAGCAATATTATTTCTTTGAGCCAGTTATGCAGTTGGATGTCAGTAAGACTCCTTTCTCTGATCACCATACTGTTTCAGTGCTAATTGTCACAGCTTCTGCAAGAAGAGCTGTTTTATGGGGGTTTTTTTCATTGCAGGAAACTTTTCTTTTATGCTGTTATTGTTTTTTTTATTTGAAGCATCTACAGAGCCATATTTTTAGTTGCCGGTCCTTACTAAGTTTCTACGCAGTGATCAATTTGTTATAGAGACTGTATCGTGGGGTGGTGTAAGGTAAGGGAATGATCATTGCTTGGGCTTTACATCTGATCCAATAGACATTAAAGGACATGTCCAACAAAAAAGTCAGTTTTTGTGACTATTTTAGTCTGTGTAGCAATGTTTTTCCCTATATTATTAACTAAAAACAGGTCTTTATCTGGAAAGAAATGTGTGCAACAGCAAGAATTTTTTATTAATCCGATATATTAAAAAAAGGCACTGTGGCAGATGTTTATGTCCAGAAACAGACAAAAAACAAACGTGATGTGAATGAGCCCTTAGCAAATTTTTTGGACCAATATTTACGTGTCAACATTGTGTCGAAATCTTGGGATCAGACATGCCTGTTAATCTCCTATGGTCATACACTAGACAGACATTCCTGTAGATTAAACTTTAGACGAGATATAAATGTCGAATTGCCACAACATCGCTTATACAGTCAGAGCACTGGAATGTCAATTGTGACATTGATCATCAAAACAATTGAATATTGAACAATATGTATGGTACATCGTCAAATAATGAACATTGCTCAACCTTGACCACAATGTCTATTGTTATATCGATCACAAAAACGTTATTAGGGGTGCTGCTCTGCCCTTTTTCTGCAAAGTACCGTATATACTCGAGTATAAGTCGAATTTTTCAGGCTTTAAAATTAGCCTGAAAACCTAACCTCGACTTATACTCGGGTCAAGTCCTAATTTAGATCCAAATTCTGCAATTACAGATAGTAACCAGTAGGTGGCGCTGTGTTAACCTGCATAGAAAGTTACAGGAGCTGATCTGCCTTTACACTTCCTGCTTCCTGTATTCTGGCTGCTGGACTCACTCAGCACTGTCACTGACTGCTCATCTGGTTACTGTAAATATGATGGGTCTCCTCAGTTTGGGGCAAAAAACAGCTGCTAGTACAGTGCAAAGGACAGCTTGAAACTACAACTCTCAGGTGACATTTTTAACTATTGGGGTCAGAGAATCCTTTACTATATGGGCGTCAGAGGGCCCTTTACTATATGGGGGTCAGAGGGCCCTTTACTATATGGGGGTCAGAGGGCCCTTAATTAAAAGTTTACTGAACCTTGCCACTCCACATGTTTAGAAACTGAAACTCCCAGCAACAAAGCATGCTGGGAGTTGTAGTTTCCAAACATCTGGAGTGACAAAGAATTGGAGGTTACTGGTACTGGATTTGGCTATTACTGTATGGGACTCATGTATGAGAATTCTGCTGTCCATTTAAAGGGCAATTAAAGCCTAAAAACAACACAAAATCAGAAGGCAGTAGTGGTGATAATTTCTACCCTCGACTTATACTCAAGTCAATCATTTTGTACAAATTTTTCAGGTAAAAATAGGTACCTCGACTTATACTCGGATCGACTTATACTCGAGTATATACGGTAATAAAGTATCACATGACCCTTTGGAGTTTGTTAAAGGTCACAGAATGTTCTAAGTCATTATCTGGTAACATTATAAAACATAAATATCCAGATTTTATTGGAACTGACTAACCATAGGTTTAAAGACAGAATGGTTTGTAATAGGAAGGGTTTTTTGGTTTTATAATGTAGTTATAAAAGTACACAAAAGTCAAGTACATAAAAGATTTTCATCAAATTATTATACCAACAAATACAATTACTATTTTTTTCCTTGTGAATTTTTTTGCTTTTTCCCTGCACTTGAGTAAAGAGGTAACACAATTATGTGGCATCATTTTTATTTCTTTGATTCTTGGGGATTGGATTAAAGAGAATAATTGTCACCAGAACCTTCTGGTTGCTGACAGTCTTTATAATAAAGAGTTTATTGTGTTTTGATTAAGTGTTATACAGAGAAATCTACAGTTTGAGCAAAGTGGGTTTTTTTGGTTTGTTTAACCTGATAGTACAGACTGCTGCATTTGATTTGAGGCTTAAAGTGGCAATTCTTCAATTTTTGCTTGTATAAACTTTTGTAGTACAACAACGATTACTTTCTATAACCCTGAAAAAAATCTTTATGTTTTATAAATATATATATTTGGTTCTGGCAAAAATCAGTTGTGTTTTGATTCTTTGTAATTGCAGCCTTTCGTATACAGAGCTCACATTGTTTCCCCCAAATAATAGAAGCACAGATAGTCGAACATCAATAAAATGGGTCTCTGCCCAGCTAAAGGTTCCTTGGGTTTTTTGTTGCCTTCTTACCATCTCTGCCTCTTTATTCAGTCACTCAAGCCTTGATTATGATATTGTTGTATATAGCTGCATATCCAATTTAACCATAGTTCCCTGTAGAAAGAGGCTTTCAAGGGCTATTACAAATATGCTGAAGATCACCGCAAGCCAAATGGATTCACCTTGATGTCAATGCTAATCTTTGCTTATTGCATTTTTGAGCTGTGCATTTAGAGGCAGTCTGTCCTCTATCTACCCTTATTGTCTACCTTGATTGTTACTGAATTAATTAAACATACGGTGCCTTTTAAATGTAAATTTAGATTACAGATTCTAATCATTGCTATCCTCTGTTTTTTGTAGTATTGCTCTTTACAATTAGGCTTTTTATTCATTGTTCTGTGTTATCTGCATCTTTCTGTGTATTTCTCATCTATTATGTATAAGTATAAGCTGCTTAGCACCTTCTGCTCTCTATTAGCTTAAAACATCTCCCATTTGCTTTCTTTTTCTTCATTCTCCTAAATCTTTACCTATGCATTATCATATATTTCCATTCTCTTTCATTTTCAGTGCATCATGCATTCACTCATGTTATATGTTACGAAGCAAGGATCTCAATGAAAGTTTTATTCCATTGCTGCAGTAACAAATTAATTATTCTTTGTACATCCTTTCTCTTAAAGACACAAATATCCTTTCACTTCTTTCATTATCATGGCAGGTGCTCTTTAAGGATATAGACGGGATGTCCTCCTGTTTCACCATAATGAATGTAGATCTGGTAGATTTTATTTCTAAAAAATAATTTTTTTTTTTCAAAAAGGAGAAGACATCCAACCAACTGGATGTTAGATATAGGAGTAAGTGACCTTAGATCCATAGCTGGGTAAGGTTCTTGTGTTGCTGTCCTGACGGCAAAGAGCTTTAAACCATCAATGTTGTAGCAACATGTCCATTGGTGTGTGTGGTAATTAGCTTGTGTCTATTCCTTATCACACTGGAATCTCACTGAGAGCTTAACCTTGCAGCAGGGGTTAGCAGACAGGGGCAGCCATGAGACTGAGATTGAGGGCAAAGGAATAATCTAGCTACATACAGTAGGCTAATAAAGTAGCAGCTGTGAAACTGGACAGTTAATGTTGAAAATAAGGTTTGATATAGATTAGCCTTTGCAAGGCTGGTGGCAGAAGGTTAATCCTACTACAGCTGCCTGGTAGTGAGTGTCAACTGTGAAACTTGGTGCTAGTGTTACAACAGGGTGTTGATAGAGGGGAGCAGCTGCCAGGAAGGGGATAATATTGTGACAGGTAACAATGGAGAAAGGCAGCTGTAGCACTGGGGTGGTAAATGCCAGTAGTTGTCTAAAAGAGAGGTAAGCTGTAGGACCCTCTACAATGGGGTAAGTGTGTTGTAGGGGATGTGCATAATCTAATGTCTGTTGTATTCAATTAGATCAACTGGACTTGAAGTTTAGTCAAGTTGATATAATTGAATACAACAGATATACCATGACCTGGATGAATGAGAACCTTCACAAGCATGCATAATCTAATGTTATTGGGAAGAAAGGAATTGTACGGGGTTGATTATGATTTTAGAAAAGAAGCAACAGAACAGGATGTCAATGCGCCTTCATACAGGTGAAAAACTCTCCAACACCCCTTACCTAAGGTAAAGAGACAGACCTAGGATAACAGGGAGTTGCACAATCAAATCAATCAAGATTGTTCTTTAATGTGAACCAGGGGGATCTTCCTTTCCTCTGGTAATGGAGTGAGGAAGGTGATGCTTGCAATGAGGTGTTATGTTTTGTACATTAAAGAATAGTCTTTATAGAATTGACTGTGCATCTACCTGTTATTCTGTTTGGAAATCATAAAAAAGAAGATAATCTAATAACATTTTCTAATCACTAATTCACAGCAAAATGTAAATAATTTCTCTCTTAATTTAACATTTCTAAAATGTGTCTATTTTTAATGATAGATATACAGAACTTATTATTCAATTATCTCTAAGTTTCCCAGTAAAATATTAAATAATGATACAACTAGTGATGGCCCAGTTCGCGGATCCGAATGACGGATATCGCGGATTTTCCGGTTTTCCGCCTTCCGAACTTTTTACGAACTGCGTTTTCGAAAATTTTCGAAATTACAAGGATTTCTCGTATTTTTGAAAATGCATGAAAAACACATATTTTTTAAATCTTTCGAAATTACGAGGATTTTACGTATTTTCGAAAATGCAGGAAAATACGAATTTTTCAAAAATTTCCAAAATTACGAGGATTTCTCGTATTTTCGAGGATTTTTTTTATTTTAATGTGTTTTAATGGGTCCACTCGCGGATTTTCGAATTTTCTAATTTTTACGAAAATTCGTGGATCCTTGAGCGGACCGGATTTTGCGACGTTCGGACATCTCTAGATACAACCAGTCATATACATCTACAAGACAAATGAGTTTTGTCTTTGAAGTAAATGATCTGTCATTTGTCTTGCTTTGTTTGACATATATTGTTCCCCATGTGAGCAGGTGAAAATAAAAGTTGGTGCTTTTAATAAAATAATTACTTTCATTGTCTTGACCAGAACTCTGGTTGGGGTTTGTAGTACAGAAAGAATAAAAAAAAGTATAATTGCAATGCAGTATATAAAAATGAACACATTTTCATTTAATAAATTAAAGTATAGACATGCATACTATAGATTGCCATCCCTAGAGACCAACATCTTCAGCCTTGTAAATAAATGGAAAAGTGCAGCATCAATATAATTTTCTCTACCTCTGAATGCCTAGTTAATCATATATGTGGAATCTTTGTCTTGAACTCAATGTTCAATGCAACAAAAACCTCGATGCAACAATTACTTAAGACAAGAAATGATAACTTTCAAATGAAACTGCCCAAGGAGATCCATAAATCCAAAAAGCAGGAATTGTTATTGATTACCACTAGATATTACCAGTTTCTAGAAAGTTAAAACATGCATGCATAAATACTAAAGGTGTATTACAACAAGATGGTTTGCTGGCTATTCCTCTTTTTTAAGCAACCCTTGTCACACTGTGGTAGTTGACACACAGTCTATGTCTATGTCTACTGTCTATATGCCTGTAGGTATCTGCCCAGTAGTTAAATGTAGTCCTAATGTGAACCAGAACTAAAGCCTTCCTATACACAGGATCAAACAAAATCTGCGGAAAGACTTTGAGCAGTCCTTCCGATTATTGCACTCAGAATTGCAATCGGAAATCTGTTCAGAAAGAACATCTGCCTATGTATGTCTAGCTTATTTTGCCCTAGTATAGAAATTACAACAATGCTAAAATTTAGCGTTTAGAGCAGAGGCGTAGGAATCACTATAGTATGCCATAGCAGTTGCTATGGTGCCCAGAGCCAGAGTGGGTCTCATCCAGGTCCTGCTGCTGTGGATAAATAACCTTGTTTATTTATATGGTTTGAAACAGGAGACCGGTCACAATACAGATGAAGAAAACCAGAGAGCGCTTCCACAGAAGAAATAAGAATTTTCAATAGCATTTTAAATTTTCAGTAGAAATGTTAAATTTTTGATAAAAGTTTGATTTTCGAATGCAATTTTCTATGAAAAGTTCAGAGTTTCAAAAAGTTTAAAAAATCTGTTGGATCCGCAGATTTTTGGTTAGTTTCAAAGCCGTGATTCATCCACTAGGTCAGAGTCCTGTACATGTAAATGTGTTTTCACTTGTAAATAAAAGTACAGCAGGTTAGTTCTAAAGAGCAGGAGAATCATATGAGCTGGGGGGTAAAAAATCCCTAGAAGTAGTGTTTTATTGGTACTGATCACAAATCACAGACTCCCCTTTTCCTGTTTGTAATTTCATTGCTTACTTTACCTTTAATAGCTTGCGTTTTTTATTTTCCTTCCACTGGGAAAATTTACATTTGCAGGTCAAAACTGTTGGTCTGGGAGTGAGAGAAAGATGCTTGTAATTAGTAGACCTTGCCTGACAGCAATCAGGGCATCAGGCCTGCAGTGCAGTGTTTACAATTTGGGAAAGCTGGCGCAGTGTGAATAAAGATCGATGCTTTGTTTGCAACACAAGGTCAATATTTCTTGCTGCATTTCTTTGTGTGTGACTGTGACAGAAAGGAAAGCGAATTGATCTTTAAAGTAACACAAGATTGCCATCCAATTTGTCATATGCTTGTAAAGTAAAACATTGTTAGGATTTCTAATACTTTGAATATCAATACCTCGTGCTTGCAAACAAACATCTGACATTTTCTTCTCCGTGTTATTTCCATGAGCTCAGAAGCAGATGTGGGATTATTTTGCTGGTATTCAGGATTTTCATTAAATTGCTCACCAAGGGAAACATGCACAATCACACAAACAGAAGTGTGCTGTTAATTTGACTAGGGCAAGAAACTAGTAAATATTTTCAGGTGGTGGAAAGTGCGAAAAAAATAGGATGGCAGGCTGAGACATGCCATACCCACGGTATTTATACCTGTTACTGGGATTATCAATTTTGAATAAGCTCAGTGTAAAATGTTATACTATTGCAGTGCAGCAGGAATGCTGCACACTACAGTATGAAATATGCACTGTGTGCTCATCTCACAAGTAATCTTTTTAGTAGAGTTCTGGTGTATGCATCCTTAAAGGGGAACTGTGGTCTCCAAACAAGTTAAGGCCAGTTTCCTACCTTTAAAACGAGCCACCAACCACCTCTCTACGTGCTCCACAGCCCAAGATATAAAGAAACGACTGACCATAAAGTTAATGGGTGGGAGGCTGATGTGACAATTCCTAAGGCTTCTCCTGCACAGTGCCGCCTGCGAGCACAGCCTCAGACTCCCTCAGTGTGTGAGGGAGACAGGAAGTCCCTCCTCCTCTCTGCTGTGTGAAGTCCTGACAGAGAAGGTAAGGGAATCTACAGCCATTCTTTCCCATTATGTAAAAACATAGTGGGAAAGAGTTCTCACTCTGCCTGAAAAGGCTGTTTCCACAGAGTTTTCTGTAGGGGTGGGGGGGTCTGAGTGGCCCACGACACCCGTGAGTGGGCGGGACTTATGCACCTGTGCATGAGTGGGGCTTGTGCACCTGTGAGTGGGAGTGGCTTGTGCACCCACGAGTGGGCAGGGTTTATGCACCCACGAGTGGGCAGGGCTTATGCACCCACAAGTGGACGGGGCCAGGGCACCCGTGGGTGGACGAGGCTGTAAGAGAATGGGCCAAGGGGGGCCTGCAACTGGAGGGACCATGGGGTCCATGAGTGGGAGGGACCAGGGGGGCTGCAAATGGGAGGAGGAGACACAGGGAATATTGGCTGACATGGTTTCAGAGCAGGAAGCAGGAAGTGCCATGAAAATAAATTGCAAAAGTTCTTAGGAGAGCAATTCCTATCAATTTACCTAAAGTCATTTTTGCACCACAGTTCCCCTTTAAGGCCTGTACACACATTAAAAAATTTTCAGCCGAAGCAGCCAATAAATTATCATTTCTGCTGACAATCTAGCGCATGTAGTAGCTCCATCGCTTAGTGATCAGTCCTGCCCATCCATTTCCATACAACAGAACATGCTTCTTGGCCACTGTCTGTTAACAGGTCATCAGAGTGATTGTTGGACTGTTCATGTAAAGCTGGATATACACATTAGCAGTTTGTTACAAATTCCATTGAAATCTGTCTAATCTGTGACAATTTGCAAATGCACATAGGAATCAACTCCATATACTGTACTGTACTATGATGTGCTGATAACAAAACCCAACCAATTCTGCAGCTGCAAAGGAGATTGTTCATCGTTCATTGGCTCAGACATTTTCATGCAGTACACATGCTACATAATGGGCAAATCCAACAGGATTTGGCAATTTTTGGCCATGCGTGTATCCAGCTGAACAATAAGTCCTAACAATTTTTATCCTACACACACACCTTTCAATATTATATTTTAAATTTATTTTAAAGATTTATGTCTACAGTATACTCATATGGTTATTTGCTTGAGATCTTTCTCTATGGGATACATTTACCTTCATTATTAATACTGCTTCTTCCAGCATTAAGAATGCTTTCACCTTGAAACACAGTTGTTTTAGGTCACCAGATGATAACTGGTTAAGGACAAAAGACGAAATTATACACAGAGCCAAATACACATAAGTGTATAAATATAAATGCACAAATCAGTTTCAGTATGGATTCCCTGTTTCACTTGTTATGTACTTTGTGGCTTTGGTTTGAGACCACAGAATCTTGTATGGTTTTTTTGCTTTTCCTTAACCAATTTTCTTTAAAATGTAAATCTTTTGAAATTCTGTGTTTGGTTATGAGCCAGGTAAAAATCTTTGTATCATCTAGAAGCAGATTTAATTTCCATTAGCCTTTCCCAGCATTATGTGCATTGAATACATAAAGTGGGCAGGCGCCAGCACTGATCCCAGATGTGCTCAAATGATGTCAGCTTTTCCCATTCCTTCTTGCTATGTTGCTTATAGATCAGCTTTTCGAGCCTGGAATCCTTTTTCCACAGCCAAGTATTATATGTTACTTCCAATACACCAGGAGAGGCTGTGCATCCCGGATAATACACAGGGAACTCCCGTAAGAAAATATATAATGTTTATTAAGATTTACATATATACACAAAATGCTGTTCGAGTTCAGAAAAACACTTCATCAGAGGCATTCTAAACACGAAATGCGCCAGTAAACCTTAATAAACATTATATATTTTCTTGCTGGAGTTCCCTGTGTGTTATCCGCGTTGCACAGCCTCTCCTGGTGTATTGGAAGTATCATTGAGCTCTGGCTGAGCGAAGGGCCTGGGGCTTGGATGCAGCTGGCCCGCTCATCCATGTGGGTAAGCTGATCCACCTTTCATGTGTTCATCGCCTACACAGGAACTGTTTACTGATCATAAGCAACTAGGGTTGGGGGTGTATCCACCTGGCCCTACTGCCATAGGAAGTTTCTGTTATATACTGCTAGTGGCTTTGAGACTTTATTTTGTTTGTTTTGCTAGTATTATATGTATTGGACTCTTAAGTTTTTCTACCTGGAGCTGTTTATGTCCATTTAGAGGTCTGTGTCCATGAACACCTCATAGCAAATTGCTCACTACTGATTCAGCAGATCAGTCCTATACATTTAGCATTAGAATAACATTTAGTAAATAGGAAGCACATCGTTATTTATAAGAAATATATGTTACTTAATCCACAACTCTGCTTGGCATGTTAGCATGCCCTGTGTATTCCTTTGTATCAGGACACCACTTAGCAGTGATGTGCTGCAATTTATCAATCAACGAACTAATCGATAAGATACAATGTGACCTGTAAAGTCAAAAAGTTAGTTTTAAAAAAGGGGATTTTCACGTTTATTGAGATGCAGTACCACAGCGCCTGTAAACTAACCAGGTGGGACAGGGAACTAGAAGGAAAAACTGGCCCCAAGTATAAATTATCCCGGGGATATTTTAAGGACTGTTCTCACAGCACTGTGTTATGCTCTGATGGTAAAAACATATTTTGTATTTTGGTGTCATATAACATAGTAGAGATAAATGTATTAGTGCGTGTATGTGCTGTTATATTAAATATAAATATTAATTTATTAATGTGGTCTCTAGGTTTTCACTAGTTGCTCACTACTATAACAGCAGCATTCTTTATCAGGGTTATATCGTATCACCCAGCAACATCACATGACATATAGTATTATGAATCGCTATTATCCAGCTCTCAAAAAAAAATTATACTGCAATGTTTGCCTTTCGACATAACACTCCATATTTGTCATTAGTTTTCAGTCAAAACACTTTTCACATCTTTACATTACTCAATCATCTGTCTTCATGACCCCCCACAGTTAATGCTGTTTTTTCAGCGATCACCTCTTTGTTAGCAGGTGCCCATCGATTTCAGATGAACCAGAAAGGAGGCTGCTTTGATGTCTGTCAGGGACACTAAAATAAATGAGATGATACTGCAAAGAACCTGCTAAAAGATCAGGCACTGTGCTGACTGAGCTAAGAGCAAGAAGCTCCTCAGCAGGGTTGATGTACACTTCAGACTGTCAAATGACAATTTAGAATAAGTTGGACTTCTGGGACATCTCTTTCCATGGTGTGGTGGGGAACCCACTTCAGCACAGAGGACATCAATGTTCTTTCCCTTGCTGTATAGTATTTAGTGCTCCTAGATGAAAAATGAATGTATAATAATTATATTATGAAACTGAAAGGAACCATAACTAAATTGTCAGACACATATTTCTTTCCCCTTATTCTGAGCAAGGCATTTTGGAATCTTTGTAAACATATTCTTGCAGAGTATTTTGTATTCTGAAAACAATTTAAATATTAAAATCATGCAGACATTAAAACTATTTTAAATACAAAATACTGAACATATTGTAAATGTGCATTTATATATGTATTTGAACTAGTGCCCATCTCTGCAATAAACAGCTTTATTTCAATGTAACGAAATGTTCCCTAATAAATAGATATTGTGTTTTGTACTGAACATGATTTTGAGTTAATTTGGGTTAAAATGCATTTTTGTGTGAATTTTGATTCATTTTCACGTCATAGAAAGTGAAGGCAGCTTTCTTATTGTTTCTCAATCTTGGAAACATTGCCTTAAATGGGACGTTCAGTGCAAAAAAAAAAGAGCAGCATTTTCCCACCCCAATGACCTTTTCCTGCCCATTTAGCATTTTGTCTGTGTATAAATAAATGCTTCCAAAATACAAACTTCCTGTTTGCAGGACCGCTTGTAGAGACCGTTATGGTCATGCCCTTGACCCAGCGCCTGGGTAGATTCAGTTGCTCAGTAGAGATCTGAGTATGTTTCACCCATCCAACAGCCAATCAATAAAAATTACTCTTAGGAACATACCAGGGAAGTATTGAATTCTGGAAAGAAGAAGGACCGTTAGAACATGAAATGGCAGCTAACTAATGTCAACAGCAGGGATTAGCAAGAGGTATAATTTTTTTTTTAAATGGAAGAGAATATGTAGAACTAGAAAGGGAAAGTATAAACTGAATTTTGGCTTGAAAGACCGCATTTTGGAAGGGAATGCGTGTGTTAGTGCTGCATATTTTAAAACTCAATAATGCACAATATGGCTGTCACATGAATTAAAGGCAGGTCAGTTAGTGTGGGTACTCGTGTCAGTTTGGGGGATAAAAGACTTAACTTTTTTGATGATTGGTCAAAATGTTTTTTTTTTACTATACTTACCTTTAAATATGATTGCCACATGAATGAATAGGTACCTAAGTTGGTTTATGTACCTGTGTCAGGTTGGAAGTTATAAGTTATAAAAGTTATAAAAAACAAACTTTTTTGATTATTGATCAAAATTTATTTTTGACTATAGTTACCCTTTAAGTATGCCTGCCACAGAAATGGAAGAGTAAGTCAGTAGGTGTGTGGATGTCGGAAAATTGCGATCAATCGTGCGGTTCCCTATGGGAACGCACGATCGATCGTTCGCAAATTCGGCCGCGTGCGAATTTGCCGCGACCGACGGAGATTTGTCCCGGCCAAGTGCTCGCTCGTAGCAAGCGAGGGACAAAGCGAGGGGACAAAATACCTCCGTGTGTACCCAGCCTAATGAATAAGTAGATCAGTAGGTGTGTGTACATGGGTCTGGTTGAGGGGTATGTCTTTTTTGTGATTACAACCATAAATTTGCAGTTTTTGTTTTATCTGTGGTCACATGCCCACTGTGTTTAATGGCTAAAGTCCAGTATGGCAGCAAATCAGGGCTGTACAGTATTGTCAGCACCTCCAGGCCTTTTGATCTGATATTTACACATGCAATTTAATTGGGTTTCCTGGAGTGGCAGTATAAAGTTGCAAAGAATATTTATTGATCTTGATTTCATGTTCTTGGTTCTGTTTATCCTTATGTGTATTTTGCAGTGAAGTTAGAGAGTTGGAGAAGGAATTGTTAAAAATACATTGTTTGCAGTAGAGTAAGTGCATGCTCCATAATCTGATCTTTGGCCCTTCTTGATGTCATAACTACATATTTTTTTTGGCATGGACATATAAGTGTGTAGATCACTGACTCTGTAGAGCAATTTGTGTATGTTTGGAATTGATGTTTTTTACCAAAACGATCAATGATATGATCAGACTGTTGTGCCATATTGCATATACAACAGTGTCCGCACTTGAAGAAGCTCCTAGATCTAAGAAAGTTATTATATTTTTTCCTCAAAATGACTTGAAACCAGTTTGTCTCTTAATGTTGGTGCACGTTTTATAGATAAATGTTGTTTTTTTTGGGTATTTTGTCAACAGTCGATTTCCAAGGCCCTTTTATAGGCTTTATCCACTTGGTTAAGGGAATAACCTCTGGTGGGCAGCAGAACCAGGTTGTAGCAGCAGCACTGGGGACAGCAGATTATATATCCCCAAACCATAAGGCAATAAGTAAAGTCTTAATTATTTAAGCTATTGATATTCTCTTTACTATTACAATTGTTTTGTTATTTCTCCTGTAAAAGGAATATCAGCAGGTACAAGAGGATATGTTTGATGCTTCGATACATCCCCATCTGCTTTCAACATATGCAAAGACAGATGTACAATAAGGTCTAAATATAGGATTTCCCTTCCTGGTTTCTTTAATGTTAGAACCCAGATAAGAAGCTCAGTATGCCGCAGACATAAATCTATCACCAGGTTGAAAAATTCCCTATATACATTATAATTTTAGTTTAATGCACACATTTATACATATTTATGCATTCAGAAGAAGGTATTAGTGTATTGTAGTGCATAGCTTCCTTTAGAATCAGTTTTATTTAATTTTAGTTCTGTTAATCCTGTACCGGAAATGCTATTTATAATGGGCTTTGCAAACCAGTGTATAATTCAACATCTGTAATGCATACAATAGAATGTTAAGCTGGATATCTGCAAAATTCTGTCATTTTCTAACAAGCGTGCTACACACAGTCCCGAGCATTCTACCTATGTAAAGAGTATAGTGAATGCTTGGGACTGCAGTTTTCCCCCAGCCATGGCCGACTCCCTATAATTTAAAGGGCATGTCCACCCCTTTTTTAAAATCTTTTTCTGTAGTGTAAGGCTCCCTCCCCCAGCCCCAACCGCCATAGTTATTTGTGCAGAAACTCCCCCGATCTCTACTTACATTACCTCCTTCTTCAGATGTTCAGTCCCGGCCCTCTGCTTGCATGAAACTGCAAGCAGGGGGCCAGTCCAGCAGCCACATCCATGATTGGCTGAGAGGCAGCGAATGACGGACGTGGCTTCCTGCTATCCAGAACACCGGGGGAAAGAGGTAATGTAAGTAGAGTTCGGTGGAGGCCTATATGGACTCGGCCAGGCTCCTGGTGGTCAGTTTTTGGTACTTTGGAGGGATATTACAGGAGAACCATTTGGAGCTGGGATGTAAGGTAAGGATTTTTATACACTACACAATGGGGGTGGACATGCCCTTTAAGTTCTGGGAGATGACTGCGGAACGATGGAAATTTGAGGGCATTTCCGAATGACCACAAGGCTGACGGTGAACCTTTGTCGGCCTTGCATTCATTCAATCCCTTTCTTGTTTCTATATGTACCCACCTTTAGTCATTTTAATAACTGACCTATGATGCCTAAACCATGAAGTCTACACAGTGTACTTAAATTACAATGTTAAAGGGAATGTCCACCCCCCTATCTCTTAGAGGGTTTGCATTTCCTGCTGTTGCTTCTTCTCCTATGCTGATCCAGTGGATTATAATGGCTCTATATTAGCTACAGATCGATCCAAATATTGAGTAAGCCTGACAAATATATTTTATACCTTAAACTCTTCATAGTATAGAATAACTAGCAAAATAGTGTCCGTTGGTGCACAGTGGAAATTGTGTGTGTGTGTGTTTTGCTACTTGTGTATACAGTGGATATAAAATCTTTACACAGGTATATTTTAAACTGTTACTCAGAGAGTCACCAGCATCCAGGGGAACCAAATAAGATAAATCTGCAGGTCTGAGAATAGACCCAGGAAATCCTTCCACACTGTGTGGTTCAAACTAAGACGCTCCATTGGGTGACCTGAGACCCTAAACAGGGTCCAGATAAACATGCTATGTTCATACTTATTAGTATTCACCATGGCAAGTTCCACATTCATAGCTGCTTATGTTACGACTTGGGAGCACAGGATGCTGATTAGCTTTATATATTAAGGTGAGGTGGGGTTAAAGGTGCAAAACGCTCCCAACAGATTATAAAATGAAATAGAGCCTTCTTATAACAGAAGGTACCTCACAGCCTCATGTTATTATAATAGCATTTCCCTAATAATCTAACATATAAACTGACCTTTCACATGTTTGAAAAGTACAACTCCCAGTGTTCTCTGTTTGCAGTAAGTTTCTCCTTTATGTCCATTGGCTAATGAATGCATACAGATACAATACAGTCTAATGATATAGAGCATGTATCTGTTGTATTCAGTTAGATCAACTGGACTTGAAGTATAGTTCTTCAAGAAATAAACTTCAAGTCCAGTGGATCTAATTGAATACAACAGATATACCATGACCTGGATGAATGAGAACCTTCACAAGGAGCATGGGTGTTGAACTTTTCACATGTCTAAAAACTACAACTCCCAGCATTCTCTGGTTGCACAGAATGCTGGAAATTTTGTTTTTATACAGCCTACAATAAAGCCATTTTTGTGCTTTAGCGATTCCTAACCAAGGGCTCGAATATGTGGTTATAAGTGATCCATCTGCACTTCCCTTACATCCATAGCTATTTCACTATTGACCTAGGGAAGGATTATTTAGGTCACTTCAGGCAGTAGTATTCATGAATCTTACCAAACTTGCACTCCCTTTTCTATTGCATCTACCTGCCAGCTAGAATCCAAGGGGGTCTAAGCATTTAAAAATAGGTTTGGCAATTGGGCCTGGTAGAGCTACTGAGTCTAATTGGGGCATTTCATCTGCAGGTACAAGGACAGGAGGATTTAAATCAATACTTCCACTAGCAGCCTCCATAGCTTAATACAGAGAACAAATATAAGGGAGAAAACATGGAGAATAAATGGTATTACCAGCTCTGCTGCCACCAATTTGTACAAGATCACTGCTTTATGGAATGATTATGGGTAGCATGGCACACAGTGTGTTAAGGTTCGTACACATGTGCGATCGCGGGTCCCTAGCCGCAACGCACGATGTGTACAAACGAACGTTTCGGCAGATAAACAGCCCATGTGTAGGCACTTTATCAGCCAAAACGGTTGTTCGTTCGGGGATCGTTGCACAACCGACTTATTCTTGATCTCCGAAAGTGCCTACACACAGGCCGATTATCACCCGAAAAGTTCATTCGTACACATCGTGCCTTGCGGGTCGTGACCCATGATCGCACGTGTGTACAAACCTTTACTCTGGTGGTCTGGCACAAAGCAGACAGTGCACTTACTTTCTTTTAACAAGATAAACCAGTTTTAATTACATTTAACAGTAAGTATTGCAATGATTTAATAACAAAACACAAACAGTTTCCCCACATAAAATGTGCAGTAATAGAGTAGTCCCTGCCTATGGTGCACCACTTTGAATATTTAGCACGCCTGTATATTGTGTGTCCTTGTAAGTTAGTGTACAGTTATCTGTTACCTCAGAGTTTGTATCCAATAAGGTAAATTGTTTGTCTAACAATCTGTCCTCCCAATAGGTGGTAGAAGGATCTAGTGTTGCATTCAATCAGGACATCACACTGTGCAAGGGATCATGCCAAACCAATCAGTCCCATTAGGATCATACACCACACACTTCTATCTACTTTCAATTTTTCTCCTCTTAGTCAAAGAGAGCAGGGATGTCTGGTCTTTTATTTCTTACTGATACCACCTGCAGGCTGAAGGTGGTATATAAGGACCCTTGGTGTATATTTCCATTACAATACACATCACTTCCTGTGTAGCATACACAAACTTTTTGGGGGGATTAGCTATGACTGCCACATGTATTTTGTCTTGTTCCTAATATAAGTCAGTGCTATACTTTTATATATATATATATATATGTGTGTATATGATGGTCATTCAAATGGTAATAGTAAGACAGTACACACATACATATACACCTTTCCTATATGTAATATCATATACCCCCCCCACCTCATTGGTTGCTCCTAAAAACTTAATGCAATCTTCTATGAAGATATAAATATATTTATACTAGCAAAAGTGTGCCGGTTGGTGCACAATGGAAATTATGTGTGTGCATGCTTTGCTATGTGTGGATATAGAATCTTTTTACAGGTATATTTTAAACTGTAACTCAGACAGTCACCAGCTTCTCAAGGAACCAAATAGGATAATGCTGCAGGTCTGAGAGTAGACGCAGGCAATCCTGCCACACTGTGTGGTTGAAAGTAAACATGCTAGGTTAATGCTTTTTAGTATTCACCACGGCAAGTGGTGATGGTACCTTATATATTATAACAGAAGGTTCCTCACAGCATCATGTTATTATAATAGCATTGCCCTAATAATCTAACGTATAAACAAACATTTCTCATTCCCAGTTTACCTAAAGGAACGGATTTATCTTTTATATACTCTTTTATAGAGTTCTAATTGAAAAAAAATAGCTTCAGAGCAATTTTTAATAACTGATAACTGCTTTTTATTTCAGTATTACATTAAATCCTTGGTATACATGCCTGGCTTTACCACTAAGCAAAAGGCTAAGGACTTGCAAGTGACCACCTTCATCCCAATCATTAATTGGCTGCCAATTCAAATTGTTCTATCCAATCAGTCCACTCCCCAGTTACCCTATCAAATGGATCAGGTTTAAAAATAGGTTTTGCAATTGGGCCTGGTAGAGCTACTGAGTCTAATTAGGGAATTTCATCTGCAGGTACAAGGACAGGAAGATTTAAATCAATACTATCTGTAGCAGCCTCCATAGCTTAAAGAGGAACTGTGGTTAAAAACGACTTGAGGTAAATTGATATGAATGCTCTACTGAGAGTTTTTGCAATTATTACATTGTTTATTTTATATAGTTTTGAAGATATTACATTTTTTGATGGTGTGATATGGCAGCAGCATCACCAGGTCCCCTGCACATCCTGCTTCCTGCTCTGAAACCTGTCAGTCAATCTGCCCTTTGTCTCCTCCCCTTTGCAGCCCCCCTGGTCCCTCCCACTCATGGACCCCATGGTCCCCCTAGTTGCAGGCCCCATGTGGCCCCGTCCACTCATGGGTGCCATGGCCCAGCCCACACGTGGGTGCCGTGGCCCCGCCCACTCACGGGTGCCTAAGCCCCAACCCCGCTCACAGGTGCTGTGGGCCACTCTGACACCCCCCCTACAGCTGCACACAGCAGAGAGGAGGAGGGACTTCCTGTCTCCCTCACATACTGAGGGAGTCTGAGGCTGTGCTCGCCGGCGGCACTGTGCGGGAGAAGCCTTAGGAATGTCACATGTCAGTCTCCCACCTATTAACTTTCTGGTCAGTCATTTCTTTATATCTTGGGCTGTGGAGCACGAAGAGAGGTGGTTGATGGCTCATTTTAAAGGTAGGAAACTGGCCTTTCATTTAAACTTAACTTGTTTGGAGACCACAGTTCCCCTTTTATACAGAGAACAAATATACAGAGAAAACAGGGAGAATAAATGGTATTACCAGCACCGCTGCCACCAATTTCTACCAGATCACTGCTGTATGGAATGATTATGGGTAGCATGGCAAACAGTGGGTTACTCTGGCACAAAGCAGACAGTGCACATAAACAGGTCCCCCACATAACGTGCAGTAATCAGGGGTGTCCCTGTCTGTGGTGCACCACTTTGAATATTGACCAGGCCTGTATATTGTGTATCCTTGTAAGTTGGTGTACACTTATCTGTTGCCTCAGAGTTTGTGTCCAATAAGGTAACTTGTCTGTCCAATAATCTGTCCTTCCAACAGGTGTTAACAGGGTATACACAGGGTCTTATACACAGTATCTGGTGTTATATTCAATATCTCTCCAAAGCACACACCACAATCTACTTTAACTTTCTCTCCTGCCATAGAGAGCAGGGATGTATTGTCTTTTATCACTCACTGACACCATCTGTAGGCTGGAGGTGGTATATAAGGAGCTTTGGTGTATATGTCCATTACAATACACATCACATCCTGTGTAGCAGACAAACTTTTTTTGGATTACACTTACTTTCACATGGAGCAGACACAGGGGTGTGGTTTAACCTCCCATTTTGACTGTCCCATATTAAAATAGGGATCTCATCTCTGTAAGTAAGTTTATGTATTTTGTATATTTTGTGTTGTACCTGATATACATCAGTGCTATTCTTTACATACATTTACTGATGGTCGTGAGACAGTACACACATACATATATACCTTTCCTATATGTAATATCCTATACCCCCACCACATTGGTAGCTCCTAAAAACTCAATGCGATTTCCTATGAAGATATAAATATATTTATATAATATAAGGGATATATATATATATATATATATCTTTTATATATATATATAATAATAAAGTAACGGAGCATCCATGGGCTTACAAACAATCAGCCGTCATCAGTGGTTGAAACGCGTAGAAAGCTATAATAAACAGCTGATTGTTTTGTAAGCCCATGGGTGCTCCGTTACTTTATATTATGTGAAAATTCGGGGATGCACCCTGGCCAATAGTGGAGAGTACAAGTGAGAGTGCGGCTACCTTCATTGTTTGATATATATATATATATATATATATATATATATATATACACACACAGTATATATCTTCATTTATTACAGTAATATATATTATATTGTATAAAATATATTAATCCAAACTGTAGTTCTTGTCCACACTCAAAAGATCATTTCTAATGATGCTCTAAGGATTTCAGAGAAAACTGAAAGAATGTCTTGAAACAAGATCAATCAGTTTCAATGAATGCATTTTAAATAATTTCATTCAATATTAATTATTCACACTTTCAAAATTTAACAGTGTCTAGTCCACTCTCCTGCTCTCCTTACTATATGCTATTTTGCCTTGTTGTAACTACTGGAAGTTGGAACACAGCATTTATTAACCCTTTCCTGCAGCAGAATTTGGCATTTCCTTGCATTCAGTGCTGGAAGAATTTTAAAGGAGAAATATACTACCCCCCTCCACTCACACCTATATAGTACCCAGGGTGAGGTCCTCACCCCTGGGTTCTTCTTAGTTTTGCAGTGTTACTTACCTATGGCATCACTGCTTCAGTCCTCTCCACCTCCCTCGATCCATCTGCTAGGATCGCGTCTTCCTATTGGCCCCATCGCAAATCCGGAAGAGGGACTGGAGCAGCAATGGAAACTTTAGGTAAGTAAAACCACTTAACTAAAGCTGGCCATACTCTAGGCAGACATTAGATTAAATGTTAGTCTATAATGTTTAAAGATTGGTTCTTATCCTGAGACATTCCCATCTAGCCCATTCATTTTGTCAATTGGGCTGGAATATTGCATGGTGTGTAATAAGCTAGATATACTTGTGTATACTACCTCTAGATTTCTGAAGGCATGCTAGTCTGTCTTGACACATATTTAAAGAAACCCTTAGTACTGCCAGATTATGTGTGTCCTTCACATCCAATTAACAGTAGATCTAGTTACTAGTTACTACCCATCTAGAATTACTCCTGTGTGTGTCAGCTAACAATGAGTCAAAGACAATTTATTACATCTGTGTATAGTGGTTGCATGACAACACCCATGAAGAAGAAGATATATAAAACAGCGTGGGAGTGACAGATGTGAACCGTTAATTCTCATTTTCTACCATAAATTTATCTTGGCTTTTTAAATAAAATATTTTAGCACTGGGTTAAATGCAAAGTTTTTAGCATAAAGAATGTACCCAACTGCCATAAATTTCAAAGAGGGACATTTATATGCCACTAGAAGTAAGTGCCCTGGGGTCTTAAAGGCTATTACAGCTATTAAGATATTATCATCTTTATTATCAAATATTGGGACTTTATTAGAATCAAATATTAATCTACAAATACACAAGATTAGTACTAAATGGATATCTTCAAAAGCTGATAAATACCACAATGTAACAAATAGCGTATAAAAGTAAAGTTCTTGTTTAAGAAGGTATAAAACCATGATTATCATATTGGCTATCATATTCAGGTGCATGAATTCTAACCATCTTATGACTAACATTTTGTGTTTGGATTATCTCGCTTTGTTTCCAAAGAGACTACATATAAGACTACATATTAGATTTAGGATAACAAAGGCACAACTAGAAGAAGCAGCAGTCTTCATGGTTGAAGGGCTACTCAGGGCACTTCACCCTCATTATGCTATTTCTTGTGCATTCTTTATTAACACATTTGTAAAATTTGGTATGTGAACATCCTGAAGAGTCAAGATTCTGTCTGTCAGTTTTTAAAGATCACACTACTTACAGTCCCAAGCTTTCTCCCTATGTGAAGCATAGGGAGAATGCTTGGGGCTGCACATTTCCCTTAGCCGCTGCTGACTTTCTATACTATTGGTAAAGGGAGACAACCCTGGGCTAGGGAAATTTTCAGGCATTTCTGAGCTATCCCAAGGATGACAGTAAATGTTAGTTGGCCTTCAGGAACACTCAGAACTGCGGTACACATTAGAGGGCCACGATAAGTACTGTACGGTATAGTGATAGCTTTTTATTGTGGACTAACAGTTTATTTTTATGGACAAGCTGGGTACACACTATACCAATCTTTCAAAAATGACATGCAGAATCTGTAAGATGTGGCTATGCACAGTCATGAGAATTTTCCCAGTGTAAAGTATAACGAGTTTGCTCATGACTCCCATACATATAACAATGAATGTGGACTGTATTTTAGTACAGGGGGCCAACTGCGACCGAGGTAAATAAGGGGAAGTATTCTGATACTATAAGCAGTTTAGGTCCTCAACTTGGGTACGATCCATTATTCCATTAAAAGAAGAAAAGGAGCTGGGAAGGAGGTATAATTGTCCTAAGTGTAGGAGGAGTTTACAGTAGGAAAAAAAACACATATAGGAAACTTTACATTTCTTTCTGGAAAAATAGCATTTTAACATTATAACAGAATTTTAAATCTTTCCTGGTGACTTATGGATTTTAGAGTAATTTTTTTTTTTCATTTTAATTTATAGAAAAGTTATGTTTATACAAAAAAATCTATTCTTACTAAAATCTATGATTCTCACCCAAATCCTACAAAATGCTTTTTGCCACATCTCCTTAATAAAATGACACCACACATAAAAATCTTTTCTATGCTGAAATTCGTACAGCAGAATCGCTTCCTGGAAAGCATTTTCAGGGAAATAATTCATTATCTACTGCCGCAGACCAATACTGAACATCATTCTGATCTGTGACTGCATTTTTTTCTCAGAGGACCATATTTAGAAAGGGTCAGAAATCTTTTTCATCTCTCTACACCAGACATCACTGTGAATTTCCTGCCTTTGTGGTGGTATTCTCGCTGAATTCATTAATCGGCGTATTTACACTGCATCATGACAAAATGTAGCATAAATTTCAGTGTAAGAAAAACTGTAAAATGTACAAAGCCAAACATATACAACAGAGCATGGTTCAGTAACCACAGCAGGAGGAAGGGTTTTAAAAGTAATCAATGACTAGAGATGGGCGAACTTCCGAAAGTTCAGTCCGTTTTCGAACTTTCGAACTATATGGAAAGTTTGAAAACGGACCCATTAAACTCAATAGGAGTCAAATGGTTCGAAAAGTTCTAATGAAATACAATTAAAATATCAATGGTAACTTAATGTAAATGGCTCTGGGACCTGGGAAATGTTCTGGGGAACATGTTTGAATATCCAGAACTTTCAAAAATAGATTTTATTCTCACGTTCAGTACTTTCGAGCTCTCGCATTCGATTTTCGATAATTATCCCATAAATGATTTGAACATTTGATAATTATCCCATAAACGATTTGAACATTTTCGATAATTATCCCATAAACGATTCGAACATTCGATAATTATCCAATAAACGATTCGAACATTCGATAATTATCCCATAAACGTTTAGAAGATCGCTCGGTTTTCGAATTCGATAATTAACGAAAGTTCGAAAGTCTGAGAAATCCGTGTCCGGATAGTTCGAGAAGTCCGAGTCCATTCGAACTCGGTAAGTTCGGCTCGAACTCGGGTTCTAGTTTGAGTTCTAGTCCATCTCTATCAATGACATTTCAGTGAAAAGATAAACTGTATTTTCTGCTAATATTCTGTCAACTTACCTTGTCCTGACCCCCTCCCCCCAAAAAAGTACCCCTATAAATTATTTCAGTTGGCTTTGAAGAATCTTGCATGTAACAGTGTAGGGAAGTGGTTCTCAGGACATATACTGTATCTAAAAACCACTAGCAGCGCATGGGAGGACAAACAGTCGCAATGTTGCATGATCGTTGCTCTTAACTCTATTGGAGCACGTGTTATGGACTAAAAATGGTGATCACATGCGCTCCAATAGCGAATGGAAGTGTAGCCCATGTAGTAGGCTACCACAGGCATGAGCTTCCACAAGCAAAATTCTCCCAGTCCTTTTTAGACATTTTAATATAAAAAGGGAAATTCTGTGCTGTCATAGTTTGTTGCCTGTCTTATGTAAATACATTTAATGTAAACATTACCTGTTAATAGGGTGTATTTTCCTCTAAGGGTGAAAGGAATGCATAAAATAAAGACAGCATCTTGCAGTAGAATACTGCTTTCCATTAACTTGTGCACTAAAGTGTGAATGTACATGCAATGTCACAGGCTCTGACTGTAGTAATAAAGGAATACAAACATGAATTGGAGATGTAAATCCCTTGAAATACTCATAGAAGGAAGTGTGTTAAGAAGGTGATCCACATGCCTACTACAACTGTTTTAAATTGTAGCCTTTCTGAAGGATACCCTGGGGATGAAGGCAGTCAAGTAGAAGCAATACTTTCTGACAGTTTTCAGAGTCATTCCGACTTCATAGGATTTTGGAGCCTGAGTTATGCTGAAAAATATGTACAATACAGTGGAGGTTAATATATTGAGATCAATCAAGGAATGTGATGAAGCTTGTAACAGTGAATGGAAGCAGGAAAATACGTTTCTCTTTTGTTCTTGTCCCTTGAGACTCAATAGAGTCAGCTTTCTGAAACTAATCAGAGCTCCTTTTAGCTTTTAGTTGATTTAATTTAAACTTTCTGTTAATTTGATTGTTGGGATTTCAGCTCAAACTTCCATATGTGTAATGGACAGATATAAAGTCCATAGCCTGATTGCACTCACCAAGTTATTTGAATGACCAGAATGTGTGGCTCAATTACTTTCTTTTGACAATTTTTACTTTTGCTTGATTATAGTTGTTCATTTGTAGGTAACTTAAAATGACCAAATTGGCTAACAATGAAATAATGGAACAAGCTAAGCTCAGCTAAAGGCTGGTACAGACATACAGTGTTGCTGACGAACGAATGGCAGACCGAACAGCCATATCAAATTATATTCCTATGTATGGCCGATCAGTCAAGCATTTTTGTGTTTTGCCAGGCCCGACTACTAACGACACGAATTGCCATATATGGACTATACATGTTGGTGGTCGCCTGCAACATCCCACGTCTGTACATATCTTAAGATTAGTGTTTTTCCTGAACAGGCCTCTCACTTCTCACAAAAGGGACAAATAGATGGCCTTGTAAATAGTCATAATACTGATAATAGAGTAAATAGAAGAAAAGGCTCTTCTGTATATATTTCCCTTTTCTGATAATGTTTAGATTATGTATAAACAAGCTTTAAAAAAATACAAGTTGACTACTGGTAAATATCTTTTGATATCTTCCTTTCCTCATTGGCTATTGTAGAAATCTAGTGTATTTTTGTTAACATAACAGAATGTTATAAGAGTGTGGAGTATATGAAAATGAACATTTGTCTTTCAGTAAGCATCCATCTGTTTGGTAGCAGTTCAAAAGAGATAATGCTCTAGTCTAGAGAATGCAATATAAAATCTATAGCTGTTGGAGGATGCCAAGTCATTGTTCTATGTGGTCAGTGTTATGGAAACCTGATTCAAATTTAATTGAAACTTTTATTTCTTTATATACTATGTTTCTGCCTCTTTAGTAAAATTTATAATGTTATGAAAACCAAAGATTAGATTCTGTATCAGCATTATTTTGATTGGATTTTTTGGAAAATGTGTCTTTTACTGGCAGCATTTGAAATTCATAGCATTGAGGTTGAGACAATCAGATGTGTTTGTTTTAACACCAGGTCTTTTATTTGTAAGAATTAAAAGTAGAGAAGTGAATACTCTGTCAGAGACTAGTGTATATCTAGGAGAAACTTTAACAGGGATGTAGCTGTATGTTGGTCCTTTGTGATGTATATATAGTGAAAACAAATCTAATGGCAAAGCTTTTCACGAATGTTAACATTTTCAAAGACAAAGTCTTTCACTGGTTACACACATTAGCAATAAAGAACCAATCCCATCAGAACTTACAAATTGGCCCTTTTTCTTTAATGTGTGAACCGATGAACTTTCGCATCACGAACGGTCGTTACAGACCTACATTTTCTCTCGGGCACAGGCGTCTCCTTGCACTGTAGTATAGGGAGTCAGCCGCGATGGTTTAGGTGTGTACAGCTTTAAATGGACTTCACTATAATTTACTATAGGAAGATCAATCGGAACTGTGTTAACCCACAACTTTAACAAATAACAGTGGAAATCTTACACATTCTGTCTGTCACCTGTTCAAGATTGGTGCAGTGTGTACCCAGCTTAAGTCCTTTTTGTTTTCTAGCTTTAAAATCACCTGTCGGAGACATATAGTGGTACATGCTGTCAACAGTCAAATTAGACACACATAGGCCTTGATATTGTCCTTGCACCACAGCAATAAGTGAGGTCAGATCATTTTCACTGAAGCATACACCTCTGCCATCTTGATTAATGATTCCCACTGTATAATAAAACATTACAGCCCTTTAACTATATTCCCATGAGTAGAGGAATGCCTTTAGTCCTTGCAATTGTATACTTAAGTTCTTTCTTGTGGGATTGTTTTATTTACGGTAATCGTAATGTACTAAATGAGTTACTATTTGCAATAATAGCTAATAAGGCTTTACTTGCCTTTTTATATATTCTTTAAAAAGGCTTTAATATTATTATTTAAGCGGGAATAATATATTTAGGAATTATTCAAGGAGGACTCAAAAAAAATTAAAGGATCAATAAAAAAATTATATGTCTGCCACCATTACTCCAATAACTTTTTACTTTTTGTCTTTTTCTTCCTGATTTTTTCTATTTCTCATCACTCTTGGGAGTTATTGATCATTTGTACTATTAGCCATTATATAAGTTACCCAATCAGTCTCTTGTTTAATAAATCCCTAAATCGATGGAGACTTTAGCAATCATAGATTCTCACAAATGTATCCATGTATATGGCCAGCTTTACTCCCTTCTATAATTTTTTCATCATTATCACTATATTTACCAAAATGTAACTACCGGTACTCGTACTCGTCATTCTACGTTCTTCTATTTTCTTACTTTTCCTTTTCCCCCTGCCTTTTCTGTGTCAACTGTGTTTGTCTCATTCTATTCTCCCCTCTCCATAATTTGAGATATACATGGCTATTGCTGGGTACACATTGCTTATTGCTGGGTACACATTGCTTAAGATTCCACCATTCATGTCCATTGTAATCCTAGGAGTAATTCCAATAGTAATGATTCTGAGATAATCATATTCATAAAAGTAACTTTTCCACCTATCCAGTCCGGAGTCCTTGTCTTATAACTGCAGATTAAACCATTCGCTTGTAAACCGTCTGCTTTGAAATGGACATTTTGGAGATAAAACTTTAGGTTGCAGCACATCCCACCGGAGAAGTGGTGGAGTAGTGAATAAACAGCTTTGAGCAATTAAATAGCTGAGAGAGGGACCTGGAGTTGTTTAACTCACATTTCAGGCCAAAATATTTGTCCTGGGATCGGCCTGAAATATCAACCCATGTGTATCAGCTTACACAATAGCAAAATATAAAAATCACATTGGTATGGCTCAGTGAAAGCTATTAAACAGATGTAAAACTAGAGCGTAAGCTGCATCTACCATGGATGAACGTTACATTTTTAAATGCAGCATTACTAACTGTTTAATATTGAGGAAAATACCAAGTAAAATAGAGGCCAGTATTTTGTGTAAATCCAGATTAAATTATTAAGCTGGGTACACACCATCCAATAATTCGGCGCCAATCAAAATATTGGATGTTTTCTTTGCTGGACTTGACCGACGCGACCGGCAGTCCTTCCTCCTGGCCTGGTCAGAACAGTCCAGTAAAGCTGGGTGTGTACCCAGCTTTACTGGATAAGGATTGTAAATTCAATGGGGCATTTTTGCTTCTACTTACTTTTAGTGAATTTTGAATTTGAAAAAAATTATTTTCCTTAAAATAGTACCAAAATTTTTAATGTATAAAGTGCATAGTGCATGTAAATGCTAATGGTGCTTTTTCTTTTTCTGGTGGTAAAATATGTAAATTATATGTTAATTGATTAGAATTCATCAAACAGAGCAGTGGCAGTGAAAGAATATTGGCAAGAGAATTCGAAGTAGCCTAGAGTGAGACTAGGCAAAAAACTGGTATTTTTATTTTAAAGGCTGCAGTGGTCCAAATGGGAAAAGATGATTCCATGCATCAGTGGTTTAGAAGCTGCCAGAGATAGCAATGAATGAATCTTGGCAGTACTTTAAAGAGAATAGCAAGTACAAATGGAGAAGAGGGAAGAGAAAACAATAGAAAAAGTAAATTAAACGTGATAGCTCTTATGATTCTAACCTGAACACTTACAGAATTGGAGGAAGTGTTGGAACAAAAACATTACCTGCATCTTATTATACTCAATTCAAGAGACCTACAGGGCATCCATATGACCAACACTCTATGTTTGTTTTTATATTGAGCTTGTTTAGTATCAAGAATTCAAAATAAAGCTAGGGATACACAGTACCGATAAAGCCCCAATACCGTCGGATCCAACAATATCAGGGCTTCATCGGCAGTGTGTTCAGCCGCTTTCCCCCATAAATTTCCCTCAGCCGCGGTAATCTCCCTATAGGGGAGTTGGCCACGGTCGAGGGAAACACACAGGGAAACGTCTTCCCTATGCTGTGTATAGGGAGAACACTCCAGACTGTGTGTATCCTGACCTTTCAAATGGAAGCTAACATCTCATTGGTTGGGGCAAAATTAGCACCATTTTAAATAAGAACTTTTATTAAATAGCCCTGCCTGTGTTTTCAGTTCCCCAGCCACAGAAAATGAATATAAACTCCAAGTGGCTCTTAAAGGAGAACTAAAGTTCCAAGACAACATTGTCTCAATAGACAGAGCACATTCACAAACACACAACAAGCTGTGTCTCATGTCTCCCTTTGCTGTGCATGCTGGTTGATTTATGAAAATAACCTGTGTGTACTAAGGGTCAGCTCCCATAATTCACCTTATCTGGGAACACCCAGCTACAGCCAATCATGTTACAGCTCAGAGTTCCCTCCCTCTGACACGGAACACAGATATCAGTGCAGTTTTTGTGTAAACACATTAGAAATGCTCCTGTCCCTAACAATGATAAATTCCTATGCTTTTCATACAAAAAAAAAACCTAATCTTTGCAGTGTATGTCTTTGCTAGCACGGATGAAAGAAACAGAACATTTAACATTTCAGCAAAAAATAAAAGTAAGTATGGGGAATTGAACCAGCAACCTTCTATACTGTGTCTTTCTAAAAAGAAAGCTTTCTACTTCTATGCCACATGGGCTAATAAGTAATGAAGCAGTACATGTAGAGTCTTTATCTTTTGCTAGACACATAATAAAAACAAAAAAAGGGAACATGGGGAATCAAACCTGTGTCCTAATAGTCTGATTTTTTTCCTAACATGCCACAGGTGAACTCTCAATCAATAGAAGTAAATGCAAGTAAAATCAGTTCACTATTTTGTATTGCTACTGGAAGACTGTCAGCAATTCACGCTGGTTGGTACATAAATAACAGAGCTTCTATATATAAAGTTTGTACATATGTAGAAACTTCATATTTTTCTAGAAACATGGAAACAAACAAACAAAAAAAGCACTAAACTCAGGTAGTAGACTATCTTATATTGTTTCATAAGTAAACTAGGGGATTTGAACTTGTGACTTCTTGGTCTGTTTGTTCCTAAACACACAGCATTTACATGGACTGTACTCTGCACATAGAGACAGCTCTTTGAAGCCAACATGGGCTATGAGTTGTACTGGCAACAACATGGAAGCCTCCTTTGTTACAGAATCTATTACTTATATCTAATAAATGCAAATAACTAGAGAAAAATCTTTCAACGTGTAGGTATTCTGGGGAGAAAAACTTTCATCTGAAAAAACGAAATTTAGTTCTCCTTTAATATTCCTATAATGAATGGTCTCTACTGGGAATGTTAAAAAAATACAAAAGATTTACTGTTGGTCCCAGCTATCTGACCTCCAAAAAAGCATCTTCTCTCTTCAGTTTCAGGGTTTGCATTACAAGCCAAAAGTCTCCTTAATGATCAACCTTTGGGTCACTATTTGGTTTTCTTTAAATGCTTTGGAAGAATTTCTTTTTACACTGCTTGTAAGAAACTGTGAGAAGTGAACTTAAACATTTTGTTCTTGAAATGTGTTATTTTTTTCTTTTAAGGCTATTGCATTACACTGCCAATATGGCGCGGCCTAAACAGCTGTTTACATGGCTAGAAACAGGTGCAGTCTAGGCCAGGGATCTCTACCTGTGGCTCTGTCAGTTTTGATTATCTTGATCCAATGCACATTTAAAAGTCTTTCCCTGTCAGTGATGACATGCGTCTCTCTGTCCCTGTTTATGACAGTCACTGGCATCTTTCTTCTGCTTGCTGAAAATAATTTGAGCTGCTAGTTCCATTCTTTTAATGGAGATAAGTATAGTATAGTATTTAAGGTTGAATAAAGACATACATCCATCCAGTCCAACCCATCTAGCAATATCCTCATTTCCTGCCTAAATGTTGATCCAGAGGAAGGCAAAAAAACCCCACCAAATTTATGAAGAGGAAAAATAATTCCAAATGGCAATCGGAAATTTCCCTGGATCAACTCTACTTTATGTATCAATACCAGTAACTTGTAACATTCCTCATCCAACTTTTTTTTTTTTAAATTAGACCGATGAACCTGCCATAACAACGTCCACTGGAAGACAGTTCCATAGTTTTACCGTTCTCACAGTGAAAAACCCTTTCCGAACTTGAAGCCTAAACCTTTTTTCTTCAAGTCTTAAGGGATGGCCACGTGTCCTCTGACATGTTCTATTGGTAATCAATGCCCCAGATAGTTTATTGTATGGCCCGTTAATGTATTTATACACAGTAATCATATCCCCACACAATCGCCTTTTCTCTACCGTACATAATTGTAACTTTTCCAGCCTCTCTTCATATTCAAGCTCCACCAAACCCTTATTAATTTAGTTGCCCTTCTCTGAACCCTTTCCATTCCAAAGATGTCCTTTTTGTACACAGGATTCCATAATTGCACTGCATATTCCAAATGAGGCCTTACCAATGCTTTGTAAAGATGAAGAATAACATTTTCCTCCCTTGAATCCATACCTCTCTTTATACAAGACAATACCATGCTGGCTCTGGCTGTTGCCGCCTGGCACTGCTTGCTTCCTTTAAGTTTGTTATCCACCAAAACTCCAAGATCCCTTTTCCAACAGGGATTCACTTAACACAGAGCCATTTATAGTATAAGCAGCACAAGGATTTTTAAGTCCAAAATACATCACCTTACATTTATCAACATTGAATCTCATCTGTCACTTAGCAGCCCAATGTGACAATCTATCTAGATCCCCCTGCAAGTATTGCACATCCTATGAAGTTTTTAATGGTCAACAAAGTTTTGTCGTCAGCAAACACAGAAACCTTGCTGACAATACCCACTTCCAAATCCTTAATAAATAGATTAAATAGAAGCAGCCCCAACACAGAACCCTGTGGCACCCCACTTAGCACTTTAGTCCATAATGATGAAGCTCCATTAACAACTACTCTCTGCATCCTATTCATTAACCAATTTTCTATCCATGTACAAATGTGACTCCCCAGACCAACAGACCTTAGCTTATACATTAGTCGCCTATGGGGACTGTATCAAAAGCCTTTGCAAAATCCAAGTAAACTACATCTACTGCTATGCCAGGGTCTAAATTTTTACTTACTTCCTCATAAAAGCAAAGCAAGTTAATTTGATAAGATCTATTCCTCCTAAATCCATGCTGGTTACTACTTATAGTAACAAACAAAATGTCTTATACAGTGGCCCTGGACTAGACATTCAGCACTAAGCGCTAATGCTTTTTGTGCATATGGCAGTCGTTCCAATAACACTGATGGGTACAGGATTGCAGCACACATAGATAATCATACACAGTAGTGCATTGCAAAATGTGTGATGGTGGGACCTGGCCCTGAGAACCAATATTGAGGTGGTTGAGGTTTATGTGTTTAAGCTGAGGGAGATCTGTTCACCTGCCCAACTGTAACATTTAATGTAGGAGACAAAACCTTGGTTGCAGTGAATGAACATTTGGTAAGTGGGGAGCTTGTGTCGAGAGTAGATTTGAAATTGTTATATGTGATAACAGCAACCAAAGCTTTATTAAGATATCCCATGTATAAACACTACAGCTGGGTACGCACAGTACCATTCTTTTAGAGATGACAAAGAGAATCTTTAAGATTCTGTCCGTCATTTTTCAAAGATAAGGCTACAAACAGTCCCGAGCATTCTCCTTATATAAAGTATAGGGACAGAGGGAAATTTTCCGAACATAACGAGCAATGCAGATGGGGAACGTTAATCAGCGACAGAATGCTCGTTCACAGGGAACATATGTCTATAAAGCTTTATACACAACACTATAGAAAATAAATTTGAGGTGGTTTTCTTTCTAATAAACTGCTTCAAGGGGTGGAGGCAGAGCACTTAAATAGAAGTCATAGGACTTCACCTATAGAGTAGGTGTTGTCTTCCTGTATGAAAGGTTTCTGCCTCCTCCTCATCCTCTGAGAGGACAGTGGCAAGTGCAGGGGAGCCCTTTCCCCCATCCCTTCCTCCCTCCCGGTGCCTCCCTGGTTGCCCCTCACCTAGCGTAAAACATTTTATATTTAATGTAGGGCATCCCTTCCTACCCTAACCACTATATTAGATTGCTAAAAAAGAATCCTATACTTACAGCCCTTCGCTCCCGCAGTGTCCTCTATGGCAGGCAGCTGCGGCTGTGATTGGCTGCCTTTCGCAAGTTCCGCCAAACCGAGGGCCAGATCAGAGTGCCACCAGAGTGAGTAGATGTAAGTATAGTTCTGAATCTTTTTTTAACAATGTAATATAATCGTTTGGGGTGGGAAGGGATGCCCTACATCTTATTAAAAAATTATAGAGTAGAGATACCCTTTAAATAAACCTTTAATAGGGGCACACTCTATGCAGAAGCAAAAGTTGAACTGAGATGCACACTTTTGTTTGGATTTATCCGTTTATTTTGTGAATCACTTTCTATGCAGTCATTTAAAATAAGTTAGGCACACTAAGTTTCCTAAAAAAAAATATATATATATATACATATATCCCTTATATTATATAAATATATTTATATCTACATAGGATATTGCATTGAGTTTTTAGGAGCTACCAATATGGTGGGGGGTATAGGATATTACACATAGGAAAGGTGTATATGTATGTGTGTACTATCTCATTGTTACCATTTAAATGACCATCAGTAAATGTATATTTATAAAAGTATAGCACTGACATATTAGGAACAACACAAAATATACAAAATATAAAAACTTACTTACAGAGCTGAGATCCCTATTTTAAAATGGAATGGTCAAATGGCAGCTTAAACCAAACCCCTGTGTCTGCTCCATCTGAAAGTTTCTGTCTGCTACACAGGATATGATGTGTATTGTAATGGATATATACACCAAGGCTCCTTATATACCACCTCCAGCCTGCAGTGGTGTCAGTGAGTAATAAAATACAAGGCATCCCTGCTCTCTATGGTAGGAGGAGAGAGAGTGAAAGTGGATTGTGGTGTGTGCTTTGGAGTGATATTGACTGCAACACAAGATCCTGTGTGTAACATCTACATGTTTAGTTAATACTGTTTCTTTAAGGCATAGAGGCAAGCTGGAAAAAGGGGCAGTACCAGGAAGTAAGCTAAGGAATAGCATGGGATGAGAAAGTGTGATGTACCTGTTGCTCTTTTTGAATAAATCAAGTTCCCTCTACATTCCAAGTGTTTTCTTGCTCTTGAACAATATAACACTGTGTATAAGATCCTGTTGGGAGGACAGATTATTGGACAGACAATTTACCTTATTGGATACAAATTCTGAGGCAACAGATAAGTGTACACAAACTTACAAGGACACACAATATACAGGCCTGGTTAATATTCAAAGTGGTGCATCATAGACAGGGACACCCCTGATTACGGCACATGTTATGTGGGAACCTGTTTATGTGCACTGTCTGCTTTGTGCCACATTCATAGCCCAGATAAGCATGTTAATCATGTAGAGATTGTAGTACTATTTCTTTGTATTTCTGAGGAAGTAACAATTGCCATTTTTCATTATCAAGGGCATTAGGAGCTCTCCTGTATACTAGTCCATTTCGTATTTGTAATTGGTCCCATTCTTTTGCTAAAATTCTTGCCAATGGATGAACATCAGTATGGAGAATTCCTACTTGTTAGGAATGTATTACCTGGGTACATAATTGCCACAGATTCTTGTACAAGTCATTCTGAATTGAGAAAGCCAGTCGGATGACTAGCGAAATGTCTTCAAGAACTAAACTTCAAGTCCAGTTGATCTAATTGAATACAACAGATAATTGAGTCCATGATTACTGGTACAAAATTTGAGTCAAAGACACAAATAAGAAAAATGAAATGGTTAGGAAATAAACAACAAGGGTGTTATTAACGGTGTCCACTGTAGATCAGTGATTTAGGGTTAATATTTCACACATCCAGGTACAGGGAAGGAGATTATACTCACGGGAATGTTCACCCATGACTCTAAATTTGTCATTTACGCCATCATCTGCCCATGCCACATGGTTTACTTTGAAGAGACCACATAGAAATCTCAATTCAGAATAAATCAATACAAATCCTCAATCTCCAACACTTTTATTTACCAGTACCTAAACATTTCATGGAAAGGAATCATAAAATGGATGATCTCTATTATATAATACTAGAAAGTATACCACTGAACTTTTATGGTGACAAGGAACTAAGATTGAAACAAAGGGAAACCTGGTGGATCAGGAAACTTGGTTCCCTGGTACCAGGAGGCATAAACAAGTACTACAACTTATATTTGTTAATGTAACTTTGGAATAATCCGTTCCCCTCATATGATCCATGCAGGCTCTGTACTATTATTATTATTGTACATGACCTGAGTACCATGCATGCGTGTAATACCTATAGAATTAAAATATATGTGATGATGTCATTTCCTCTTTGGGAGGAGATGTCCCTTTAAAATGGCTGTATATTGGTACGGTAAATCAATCACTTGCTTGCAATTTGGTGGTGGGAACTATATTCCCAAATTATTGGCTATTTGTAAGCATGTAAATAAATTTGTATAATCCTTAATATATCTATATGAGTGTGTACTCTCTCTTACGAGTTTTCAGGCCCGGTGCTACCAAAACATTGCTTCTGTGTTTTTACCCAATAAAGGTTTCAAAAGAAGACCCTGGAGTGCACCAATCCTTTGCATCTTTGATATATATATATAAAATTTATTTTTCCTTCAGAGCAGTTTGGATGGCCATTGTGTAGTATTCCACATTTTTTTCATCTATTCAAAAATATTCACCGCACAATTTAAGAAGATAACTGTATCAGAAGGGCAGTGACTCGCCTTATAGCTGTAAAGAAAATGAGAATGCAAGAGGAAGGTTTTATAAAGTAAACAGTATTTTCAAAGGAAAATAACATAATTCATGCATGTCAATTGCAATTGGCTGGACTGTTCAACCCTAAAAATGTCTAGATTTGCTCCTTTATCATCTTACAGTGCTCGATGTGACAGCTGCTGTAAAGGATTTGAAAATCAATGATATATGGAGAAATGTAAATAGAATTTTATGGTCAGGGCTACAAAGTCCTAGAAAGATTAGCTTTGTGTTCAAAATCTAGTAACTAAGTGGAAATGTCCACTCTGGTTTATTAATGTTCCATTTTATTTCTAGTTTTTCTTATGTATATTAAAATGGTTTATCTGTAAACATGTAAGTTGCAAAGATACAAAAAATTCAATAAATGTCCACACTCTTTTTGCAATTTTTAACATACTTTTACAATTTTTAGCTACTAAAATTTAGATAATATCGTCCATGTAGAGCTAGTGCACTTAGGGATAGTTCAAAAAGTATTTATGTGCAAATTGCATAACGACAACGTTTCGGCCCTTTTCTAGAGCCTTTTTCAAGCCAGTGCCTTGCACTTGTGCACTGGCTTGAAAAAGGCTCTAGAGAAGGGCCGAAACGTTGTCGTTATGCAATTTGCACAATAAATAGTTTTTGAAATATCCCTGAGTGCACTAGCGCTACATGGACGATATATATATATATATATATGTTGCAGTGGGGTCCCGCACTCACTCCTTCCTTAGCTCTCTGCCCCGGTGCTACTATTAGAAGTCCATACAGCATACCAACATATATAGAGCACTCTGGGGTCTTTTTTCATAAATATCCGTTTTATTGATGCAGTGCAAACATCTACGCATTTCGGCTGTGAACTACAGCCGTCATATGTTGGTATGCGCTATATATATATATCTCCTAGGGGTCTCAGACACATGTATCCTAAAAATCGCAGAAGGTCCCTGTCTTCTTTTTCTTTCTTCATCTTGTAAATGACATGAATAAAGGAAAAATCATAGTCATGTTCCAGTGTAGTTAGACTATAACTTTGTCCCCTTATTCAGATAAGAAGCAGACTCACAAAATACAAACCTTAAACATAGCCATAAACATAACTATGATCTGAAATGGGGTACAATAGATTGTCCTTGTATTATATGGGAAGACCAGACCCAGAAATCAATATTTTCATGGATAGTACATGACATCCCTGTATATTATTGTGCTCCTCTTCTGATGGATCATGTACATTGGAGACAGTTTGCCTGATCTGCCAGTGTTTATCTCACCATTTGTGAGGGATTTTCATTAATGTCTTTGGATCTTTGACCATCTTAAAACCTTCAAAAACAAAATAAGATAAACTGCTATTCAATCACTGGATCTGAAATAGAACAGTTAAAAGGAGAAATTCTAAACTAGTTTTACAGTGTATATTTCCTATGGTTAGCTTTTTTTTTTGTCCTAACACTTTCCCTTTAAGGTCACCAACCGCATTATGCATCTGTATATTAAATGTATCATTCAGAATAATACAAAAACATTCAGAATTGTTAAATATGCTTTGTCTATCAAAACCTTGCTTTTGGCTGATACTGTACCTATTGTTACAGTCGGTAAATAGAAAACCAAAAAATAAATTCCAGTGATCCTGACCGGTTGTTTGGTCATCATTAGGGATTTCTTAGAACTCGAACCCCACTTTCCCTTGCATGAAGCATACTCTGAGGAGAGAAGCCAATGGGGTATGGGTCTGTCCGGGGGCAAGCATGCCTGGCTCCTCAATAATGTTGTCAAACTGAAGTGAATCTACTGCTACTCAATGGTGCTGTTCCTACAATCCCTATCTCCTTCCCAGCTTTCCCTTGCATGAAGCATACTCTGAGGGAGAGAAGCCAATTGGGTATGGGAAAAGCCTAAATAATTATGTTTGTAGTCAATGTCATTTGTAAAGATAAAACACAGAGATTTGTTTAGTTTAACTTTTTTAGTAAACGTAAGCACCTTGCTTACATATCAATAATAAATATAACAATAATAAAATAAAAAAAATATATAAACAATAATAATAACAAACATGGTGGTATATATGATATGGTGATATGGTGGTATAGTGGTGATACTTAGTCAGAGCTTGTCAGAAAGATCTGCCGCAGAACCGCCTGATTAATGGTGCAAAAATGGTGGTGTTTTATACAACTCAATCACAGATAAAATTTAATATATAAATGTGATACTTGCCTTGGACATACTGCTGGATTTCCTGGACGTAGTTCGTCTCTGCCGTTTGAGGTCTGACCACCTCTTTTGGAGCTGAGAGATGGTCAGATCAATGCGAAACTGTGTCCGCAGTTTCGCCTGCAGGTGGCACATTAATGTTGGGGGTGCCAATTGGCATCCCGTCATAACCCAGCCGGGTGAGATATTCCACCATCAGACGCTGCCATTGCATGGGGGCCATGCTTTCTTGTGGGGAAAGTAATGGTGGAATGACTACACCCACTTTCCAGGCTCGATTTTAGATCCTGGATTGCATATAGAAGTCAATGGGAAGAAGGGAATTATAATTGAATGTCAAAATCGAATCCGCGAGTAAAATGTACATGGTATCTAGGCGCGAACACGAATCCGCGAGTAAAGGGTCCATTGAAACCTATACGCGAGCATCGAATCCGTGAGTAAAATGTCCATGATATCTAGGCATGAACGTGAATCTGCGAGTAAAGGGTCCATTGAAACCTATACGCGAGCATCGAATCTGCGAGTAAAATGTACATGTATCTAGGCGTGAACGCGAATCCGCGAGTAAAGTCTGCATTACAGCCTATACGCGAACATCGAATCCGCGAGTAAAATGTCCATGTTACCTCGAACGTTCGAACGCAAAAAAGCGTGAAAGTAGCGAGCGTGAGAGTAAAATCGATTTTACGAAAGTCCTGGATATTGGAACATGCTCCTCAGACCATTTCCCAGGTCCCAAAGCCATTTACATTAAGTTACCATTAATATTTTAGTTGTATTTGACTCAAACTTTTCGAACTATTTGCCTATTTGCCCATAGACTTTAATGGGTCCGTTTTCGAACTTTCAAACTTTCCCAATAGTTCGAAAGTTCGAAAACGGACGAACTTTCAATAGTTCGACCATCTATAGTCATCATAGATGCACTGGTAGTTGCAAGAAACCTTGTTCCATTCAAAAGTATTGGGTATATTAAGTATATGGCCATTTTTCACAACTTTTGGACACTAGGCATTTAAAGGCAAACATTTTGTTTGACACAATTTGTTCACCTTTCCTACTATGGTAATTGTATCTTGGACAGTTATTCTGTCATCATATGACAAATATATTTTAACAATATTGTTTTTAATGATTTTAAGTCTGACCACTTTAAAATCCAAAAGTAGGAGCAGCACTGGCTTTAGTTTAACCTTAAAGGGCATGTCCACCCCCAAAACTATAATCCCCCCAACTACTGGCCCCACCATGTAGTGTAGTTTAATCCTTACCTCACATCCCAGCTCCATAAGGTTCTCCTGTAGTCCCCCCCCCCAAAGTCACAAAAACTGCCCACCAGGAGGCTAGCAGAGTCCATATAGGACTCTGCCTGCTACCTGGCCTCCGGGAGAAGTTTGGCATGCGTACTGCAGCCCTTCTCTCCCTCCCTCTCCCGATTCCCTCCCCCTAGCGTAAAAACATTAATATATAAGATTCCCCCTGGGCCCCCAGCACCAACCGCTATGTTTTTATCTTTAGAAAGCTCCCCAAACTTTACTTACCTCTCCTCTTTCCTCCGGCGAAGTGAGCTGCCGGCAGCCACGTCCGTGATTGGCTGCCGCTCAGCCAATCACAGACGCGGCTGCCGGTCCCGCCCCTCTGCTTGCATTTTCTCGCAAGCAGAGGGCCGAGAGCGCAACGGAGGAAAGAGGGGAGGTAAGTAGAGTTTGGGGGGCTTTCTAAAGAAAAAAACATAGCAGTTGGGGCTGGGAGCCCAGGGGGAATCTTATATAAAAAAATGTTTTTTTGGGTGGACATACCCTTTAAGTGTGAACATGTGACTGGACCCAAGAAAATGCCAAGGATGTAAGGAGGGTGAAATAAAACAAATCCTTACAGTTCAAACAATCCATTGATTTGTTCTCAAATGCTCTTAATCACATTTTCTTTGCAAGTTAGGTGAACAAGTTCTCAGGGGGAGCTGCAATAAATTTCCCTATCGCAATTGACCCATATTACACTGAGATGTACATTCCTGAGATGTAGTAACCACTGTAGCGACTAATATTGCATCATGTGAATGCGAGGACTAAGTTACAATCTTTTGCACGGCTTTTAAAGGCACAATTTAAAAGGCTATCAGCTTTATTCAATTAAAGTTCTTATCGTTAAAAATGGTGCTAATTTTGCCCCAACCAATCAGATGTTAGCTTTCAAATGTTTAATAACATCTGATTGGTTGGGGCAAAATCAGCACCATTTTTAACGTTAAGAACTTTTATTGAATCTCCCTGTTTAAGTTTGGTTCACTTATTTTTTCCCATAGCATGGGATAATGCATCTCCCTGATAATGCTGAACCTTTAAACACACTTCACTTTACAATATATCCTTTTGTGGTCCAGTTAAGGGGTCTTGTGTAGCACATATAGAAATGCACAAATCACTCCTGAAAGCATTGCTATCAAGAAACCATTCTTATATATGTATGTTTATTTATATAGCTTGGGGGCATGTCCACCCCCAAAACTAGAATTCCCCCCCACTACTGGCCCCACTATAAAATCCTTACCTCACATCCCAGCTCCAAATGGTTCTCCAGTAATTTCCCCCCCCCCCCAAGTCTAAAAAGTGGCCACAAGGAGGATAGCAGAGTCCATATAGTTTGGCATGCACACTGCAGGCCTACCCTCCATCTCCCACCCGATTTGGTCTCCCTCCCCCTAGTGTAAAATCCTGTTTGTATGTGGTAGGGCTAGTTCCCCCATCCCCAACCGCTATAATGTTATATCCAGAAACTCCCCCGATAGTTACTTCCCTCTATCCTCCGCCGTTGTTAACTGCTGGCAGGTCCGTGATTGGCTGCCTCTCAGCCAATCACAGACGTGGTTGCTGGTCCCGCCCCCTGCTTGCAGTTCTGTACAAGCAGAGGGCTGGAATTGTGCGGCGAAGGATAGAGGGAAGGTATAAACAGCAAAGCAAAGCAAAGCGATTACTCACGGAGGTATAGTTGAAGTTAAATCAGTCTCAACTCTACCTCCGTGAGTAAGCGCTGTTCTTTGCTTTGCTGTTTAAACTTACCAATACCCGAACCTGGGGGGTAGTCCTCTGGAACAAGAGGCACCTACGAGGCAAGTCTTAGAGTACCGCGACACATGTATCTAGCTTGTTTGTTTGGTCTAGAGGGAAGTTAAGTAACTATCGGGGGAGTTTCTGGATATAACATTATAGCGGTTGGGGCTGGGGGAACTAGCCCTACCACATACTAAAAGTTTTTTAACCAGGTGTACAAGCTTTAAAGGTGACCTCCAACTTAAGACAAGTGTGTACATTTTGTTTATTAAATGTAGATTCCTAATGTGTGGCAAAAAGGTCAATGTTTTTATTATTCAAAAATCAAATAAATCTTTGTCTAATATATTGTTTTGCACGGGCTATTAAAAGCAATTTCTTTTTGCCTTTACTTGCTAAATAAAATAAGAGTCCATCTGTACGCTGCCAAAGCCAAAAGTCACATTTCTATTCTCATCCTTCTCGACATCTCCTCTGCTTTTGACACAGTAGATCATTTCCTTCTAATGCAAATTCTTCACTCCTTGGGCATCCAGAATGAAGTGTCATCCTGGCTACGATTCTACCTTAACAGAACCTACTCTGTGTCATATAATAATAAAACATCCTCTCCGGTTCCTTAGTTTAGGGGTTTCGCAGGGCTCTGTTTTTGGACCCTTTGTTGTTCTCCCTCTATATTTCCCTGGGAGATATCATCAGTTCATTTGGTTTTAACTACCATCTTTATGTCGATGATATATTTTTCCACCCCCACGCTAAGTGCTGACACCCAATCACGCATCTCTGACTGTCTCTGTGCTGTCGCTTTGTGGATGGCACACTGATGCCTCAAACTAAACCTGACTAAAACCAAACTAATCATTTTCCCACCTAAACCTGGTCCTATCCCACCTTTTTCCATTTCTGTGGACAACACCCCCATTTACACTATTCGGTCCACACGTTATTATTGATTCCTCTCTCTCCTTTTCTAATCACATTAACTCTGTTGCTAATACCCGATTCTTTTTTCACCATAATGTGAAAATCTGTAGATTTCTCTCTCTTCCGACTACTGCTATGCTTATCCATGCTCTCATCCTATAATGCCTGGACTATTGTAACCTTCTGCTTTCTGGCCTTCCTGCTTCTTATCTTTCTCCCCTTTAGTCGATACTTAACTCTGTCGCACCCATTGTCTCTCTCTCTAACAATCAGGAAAATAAATTTCCTTTGTGCTGCACATCTACCTAGCTCCCCATTAAACAACGCACTACAAAATCCTTCTCTTAACATTTAAAGGGAATGTCCCCCCTCAAAGCTAAAATTTAACCCCATACACTGTGTAGTTAAAAAAAACAAAACTTACATCTCTGCTCCAAATTGCTCTCCTGCTATAAGCAAGTTTAAATCTAACCTCTCGTCATCTCTCTGAGCACAGCACAGCATAGAACTGTTGACACTGCACCAGTTATTACTATAGCACTTCCACATTTTCCTGTATCTGTATATTACCCACCTAAGTAGATTGTAAGTAGAGATGGGATTGTAAGTAGAGATAGGACCTGGATCTGACACGGAACCCCTTGGTTCCGAAATCCGAATGTTTTGGATGGATCATTAAGGTTTGGGACTTTGGAGCCTACTTTCTATAATTACCAAATGTTTGAGGATTATCGTAAATAGCTTTGAATGTTCGATAATCCTCAAAAATACGCTTGAGTTAGTTTTCGATGATACATAGTTTTTTTAATATATTTATGTATTTATTTATTGTAAATCAAACAATAGTGAATCCAAATAACCACTCACTGTTACTGAAGGCACTCAATCCTGACTTTTCTGCCACAAAGTCCTATATTCACTTGCAAATGTAAAAAATGGAAGAGTCTTCCAGATTCTGGTGCAAAAATTGTTACACTTTGTATACCCCTTGGTATACACGGCTTGAGAAAGGGCACAGTTTTGCCTGAAACATTGCCATGCTGTGTACTAAGAGGTACCGGTTAATAAAATGTAACAATTTTTGCACAAGGATCTGGAGGACTCTTCCATGTTTTATTTTTGCAAGTGTATTTATTTATTGTGACCCTTGTATTCTATATTGTACAGCGCTGTGTCCCTATATGTGGCACTATATAAATAAACATACATATATAAGAATGGTTTCTTGATAGCAATGCTTTCAGGAGTGATTTGTGCATGCTACACAAAACCCCTTAACTGGACCACAAAAGGATATATTGTAAAGTAAAGTGTGTTTAAAGGATCAGCATTATCAACTCTACTTACCTCTTTCCTCCGCCGCGCTGCCGGCCCTCTGCTTGCGAGAAAATGCAAGCAGAGGGCCGGGACCGGCAGTCGCGTCTGTGATTGGCTGAGCGGCAGCCAATCACGGACGCAGCTGCCGGGAGTGCATTTCGGCGGGGGAAAGTGGGAAGGTAAGTAAAGTTTGGGGAGCTTTCTAACAATATAAATATAGCGGTTGGGGCCTGGGGGAGTTGGGGGGACAGGGGGAAATTATAGTTAAAGGGTTTAAAGCTAGGGGGAGGGAATCCTGAGAGGGAGGGGGAGAAGGGCTGCAGTATGCATGCCAAACTTCTCCCGGAGGCCAGGTAGGAGGCAGAGTCCTACATGCACTCTGCTATCCTCCTGGTGGGCAGTTTTTGTGACTTTGGGGGGGGGGGACTACAGGAGAACCATATGGAGCTGGGATGTGAGGTAATAATCCGGCTATAATGGTCGGATTTTTCGGCCGAAACTGAGGTTTGGTTGGGGATCTTTGCACAACTGGACGTGTAAAGATCCCTGAGGTTCTCATTTATCCAGATATACCATGACCTGGATGAATGAGAACCTCCACAAGCAATACAGTAAGGGCTACTCCTGGGGTCTTAAATTTCAGTATTTCAATTTTGTGTCTTAGAAGGTGTCAAATTTTTTACTTTTTGAAGGGCCAGCTAGATCCAAGTTTCTAAAGGTAGTTCTGGCAATACAAGACAAAGCAAACCACTGGTACCGGTCTTGTCTGTGAATGGGCATAGAGCCAATCTGTCAGAACTCATTAATGGAGCTTCACTAATCATATATAATAAAGCCCTAAGTGTGCGTCCCTGTGTCCATGTGTGTGTGTGTCACTGCAGTTTCTATGGACTCACACACTTCAGGGAGAGTCTCTGCAGTTCCTATGACTCACCACTAGAGGGAGATCTCTGCAGTTCCTATTGACTCACCACTAGAGGGAGAGTCTCTGCAGTTCCTATGACTCACCACTAGAGGGAGAGTCTCTGCAGTTCCTATTGACTCACCACTAAGGGAGAGTCTCTGCAGTTCCTATGACTCACCACTAGAGGGAGAGTCTCTGCAGTTCCTATTGACTCACCACTAGAGGGAGAGTGTCTGCAGTTCCTATTGACTCACCACTAGAGGGAGAAACACAGGAAACACACGAAGGGAGAACAGCAATTAAACAGACTGCAGGTAAGGTTGCTTGGGACAGGGGGCCCCTGGATTTAGGACAGAGGGGCCCCTGGATTTGGGACAGGGGGGGTCTGGATACCGGACAGAGGGGGGCCTTGGATTTGGTACAGAGGGGGAGCCCTGGATTTGCGACAGAGTGGGGTGTGTGTTGGATTTAGTACAGAGGGGGGGCCTTGGATTTGGTACAAAGGGGGAGCACTGGATTTGGGACAGAGGGGGGGCTGGATTTGGGACAGAGGGGGCCTCTAGATCTGGGACAGAGAGGACCCCTGGCCTTGGACAAAGGGGGGACTCTGTCCTTGGGACACTAAGAGGGTACTCTGGCCTTGGGACACTAAGGGGGGGCACTCTGTGTTTCTAGCGCCCGTTATTGTAGCGGGCTTAATGTCTAGTCAGGTATAATTGAGAAACCTTGGGCAGATTAGGGGACATTTCCACATTCAGGGAAATGAATATTACTACATTCGCTTCCTAAACACACAAATTGTCACAAGTGAAAAAAAAGAGTTTAAAAATATACATCAAATTAACAGTTTTGTTCCAAAGGCAAATAATGTTTTTCAGTTATGTGTCAACACGTAACGTGTTAAGGTTTAGTCAGTTTGACACCATTGAAAATATCTTTCTGACTTACTCTATTTTATTAAAACAGGCATCACTACTGTATTTAACTAACCTAAGACTAGCCCACTCAGTATAATTGTTAAGCTGTGTTTTTAACTTTATATATTTAGATATTTGTATTAATGGCAACCTAAAATGTATTGCCTCTGTCCTTCATACTGCATATTAATAGAAAAACATATCTGTTTATAAATGTAAAAAACAGGCATGGATTTACTGTAGATCTGCGATATTCATTGATGTAGGATTTTTTTCTTTTTATTTTTGATCCTTTATAAATACCATCTTATCTATGTCTAAAGCAGAACACATTATTAATAATCACTGTTCGTGAAAATGATTGGTTAAAAATTCACTGAAACCTTTTAAGCAGGATTACCAAGTAAATGAAAATTCAGAGGGTACATATTAAAGTCTACTTATATATTAAGGTCCAATAAGATATTAATTCATGCAACTCTCCTTGTTAAAAAAAGTGTTGAAAATACTTACATATAAAGTAATTTGATTTTTAAATGGTATCTAAACTGGAAAAATTGTTTTTTAAATTACCCATTACTGGAAACTAATTCTTCCAAACCTCCAATGTACCATTTTATTGGTACATTATTTTTTTTTTTATTGGTCTGTCCCCCAATTCTTTATATAACTGAACCATTTATATTTCAGCTGTCAATCAAGTACCTTTTAATCACAAACTCTTCTATTATTACTGAGCATGCTTTACCTCACAGAGTGGGAGGGGGGACACTTTGCCTGAGCAAACCAAGTACTGGATTCAAATCATGCAGAAACACTCACACCTCAGAGTAAAGGTTCATAACATGTGCGACCGCGGAGGCTGACACGTAATGTGACTGTGTGATGAACATCAGTTTTGGCTGACGATTGTTCTTTTGGGCACTCAGCTGGCCAAAATTACCATTCGTTGCTCAATCCACCAGTGAGATAATTAAACAGACATTTATTAAACATTGTGCGCCGTGGGTCGCTGTTAAATAACCTTAATTTTTTACTCTTTTTCCTGTTTCCTATGGACTTTTGTGGCTGTTGATGTCAATCACATTAATGTCTTTGGGGCAGGTACCAAATGAAGATTAGATCAGCCAAAAAGTGTTACCAGTACCAAAGATAATTGGGAAGAATTTAATTTATTGTTTTAGATTTAAAACACTTCCACAAACAAAGCATTTTGTAGGAAAATGATTTTGAATCACTACAACCATGTTAATTTCAGATCATCAGATGATCTGAGAAGTCTGTAAAGGTTGTCCCCTGGGTGGACAAATGAAATATTTTACTACAAATTGTGCTGATTCATGAAAATGTTTTGGGACTTCTAAAGTAGAGGTGTTGAGTTTCGTTTCATTTTCGAATTTCCGAAAATGTCAAATATTTGAAAAACGAACCCATAGATGTTTGATAAAAAAAATTAGAACGTTTCTGTCCATTTTGAGGGACAAATAGTAATAGTAGGTTACTGTAAATGACACAGAGATCAGGGGAATGGTCTAGGGAACCCGTAAATATAACCAAAACTTATTTTAAAACTATTTTTCCTCGCGATCAGGCTGTTTTTGAGCTTCCACATTCTATTTTCAAGAGTTACCGAAATAGATCGCTACTTTTGAGGGTTACCGATATTACAAATTCGAGGGTTACTAAAATTGTTTCTCGCTTTCGAGTGTTACTGAAATCTATCATTACTTTTGTTTCCCGGTTTAAATTTTTGATTTCGATAATCATCTATTTTCAATTTCGATGATTAATGAAATTTCGATATAAAAATCAAAATTCGGAAAATCCAGGTTCCGTGAAATCTGGGAGTTCTGAAAGTTTCGTTGGGACTTCTATTTGAAACCGGGTTCAATTTGAACCCACATCACATCTCTATTCTTAAGATGTACAGTTAATTCCCCAAAATAATAACATTTTGACACATTATCTTAAAAAGTAAGAACCATTACGTATATTTACCAGGAATTGAAAATTTATTCAGATTTATTTGAAATAAAATAATTATTGTTTAAAGGGCATGTCCACCCCTTTTTCTTACTTCTGATATATAGTAGGTCTCCCTCCCCCAGCCCCAACCACTATAATATTTTTGTCAGAAACTCCCCCGAACTCTACTTACCTTCCCTCTTTTCTCCAAAGCACTGTCCCGGCCTTCTGCTTGCATGAATCTGCAAGCAGGGGGCCGGACCAGCAGCAGCGTCCGTGATTGGCTGAAAGGCATCCAATCACGGACGCAGCTGCTGGCAGTGGAGAACACTGGGGGAGAGAGGTAAGGTAAGTAGAGTTTGGGGGAATACTTTCTGACAAAAGTATTATAGCGGTTGGGGCTGGGGGAGGGAGACCTACTGTACCCCAAAGGGGATTTGTGCTAGGGGGAGGGAGAGCAAAACAGGAGGGAGAGGGAAGGGGGGGAGGGCTGCACTGAGCATTTACAAATTATGCTGGAGGAGAGACAGGAGGTAGAGTCCTATATATACTCTGCTATGCTCCTGGTGGCCAGTTTTGGGACTTTGGAGGGGCATAGCAGTGCGGCCATTTAACTGGAATGTAGGGTAAGGATTTTTATACACTACAGAGTGGGACCAGTAGTGGGTAAAATTATAGTTTTGGAGGTGGACATTCCCTTTAACAGTATAAAGAACATTGTTCAAGTTTAGTAAGCAAATAACTAACATTTCTTGTTTTACATTCCTGGTTTGTTTTTCTGTAAGGTACCTGCACATTGACTAAGAATGAAATAAATCAAATAAGACATTTTGAAAAATTGCAGACACCGTGCCACCAGGGCATACAATACCAAGGTAATTCATTCTTTTGTTTATTAAATGTTTCCTTTAGGGGAACTTAAAGGTTTGTACACATGGCGATGCACATCCTCGATCCCTGATGAATGAACAACCGAGGTATGGACTTTGGAAGATAATCGCCCATGTGAATGTGTTTAGTAGAGCGTAATTCATCAGGGATCACAAGGGAAATTTGCTAGTGTGTATGAACCTTTAGAATGTGTTGTATTTCTATTGTATTAATGTTAAAGGGCATGTCCACCACCACTGGCCCCACTCTGTATTAAATAAAAATCCTTACCTCACATCCTAGCTCCAAATGGTTCTCCTGTAGTCCCCCCCCCCCCCAAAGTCCCAAAAACTGCCCACCAGGAGGATAGCAGAGTCCATATAGGACTCTTCCTCCTGTCTCCCCTCTGGGATAAGTTTGGCATGCACACTGCAGCCATTCTCCCCCTCCCTCTCCCTTCCGTTTTGGACTCCCACCCCCTAGCTACAAACCCATTTTATATAGTATAGGGCTTAGTCCCCCAGCCCCAACCGTTATATTTTTAATGTAAGAAACTTCCCTGATCTTTACTTACCTTTCCTCCGCTGTTCAGATCTACCGGCAGCCACGTCCGGGATTGGCTGCCTCACAGCCAATCACAGACAAGGATGACGTTCCCGTCCCTCTGCTTTCCTTTTTTTTGCGCAAGCAGAGGGCCGGAAAGTGCTGCGGAGGAAAGATGGAAAGTAAGTAATGTTTGGGGAAGTTTCTTACATTAAAAATAAAGTGGTTGGGGCTGGGGGACTAAGCCCTACACTATATAAAAAATTTAAAAGAAGGGTGGACATACCCTTTAAGATGATAATAAGGTAAATGTGTATTTATGGGATTATATATGAAATAAATTAATATTGCCCTATATTTGGTTAATTAAATATCATGGTGTATAGAACAGGTTTATATACAAAGGTATAGCTACCCACGCAGTCTCTATCCTCTCTGGCTAGCTCCTATGTCTGTTCCAGGACATAACAATCGTACTAATAATCACACAGCAAAATATAACTGCTATAACCAAAATAAAAAATACGCAACCACTAAGGTGTTGCAATAAGCATATGTGAGCACAATAATAATAATAATAATAATAATAATAGTAATAATAATGGATTCATGTGTTTTGGACCATAACTGGTTAAATGATTAATCCAACTAATACATGGATTCCCGTATTTTGTTGAAATAAAACAAAATCCTTAATAATCCTTTTTAGAATGAAGAAATGTCTTTACCAACTGCAGTGATTTGACTTAGTAAATTACACTCAGCTTGACTGAAGCAAAGAAAGGCAGAATAAAAAACTGGAAGGGAGTAGATATGAACTGAATTTAGTTGTACATAATTATTACGGATATATACCTTTATCAGTAACAATTCTACACACACACACACATATATATATAATTAGGGATGTAAACGGATAGTAAGTCACCAAAGAGTTCCAACACCATATAAATGCACTTGGACAAAAGCCAACTTAATTGGGTAATTAACAAAAATGTTGAGCTTGATTGATGAAGGTTTGTTATGATGGTTTAATTCACCTTCAGATGGTTTCATTTACAGATAGGGACACTATTAAGGAATGCATTGCACAGAGCTGTGCTAAGATCAGGTTCACCCCATTATGCAGCACCTGCAGCTCTTTGCTAGATTGTTTTTCATAAAGGATCACTATTTTAATTGTACTAGGGCAGCTAATCAGCTAATGATATTCACTGCTACCTCTGGTGATTGGTAGAGATGTCCGAACTTCGCAAAATCCGGTCCGCTCGAGGATCCGCGAATTTTCGGAAAAATTCGCGAGCGGACCCATTAAAATGAAAAATTCCCTTGAAATTACTAGAAATTTTCGAAATTACGGGTTTTCGCGTATTTTCGAAAATTTTCGAAAATACGAGAAAACTAGTATTTTCGAAAATATGTATTTTCGAAAATACGAGTAACCCTCGTAATTTCGAAAATTTTCGAAAATACGTATTTATGAAAATAAGAGAAATCCTTGCATTTTCGAAAATTTCCGAAATTATGTGTTTTTCTGGTATTTTTGAAAATTTTCGAAAATACGCGAAAACCCGTAATTTCTAAAATTTCTAGTAATTTCAAGGGAATTTTTCATTTTAATGGGTCCGCTCGCGAATTTTCCCGAAAATTCGCGGATCCTCGAGCGGACCGGATTTTGCGAAGTTCGGACATCTCTACCAAAATCCACGAATCGGAAGTTCGGAAGGCGGAAAATCCGGAAAAATCCGCCGTTCGCGAACGGGATAAATCCGCGGCGGATCCAGGTTCCGGCCATCCCTAGTGATTGGCTGGGTGACACTGGGTTTAACTGTTAAATGCAGCTCAACACAAGGAGGATGGAGATACAAACACAAAAGGTACCTGAAGGATTTTTGTGTCTATGACCACCAGGAAGAGGCAACACTAGAAAGCATCAGATTGCCAGTTACATGAAATATTCCATAAAGGAATTCTACATTGAATCCAGACATGAGAGACAAATAGTGTGACAAGTAGAGATGGGATCTGGGTCTGATTCGGATTTCGAAAATATGATCGTAAACTAATTTCAAGTTTCCAATGGTATTTTCGAGTATTATCGAACGTTCAAGGCTATTTTCGAGAATTTTACCAAAAATAGTTCGATAAAAAAACGTTCGATAACGTTCGATAACGTTCGAAAACGTGAAAGTCCCCGAATTTAAGTTCCGTTTTCAGATCTTCGGATTTTCCCGAGATCCAAAAACGTAACGAAACCCGGCAGTTTGGGCCATCTCTAGTGACAAGTATAGAATCTGTGGAGCTGCCTTTGTATTTTAGGTTTCATTCTAATGTTAGTTTGTTCTAATTTCTGTCTTAATTAGGTGAAAAACATTTGTACAATTTAACTTTCTTGTAAAATTGGACATTATGGTTTTGCTTATGATGTATTTGTTTGTTACTCGTTTTATAGTCCTAGTTTTCAATCTAAATTGCACAAATAGAATAATGTTTACACGCTCAAATAACTATAAAACCAGAGATGATAATGTAAGACTTGCTAATAAGTTTTAAATATTCAAGCAAAAACAACATTCAGAACTCATTATTACATTAAGTGCTTATTGGCTCGTAAAGTATACAAATGTTGTTTACTGATGTGTATCATATTTTTAAATTTCACCTTTGCATTTCTTGATGATGTCACTTGATCCATGCAAAATGCCTTTGGGGCTACTTACACCTGCCTAATTAGCTTTTTTCCATGAAGCATTTGCACCAGTAGGTTTGCATACAATCTCTTCATGCTTTGTAGTGTGCTGATTCATCATTGCTCTCTAAAGACCTTTCATCAGAGATGAAACAATCCTTTCCAAATGTTTGAACTTTGTAGCTGCCTGGACTTTAATAAATGGAAAAAGTGATATTCTGTCAGTAAATATAGTTTAAATCACATCTTGGTAACATGAGCAGTTCTGGAAATTCTATTATTTATCATGGAGGAAATCTGCATAAAAGGAGGACTGATACCATGTTCTTGTTTTTGCATTTTAAGTGCATATATTGAGAAAATAATACCAATAGGGGCAAACTAATTTATTCTAAGGGAATAATCAGTGCTTCGATTTGCTACTCCCAAAAAATACCACAGCAATGTGTGTATATGGTAAATATGGCATTAGGGCCTATGTCCCACTAATCTGTCCACATTTGTTTTCCGATCTGCAATGACATTTTATTTTTAAAGGGCATGTCCACCCCTCTTTCAAAAATCCAGTATGTAGTAGAACACCCCCCGAAAGCTGGGTTTCGTTTTACTTACTTGTAACAAAGATGCTCCCAGGCAGTGTAAAGCTGCTTACACGCTTACTGCCATGCTCTAGCACCAGTAAGTCCACGCCTCTGCTGCAAGTGCCCTTTACGTGCCCGAGCAGCAGCAGAGACTCGTTCGGGAATGGCAGTCAGCCATTGGCCGTGATGTCATTGTCACGGCTGTGACTGACTGCCCTTACCTGGAAGTATCAGGGAGCCGCGGCGCTGGAGCGTGGGATTGTAAGAAGCTTTACACTGCCTGGGAGCATCTTTGTTACAAGTAAGTAAAACGAAACCCAGCTTTTGGGGGGTGTTCTACTAGATACTGGATTTTTAAAAGAGGGGTGGACATGCCCTTTAATGGACATTGCATGAACCATTTCCCAATTTGTGTGTTACGTTCGGAACCTTTTATCAATCGTAAACACAGACAAGCGGAAACAAACACAAATGCGGACAAATTGACATAAACATTTCAGACTATCTACATTTGCCCCTAGTCTCCAAGTACAAAGCAGAGCTAAGAAAACACACAACTTAAATGCTTTGATTTTGTGATTAAAGCAGAAATATCTGCATTACGCCAACAGTTGGTCAGTAAAAGAAGAAGGTTATAAATACATCATTTTATTAATGTAATTGATGAATTATATGGTAAACACAGCAGGGCTACTAGGTTCTGAGTTTAATATGTTCCTCCTGGGGCAGATGACATTTGTAATATTGTGTATCATTTAAATGCCACATCTGGTTATCCAAATGCTAATACATTTAGAGTTTTCATTTAGTCGTTTCTGGAGGAGCAGCTTGAGAAAAGACATTGCAGAATGGTGCTATCATCATAACGGTTTTGCTCTGATCGACTGTTCATTAAATTAATACAAACAGACAGTCAATGAATATGAGGCTTTGCTATACATCCCCATAGGATGAATGCCATCTTGACCTGCCAGGATGTTTAAGCTGTAAGGGTTGTAGAGTTTTGCCCCTTTGTAATGCAATATATAGTATGCTATTTTTTATTATATTAGCCTCTATTTCCCACAGTACTATTTTGTTCTCCATTACTTTAATGCAGGAAGGGCCTTTAATATGTGCGACCGCACAGGTTGTATTACCAGGGGGGCGACCGCTGGGAGTCTTAAGTCACGGACCTGTAGCTCAAAGTTGTGCATCAGTGCCCCTCTAGTTACGGTCCTCCAGATCAAATATATGTATCAGCACCTCACCACATACTAAGCCCCAACACATATAAGCTTTACTTAAGATGTCTGTATGCTGTGCTGTTCTGTCTGTGCATTTACTTGTTACATAATGATGTACGCACAATATATACAAGCACGCACTGAAGATACTGAAAGACACTGAAGCACAGGTGGGTTACTTGATTTGAAGGCAAGCAGCATTCAACGGAGTATTGTGTGTGCCCAGGGGGGTGTTTTTTTCTTTTTTTGGGCGGGGGGGGTGCTAGGCGTCAGTAACAAATCTTGCACAGGGTGCTATTTATCCTAAGGCCGGCCCTGCTTTAATGTATTGAATTTTACATACAGTGAAATCCATGTCTGGATATTATGCACATTTGTCTCTCTTTTGCATTCATTGAGCACACCTGTATTTCCCATCCGTTGTAAAAGGGAAGAACCTGTGCAATGGGCAATATGCTTAAAGGGGGCCTTTATATATCGAAATAAAGTCATTGTTATGTCTCTTCAGAAGAAAAATGACGAAGCAGGAAAATAACATAATGACTCACGAGAGTCTTGCTTTTGTACTGAAATGGTGCAGCGAACGCGGTAGCAGGAAATGTATTACCAGAATATAACTGTCACAGTCTTGTCAGGAAAGTATAATCTAGTGTCAACTGTAGAAAATGTTTATATTATACAAACTTCAAATACTAATGGATTAAATAGGAGGTATACCATAAATACATTTTAATCACTTTACACTTACTATTATAAAACAAGATTTGTTGCGCTAATTTCTTCTTAAACGTATTATTAAATCTTTATGGTGAAAGCTATTCCCTATTGGAGCTGTAAATGAAGAGATTTGTGCTCGGCCCACGTGTGTCTAATTCAGTCTGTCTTTTCACAAAAATACCCAGACGCCTCATCATTTTAGATGTACTGTGTGACCAAGCTCAGTTGCTTCTTTCTTTGGAACTAAAACATAATATATTACATTTCCATAAAGATTTCTCTGTTTGTAAAATAAGTTATATGTCCATTACTATGTGAACCTCTTTCTATTTTATGTTATATGTAAAGGCACACTTGGTCTTGTATCTGAGAGTTCAAGAGTTCACTTTCATATGTGTGGATATATTAGTCAATACCCAGCCATTACTACAGTATATTGTAGTTTATGTTCCCCTTTACCCACAATTTTCGCCCATGAGCAGAATGATTTAATAGAAATTATAAGCCATGTGACAAAATAATGTGGTTCTGAGGGTCACTGCCTTAATTGTTCACTCCTGCCCAAGAAAGTCTGCAATATGGATATATTGGGTGATTGTTAAATAACACAAAGCTAAAAAGTAGACATTCTGTATTCAGTGTGTGTTGTGCATACAGCTTTGTGTTTCTTCCTTGGATTTTCGGCTGTAATAAAAAAAAAAAAACAAGATTATTTTTTCTTCTTTTCTTGTTATATTTTTACGATTTTCTTGATAAGGGATGTTGAATGTTAATTTCAGTTTAGATGATAATGATTTTTGTGTACTTTGTATATTTACCTGGAATTTGTGCTAAATTACTTGTCAGGAATCTTTATCTATTTATCTATCATTTAAGCTAGTCTGCCCTACTTCTGTCTAAATATTACTTTTGCTTGATCCCATTAAGGACACCAGAAGGAGTGGCAAGTAATGACCTTAGGAAACATTTGCTTTGTTCCATGAAGAAAATTATATTCCAAGCTTGACACATTGTCTCAATAAGATTTCCGCTGATTTCCAGAACTATGAATCCAAATGCTTGCTCCATATTGTCATGAAATATGACGCCAAATGTTATTGAGATGCATGCTGAAAAAATCCTTTGTTTTCCCTTCTGCAGATGTTTTGTTCATACAGTTATTATGCATAGCAGACAGATGCATCAAAATTACAGTTGGTTGTTTTACAGATTCTCTGTCCTTTCATGAACCTTACACTGAGATTAATGCACAATGACACAATCCAAAAGAGATGTCAATCTTGTGCAGCCAAGCAACATCAGATAGATTGTTAATTACTGCCAAGGTATCTTAGTTGGAAATTTCTGACACCGGTGTTTAGTAAAACACACTTCAAATGTGGTTGAGAAAATACGTAAATGGTATGTGGTTTTGCATATGCAGTATTAAAGGGACAGTTCAGTGGAAATCGATATTTGTTAAATTGTTAGTTTGTGTAATGCCTACTTAGTTATTCTACATATTCTCTCCCATTTTGAAAAATCAGTTGATTTCATACCCTTTGCTGTTCCCTGCTGTTGACATTAGTGAGCTGACTTTTCAGGTTCTAACTGCCCTTCTTCTTCCCAGGATGCACCATTTCCTTGGAATGTTCCTAACAGTAATTTCTACTTATTGGCAGTTGGATGGGTCAAAGATGCTCAGATCTCTACTGAGCAACTGAATCAACCCAGGCACTGGGTTAAGGGCAAGACCATAACGGTCTCTATTAGGGGTCCTGCAAACAGGAAGTCAGTATTTCAGTTGCATTTATTTATACACAGACTTAATGCTGAATTTGCAGATTAAGGTGATTGGGATGAAAAAATACTGCTCTTTTTCTGAAAAGCATATGTATTTGCACTGAACTTCCCCTTTAAAAAAAGAAAAGTTGCTTTTGCAGCAAGGCTGTGTTTGTGTCACTTTTCTGTAAATCTGTAGGTTTCTAAATTTATCTCACATGGAAATAAGTCACTGGCCACACTGACTGACAATGTTACTCATTGACATTTACATAAGAATTATATTAAAATTAGAGAATATATTAAGATTGATCAATGATGCAGTTGCTGCAGATATAGTAGAGGCAGAACGCTTTCTGAACGTCAGACAAACATGACCATGGATATGTAAGACATTAGTACATTTACACACAGTTGTGCCGCAAAACGCCTAAGACTTCCCCCTGAGTATACATGTGGTGTCTGTTTGTGTATGATATTTGCACAATAAACATACTGATGTCTTAGATATCCGTGGTCCTGTTTGCCTGAAGTTCGGAAGCGGTCTGCTTTTACTATTTTCTGCATTGGGGAGCTGGCCCCAATGTAGAGGGGAGTTCAGTAGCGCGTCTGCATTGGCACTCTGAGTTTTTTTCTTTTTCAATGATGCAGTTGCTGCCTATCAGGTCTAATGTGCAGATTTTCCTTTACGTACCCTTACATAGTTTGTTTTTGTAATTTTAAATTATTTTTGAAACAAGTGTAAATACACCCCACAATATTTAAAGGGCAAGTCCACCCCCAATAAGTACTTTTCCTCATTAGATAGTATTTATGTGCCCTACCTGAACCTCCACGTTAGTTTTTAGTTTTTAAAATTCCACATTTGTAACCTCGCAGCCTAATGCTGGTTCTGTGTTCTGTCACTCACATTACGCAGACATGCTGAGCTTCCTATCGGCACGTCATTCGGAGGGAGGGGAGAGAGGAGTCCTCCACGTTCTGCGCTGTTTACTCTTGTACGCATATCAGAATTCTCCCGGAGGTGAACAGAGAGGCAGAAACAATTTGAGCTGCCTCAGCCTCCTAGTACTCAAAAACCTGTACTTCTATATGGACATCCTTTGCAACCACAGAGAATTGAAAGAAAAGGTAGGGGTCTTTCTACTCTGTGGAATGTGTCCAAATATCGGTTAATTTTCAGTTTTGGGGGTGGACATGCCCTTTATAAACCCAGAAATAGAGATTTGCTCTGCAATGCAAACCATTAACTAAAGCAGTAATTCTGTAGTATTTATCGTCATACTGTGGCACAGCGGTGTATTACATTGACTAATACTATCAGCCTTATTTACCTGCAGCCACATCAAGGAAACAAAGATATAAGTCATGCTAAACGATTCAATATCGGTTAGTGCAACTTTAACTCCTTGCAAAAGACACCCGCTACAAACTACCGTATATACTTGAATATAAGTTGACCTGAGTAAGTCGAGGTACCCATTTTTACCTCAAAAATGAGTGAAAACTGGTTGACTCGAGTAGTCGATGGTAGAAATTATGACCACTACTGTCTTCTGATTCTGTATTGTTTCGAGGGTTTAGTTGCCCTTTAAATGGACAGCAGTAGTCCCATACAGTAATAGCAAAATCCAGTATGGCTATTACTGTATGAAAATACTGTATTTGAATTCTGCTATCCATTTAAAGGGCAACTAAAGCCTCAAAACAATACAGAATCAGAAGGCAATATATTTAACAATAGGTACCATCCTCAGTATTGTTCAGGCATTAGTTGCCCTTTAAATTAACAGTAATCCCCAATTCATTGGCACGCCAGATGTTTGGAAACTACAACTCCCAGCATGCTTTAGATGCTGGGAGTTGTAATTTACAAACATCTGTAGTGGAACTGCACACACTAAACCTGTTTACAACCCCAAAACAGACTATCCTGTCCCTGTCCCAAATGACTCCCTTACTCTCCCCCCCACCAACAGGAATAAAACCCTATTTCCCTGCACCCATCTTCTCACTTAGCAATGGTTCCACCCGGCCACTACAGTACCTCTTCTTTTTATGCAGCCTTACCTTTTTCCAGGTGCTGTGGGGCAAGCAGTCATAGTTGCAGGAGAGTCCGGGCCCCCGACATCACTCACTTGATAAGGGAATCTGGGTTCCGCATCCACTGACGTCAATCCTCGGCGCCGGTCTCATTTCCCAGCGCCGAGGAGTAAAGTCAGTGGAATGTGGCAGCCGGATTCCTCCATCAAGTAAGTGACTGATCCGAGTATAAGTCGAGGTTCAGTTTTCAGGCTGTTTTTACTGCCTGACCACACAATTGATCATTCGCACTTTCGGCCGCGGCCGAATTTGCCGCAATTGATGGACATTTGTCCTGGCCGAGCATTCGCTCGTAGAGAGCTTAGTCGGGACAAATAGTCCTTTTGTGTGTACCCAGCCTTAGGGAGATAGAACCAAAGCTTCTGTGGTTCGTGGTAAATCTCCCTGTATATGTATTATAGCAGGTGTTTGTGGCATTGATGATAAAAACATTTTCTTTATGATTTTTATGTAACAGAAAGCCATATCTGTTGTATTCAGTTAGATCAACTGGACTTATTCTGAATTGAGAAAGCCAGTCGGATGACTAGCGAAATGTCTTTAAGAACTAAACTTTTAGTCCAGTTGATCTAACTGAATACAACAGATATACCATGACCTGGATGAATGAGAACCTTCACAAGCACAAAGAGAAAGACATGTGCATTCCTAAATACTATGCCCCAAATAATATTTGTTGCATCTATCAATTTTGTTATGTGATTCCCATTAAATATGCATATTTGTTATCAAAGGATTCAACTTTACTGAATTCCATCACAGTTATATCACAAAGCGACAAGTCTTCCATTCTCTCTAGTAAGGTATTGCGTTTGTTTTTCTCAGTGACAAAATTGGGTTAACATATTGAATTCAGAATACATTCATTTCCCAACTTTTTACCCTGGCTCCTCTTCTTTCTATGGAACCAATTGAAAACTCTTATGATTATCCATCCAGTTGTTTCATTGGCTGGCAGTGGGGTTTAGGTCTCTCTCCATGGCAGTATTGCAGTTTCACATTAAACGTTAACATGCAAAAGGCTGGCAAAGCTGGGTATAAATGTAAAAGTGGATCCTTTATTCAAAGTTATAATAAAAGAAATCCTCTATTATGGAAGAATTTTTCTGAGGAAATGTGCATTGAAAAACATTGGAGATTCATGTCCTTTTCACTGTACTCCCAGATGTTTTAGAGGTGATTGCATGAGGCCATACACAACCAGATGATTTCTGATTGAGTGCAAACATGGGAAACCAGATTGGAAGAACCGTTTGAAGCCTCGCACCTTGGGGCTCTGATGGGTATAGGGACTAAAGATGGGGTCGGCGGAAAAATTTCCCACCTGGCCCGATCTTTGTTTTTCTAATAACTGCTCCACATTGTCAAGTGGTCGATTGGAAAAGCTTAAATTGTCACACCCCTGTATGGGGGTCTTTTAAAACCCACAATGAAGGCATCAGATGGGATGCCTAGAGTACACATCTTTCCTGGGGTGTATACAAATATGCTGATTTAATAACTCCACAAACATTTGCCTGAGCACACGACGCTAATGAGTTGAACACAAGATGAAGTTTTACCTCATTTACATGCAGTAATAACTGTTGGCGTTGATTTATTTTAATCATACGTTATCAAAAAAAGAGCCGCAATCAGCAGATGATAGCAGCTCAGGAAGTTTGCTTATCATTTCTCTTGCTCTCGACTCAGGAGTGCCTTGCATTAGCCCTAACATACTATCTAAAAATGTAGATGGCACTCAGGCTTTGCAGGAAAAAGTAATTAGATTTAATTTAATCAAATTACACTAGCAGATCTGGACATTAGTAATGCTAAAGGCATTGTGTAATATTCTTGTGAAGTTGGGCATCTCCATTTCTTCCAAGGGTTTAATTACGATAGATACCTGTATTAATTATTAATATTCATCTCAGAAAGGAGAGATTCATTTAGTGTATCATTTCAGATTAAAAGCATGCTAAATGAAGCATTTGCAAAACGCGATGGAAAAAGATAATTTGTTCAAATACAAAATCTGAACTGGATCAAACCTCTCTGGTCCATCATAATATTATTATGAAACCTTTAATTATAATCAGACTTATCTAGTTATATATATGTTGGTTAAGAAATGACGTACAGTGCTGAATTCCTCCTTAGTAAACACAATTTGCAGTATTCAAATAATTAAAGGAGAAGTAAAGGAGAACTAAACCCAAAAAAATCAAAGTTTAAGTTAGAAAGTACTTGCCTCAACACCCTTCTCAGCATGGAAGATTCCACTCAGGGGCCTTTTCTTTACCTCTTTGAGCTCATTTTAGGTTCTGTTTGTTCCCCAAATCTGGAGCTGATATTTTCCCTTGCCTGCCAGTACTTTTACCTTGATTACATTTTCAGCACCTGTGTGATTTCCACTCCCACCTCTTAACCCCTATGATGTATAAATATATTAAATCATCAATATTCAAATTGCTGGTGCAGCTGATTAACCCTTTCCTAGTAGCAGTGTTGTAGTGTGATGTATATAGGTCTGGGTATCGGGGGTGTCCAGACCTGAAATAATGTATGTCTCACCTACGGCTTTCACTCCACCAAATCTGATATATAAACAATAAATTACAGGTGAAACATACAAAGACTCAGGTCTGTAGCTGTGAACATGCGTGTTATATGCGTGTTGCAAAACATGCGTGTTAAATGCGTCAGACCCACTCAAGCACTTGAGGAAGGGCAAGTGGGTCAGAAACATGTAGCACGCATGTTTTTCAATAAACCTGCACTATTCACAGTTACAGACCTGTGTCTTTGTATGTTTCACCTGCAATGTATTGTTTAAGTGTTGGAGGGCCGTATTTAAAAACTTGCGATACCAAGGGTTTTCGTTACTGTATGAGTGTGGCAGTAGTATACCATGCTGTAAACTACCATAATTATATTGTATGGGCAGTCGTAGATTTACGTTCGCTATTGTACATTTACAAGATTTCCGATAGTTATCATAAATTAACGATCGCCATAACTATCGCTAAAGAAGGCGATACCACACCTTTATAAATATGGCCCGTAGTGTGAAGGTCTCTAGCTCTCCCTCTCAGCTGCAGCAATATAAGTGGAAAGTGTTGCTTCTTAAAGAAGAATGTTGGAGGGTAGGAAGAGTGTATTTTTATAGGAACCACATGGTGCAGAACTGTAGGGGGAGGATAGTGAATTGAACCTGATTTTAGCACTCCTCTGTGCAATGCATTTCTCATCAGTGTACCTTATTAAAGGGAATTTTGAAGGGTAGGAAGAGTGTGTTTTTAATTCAGCTGTCTGTATAAAAACAACAAATTGTAGTACAGAGCTAATCTAAGAAATGCATTAAACAGAGAAATGCATTGCACCATCAATGGTGTGGGCGCAGTTCTTCGTAGAAGTTCGCATTTGTCTGAAAAAATTAACAAAAAACAACTTCAAAAGGTAGAAATCATGCCAAAACCTCATGGAATGTAAAAAAAAGTTACTAAATATCAATCTCCCAAATGTCCTGAATCAAACAGTATGCCATATGTGTGATTACACACACGGATGTGGAAGCGAATGGCCATGAAGCAAAAATTTTAGCCAAATCTGAATTTGAACAGTCTGCAGTTTTTTCATTCATTGGCAAAGATCAATAATTTGGTGATCAGAATTGATCACGAAATTTTGATCTCTGTCCCCATTTTTTTTCTAAGTCTTCGCTAAGTAGCAAAGACTTAGAAAAAATCCTATTTGTGAATGGAACTTTGAGTTCCATTCACAAAAAGTATAGTAAAGCTGTCACACTGACAGCTTTACTATACCAGGTACTGTACTGTGATCTGAATGAAGATCACAGTGCAGTACCTCCACTACCACTTCTAGGGAAGACCCCGGTGAAGGAGGAAGCTCCGTAACGTCACCGGGGTCTCCCTTTCCGCTTCCTCTAACAACTCCACGTGGGACCGGCAGCTCCTATGCGGTCACGGCAGAAAAGATAGGAAATCTCCCGATACCCCCCTCGGATTTGGATGAAACCAAGGGGGGATCGAGGGGGCTAGGGGGGCACTTGAATGCTGCACCCCGATCGCCCCTAGCAATTTTTTGGGGGGGAGGTAAAGCCACAGATCATATATTCACGATCTGTGGCAGTTTGTGTATTCTCTGCACAGATCGTGAATATACGATCTGTGGCGGTTAAAGGGGAATGTTGGAGGGTATACCACTTGCAGCTCTGCACCATGTTATGGTGGGAAGTTTTACATAAACAAAAACCCTCTTCCAACTAGGGTTCCCACCTTTTGGCCAAAATTACCATTCGTGTTGCTCCAAATCCACAGTGAGATAATTAAACATACATTTATTAACATTGTGCGCCGTGGGTCGCTGTTCATACCCTTACTTTTTTTACATCTTTTTCCTTTTCCTATGGATTTTGGCTGTTATGTCAATCACATTACTGTCCTTTGGGCAGTACCAAATGAAGATAGATCAGCCAAAAAATGTACCAAGTAACCACAGAATAATTGGGAAAAGAATTTAATTTATTGTTTTTAGATTTAAAACCTTTTCCACCAAACACGCATTTTGTAGAAATGATTTTGAATCACTACAACCATGTTAATTTCAGCCATAGATGATCTTAGAATCTCTGTAAGGTTTCCCCTGGGTTGGACAATGACATATTTTATACCAATTGTGCTGATTCATGGAAAATTTTTTTGGGACTTCTAACAATTGAGGTGTTGAGTTTCTTTTCATTTCGAATTTCCGAAAATGTCAAATCTTTGACTACGAACCCATCGATGTTTTGATAAAAAAAATTAGAACTTTCTGTCCATTTTGAAGGGCAAATAGTAATAGTAGGTTACTGTAAATGACACAGAGATCAGGGGAATGTCTCGGGATACCCGTCAATATAACCAAACTTCATTTTTAAAAAAAATTTTTCCTCGCGATCAGGCTGTTTTTGAGCTTCCAACTTCTAATTTTCACAAGAGTTACCGAAATAGATCGCTACTTTTGAGGTTACCGGATATACAAATTTGAGGGTTTACTAAAATTGTTTCTCGCTTCGAGTGTTTACTGAATCTATCATTACTTTTGTTTCCGCGTTAAATTTTTGATTTCTAATCATCTATTTTTTTCGTTTCGATGATTAATTGAAATTTCGATATAAACATCAAAATTCGGAACTCCAGGTTCCGTGCACTCTGTGATTTCTGAAAGTTTCTTTGGGACTTCTATTGAACCGGGTTCAATTTGAACCCACACCATCTCTTTTCTTAAGAAAATGTACATTAATTCCCAAATAATAACATTTTGACACATTATCTAAAAAGTAAAAACCCTTACGTATATTTACCAGGAATTGAAAATTTTTATTTCAGATTTATTTGAAATAAATAATTATTGTTTAAAGGGCATGTCCACACCCTTTTCTTACTTCGGAGATATATAGGTCTTCTCCCTCCCCAGCCCACCACTATAATATTTTTGATCAGAAATCCCCCCGAACTCTACTTACCTTTTTCCCTCTTTTCTCCAAAGCACTGTCCCGGCCTCTGCTTGCATGAATCTGCAAGCATGGGGCCGTACCGGCAAGCAGCGTCCTTGATTGGCTGAAAGGCATCCATCACGGACGCACTTGCTGGCAGTGGAGAACACGGGGGGAGGAGTTAAGGTAAGTAGAGTTTGGGTGATACTTTCTGACAAAGATTATAGCGGTTGGGGCTGGGGGGAGGGAACCTAAAAACTGTAACCAAAGGGGCTTTTTGCTATAGGGGAGGGAGAGGAAACAAACATGAGGGAGAGGGAAGGGGTGGAGGCTGCACTGAGCATGTCAAATTTGCTGGAGGAGAGACATAGTAAGTCCTAATATCTTCTGCTATGCTCCTGGTGCCAGTTTTTCTGGGACTTTGGAGGGCATATCAGTGCGGCCATTTTAAAACTGGAATGTAAGGGTAAGGATTTTTTATACCCTACATAGGGGACCAGTAAGTGGTAAAATTATAGTTTTTGGAGGTGGCCATCCTTTAATTAACACGTATAAAGAACATTGTTCAAGTTTAGTAAGTAACAAATAACTAACATTTCTTGTTTTATAACTTTCCGGTTTGTTTTTCTGTAAGGTGAACCTGCACTTGGACTAAGAGATGAAATAAAATCAAATAAGACATTTTTGAAAATTGCAGACAACCGTGGCCACCAGGGGCATACATACAAGGTAATTCATTCTTTTGTTTATTAAATTTTTCCTTTAGGGGAACTTAAAGGTTTGTACACACTGGCCGATGCACATCCTCGATCCCTGATGAATGAACCAACCGAGGTATGGACTTTGGGGAAGATAATCGCCCATTGAATTTTTGTAGTAGAGCGTAATTCATCAGGATCACAAGTGAAATTTGCTAGTTGTGTAGAAGCCTTTACATGTGTTGTTATTCTATTGTATTAATGTTAAGGGCATGTCCACGCACCACTGGCCCCACTCTGTATTAAATAAAAATCCTACCCTCTCACATCCTCAGCTCAAATGGTTCTCCGTAGTCCCCCCCCCCCCCAAAGTCCCAAAAACTGCCACACCAGGAGGATAGCAGAGTCCCATATGGACCTCTCCTCTGTCTCCCTCTGGGATAAGTTGGCAATGCACACTGCAGCCATTCTCCCCCTCCCCTCCCTTTTCCGTTGGACTCCCGCACCCCCCTAGCTACAAACCCATTTTATTAGTATAGGTTAAGTCCCCCAGCCCCCCCAAACCGTTATAGTTTTTAATGTAAAAGAAACTTCCCTATCTTTTACGTTACCTTTCCTCCCTGTTCAGATCTAACCGGCCAGCCACGTCCGGGATAGGCTGCCTCTCAGCCAATCACAGACAAGGATGACGTTCCCGTCCCCTCTGCTTTCCCTTTTTTTTTGCGCAGCAGAGGGCGGAAGTGCGGCGGAGGAAAGAATGGAAAGTAGTAATGTTTGGGGAAGTTTCTTACATTAAAAATCAATTGTGTTGGGGCTGGGGACTAAGCCTAACTATATAAAAAATTTTAAAAGAAAGGGTGGACATACCCTTTAAGATATAATAAGTAAATGTGTAATTTCTGGGATTATATATGAAATATTAATATTGCCCTATAGTTTGTTAATTAAATATATGGTGTATGAAACAGGTTTTTATCTACAAAGGTTAATAGCTACCTATGCAGTCTCTATCCTCTCTGTGGCTAGCTTCTTCTACGTCTGTTCAGGACAATAACAATCGTACTAATTACTCACCAGCAAAATAATAACTGCTATAAACCCAAATAAAAATAACTCGAACCACAAGGTGTTTGCCATAAGCATATGTGAGCACAATAATATCACAATCATAATAATACTACGGATTCATGTGGTTTTGGACCTAACTGGTTAATGATTAATCCAACTAATACATGGATTCCCGTATTTTGTTTAAATACATAAAACAAAATCCTCCTTAGATAATCCTTTTTATAATAAGAAATGTCTTTACCAACTGCAGTGAATTTTGACTTAGTAAATTACACTAGCTGACTGAAGCAAAGAAAGCGGCAGAATAAAAACTGGAAGTGAGTAGATATGCAACCTGAATTAGTTGTACATAATATTAAGATATATACCTTTAACAGTAAACAATTTACACACACACACACATCATATATAAATTAGGATGTAGAATAACGGGATAGTAACGTCCCAAGAGTTCCACCCATAGTAATGCACGTTGGACAAAAGCCCAACTTAATGGTGGGTAATAACAAAAAATGTTTGGCTTGATTGATAAGGTTTGTTATGAAGGTGTTTAATTCACCTTCAGATGGTTCATTACAGATAGGACACTATTAGGAATGCATTGCACAGAGATTGTGCTAAGAATCAGTTCACACCCCCCATTAATGCAGCACCTCAGCTCTTGCTAGATTGTTTTTCATAAAGGATCCATTTTAATTGTACTTAGGTCGGCTAGTATCAGCTAATGATATCACTGCTACTCGTTGATTGGAAGAGTCCGAAACTCGCAAAATACGTCCGCTCGAGGATTCCGCAATTTTCGGAAAATAGATCGCGAGCGGACCCAGTAAAATGAAAAATTCCCTGAAATTACTAGAAATTTCGAATACGGTTTTCGCGTATTTTCGAAAAATTTCGAAAATACGAGAAAACTAGTATTTTCGAAAAATAGTATTTCGAAAATAGAGTACTCTCGTAATTTCAAAATTTTCGAAAATAGTATTTAGTGAAAATAAGAGAAATCCTTGCAATTTTCGAAAATTTTCCGAAATTAATGTGTTTTTTCTGGGTAGTTTTGAAAATTTAGAAATGCGGAAAAACCGTATTTCTAAATTTCTCGTAAATTTCAGGGGAAATTTTCTTAAGGGTCCGCTCGCGAATTTTCCCGAAATTCGCGGATCCTCGAGCGGACCGGATTTGGCGAAGTTCGACATCCTCTACCAAATCCACGACTAATCGGTAAGTCGGAGGCCGAAAGAATCGGAAAAATCCGCCGTTGCGAACGGTTGATAAATCCGCGGCGGATCCAGGTTTTCCGGCCATCCCTAGTGATTGGCGGGTGACCTGGGTTAAATGTTAATGCATGCTCAACACAAGGAGGATGCTAGATACAAAACAAAAGGTACCTGAAGGATTTTTGTGTCTATGACCACACCGAAGAGGCAACACTAGAAAGGCATTCAGATTGCCAGTTGACATGAAATGTCCATAACAGGATTCTGCATGAAATCCAGACATGAGAGACAATAGTTGTGGGACAAGTAGATAGGGATCCTGGGTCTGATTCGGATTTCGAAAATATGATCGTAAACTAATTTTCAAGTTTCCAATGGTATTTTTCGAGTATTATCGAACGTCCAAGAGCTATTTTCGAGAATTTTAACCAAAAATATTTCGATAAAAAAACGGTTCGATAACATTCGATAAACGTTCGAAAACATGAAAAGTCCCCGAATTAATTCGGGCCGGCAGTTTGGGCCTCTCTAGTGACAAGTACAGAATCTGTGGAGCGCCTTTGTATTTTAGGTGTTCATTCTAATGTTGTTGTTCTAAATTTTGTCTTAAATTAGGTGAAAAACATTGTGTACAATTTAACTTTCTTGTAAGAACTGGACAGTATAGGATTTGCTTATGATGTAATTTGTTTGTTTACTCGTTTTATAGTCAGTTTTCAATCTAATTGCACAATAGAATAATGTTTAACACGCTCAAATAACTATAAAACCAGAGATGATAATGTAAGACTTGCTAATAAAAGTTTTAAATATCAAGCAAAACAACATTCAGAACTCATTATTACATTAAGTGCTTATTGGCTCGTAAGTATACAATTTTGTTTACTGATGTGTATCATATTTTTAAATTTCACCTTTTGCTTTCTTGATATGTCACTTGATCCATGCAAAATGCCTTTGGGCTACTTAGACCTGCCTAATTAGCTTTTTTTTCCATGAAGCATTTGCACCATTAGGTTTGCATCATCTCTTCATGCTTTGTAGTGTGCTGATTCATCATTGTCTCTAAAGACCTTTCATCAGAGTATGAAACAATCCTTTCCAAATGTTTGAACTTTGTAGCTGCCTGGACTTAATAATGGAAAAAGTGATATTCTGTCAGTAATATAGTTTAAATCACATCTTGGTAACATGAGCAGTTCTGGAAATTCTAATTATTTTCATGGAGGAAATCTGCATAAAAGGAGGACATGATACCATGTTCTTGTTTTTGCCATTTTAAGTGCAATATTTGAGTAAAATATACCAATATGGCAAACTAATTTATTCTAAGGAATAATCATGCTTTCGATTTGCTACTCTCCCAAAAAAATACCACAGCAATGTGTGTATATGTAAATATGGCCTTAAGGGCCTATGTCCCACTAATCTGTCCACATTGTTTTCCGATCTGCAATGACATTTTATTTTTAAAGGGCATGTCCACCCCTCTTTCAAAAAATCAGTATGTAGTAGAACACCCCCCGAAAGCTGGGTTTCGTTTACTTACTTGTAACAAAGATGCTCCCAGGCAGTGTAAAGCTGCTTACACGCTTACTGCCATGCTCTAGCACCAGTAAGTCCACGCCTCTGCTGCAAGTGCCCTTACGTGCCCGAGCAGCAGCAGAGACTCGTTCGGAATGGCAGTCAGCCTTGGCCGTGATGTCATTGGTCACGGCTGTGACTGACTGCCCTTACCTGGAAGTATCAGGGAGCCGCGGCGCTGGAGCGTGGGATTGTAAGAGCTTTACACTGCCTGGGAGCATCTTTGTTACAGTAAGTAAAACGAAACCCAGCTTTTGGGGGTGTTCTACTAGATACTGATTTTTAAAAAGGGGTGACATCCCTTTAATGGACATTGCATGAACCATTTCCCAGTTTGGTGTTACTTTCGGAACCTTTTATCAATCGTAAACACACAGACAAGCGGAACAAACACAAATGCGACAATTGACATAAACATTCTCAGACTATCAATACATTGCCCCTAGTCCCAAGTACAAGCAGAGCTAAGAAAACCCACAACTTAAATGCTTTGATTTTTGTGATTAAAGCAGAAATATCTGACATTACGCCAACAGTTTGGTCAGTAAAAGAAGAAGGTTATAAAATACATCATTTTATTAATGTAATTGATGAATTATATGGTAAACACCAGCAGGGCTACAGGTTCTGCCGTTATATGTTTCCTCATGTGGCAGATGACATTTGTAATATTGTGTATCATTTAAATGCAACATCTGGTTATCCAATGCTAATACATTTAGAGTTTTCATTTAGTCGTTTTTGGAGGAGCAGTTAGAGAAAAGACATTGCAGAATGGTGCGATCATATAACGGTTTTTGCTCTGATCGACTGTTCATTAAATTAATACAACAGACAGTCCAATGAATATGAGGCTTTGCTATACATCCCATAGGATAATGCCATCTTGACCTCCAGGATGTTTTAAGCTGTAAGGGTTGTAGAGTTGTGCCCCTTTGAATGCATATATAGTTATGCTATTTTTTATTATATTAGCCTCTATTTCCCACAGTACTATTTTGTTCTCCTTACTTTAATGCAGGAAGGGCCTTAATATGTGGCGACCGCACAGTTTTGTATTACCAGGGGGCGACCGCTGGGCGTCTTAAGTCCCGGACTGTATCTCAAAGTTGTGCTCAGTGCCCCTCTAGTTACGTCCTCCAGATCAAATATATGTATCAGCACCTCACCACATACTAAGCCCCAACACATATAAGCTTTACTTAAGATGTCGTATGCTGTGCTGTTCTGTCTGTGCATTTACTTGTTACATAATGATGTCGCACAATATATACAGCACGACTGAGCATAAGAAAAGACCACTGAAGCAAGTGGGGTTACTTGATTTAAGGCAAGCAGCATTCAACGGAGTATTGTGTGTGCCCGGGGGGTGTTTTTTTCTTTTTTTTGGCGGGGGGTGCTAGGCGTCAGTAACAAATCTTGCACAGGGTGCTATTTATCCTAAGGCCGGCCCTGCCTTTAATTATACTGATTTACATACAGTGAAATCCATGTTCTGGATATTATGCAACTTTGTCTCTCTTTTGCATTCATTGAGCACACCTGTATTTTCCCCATCCGTTGTAAAAGGGAAGAACTGTGCAATGGGCAATATGCTTAAAGGGGGCCTTTATATATCGAAATAAAGTCATTGTTGTTTTCTCTTCAGAAGAAAAATGACGAAGCAGGAAAAAACATAATGACTCACGAGAGTCTTGCTTTGTACTGAATGGTGCAGCGAACGCGTCGCAAGAAATGGTATTACCAGAATATAACTGTCCACGTCTTGTCAGGAAAGTAATAATCTAGTGTCAACTGTAGAAAATGTTTATATTATACAAATCTTCAAATACTAATGGATTAAATAGGAGGTATACCAAAATACATTTTAATCACTTTACAACTTACTATTATAAACACAGATTTGTTGCGCTAATTCTTCTTCTTAAACGTATTATTAAATCTTTAGGGTGAAAGCTATTCCTATTGAGCTGTAAATGAAGAGATTTGTGCTCGGGCCCACGGGTGTCTAATTCAGTCTGTCTTTTCACAAAACTACCCATACGCCTCATCATTTTAGATGTACTGTGTGACCAAGCTCAGTTGCTTCTTTCTTTGGAACTAAACTAATATATTACATTTCCTAAAGATTTCCTCTGTTTGTAAATAAATTATGTCCCATTACTATGTGTGACCTCTTTCTTCTATTTTATGTTATATGTAAAGGCACACTTGGTCTTTTACTGAGAGTTTCAAGATTTCACTTTCATATGTTGTGGATATATTAGTCAATACCCACCATTATCAAGTATATTGTAGTTTATGTTCCCCTTTACCCACAATTTTCGCCCATGAGCAGAAAGGATTTATAGAAATTATAACCCTGTGACAAAATAATGTGGTTCTGAGGGTCACTGCCTACTGCCTTAAATTGTTCACTCCTGCCCAGAAATCTGCATATGATAATTGGGGTGATTGTTAAATAACACAAAGCTAAAGTAGACATTCTGTATTCAGTGGTGGTTGTGCATCAGCTTGTTGTTTCTTCCTTGGATTTTCGGCTGTAATAAAAAAAAAAAACAAGATTATTTTTTCTTCTTTTCTTGTTATATTTTTACGATTTTTCTTGATAGGGATGTTGAATGTTAATTTCAGTTTAGATGATAATGATTTTTGTGTACTTTGTTATATTTACCTGGAATTTGTGGCTAAATTACTTGTCAGAACTTTATCTATTTATCTATCATTTAAGCTAGTCTGCACATTTATGTCTAAATATTACTTTTGCTTGATCCCATTAAGGACACCAGAAGGAGTGGCAAGTAATGACCTTAGAAACATTTGCTTTTTCCATGAAGAAAATTATATCCAAGCTGACACATTGTCTCAATAAGATTTCCGCTGATTTCCAGAACTATGATCCAAATGCTTGCTCCATATGTTCAGTGAAAAATGACGCCAAATGTTTATTGAGATGCATGCTGAAAAAAATCCTTTGTTTTCCCTTCTCAGATGTTTTGTTCATGACGTTATTATGCAGAGCAGACAGATGCATCAAAATTACAGTTGGTTGTTTTACAGATTCTCTGTCCTTTATGAACCTTACACGAGATTAATGCACAATGACACAATCCAAAAGAGATGTCAATCTTGTGCAGCCAAGCAACATCAGATAGATTGTTAATTACTGCCAAGGTATCTTAGTTGGAATTTCTGACACCCGGTGTTTAGTAAAACAACACTCAAATGTGGTTGGAAAATTACGTAAATGGTATGTGGTTTGGCATATGCAGTATACAAAGGGACAGTTAAGTGGAATGAATTTGTTAATTGTTATTGTTTGTGTAATGCCTACTTAGTTTTTCTACATTCTCTCCACCCATTTGAAAAATCAGTTGATTTCATCCCTTTGCTGTTCCCCGCTGTTGACATTAGTGAGCTGACTTTTCAGGTTCTAAACTGCCCATCTTCCTTCCCAGGACACCATTTCCTTGGAATGTTCCTAACAGTAATTTTCTACTTATTGGCAGTTGGATGGTCAAAGATGCTCAGATCTCTACTGAGCAACTAATCAACCGCCATGGTTAAGGGCAAGACCATAACGGTCCTCTATTGGGGTACCTGCAAACAGGAAGTCAGTATTTTCAGTTGCATTTATTTATACACGACTTATTCTGAATTTGCAGATTAAGGTGATTGGGATGAAAAAATACTGCTCTTTTTCTGAAAGCATATGATTTGCCACTGAACTTCCCCTTTAAAAAAAGAAAGTTGCTTTTGCAGCAAGGCTGTTTTTGTTCACTTTTCTGAATCTGTAGGTTTTCTAAATTTATCTCACATGGAATAAGTCACTGGCCACACTGACTGACAATGTTACTCTATTGACATTTACATAAGAATTATATAAAATTAGAGAATATAATTAGATTGATCAATGATGCAGTTGCTGCGATATATGTAGAGGCCAGAACGCTTTCTGAACGTCAGACAAACATGACCATGGATATGTAATACATTGTACATTTACACACAGTTGTGCCGCAAAACGCCTAAACTTCCCCTGAGTATACATGTGGTGTCTGTTTGTGTAGATGATATTTGCACATAAACTACGGATGTCTTAGATATCCCTGGTCCCTGTTTGCCTGAAGTTCGGAAGCGGTCTGCTTGTTACTATTTTCTGCATTGGGGAGCTGGCCCCAATGTGAGGGGAGTTCAGTAGCGCGTCTGCATTGGCACTCTGATTTTTTTTTTCTTTTTCAATGATGCAGTTTCTGCCTATCAGGTCTAATGTGCAGATTTTCCTTACGTACCCTTACATAGTTTGTTTGTTAATTTTAAATTATTTTTGAAACAAGTGTAAATACACCCACAATATTTAAAGGGCAAGTCCACCCCCAAAAAGTACTTTTCCTCATTATAGTAATTTATGTGCCCTACCTGAACACCTCCACTTAGTTTTTAGTTTTTTTAAAAATTCCACATTTGTAACCTCGCAGCCTAATGCTGTTTCTGTGTTCCTGTCACTCCATTACGCAGACATGCTGAGCTTCCTATCGGCACGTCATTCGGATGGTAGGAGGAGAGAGGAGTCCTCCACGTTCTGCGCTGTTTACTCTTGTACGCATATCAGAATTCCTCGCCGGAGGTGAACAGAGAGGGCAAAACAATTTGAGCTTGGCCTCAGCCTCCTAGTACTCAAAACTGTACTTCTACTATATGGACATCCTTTGCAACCACAGAGAATTGAAAGAAAAGGTAGGGTTCTTCTACTCTGTGAATGTGTCCAAATATCGGTTAATTTTCAGTTTGGGGGGGTGGACATGCCCTTTATAAACCCAGAATAGAGATTTGCCTCTGCAATGCAAACCATTAACTAAAAGCAGTAATTCGTAGTATTTAGCGTCAACTGTGCACGCGGTGTATTACATTGACTAATACTATCAGCCTTATTACCTGCAGCCACATCAAGGAAACAAAGATATAAGTCATGCTAAACGATTCAATATCGGTTAGTGCAACTTTAATCCTTGCAAAAGACACCCGCTCCAACTACCGATATACTTGAATATGTTGACCTGAGTAAGTACGCGGTACCCATTTTTTACCTCAAAATGAGTGAAAACGGTTGACTCGAGTAGTCGATGGTAGAAATTATGACCACTACTGTCTTCTGATTCTGTATTGTTTCGAGGGTTTAGTTGCCCTTTAAATGGACAGCAGTAGTCCCTACAGTAATAGCAAAATCCAGTAGGCTATTACTGTATAAAATACTGTATTTGAATTCTGCTATCCATTTAAAGGGCAACTAACGCTCAAAACATACAATCAGAAGGCAATATATTTAACAATAGGTCCATCCTCATTATTGTTCAGGCATTAGTTGCCCTTTAAATTAACAGTATCCCCAATTCATTGGCAACGCGAATGTTTGGAAACTACACTCCCAGCATGCTTTTAGATGCTGGGTTTGTATTTAACAAACATCTGTAGTGGAACTGCACACACTAAACTGTTTAACCAACCCCAAAACAGACTATCCTGTCCCTGTCCCAAATGACTCCCTTACTCTCCCCCCCACCACAGGAATAAAACCCTTTCCATTCCCTGCACCCATCTTCTTCACTTAGCATGGTTCCACCCGGCCACTACAGTACCTCTTCTTTTTATGCAGCCTTACCTTTTTCCAGGTGCTGTGGGGCAGCGTTCATAGTTGCAGGAGAGTCCGGCCCCCCCGACATCACTCACATTGATAAGGAATCTGGGTTCCGCATCCACTGACGTCAATCCTCGGCGCCGGTCTCATTTCCCAGCGCCGAGGAGTAAAGTCAGTGGAATTGTGGCAGCCGGATTCCTCCATCAAGTAATTGACTGATCCTAGTAATCGCGGTTCAGTTTTCAGGCTGTTTTTTACTGCCTGACCACACAATTGATCATTCGCACTTTCGGCCGCGGCCGAATTTGCCGCAATTGATGGACCTTTGTCCTGGCCGAGCAGTCGCTCGTAGAGAGCTTAGTCGGGACAAATAGTCCTTTTGTGTGTACCCAGCCTTAGGGAGATAGAACCAAAGCTTCTGTGGTTCGTGGTAAATCTCCCTGTATATGTATTATAGCAGTTGTTTGTGGCATTGATGATAAAAACATTTCTTTATGATTTTTGATAACAGAAAGCCTATCTGTTGTATTCTTTAGATCAACTGGACTTATTCTGAATGTAGAAAGCCAGTCGGCAGACTAGCGAAATGTCTTTAAAAACTAAACTTTTAGTCCATTGATCTAACTGAATACAACAATTATACCATGACCTGGATGAATGAGAACCTTCACAAGCACAAAGAGAAGACATGTGCATTCCTAAATACTATGCCCCAAATAATATTTGTTGCATCTATCAATTTTGTATGTGGATTCCCATTAAATATGCATATTTGTTATCAAGGATTCAACTTTACTGAATTCCCATCACAGTTTATCACAAGCGACAAGTCTTCCATTCTCTCTAGTAAGGTATTGCGTTTGTTTTTTCTCAGTGACAAAATTGGGTTGAACAATTGAATCAGAATACATTCATTTCCCAACTTTTACCCTGGCGCTCTCTTCTTTCTATGGAACCAATTGAAAACTCTTATATTATCCATCCGTTGTTTCATTGGCTTGGCAGTGGGGTTTAGGTCTCTCTCCCATGCAGTATTGAGCGTTTCACATTAAACGTTAACATGCAAAAGCTGCAAAGCTTGTTATAAATGTAAAAGTGGATCTTTATTTATTCAAAGTTATAATAAAGAAATCCTCTATTATGGAGAATTTTCTGAGGAAATGTGCATTGAAAAACATTGGAGATTCATGTCCTTTTCACTGTACTCCCAGATGTTTAAGAGGTGATTGCATGAGGCTACACACAACCAGAGATGATTTCTGATTGAGTGCAAACATGGGAAAACCATATTGGAAGAACCGTTTGAAGCCTCGCACTTTGGGGCTCTGATGGGTATAGGGACTAAAGATGGGGGTCGGCGGAAAAATTTCCCACCTGGCCCGATCTTTGTTTTTCTAATAACTGCTCCACATTGTCAGTGGCGATTGGAAAAGCTTAAATTGTCACACACCCTGTATGGGTCTTTTAAAACCCACAATAAGGCATCAGATGGGATGCCTAGAGTACACATCTTTCCTGGGGTGTATACAAATATGCTGTTTAAAACTCCACAAACATTTGCCTGAGCACACGACGCTAATGAGTTGAAAACACAAGATGAAGTTTTACCCTTCATCATTACTCAGTATAACTGTTGCGTTGATTTATTTTAATCATACTGTATCAAAAAAGAGCCGCAATCAGCAGATGATAGCGCGCAGAAGTTGGCTTATCATTCTCTTGCTCTCGACCAGAGTGCCTTGCATTAGCCCTAACATCCTATCTAAAAATGTAGATGGCACTCAAGGCTTTGGCAGGAAAAAGTAATTAGATTTAATTAATCAAATTTACACTAGCAGATCTGGACATTGTAATGCTAAGGCATTGTGTAATATTTCTTGTGAAGTTGGGCATCTCCATTTCTTCCAAGGGTTAATTACGATAGATACCTGTATTAATATTAATATCATCTCAGAAAGGAGAGATTCCATTTAGTGTATCATTTCAGATTAAAAGCATGCTAAATGGACCATTTGCAAAACGTCGATGGAAAATATATTTGTTCAATACAAATCTGAACTGGATCAAAACCTCTCTGGTCCTCATATTTATTATGAAACCTTTAATTATAATCAGGACTTATCTAGTTATATATAATGTTGTTTAGAAACTACGTCGTCTAGTTCTCCTTAGTAAACACAATTTGCAGTATTCAAATATTAAGGAGAAGTAAAAGGAACTAAACCCAAAAAATCAAAGTTTAAGTTATAAATACTTGCCTCAACACCTTCTCAGCAGGAAAGATTCCACTCAGGGCCTTTCTTTAACCTCTTTGAGCTCATTTTATTTGTCTGTTTGTTCCCAAATCTGGAGCTGATATTTTCCCTTGCCTGCCAGTAACTTTTACCTTATTACATTTTCAGCACCTGTGTGATTTCACTCCCACCTCTTAACCCCTATGATTGTAATAAATATATTAAATCATCAATATCAAATTGCTGGTGCAGCTGATTAACCCTTTCCTAGTAGCAGTGTTGTAGTGTGACTGTATATATGTCTGGGTATCGGGGTGCCCGACCTGAAATAATGTATGTCTCACCTACGGCTTTCACTCCACCAATCTATATATAAACAAAAATTACAGGTGAAACATACAAAGACTCGTCTGTACTGTGAACATGCGTGTTATATGCGTGTTGCAAACATGCGTGTTGAAATGCTCTCAACCCACTCAAGCACTTGAGCAGGGCAGTGGGTCAAACATGTAGCACGCATTTTTTTCAATAAACCGCACTATTTCACAGTTACAGACCTGTGTCTTTGTATGTTTCACCTGCATGTAATTGTTTAAGTGTTGGAGGGCCGTATTTAAAAACTTGGCGATAACCAAGGGTTTTCGTTACTGTATGAGTGTGGCAGTAGTATACCATGCGTAAAACTACCATAATTATATTGTACGGGCAGTCGTAGATTTAACGTTCGCTATTGTAACATTTACAAATTTCCGATAGTTATCATAATTAACGATCGTCATACTATCGCTAAAAACAAACCTTTATAAATTGGCCCGTAGGTGAAGGTCCTCTAGCTCTCCCTCGCTCAGCTGCAGCAATAAAGTGGAAAGTTTTGCTTCTTAAAGAAATTGGAGGTAGGAAGAGTGTATTTTTATAGAAACCACATGGTGCAGAACTGTAGGGGGAGGATAGTGATTGAACCTGATTTTAGCACTCCTCTGTGCAATGCATTTCTCATCAGTGTCCCTTATTAAAGGGAATTTTGGAAGGGTAGGAGAGTGTGTTTTTAATTCAGTGTCTGTATAAACACAACAAATTGTAGTACAGAGCTAATCTAAGAATGCATTAACAGAGAAATGCATTGCACCATCAATGGTGTGGGGCCCAGTTCTCTTCGTAGAAGTTCGCATTTGTCTGAAAAATTAACAAAAACAACTTCAAAAGGTAAGAAATCATGCCAAACCTCATGGAATGTAAAAAAAGTTACTAAATATCAATCTCCCACATGTCCTGAATCAAACGTATGCCATATGTGTGATTACCACACACGGATGTGGAAGCGAATGGCCATGAGCAAAAATTTTGCCAAATCTGAATTTGAACAGTCTGCAGTTTTTCCTCACAAAACAACCCCCACAAACCATAATATTTCTCGAATCTACACACCTTTTATCTAACGTAATTCTTGTAGTTTGGTTCCATTCATACCATCAATCGTGTGGGCGCAGGTCTTCGTAGAAGTTACATTTTTTTAGCAGATTTTCAAAAAAATTCAAAAAAAAACACTCTCAAAGGTGAAATCATGCCAAATCCCAAGTAATGTAAAGAAAGTTACCAAATATCAATCTCCCAAATTTCCTGAATCAAACGGTATGCCCTATGTATGGTTACACACGCAGACGTGGAATCAACTAGCCCAAGGAGCCAATGACCAGTGGCCCAATTACAGCACTTTTTCAGATTGTGTCAGACTAAACACCCCTCTATATTAGAATACCCCCCAAAACTAATATTTCTTGACTCTACAACACCTTCAGCTACACAATGTTGTGATTCTTTATGCATACCACCAATGGTGTGGGGCGCATTTTGGTGTACACAATTTCGCTTTCTTACCAGATTTTCAGGAAAATGTATAAAAATAATCAATTCAAGTTAAAATCATGGCAATTTCCATGTCATGTAAAAAAACTTGTCAATTATCAATCTTCAAAATGCCCTGAATCAAACGGTATGCCATAGTGTGGATGCACACAGGACGGGTGCACCAACTATCCAATGGGACGCATGCACAAGTGTAATTACAAGAAAAAAAATTCAACAGTGCTACTGTAATTTTCAAACAGCCCCAAAACTTGAAATGCCCCCCCAATAAAACTCCCCCTAAATATCACTCTCCCACATGTTCTGAATCAATGGTATGCCATATGCATGGAAGTACACAAGACGTGGCCACAAACTAGCTCAAATGGGACGCATGCACAAATGCAATTACAAGAAAAAATCAAAGTGCTCTGTAATTTGAACAGCCTACCCCTTTTCTAAGGAACATTCCCGAAACATGGAAATCCCCCCCACAAACTATATATTTTTAGAATCTTCACACCTTCGCTACGTTACGGTGCCATGCTTTCATACATACATGAATAATTCCAGACCCAGTGATCCAAAGAACTCTGTGTTTTTAGGAGTGTTTGTGAAAAATAAAAACAGATGATTCAAGGATTGAAATCCTACTTAAAGGATGTCCACCCCCAAAACTATATCCCCCCACTACTGCCCCCACCATGTAGTGTAGTTTAATCCTTACCTCACACCCAGCTCCATAGGGTTCTCCGGTATGGCCCCCCCAAAGTCCCAAAACACTGCCCACCAGGAGGCTAGCAGGTCCATATAGGACACTGCCTGCTTCCTGGCCTCTCCGGAGATTTTGGCCATGCGTACTGACTCTTCTCCCCCCCTCCCTCCTCCTCCCTCTCCCTCCCTCTCTCGATTCCCTCCCCCTAGCGTAAAATGATTTATATAGAATACTCCCAAGGGCTCCCAGCCCCAACCGCTAGATTTGTATATTTAGAAATCTCCCCAAACTTTACTTACTCTCCTCTTTCCTCCGGCGAAGTGAGCTGCCGGCAGCCCTCGTCCGTGATTGGCTGCCGCTCAGCCAATCACAGACGCGGCTGCCGGTCCCCGCCCTTGCTTGCATTTTCTAGCAAGCAGAGGCCGGGACGCGGCGGAGGAAAGAGGGAGGTAAGAGAGTTTGGGGGGCTTTTTAAAAAAATAAACATGCGGTTGGGGCTGGGAGCCCATGGGGAATACCATATAAAAAAATAAAATTCGGTGGCATGCTCTTAAAAACCAACTTGACAAGCAAAAAACCCACTAAATGTCAATCTCCCACATATCCTGCATCAAACAGTATGCCATATGTGTGGGTGCACACAGAGTGGCCACCACTAGCTCAAATGGGACGCATGCACAAGTGTAATTACAAGAAAAAAATCAAGTGCTCTGTAATTTCAAACAGCCCCAAAACTTGGAATGCCCCCCACAATAAAACCCCCAACTAAATATCATCTTCCACTGTTCTGAATCAACGGTATGCCATATTGTGGTGCACACGAGACGTGCCACCCAACTAGCTCAAATGGGACGCATGCACAATGTAATTACAAGAAAAAAATCAAAGTGCTCTGATATTTTAACAGCCTACACTTTTTCTAAGACAACCGTCCCGAACATGGAAATTCCCCCCACAAACTATATATTTTTGGAATCTTCACACCTTCAGCTATGTTACGGTGCCATGCTTTCATACATACAGGAATATCCAGACCCAGTGATTCCTAAGAACTCCTTGGTTTTTAGGAGGTTTTTGTGAAAAATATAATAAGATGATTCAAGGTTTGAAATCCTACCTCAACCCACTTGACAAGCCAAAACCCCCACTAAAATAGCAATCTCCACATATATCCTGCATCAAACGGTATGCCCATATGCGTGGATGCACACATAGACGTGTCCACCCACTAGCTCAAATGGGACGCATGCACAAATGCCTTACAAGAAAAAATCAAAGTGCTCTGTTTTTTGAACAGCCTACCCTTTTTCAAAGGAACAGCCTTAAACTTGGAAAATACCCCCCACAAACTATATATTTTTGGACATCTACACACCTTCAGCTACATTACGATGCCATGCTTTCATACATACATGAAGAATTCCAGAAGCTGTCATCCATAGAACTCTGTGCTTTTAGAAGAATTTTGTGAAAATAAATAAGAGATTCGAAGGTTGAATACTAACCAAAACCCACTTGACAGCAAAAAAACCCACTAAATAGCAATCTCCACATCTCCTGAATCAACCGGTGTGCCATTTGTGGGGTCAAATAGAGACAAGGCCACCAACTAGCCCAATAGGACGCATGTAGAATGCAGTTACAAGAAAAAAATTAAAAAACACAACCCCCACCCCCCACACGCACACTCTCTCCCCTTTTAGTGTATTTTAGTGAAAACCGGTGAGTACGAGAGTCACCCCGTTTTTGCACACTTAACCTATCCTAAAAAATTCAGTCCGGTCTTTTTTTGGTACCTCTGCAAAATTTCCATATAAAATAGCCTTAGTTTCCCTTGAAATCATACAAATAAGTATCTGTGTTTACTTTAACCGATATACCGGGGACATTGGGAAGCTTGGAGAAGACAAAGTTTTTTTGCTAATTTATGTTTTAGGTTAAAAAAAAAAAAAGGTGTGTGTATCACTTTAAGATTTTTTTGTGTGCATTTCCCCTTTTTTTTTTTGGATCATTCCCAAAGGTGATCATGAAATCATCTTAGGGAATATAACAAACTTGGAATACGGGCATAAATGCCCGTTTTCCAATTCAAGATCCGATCGGAAAAATCACTTCCCGGAAATCATTTTCCAAAAGTGATTTTTCATTCATTGGCAAAGATAATAATTTGGTGATCAGAATTGATCACGAATTTTGATCTCGTCCCCATTTTTTTCTAAGTCTTCGCTAAGTAGCAAAGACTTAGAAAAAATCCTATTTGGAATGGAACTTTGAGTTCCACATTCACAAAAGTATAGTAAAGCTGTCACACTGACAGCTTTACTATACCAGGTACTGTACTGTGATCTGAATGAAGATCACAGTGCAGTACCACTCCACTACCACTTCTAGGGAAGACCCCGGTGAAGGAGGAAGCTCCGTAACGTCCACCGGGTCTCCCTTTCCGCTTCCTCCTCTAACAACTCCACGTGGACCGGCAGCTCCTATGCGGTCCACGGCAGAAAAGATAGGAATCTCCCGATACCCCCCTCGATTTGGATGAAACCAGGGGGGATCGAGGGGCCTAGGGGGCACTTGAATGCTGCACCCCGATCGCCCAGCAATTTTTTGGGGGGGAGGTAAGCCACAGATCATATATTCACGATCTGTGCAGTTTGTGTATTCTCTGCACAGATCGTGAATATACGTCTGTGGCGGTTAAAGGGAATGTTGGAGGGTATACCACTTGCAGCTCTGCACCATGTTATGGTGGGAAGTTTACATAACAAAAACCCTCTTCCAACTAGGGTTCCCACCTTTTGCATTTAAGACCCGAACACATATACAGGCCTATGTATTAAAAGTTCTTATTGTTAAAAAGGGGTGCAAATTTTGCCCCAACCAATCAGATTTTAAGAACTTTTATTACAAAGGCCTGATAATATCTACACAAAAGTTTGTTAGAAATGAGCTGCCGGCAGCCGCGTCCGTGATTGGCTGCCGCTCAGCCAATCACAGACGCGACTGCCGGTCCCGCCCCTCTGCTTTGCATTTTCTCGCAGCAGAGGGCCGGGAGCGCGGCAGAGGAAAGAGGGGAGGTAATAGATTTTGGGGAGCTTTCTAAACATATAAATAAGCGGTTGGGCTGGGCTGGCAGGGGAATACTATTTAAAAAATTATTTTAGGGTGGACCCTTTGGGTCTTAAGGGCATGTCCACCCCCAAAACTAATATTTCCCACACTACTGGCCCATGGTGTAGTGTAATAAATCCTTACCTTACATCCCTGCTCCAATGGTTCTCCTGCAATGTTCCCCCACAAGTCCAAAAAACTGGCCACCAGGAGCCTAGCAGAGTCCATATAGGACTCTGCTCCTGTCTCCCCTCCGGGAAATTTTGCCATGCGCACTGCAATGTTTGAATGTTAAAATACAGCAGCTTGGATCATTATTACACAAAGAATCAACTGAACTTATTTATTACTAGACTTTCATTCTTCTTAAAGTTATTTATTTAAAGGCCATATTTATTTAAATGTCCACCCTTAAATATCTGTTGTATTCAATTAGATCAACTGGACTTGAAATGTAGTTCTTGAAACTTTCAAGAACTACATTTCAAGTCCATTGATCTAATTGAATACAACAGATATACCATGACCTGATGAATGAAACCTTCACAAGCGTCCACCCTTAAAGAAAAACTGGTGACTTTGTCCATATATGCCCGCAACCCCAACTGCACTTATTTCCAGGTTATTACATGCACATGGAGAGATTCCAGACTACATGGCAGTGGTGCATCTGAAACAATCTTTTCACTGACCTGTTTCATCTTGCGCAGGAGGCAGGATAAAGAATGTTGTTGTTGCGGGGTTGTGGAGAATATAGCCTTGTGGAAAACGCAAGGTGGCCGTTGCATTTTGTCAAATTTCAAGTAAATAGCAAACAAATAATTTTGCAGTAGAGGACATGACTTAAACAGCATAAGGACGCTTGTGAAGGTTCTCATTCATCCAGGTCATGGTATATCTGTTGTATTCAATTAGATCAACTGGACTTGAAATGTAGTTCTTGAAAGTTTCAAGAACTACATTTCAAGTCCAGTTGATCTAATTGAATACAACAGATATTTAAGGGTGGACATTTAAATAAATATGGCCTTTAAATAAATAACTTTAAGAAGAATGAAAGTCTAGTAATAAATAAGTTCAGTTGATTCTTTGTGTAATAATGATCCAAGCTGCTGTATTTTTAACATTCAAACATTGCAGTGCGCATGGCAAAATTCTCCCGGAGGGGAGACAGGAGCAGAGTCCTATATGGACTCTGCTAGGCTCCTGGTGGCCAGTTTTTTGGACTTTGGGGGAACATTGCAGGAGAACCATTTGGAGCAGGGATGTAAGGTAAGGATTTTATTACACTACACCATGGGGCCAGTAGTGTGGGAAATTATAGTTTTGGGGGTGGACATGCCCTTTAAGACCCAAAGGGTCCACCCTAAAATTAATTTTTTAATATAGTATTCCCCCTGCCAGCCCAGCCCCAACCGCTATATTTATATGTTTAGAAAGCTCCCCAAACTCTACTTACCTCCCCTCTTTCCTCTGCGCCTTTGGTAATAAAAGTTCTTAAAATCTGATTGGTTGGGGCAAAAATTTTGCACCATTTTTAACAATAAGAACTTTTAATACATAGGCCTGTATGTGTTCGGGTCTTAAATGCATGGTATGCCATATGCATGGCAGTACACGAGGACGTGGCCACAAACTAGCTCAAATGGGACGCATGCACAAATGCAATTACAAGAAAAAATCAAAGTGCTCTGTAATTTGAACGCCTACCCTTTTCTAAGGAAACATTCCGAAACATGGAAATCCCCCCCCAAACTATATATTTTTAGAATCTTCACACCTTCGCTACTTACTGGTGCATGCTTTCATACATAACTGAAAATTCCAGACCCGTATCCAAAAACTCTGTTTTTAGGAGGTTTTGTGAAAAATAAAAACAGTGATTCAAGGATTAAATCCTACTTAAAGGTCATGTCCACCCCCAAAACTATATCCCCCCCAAATACTGCCCCACCATGTAGTGTAGTTTAATCCTTACCTCCATCCCAGCTCCATAGGTTCTCCGGTAGTGCCCCCCCAAAGTCCCAACGACTCCCACCAGGAGTGCTAGCAGGTCCATATGACACTGCCTGCTTCCTGGCCTCCTCAGATTTTGGCCTATGCGTACTGCGCTCTTCTCCCCCCTCCCTCTCCCTCCCTCTCCCTCCCTCTCTTCGATTCCCTCCCCCTAGCGTAAAATGATTTAATAGAATACCCCCAAGGGCTCCCGCCCCAACCCTAGATTTGTATATTTAGAAATCTCCCCAAACTTTACTTACCTCTCCTCTTTCCTCCGCGAAGTGAGCTGCCGGCAGCCGCTCCTCGTGATTGGCTGCCGCTCACCAATCACAGACGCGGCTGCCGGTCCCCCGCCCTCTGCTTGCATTTTCTAGCAAGCAAGGGCCGGGAGCGCGGCGGAGGAAAGAGGGAGGTAAGTAGAGTTTGGGGGGCTTTTTAAAAAAATAAACAATGCGGTTGGGGCTGGGAGCCCATGGGGAATACCATATAAAAAAATAAAATTCGTGTGGACATGCTCTTTAAAAACCAACTTGACAAGCAAAAAACCCACTAATGTCAATCTCCCACTATCTATCCTGCATCAAACAGTATGCCATATGTGTGGGTGGCACACAGAGACGTGGCCACCACTAGCTCAAATGGGACGCATGCACAATGTAATTACAGAAAAAATCAAAGTGCTCTGTAATTTCAACAGCCCAAAACTTGGAAATGCCCCCCACAAATAAAACCCCCAACTAAATATCATCTTCCACCTGTTCTGAATCACGGTATGCCATATGTGTGGGTGCACACACAGACGTGCCACCCAACAGCTCAAATGGGACGCATGCACAATGTAATTACAAGAAAAAATCAAAGTGCTTCTGTAATTTTAACAGCCTTACCTTTTCTAAGAAACCGTCCCGAAATGGAAATTCCCCCCCAAACTATATATTTTTGGAATCTTCACCCTTCAGCTATGTTACGGTGCCATGCTTTCATACATACGAGAATTCCAGACCCAGTGATTCCTAAGAACTCCTTGGTTTTTAGGAGGTTTTTGTGAAAATATAATAAGATGATTCAAGGTTTAAATCCTACCTAAACCCACTTGACAAGCAAAAACCCCCACTAAATAGAATCTCCCACATATCCTGCATCAAACGGTATGCCATATGCGTGATGCACACATAGACGTGTCCACCAACTAGCTCAAATGGCGCAAATCGCAAATGGCGCATTACAAGCAAACAAAATCAAAGTGCTCTGTTTTTGAACAGCCTACCCTTTTTCAAAGGAACAGCCTTAACTTGGAATACACCCCCCCCCACAAACTATATATTTTTGGAATCTACACACCTTTCACTACATTACGATGCCATGCTTTCATACATACATGAAGAATTCCAGAAGCTGTCCATCCATAGAACTCTGTGTTTTAGAAGATTTTGTGAAAATAAAATAGAAGATTCGAATGTTGAAACTACTACCAAACCAACCCACTTGACAAGCAAAAAAACCCACTAAATACAATCTCCCACATCTCCTGAATCAACCGGTGTGCCATTTGCTGGGTGCAAATAGAGACAAGGCCACCAACTACTCAATAGGACGCATGTAGAATGCAGTTACAAGAAAAAATTAAAAAACACCCACCCACCCCCCCACCGCACACTCTCTCCCCTTTTAGTGGTATTTTAGTGAAAACCGGTGAGTACGGAGAGTCACACACGTTTTTGCACACTTAACCTATCCTAAAAAATTCAGTCCGGTCTTTTTTTGGGTACCCTCGCAAAATTTCCATATAATAGCCTTAGTTTCCCTTGAAATCATACAAATAAGTATCTGTTTTACTTTAACCGATATAAACCGGGGACATTGGGAAGCTTGAGAAGACAAGTTTTTTTGCTAATTTATATAGTTTTAGGTTAAAAAAAAAAAAAGGTGTGTGTATCACTTTAAATTTTTTTGTGTGCATTTCCCTTTTTTTTTTTGGATCATTCCCAAGGTGATCATGAAATCATCTTAGGAATGATACAAACTTGGAATACGCGCATAAATGCCCTTTTTCCAATTCAAATCCATCGGAAAAATCACTTCCCGGAAATCATTTTCCAGAAAGTGATTTTCATTCATTGGCAAGATCATAATTTGGTGATCAGAATTGATCACGAAATTTTGATCTCTGTCCCCATTTTTTTTCTAAGTCTTTTCGCTAAGTAGCAAAGACTTAGAAAAAATCCTATTTGTAATGGAACTTTAGTTTCCATTCACAAAAGTATAGTAAAGCTGTCACACTGACAGCTTTACTATACCAGGTACTGTACTGTGATCTGAATGAAGATCACAGTGCAGTACCTTACTAACTCCACTACCACTTCTAGGGAAGACCCCGGTGAAGGAGGAAGCTCCGTAACGTCACCGGGTCCCCTTTCCGCTTCCCCTCTAACACTCCACGTGGGACCGGCAGCTCCTAGGCGTCACGGCAGAAAAGATAGAAATCTCCCGATACCCCCCTCGATTTGGATGAAACCAAGGGGGGATCGAGGGGCTAGGGGGGCACTTGAATGCTGCACCCCGATCGCCCTAGCAATTTTTTGGGGGAGGTAAACCACAGATCATATATTCACGATCTGTGGCAGTTTGGTGTATTCTCTGCACAGATCGTGAATATACGATCTGTGGCGGTTAAAGGGAATGTTGGAGGGTATACCACTTGCAGCTCTGCACCATGTTATGGTGGGAAGTTTCATAACAAAACCCCTCTTCCAACTAGGTTCCCACCTTTTGCATTTAAGACCCGAACACTATACAGGCCTATGTATTAAAGTTCTTATTGTTAAAAATGGTGCAATTTTTGCCCCAACCAATCAGATTTTAAGAACTTTTATTACAAAGGCCTGAAATAATCTACACAAAAGTTTGTTAGAAATGAGCTGGCCGGCAGCCGCGTCCGCTGATTGGCTGCCGCTCAGCAACACAGACGCGACTGCCGGTCCCGCCCCTTGCTTTGCATTTTCTCGCAGCAGAGGGCCGGGAGCGCGGCAGAGGAAGAGGGGAGGTAATAGAGTTTGGGGAGCTTTCAAACATATAAATATAGCGGTTTGGGGCTGGGCTGGCAGGGGGAATACTATTAAAAAATTATTTTAGGGTGGACCCTTTGGGTCTTAAAGGGCATGTCCACCCCCAAACTATAATTTCCCACACTAACTGGCCCCATGGTGTAGTGTAATAAAACCTTACCTTACATCCCTGCTCCAAATGGTTCTCCTGCAATGTTCCCCCAAAGTCCAAAAAAGGCCACCAGAGCCTAGCAGAGTCCATATAGGACTCTGCTCCTGTCTCCCCTCCGGAGAATTTTGCCATCGCACTGCTGATTTTGAATGTTAAAATACAGCAGCTTGGATATTATTACACAAAGAATCAACTGAACTTATTTATTACTAACTTTCTTCTTCTTAAAGTTATTTATTTAAAGGCCATATTTTATTTAAATGTCCACCCTTAAATATCTGTTGTATTCAATTAGATCAACTGGACTTGAAATGTAGTTCTTGAAACTTTCAAGAACTACATTTCAGTCATTGATCTAATTGAATACAACAGATTTACCATGACCTGGATGAATGAAACCTTCACGCGTCCACCCTTAAAGAAAACTGGTGACTTTGTCCATTATATGCCCGCACCCCCCCAACTGCACTTATTCCAGTTATTACATGCACATGGAGAGATTCCAGACTACATGGCAGTGGTGCATCTGAAACAATCTTTTCACTGACCTGTTTCATCTTGCCTGGCAGGAGGCAGGATAAAGAAGTGTTAGTTGCGGGGTTGTGGAGAATATAGCCTTGTGGAAAACGCAATGTGGCCGTCTGCATTTTGTCAAATTTCAAGTAAATAGCAAACAAATAATTTTGCAGTAGAGGACATGACTTAAACAGCATGTACTGTACATTTTATAAATATTTTACAAGTACCAGGAACTGCACCTTTAAATGCAAATTTAGGCTATATATGGTTTCAGGCTGATTAATTTTGTAGGGATCAAAGAATGATTCCGTGATGTAATAAGAAGAAAGACACAGGGCAGGAGGTATTGTGCTTTGATGAAGTCTTCCTTTCACTCCTAAGTATGTCACTTGTACAACAAAATATTTTTGTGTTTTTTTCTTTTGAATTTGTATACATCTGTATGAGAAAAACTTGGAATGTATTGCTAAGGCACAACTGCTGACGCTTTTCAGCCAGACATACTCATTTAACTTCTTAAATAAATACCTTATAAGTTAATGTAGTTATTATGTGATATTCACAAAATTCACAATACACAATACCACAGTCAATTCTTTTGTAAAGGGGTTCTTGTGTAAAAAGTAAAATGAATATACAGTGCATACTGTAGGTACAGGGGTTTAGGCTTAGGGGTGCCTGCATTTATTATAAATGAATATGGTTCAATTTACAGAATTCTAATTTAATAAACTAATTATCCATAGAAATAAGAAGGGTAGCAGCACCTAAATATCTATGTCTATTAGTTCATATTTCATGCAACATTATACTGGCAATGTTACAGGTTAAGGGAATCTGTGGTCCAAAACTGACTTTAGGTAAATTGAGGTAAATTGATAGGAATCCGCTGAGAATTTTTGCAATTTATTTCCTTGTTTATTTTGGCAAATTGAAGAGGAGATAGTCATTTATAATAAATGCAGGCACCCCTAAGCCTAACCCCTGTACCTACAGTATGCACTGTATATTCATTTTACTTTTTACACAAGTAACCCTTTACAAAAGAATTGACTGTGGTATTGTGTTATTGTGAATTTTGTGAATATCACATAATAACTACATTAACTTATAAGGTATTTATTTAAGAAGTTAAAATGATATGTCTGGCTTGAAAAGCGTCAGCAGTTGTGCCTTAGCAATACATTCCAAGTTTTTCTAATACAATTGTATACAAATTCAAAGAGAAAAAACACAAAAATATTTTGTTGTACAAGTGACATACTTAGGAGATGAAAGGAAGACTTCATCAAAGCACAATACCTCCTGCCCTGTGTCTTTCTTCTTATTTACATCACGGAATCATTCTTTGATCCCTACAAAATTACTCAGCCTGAAACCATATATAGCCTAACATTTGCATTTAAAGGTGCAGTTCCTGGTACTTGTAAAATATTTATAAAAATGTACAGTACTATGCCACACTGAAAATGATGCACAGGCACTATGGGAAGGGGAAAGGGCTGTGCATGATGGATGGCGTTCTCCTACCTACACTACTATGCCACACTGAAAACTACTATGCCACACTGAAAATGATGCACAGGCACTATGGGAAGGTTGAAGATATTTACATTTTTGTGTGTGATATGGCAGCAGTATCACCAGGTCCCCTGCACTTCCTGCTTCCTGCTCTGAAACTGTCAGTCAATCTGTCCTGTGTCTCCTCCTCGCCTTTGCAGCCCCCTGGTCCCTCCCACTCATGGACCCCATGGTACCTTCAGTTGCAGGCCCCCCATGGCCCATTATCTTACAGCCCAATGTGGCCCCGCCCACTCACAGGTGTTGTGGCCCCGCCCACTCACAGGTGTCTAAGCCCCGCCCACTCACGAGTGTCTAAGCCCCGCCACTCATGGTTATCTAAGCCCCGCCCACTCAGGGGTGCCGTGGGTTACTCAGACCCCCCCTTACCTTCTCTGTCAGGACTTCACACAGCAGAGAGGAGGAGGGACTTCCTGTCTCCCTCACACACTGAGGGAGAATGAGGCTGCGCTCGCCGGTGGCACTGTACAGGAGAAGCCTCATGAATGTCACAAGTCAGCCTCCCACCCATTAACTTTCTAGTCAGTCATTTCTTTATAGCACGTAGGGAGGTGGTTGATGGCTCATTTTAAAGGTAGGAAACTGGCCTTTCATATTAACGTAACTTGTTTTGAGACCACAGTTCCCCTTTAATAACACCAAACTGAACAAATATGTCAGGCATTAGAGGGCATCCCAACTATATTTCCTTTTATTTATTTATTCCCCAACAGGATTTATATTTCCATTCAAGGTTATGTAATTTTATCAATACTATCAAACGTTCAGTGTAATTGCAGTTTTGCCTAAAATCAAAAAGCTACACCCGAAGGATTAAAGGTCCTCATATGGGGGCTTGTCTGAATCCTTGATTATTCAACAGCTTTCAGGAATTTTAGATCGTTACTAGGGCATTTTGTTAATCAGAAGTTAGAATTGCTTTAAGTGTTAGAACAAGAATAGATGGGAAATTATACACCTAATTATCGATGAATTCCTTTAAAATGGAACTGTGGTCTTCAAACAAGTGCCCTCCATTAAAAAAAAAACACTCAGTGGGTGATATAGGTGTTATAAAAGGTGATGCTTCTTGCTTGCATAGTGAGCTGTGACCAGCAAGCCCCTGGCTTGAGCATGCCTACTTATATCCTACTAATGGCAGATGACAGAGCATCATCAGCTGAATCATAAGCCCTGAACTTTTTTTAGTGTTTTTAAAGCTATCCACCTGATTTATTTTGACACAGCTTATAGCTGTGTCAAAAAGACTCCAAAAATAGGTTTATCTTATGTGTATACAAATAGTCTCTGTGTTCAGAACCATTAAAGGGAAAGCTCACTGAAAAAAAATATCACATTGGTTAATTGGTTAATTAAATTCCATACTTGGTCATTAGTGAGCTAGCATTTCAGGTCCTGCAGCACTACTCCTTTATCCCGAGATACACATTTCCTAAAAAATGATCGTAACTGAGAGTCAGCCAATCACAAATGCGGCTGCCGGCTATTGATTTAGCCGAAGGCACCAGATCTCGTAAGTAATATTCTGCAGACTTTTTTTTCTTTCGCATGTGTGGAAGCATGTTCCCCTCTAATTTTTTATACCTCTGTGTGCGCATCAAAATTTCATGTGTGCAAAATTTGTCAAGTAAAATTTAATTTTGTCCACTACATAACAATGGAGCAAAGTTATTGGCAAGCATTTTAATACATATTACAGTATACAAAAGTGCTTATGTTTACATTAAAGGAAGTTCAGGCTAAAACACATTTTCCTGACTTCTAACCACAAATTTGGATAAAATCTCTTTTAATCAGCAGATGATCAGGAACCTTACCCATAATCCTCTCTATTTAAAGGAGACAGAATTAATTTAGTTTATCCCTGAATCCACTGTTAATTTCAACAGTATGCATTAGTGCAGGGTTTCCATTTTCCAATTATGTAGTCTCACACTACACACTTTCTATTAATAAAGGAGCTAGGGCATTTCTAGGGTTTGGAAAGATCTGGAGCATTTTTGAGCACAGAAATTTTTTAGGGCCACACCGATTAGTTACTTCGAGATAAATAGACAGAATGATACAGAGACACACAGACAAGACACAGAAGCGAGAGACAGACAGAGATATACACAACAAATTGAGAGATATAGATACATGATTTAAAAAGAGACAGACAGACAGAGGTATATATAGATACAGTAAATAGACAGATATAGGGCATATTTAAAACGATCACTATTTTCGCTATCACAGGACATCGCAATGACAAAAGCCTATTTTCGCCCTTATTATAAAAACGCTCGTTTTCACTTTCGCCTTTGAGGAAAAATATCGCTGAGGCGGTTGTTTTCCACCTTATTCATTGTGTTAAGTGTGGTATCACTGCGAAAAAAGAGATTGCTCTCTAGTGTAATTTCAGAGCTATTTCTGTCACTTTCACTTTTTTTATTTAAAGCTATTTATAAATAGGGGATTTTCGCCTTTTTTGACCCTTTTCTCCCCTTTTGTTGCATTTTTTGCAGTTTTACATTTACTTGTCCTATTAAAGGGCATGTCCACCTGTAAAACTAATTTTTAATATGCTGTTCCCCCTGTCCCCCAGCCCCAACCGCATAATTTTTTTTTTCAGAAAACCCCCCAAACTCTTACTTACCTCCCCTTGTTCCTCCGCCCGGCACTGCCGGCCCTCTGCTTGCGAGAATGCAAGCAGAGGGGCGGGACCGGCAGTCGCGTCTGTGATTGGCTGACGGCAGCCAATCACGGACGCGGTTGCCGTCATTCAGTGCAGCGAGGAAAGAGGAGAGGTAATTAAGAGTTTGGGGAGCTTTTTGAAAAAATATCGGTTGGGCTGGGGACATGGGGGAGCAGCATATTAAGGGGATTTGTGCTAGGGGGAGGGATAGTAGAACGGGAGGGAAGTGGAGGGAGGGAGAAGCTGCAGTACGCATGGCAAATATCTACCGGAGGCAAGATAGCAGGCAGAGCCCTGCATCCTCCTGGTGGTTAGTTTTGGGACTTTGGGGGGGGGGGTCTACAGGAGAACCCTATGGAGCTGGGATGTGAGGTAAGGATTAAACTACACTACATGGTGGGGCCAGTAGTTGGGGGGATTATAGTTTTGGGGGTGGACATGCCCTTTAAGATTGAGAAAATTTGCCTTTTGAGTTTTACACTATCATCCTATTAAAATAGAGAAAATTTGCCTTGAGTTTTACACTATTTCCATGTCCTATTAGTGAAATAGAGAAAATTTGCCTTTTGAGTTTTATACTATTTATTATATCTTTGGCTGAAAAAAAAAACACCAAATGTGTTAGGCTATTTTTAAATAACAGAGATAGGTGTTCAGTGTGTATTAACCAATTTGATACTTTGAAAAACCACCAGGGAGTATTACCTATTTACCATCATATGTGCTGAGCTTTTTCAGCATTATTAGGGCACGGCCACACTGCAACGCAAACCGCAATCGCAACGCACCCGAAAATGCGCAAACGCAAAGAAGGCGCAGCAGTGTGGCCTTTCATCGCTTTTGATGAAGTTTAAAAAAATATGGTAAAGGCTGGTGGGGAAAAAAGCAAAAATAATGCCCCTTTATAAATATGTCCCTCAGACCCCCATTTGACTTTACTGGTAAATTAAGAAAATTGGAACATTAAAAAAAAAAAAATCTTTAAAAAGTGAAAAATTAACCTTAAAAAAGCAAAATCGCAGATAGTATTACAGTAAATGCTGTAAAATAATCTAACTTATTAGTACTTATTAGTATTGAGAAACACTCCACAATGTACTGACACCTCCATGGACCTATTGGGAGGCTAAATAAATGGCCACTTATGCGTTTTCGCCACCTCAGACTTGGTGAACTTAATGCAAAAATACACTTTTTGCCATTTTATAAATATACTTGAGCTGTTACCGCAGCGAAGTATGGTGAAAAGCACAATGTAGCGGTAATGACCTTTCGCCACTGGTTATAGTTGCTTTATAAATAGCAAAAAGTCCAAATTTGCTGAAAAGGCAGCGTTACAGAAGGCGAAAGGTTTAACAAACCTTTATAAATCTGCCCCATAGACACAAACACAGAGAGAGACACATACAGATAGATATAGATAGAGAGAGAGATAGGTTAGAGAGAGAAAGAGATACAAAGACAGACAAAAATTGTAAGACTGAGACAGAGATAACATATACACTAAAACATCAAACTGAGAATTTCATGATACTGGTACAGCAGCAAACTTGGAATTTTATAATACTGGTACAGCAGCAAACTGGGAATTTCATGATACTGGTACAGCAGCAAACTGGGAATTTCATGATACTGGAACAGCAGCAAACTGGGAATTTCAGGATGCTGATAAAACAAACTGGTAATTTTGTAACACTGATAAAGCAAACTGGTAATTTTGTGACACTTATATAGCAAACTGGGAATTTCGGGACACTGATGTAGCAAACTGGGAATTTCATGACACCAATATAGCAAACTGGGATTTTGTGACACCGATATAGCAAACTGGGAATTTCGGGACACCGGATATAAGCCAAACTGGGAATTCATGACACTGATATGCAAAACTGGGAATTTCATGACGCCGAGATAGCAAACTGGGAATTTTGTGACACCGATATAGCAAACTGGGAATTTCATGACACCGATATAGCAAACTGGGAATTTTGTGACACCGATATAGCAAACTGGGAATTTCATGACACCGATATAGCAAACTGGGAATTTTGTGACACCGATATAGCAAACTGGGAATTTCGGGACACCGATATAGCAAACTGGGAATTTTGTAACACTGAAAAAGCAATCTGGGAATTTTGTGACACTGATATAGCAAACTGGGAATTTTGTGACACCGATATAGCAAACTGGGAATTTTGTGACACTGATACACATTTATATTTTTAATTTTTGTTGTGTAGTTTGGTATAAGGAGGAATGAGGAAGTGGCCAAGAATGAAGGAGTTAAGGAATTAAATATAAGGCTTATATTTAACTCCTTCATTCCTGTCCACTTCCTCACTATCTATCTATACTGATCGATTATGTCATATAAATTATATTGTAAGGGCTAGGCCACACTGCTGCGTTTTTTTTGCGTTTGCGCTTGCATTTTTAAAAAATCATTGAAAACACGGCAACGCAAAAAACGCACGTTTTTCATTGCGATTGCATTTTGCGTTCTGCATTTTTAATCGCAATCGCATGCGTTTTCCTATACTTATTGAAGAAATCGCAAGCGCAAACGCAAAAAAATCGCACATGAAATCGCATGCGATTGCTTTTGCGTTGCTTTGTGGCCATGCCATAAGGGATCTCATTTTACAGCAGTCACAGCCTGTGACCTCTTAACCCTGTACTGCAGCAAAAATACTGTTAGCACAAACAAAAGGAGGTAGATTAGACCTTGGAGGATAAGTCCCAGCCGCTACCTAACCTATGTTATCTTTGCTACATTAACCTTAGTTTCAAAATAAGAAACAGACAAGATGTTATTTGGGTGAAAACGATCGGCCACAGTTTATTTCTTTTATAAAGAAAACCATATTAACAAGCCTTTTTAAGGCCAACTTAATTATATGTATAGGGCACCCTTGCAACCTTCATCACTCAATTGATGTTAATCCTCTAGCCGTAGTTCTAAACTTGGATGCCAGCCTCTGAGTTACCAGAGGGCATGTAAAGGCTCCCAATTGTCCATTTCCTGCAAGGATGCCCACCACCGCCAACCAACTGTGTCTCCAACTTAAGCCAATCCGCTAAAACTTAAAACACATATAGAAACAAGCTAGGATAAATGGCTTTGAGAGTGGTAATCCAGCTTTGGTCATGTGACCTTTTAGGTTCTTCCCCCTCTCCTCATGGGCTTATTGCAGCACGGCTGTTAAAAACTTTTTACTAACCTCCAGCAATATTGGGCCTCTGAAATCTCTGTGCGCACATCTGGAGAGTTGTGTGCGCGCGCACACACCTTACAGGGAACACTGGGGGGGAGTGTTCCTCAGTGCATGTCTGAGTACCTCCAAGAAGGCAGAGAAGAAGCAGAAACCTTTTCACAGGAAGATAACTCCTACTCTTCAGTTTCCTGGACTTTGGACAAGCACTGCAGAGGAACCATTTGGAGCAGAGTAGGACGGAAAGTTTTTTAACACTATACAGTGGGGCCAACATGGGGTTAATTTTAATTTTGGGGGTAGACATGCCCTTTAAAGTTATTGGAATAAGAAAATAATCATTTTTGTTCCTGAAAGCATAAATATTTGTACTGAACCGAAAAGGAAAATAAATAAAATAAATGTCATGGCTCAGAAGAGTAAAAAAAACTGATCTGCAGCCCATTACTTCATTTAGGAAGTGGAAAACCAAAACGAGGATAGAATGTTGTTGTTATTTTGCTGATGACTTTTCTACTGTTCTGAGCTGTTGCCTTTTGCAAAAAGAAACCCAGGTAAACCCATGGATCTGGAGAAGAATGTCAAAATAAACCACAGTATGGAGGGTTTTGTTATTTTTGTTTTCATGTGTATCAATATACCGTGTATATATAACGTGCACATGTTAAGAGATCCCGTAAGTGTTGAACCATGCTGCTGTACAGATTTTGTGTACTAAATTGTGTAGGTCAAAATATGAAAACGGATAGTTTATGGATCAATAAAACCAAAGCTCCCAACCATCCCGTTTATGGCGGGACTGTCCCGTTTTTGGGGTCCTTTTCCGCTGTCCCTGCACTCCCTCCCATTTTCCCGCAATTTCCCAGTGTCAGGACAAAAAATTTGGTGAAAATCGGAAGTGAATCTGCAGGCCGCATACCCTCAATTTGTCCCTCTTTGGACTTTCCAAATGTTGGGAGGTATGATAAAACCATAATACAGAAATAATAAAGTTATTTAAAGGGTTTTCATAGGCCTGGTTGTGAACACATGGAGAATGTGGCAGGAAGGGGTTGTTTGATATAAAGATATTAACACAGATCTACAGTAAAAATTAAGCACAGAAAAAAAGGGTAATTGATCATGTTATTGCAAAATGTGAACTGATCAAGGTCACCTCATTAATAAATAAAACACAAGCACAATGAAAAATGTCATAAAACAGGGACAGCTCTGGCCAGGGGCACTTCTAGGGTTTTTGCTGCCTGAGCCAAACTTTATTGCTGCCCTTTTGTGCGCCGACGCACAAATGGGCATGGCTAAAGTTTTATGATTTTTAACTTTTTATCACATAGGTATATAAACAGTTCCACAGACAGTCAATTTGCAATAATGTAAATGCCTATAAACAGATATTACATCCCTTTCTCAAACAGCTTGTGTTGCCCCTATCATATTGCTCCTTTCAGAGTTTTGTTGCTCAAATCAAATTAACTTATTTTATAGCCTGTGCTATACATGTTGGTTCAACTGTTACTATATATTAGAAATGCCATACTTTCTGTAGTATAAAATTTTTTAGCCAAAATATTTGTAAGCCTTCAACCTCTTTCAGCAGGGACCTAACTAACCTAACAAGTCTAACAAACTTATTAAAGCTAACCTAACCATATTAAAGGGTTTTAACATTATATCTGTTACTAGGGAATTTTTTTTTTTTTTCTACAACTGCCTGTTTGCCACCTTTCTTCTTCAGTGCCGGGGTGCCGCCTGAGACAAACGCCTATCTCTGCCTAATGGTAGATGTGGCCCTGGCTCTGGCTTGTACTAAGTAATGAGTTACTGCATGGCAATCTGTCCATATTTCAACTCCTTTGATAATGTGTTTGTAAGTTACACATAGTTCATCACATTGTTTCGGAATGCCAGGCTATGCTGGGAAATCTTTTGTTCTGCTTGTTCTATTGTTTGGATGAGATTTTTTTTCTTTTAAGAAATGGGCTAGTTTAATGAAAGCAATAAAGTCAGCAGCAAGATGTCTCCCCTATATTCCATCTGGTAGGGTCCTTCCAGTCCTTTCTCTGGCATCTGCTTTGTGGCAGAAATTATATTCCCCTTGTGAGTAATTAAACTGTATCGTGTCTGGTTCAAAACTTTCCCTCTCCTACAAGCTGTATTATAAAATCCTTTATGGAGAGAATCCATGACTGGCAAAAGATGTACCATTTGAGACCATTAGAACAAAAAGGGTAGCTAAAAAATGAACATAGATTACAGGCATTTATGCAATAATACTATATTGTAAACACTGATCGGTGTGCCATCAGATACACAAAAAGAATAAAAAGAATGGTGAAATACCTTGTATCTGCAAATAACATGTTTATTAGCCTTTTTTGTAGCAATTGAGTAAATTATTGCTTGGAATGGCAAACTTAAGCAGGATACACATGGTATACATTATAATAGCTTAATGTGTGTAACTATGGTAGCTTTACCATGCAGACAAAGTGTGTGCCGAAGCCTTGTGTTTTTTGCTTCTTCACAATAAAAGTGTGAACACCCCATTGGGCATACTAAGGATTGGACAGCGCTTTCATCTTTGGAAATAGTGTATATTATTGGCAGTGAGGTGGCCAAATAAGGACTGGACACCTGGAAGGTAGCCCGTGCATATGTGGTAATGCTTTATTGTATGAATAAATGCATAAGCAATGTACAGTAAGGTCAAAGCAAAGATGCCAAGACTTAAGTTGGCCATCCCTTTTGACAAAAAAATAAAATATTGGTTAAAGGGCATGTCCACCCTTATTATCAACTTCTAGCATATAATAGAATACAGTCCCCCAGCCCCAACCGCTATAAAATTAATTTAAGAAAGTGACCAGATGTTTACTTACCTTCCCTCTCTCCTCCGACGCCCGGCCCGGCCTTCTGCTTGCAAGACACTGCAAGCAGGGTGCGGGACCGGCAGCTGCGTCCGTTATTGGCTGAGAGGCAGCCAATCACGGACGCGGCTGCCGGCTTCTCAGAATGCCGGGGGAGAGTTCTGGGGACTTTCTTAAAATTATTTTTTTGCGGTTGGGGCTGGGGGAAGTTATTCTATTATATGTGCAAGTGGTTTTATGGTAGGGGGAGGGATAGCAAAACGGGAGGGAGAGGGAGGGGGAGAAGGGCTGCAGTACGCATGCCAAACTTCTCCCGGAGGCCAGGTAGGAGGCAGAGTCCTATATGGACTCTGCTATCCTCCTGGTGGGCAGTTTTTGGGAATGTGGGGGGGGAACAGGAGAACCTTATGGAGCTGGAATGTGAGGTAAGGATTTACTACACTACATGGTGGGGTCATTAGTGGGGGGGATTATAGTTTTGGGGGTGGACATGCCCTTTAATAATTTGGTCAAGAACAAATGAAGCTGACAGAGACCAGATGCCAGGGGCCATATTTATAACGGGTTAGTTTATTTACGACCGAACGTTTGTTTATTAACGAACATTCGATCGTAGAATACCATGCGGTTAGTAAACTACCACAATGGTATTCTGTGGAGATTGTTAATCTACAATTTCGTTATCACTGTCATAAATTTACGATTGTTAAACCGATCGTTAATCTCCAAACGGTTTAACAATCGTAAATTTACGATAACGATCGATAAAGTCGCGGTATAGCTAAAAACGATACTGCGGCATTATAAATATGGCCCCAGGTTGCTATTCTGGCTATAAACATGGTTGTTTTGCAGTACAGAACTTTGAGTGTTTTAGAAAACTGTGAGACAGATGGAAGGTGTATATTACCAAGTACATAAAAGAAAAAATAGATGTGTAAAATGCATTTTAGCGAAAGATGACACATCATTTCATGCTGTTTATAGTGCATAAGGCATGCAGCACGGGTTGTTTTATAGATGGACAAGGATTTAGTCTCATAACAACAAGTAAAATATTTCTAGAAACTTTGTGTACACATCATATATAATTTAAAGGGTCCACCCCCAAAACAAAACTTTAAATTTAACCTAATTCCCCCCAAAACCCAGACCTCGATAAAAAGTGGGAATGAGGCTCCTTAATACATTTAATCACTCTCTGCTTCTGCTGCTCCGTGGGGCATATCTATACACTATCGCAGGACATTGCAATGACAGAGTACTATTTTCGCCATATTTATAAAAACATTTGCTTTTGCAGAAAAGTACAGCTGCAGCGATGTGTGACGGTAATCCTTGCCTTATTCATTGCGTTAAGTGGGGTATCACGGCGAAAAGAGAAATTGTTCTCTATTGTTGGCCATTACCAGACCAGCGAGGGAGAAATTTTAGAGCTATTTTTGACATTTTTTTATTTGACACCTTTTCTCCCTTTTGTTGCATTATTTTGCAGTGTTACCAGAATTTTTGCCAAACATCATTACTTACTAGAAAAGTTCCATTAACATACACAGCACTATGGTATGTTCCCATATTAATGGAAAACTGGAGCTGCAGTTTGCTAAAAATAAGCAATGCTAAAAAATGTGTCCTATTAATAAAATAGAGAAAATTCGCCATTTGCGTTTTATACTATTTATCATATTTTTTGCTGAAAAAAAACACGTTATGCTATTTTTAAATAACCAAGATAGGTGTTCAGTGTGTATTTTAATACTACTATGAAAATCCTCCAGGGAGTATTGCCTATTTACCATCATATGCGCTGAACTTAACTTGTGGTGAAGTCTGGTGGCAAAAAAAATGGCATAAGAAAATAATGTCCTTAGAGCCCCATTTGACTTTATTGGTAAAAAAAGAAAATCAAAACCTAAAAAAAAAAAAATCTTAAGCGAAATCTCAGATCGTATTACAGTAAATGTTGGGAAATAGTCTAAAGGTTCGTACACATGTGCCATTGTGGGTACAGACCCGCGACGCACGATGTGTGTGAACAGCCGTTTCGGCCAATAATGGTGCCATGTATGGGTACTTTCTCAACCAAACGGCTGTTCGGTCAAGGAATGGTTGCCCGACCGGCTGGGTGGATCTTCGAACGAGCGTCCGTTTCGGCTGAGAAAGTGCCCATACTTATATTTAGGTTTTCACCATGGGTAGGGGTTGTATTAACCTTTTCCCCTTCAAACTAGAAATACTTTTTAAAGGGCATATCCAGCCTTGAAATAAAATTTTAAATATAGGTTCATCACCCCTCCAAACAATGCATTTTTCTAAAAGATGTTTTTAAAGAGACTTACCTAACCCAGTCCCTCGCCCCCTGGGTGCTGCCTTCTGCTGCTGTTGTAAGCTAGTTTCGAGTGTGTTGTTTGGCCTTTTAACCTTATCAATCAGCACACAGGAGTCCAGATTATGTTACTAACTTTACTGTCTTATACAATAATGCCGGAACTACTTCCACCTTCCTTTTATACACTATACTGGTGGACTGATATCATGACTTCCCCTTTTTTTTTTTTTTTTACATGATAAAACAAAACAATCTATAAAGTTATTGTTCAATAAGTCTCTTCTGTTTTTTTTACAATTCGCCCACTTGCAGTTCTAACAAAGATGGTTGTGACTCATAACACTTAAATTTCTCCCAGGCATCTCCTGAACTGAGTCTTGTCTCTCCATGGAGAAAACACACTGTCAGAGTCAGTGTCACCTTCTTGCATAGATTGATTAGTAAAGTCCTTGTGTGACTCCATGGATTGATTAGTAAAGTCCTTGTGTGACTCCATGGATTGATTAGTAAGTCATTGTGTGACCCATGGGGCCTGAACTTGTTTCCAGTACTGAAAAGTATTTTGCTTTATGTAGCTTATATGTAATTTCATCCACTGTGGGAAGCTGATAATGTTCTCTCATCACTGCCATGTTCAGGTCTCTTGAATCTAAACATATTCTCAAGCTGCCATTAGGCTTTTCAACAATTACTAAAGGGTTAACCCACTTAGTTGGCTGCTCATATTTTTTTATAACATTCAGTTTGACCATTCTGTCTAGTTCTGCTTTTAATCTGTCTCTTAACATTACAGGTATTTTTCTGGTGTGAGATGAACTTTGGTGGAATCTCTGAGTTTATTTGCTAGTATACTCTCCTTCTAGGCAACCTAGGCCTTGAAACACATCCGTATACTCGACAGTAATATCACACTTGTCATTTCCATTTATGACCATCACTCTTTGTATGACTTCATATCTGTACATGTTGTAAACCCAATAAAGAGTGACTTTGTCCTTTACCACTATAAACTGTACCGTGTATTTGGTCTTTTTATGTATAACTTCTAAATTGCACATTCCTTTTACAGCAATATTCTGTCCTGTGTAAGGGATCAGTTTAACCTTTGTATCTTTAGCAGCAATATCTTTTCCCCACACTCTGTATCAGACCATAAGAATCACATTTGCCTGGGCACCAGTGTCCAATTTAAACATTATCAGTTTCCTTCCAATTTTTAGGCTAACTTTCCATTCCTCATTGGATGGTTGTGACTCCACTACCCAACAAACAAACTAGTGGACTGGTCTGGATATTCCTCTTTATCCTCCACAGCATGCACTTTCATAGCTACACATCTTGGCGAAATGATTCATCTTCTTACAATTGTACATTGTTTACCAAATGCTGGGCAATTCTGTGCTGTGTGTTCTGTCCCACATCTTGTGCAGTGAAACGTATTCTGGAATTTTCTGCCGCTCACTGCCTGTTTATACATTTGTTTACTGTTATTTTCACAAATCAACTTGCCTTCTTCCTGCCTGGCAGCCTGTGCCTGTCTATCCTCCTCCTGCATTAATTGCAGTTGTACTTTTGAGTTTCTGCTGCCAAGCAGAGCTGCACTGCTTTTTCCAGTGTAAGTTCAGTTTCTCTCAACAATCTCTCTCTCATTTTATCAGATTTTATTCCACAAACACTCTGTCCCTTATAAGAGATTCTTGCAATTGCTCAAACTCACAGGACTTGGCTTTACATCTCACTCAGTCAAATTGAATAACAGACTGTCTCCTTGGACACAAGTAAAAAACTTATATCTTTCATATGTAATATTCTTTTTTGGATTGCAATATCCTTCAAATTTGTCCATTATAATCTGCAGATCAAGTCTATCATCCTCACTGTCAAATGTGAAGGTATTGTAAACTTCCAGGGCTTCTTCCCCAGCCACATGTAAAGAGAAGGACTGTACCTTATCTGGTTTATTTGTTCCTCCAGTTGCAGTGAGATATAAGTCAAACCTCTGACGAAATCTTCTCCAGTTTTCAGACAAATTGCCATTTTGTAAATCCAAACCAGCAGGAGGCTTGAGACTATCCAGATATTAACCTTTTGTGAAAACCTCCGCTTCTGACACCATGTGTTGTTTGGCCTTTTAACCTTATCAATCAGCACACAGGATCCAGATTATGTTACTAACTTTACTGTCTTATACAATAATGCCGGAACTACTTCCACCTTCCTTTTATACACATATACTGGTGGACTGATATCATGACATCGAGCGCAAGCACTGGCGCATACACATAGAAGACAGAGTCTGTTGGGATCTGTCACACTACACGGCAGAGGAGCGAGTGATTGGGTAAGTAGCTTACCTTCTCTCCTGGCTCCTGCAGGTTTTATTGAAGAACAGCTCCTTTACCTCCTGTTCTTCAATAAAACTAAATGGCAATTTTTTTTCCAGTGGAGATATCCTTTAAGGATTCAACTTAAGTCAATGCTCTTCTGCAAGTTTTCATACACTAAAGTATACTTAATCCATCCAGAATCCATTAATAAAAGGAGCCTGCTACTTCAAGTGCTGTACAGTAATGCAAAGCAGAATATTAACTATTACCCTGTGTGTACAGAATAGTTCTCATCTATTTACAATAAAAGCATGGTGCTTTTAATGAATGTAACTGCTATTAAATGGAACTGGTTTTGCAGAGTCTCGTGCATCCTACTAAGATATAAACAACATCCAAAGTTAGTAGCATAGTAGACCATGGATCCCTGAGTACTCTTGGAAAAGCACTTGTGTTTCTAACAGCAATTCCTTTTTTTAGAGGCAACATTTAACTGTCTTCCCTGTTCCATAGCCTTTATGTATTGGAGCGGATTCAGCTAACAGCATGTTCAGAAAAGTGGATGTAATCATTGCCTTTGGCTACTTTGCTTTTTATTGATGTAATTTAAACTGAGTGAGTGTTAGGGACAATTCATGGGCTACTAGGTTGCATTTTTTTCATTCCTATGCTTTAGAAAATACAAACACCAGATACTTAAATGTGAAATACTTAAAGGGCATGCTTAAAGACAATCTTCCCTTTATTGTACTGGAAATAAAAGAAAAATGGGTCACATTAGAGCAGAGTGCCCTCCAGCCAGACATCCTCATATAAGGCATAGTCATTCTGGCTATTACTGCTATGGTAACCAAACCCCGGGGGTTCAGACTAGCCACTGACAAAGATCTTAATAGCAGACTGCTGCACTCCTGGTAACCCTGTACTGCTAATATGACAGGGAAATCCACACACATCCTAGCAATACACTGTGCTTATCCAACATTACTATACTATTAAGTGATGCTGTAAAGGTAGACAAGTAGAATTTAAAGATATATATATTGTAGTATGAGTATTAGTACAGTATATTGTGCCTAACAAGTTTGGTCATATGAAGTTCTCCCTATCAGTTTTCGGTCAGCTTGAACAGCCTGCAGTGTATTGTGTGGATTTATTAAGGACATTTTGAAATCAGTAGGATGGTGCAGGCTGGTATTTTCCTTGACCATCAGAGAGAGACCTGGACCCCCTCCCCCTCCTCATATGCCTTTTGCCCATATTTCCTTCCATTAATGCACTATAAGCCTTGCATACATTTAAGGGCTTGTTTGCTGTACATCAGTTTGTATCTGTTTTTCAAACACAGGTGCATTTTAAAAAAGCAACAGACAGTAAAACCTCATAGGATTTCATAATATCGTTCACACGCTGCGTTGTATTCCGTTCTTATCAGTCCGTTTTAAAAATGCACTGCTGCACGATGCCGATCATATGGCCCATTAAGACCTGCTAGTACTGTATGTAGATAGCAGATAGTTAAACTTCATATACACTGTAATTTACCAGGCACGACAGGGGTAATCCTACCTACTTCCTCTCCTTACACTGACTACTACATTCTCTTGGTAACATACCTCCATCAAGTCCAACGTATTCATCCTATTTTTTTTTAACCCTACCTAACAGTTGATCCAGAGGAAGGCAAAAAATCCAGCTAAAACGGGGGGGGTGGGGGGGGGGGGGTAGACAGTTCCATATTTTCACTATTTTCACTGTAAAGACCTGAAAATGAAACTTCTTTTCTTCTAATCGTAAAGGATGTCCACTTGTCCTCTGATATGACCTATTAGTGAACAATGCACCAGAGAGTTTATTGTATGGCCCATTAATATATTTGTATAAAGTTATCATGTCCCCACACAAACATTGCGTCTCTAATGTAAACAGCCCTAACTTGTCTAATCTGCCTACATAGTCAAGCCCCTCCATTCCCCTTATTAATTTAGTTGCCCTTCTCTGAACTGCTTCCATTTCCAAGATGTCCCTTTTGTATATGTATATTCCATATTCCAAATGAGGCCTTACCAGTGCCTTGTAAAGAGGGAGAATAATATCGGTACACAAAACTACCTGCACACAAGCATTAAGTAATGCAAGCAAGCCTGTCAATATTCGATGGGTAGATCTGCAATACGGTATAAGGTTTTTACTTAGAAGTCTCCCCCTTTAACTTAATTTGACAGGAGAATTTGTAGAAATACTGGCCCATACAGTTATAAGGAAACGTTTAATTAAAAACTGTTAAAGGGATCTTTAGTAAGGTAAATGTTTAATTCCATGCATTAATAAGCATTGCTTGTTTAATAATTAAAAACAGCAATGTGATACTAATGAATTCACAAAAGCAAAAATATATTGGAAAGGAATTACTACTTATAATGCTTTTATGTCATTGCGTAATGTCATTTATTTTGACCATTGTTTCTTTTTCTATCCTGCTTTCAACTTGGCCTTTACTATCACTTAAAAAGAATGTGATGGACAGTGAAAATTGCATATTAGGACAATCTATCGGTACATACTTGCATGCTTTAATGTTGAAAAAGCTGTCTTACATATTCTTGCTTGGGGCAGCTCTGCATGAATTGAATTCTGGGATCCTCTTCAGTAAATTAACTCAATTGTACTAAGCCAAGTGACTTTTTGACTGTTGCAGGACCATGAGTCCAATTAGTAGGAGGTATCTTATGCACTCCTGGTGTTTGGAGTTATGCTTCACTGCTTTTCAGTGGAATTGATTGCTTTTTGAGTGACTAATTGTTATATGCTCTGTTGAACTGCAAGCATATTATTTAAATTCATTAACACTTGTGTGCTTTTCTACATTGGTTGCAGTTTGCCACACTAGACTGGCATGAATGAAAGTTGTCCAGTATGACATTAAGATCAGGCATAAAATATCTATAGAGAAAAGTCTGGTACAGTGTTAAAATAAATGCAATCATTTGCTTATTCGTTTCTCCAGCCCTTATGTGCATGATGGGAAAATGTTCTAAAGATGAGTATCATTAGCTATGCAGTTAAAGCTAGAACTTTATGTTACCACTGAAAAGATCTACTTTTGTTCCCTCTTTAAACGCACAAGATAATCTCTCAATGAATCACATTGGCATGAGACAGCTTGCAAATTGCAATACTGTACAGACAAAAATGCTGCAGTGGTGTAGAGGATTTACTATAGCAATCATTCTAGTAAGGAAGAAAAGAAGTATTCTGTAATCATCACTTAATACAGGTTTTAGAAGACCCAGGAGTGCTCAGGCTGCCCATCTTTTCTTGTTACTTTGATTATCAATTTACCCATCGACCAGCAGAGCGAAGTATATAACTCTTCTGTCAATGGCATTCACTAATAGGGAAGTTTTACTTGGTCCCTTACTCTATATAATTCTAGATGTGAAATAGAACACTGTATAATATTTTTGGTATAAAGGTATTGACATAATGCTACGAGCATAGTTAGCAGTATTTAAAGGGGAAATAAATTCTCCAGGCAACATTGCCCCATTTGAGCACATTCACAAACATACAACAAGCTGTGTTTCATCTCTGCCTTTACAGTGGTTGCTGGGTAGGGGCAAGCGCATGATTTCCAAGGGAGGGATTCCATGATGTTTTTTATGGACAGTGGTGAGTTACTGTACCCTTTCATTTATTAATTATTTTTTAAAAAGGACATTAGAAATCACCAAGGAGTTCCAGGGGCATGCCTGCCATGAAGCAAAGTAAAATACTTGCTCATGGTGCGCCTCTGTGGTCCACTAGAAATGGGGCAGTGCAGGGGGGGGGAAATCAATAAAAAAAAATTTGGGCTGCACCCAAGATTTCCCCCCCTTCCCTGCATTAACTGACGCCTTTCTAGTAAGTGGAGTGTGTTTCTTGCTAGGATGATGGATCCTGACTCTGCTGCCACAGTAAGTAGCCACTGTGGGCAAGCTTATTTACCAGTCACTGTAGGCAAACTTATGTACCAATAACTGTGGGCAAACTTATGTACCAAGCATTGTGGGAAACTTATGTACAAAATTGCTGTGGGCACACTTATGTGCCAATTACTGTGGGCAGACTTTGTACTGTGGGCAAACGTATGTACCAATCACTGTTGGCAAACTTAGCTACCAATCACTGTGGACAAACCTATGCACCAATCACTGTGGGCGAACGTATGTACCAGTCACTGTGGGCAAACTTATGTACCAATCACTATGGGCAAATGTGTTTAGCAATGTCTGTGGGCAAACTTTGTACAAATCCTTGTGGGAAACGAAGGTACCAATGACTGGGTACAGACTTTGTACTGTGGGCAACTTAAGTACCAGTCACTGTGGGCAAACTTATTTACCAATCACTGTTGGCAAATTTATGTACCAATCACTGTGGGCAAACTTATGTTAAATCTCAACACTTGGTTTAAACACTGTTTAAGCTCTGTCAGGATCTGCTGTAGTGTGATCTGTGACTAACAGATTGCTATTAGCTTGCAGCTGTGAAGTATAGAGCGTACAGTGAATTATTGAGCTGCCCCCGAGTACCCACAGGTTAAAGAGTATCTCCACCCCCAAATCCTAAATTAAATATAAGGTAGGGGACCCCCCCTAACCCTTAATGCTTGGGTTATAACATAACAGACATATCCACTGCCACTGCCTCTTCCGCTACTTTTGGGAACAGAAGAGCAGAAGGGGCCAGACCGGAAGCCGTGTCTGTGGCTGAGATGTGGCTGCCGGTTAGTAGAGGGCTTTTTTTTTTTTTTAAAGATGAATGCGCATGCCAGAGTCCTCTAAGAGAAAAGGGAAGTAGCAGATACCGGTTTACACACAGAAAGGCTTCTACTCTTCACTTTTCTGGACTTTCATCAGGCTGTGCAAGTCAACCACAAGGAGCAGAGGAGAAAGGTAATGATTTTTTAACACTACACAGCATGAATTCTATGTTGTAATGGATTATAGATAAACTTATTTTTGAACATTAAAGGAGAACTAAAGTCCCCAGACAACATTGTCCCAATAGACAGAGCACATTCAGAAACACACAACAAGCTGTATCTCATCTCTCCCTTTGCTGTGGATGCTGGGTGATTTATGAAAATAACCTGTGAGTACAAGGGGTCAGATCCCATAATTCACCTTATCTGGGAACACCCTGCTACATGTGCGCTGTACACATTTACAAGAAACTGCAGTCTTGCTTCCTGGAAGCTGGCAGCCAATCATGTTAGTGAGAGATCCCTCCCTCTGACACAGTACTCAGATATCAATGCAGTTTTTTTGTAAACACATTACAAATGCTCCTGTTCCTAACAATGATAAATACCTTTGCTTTTCATACAATAAAAAAGTTATCTTTGCAGTGTATGTCTTTGCTAGCATGGATGAAAGAAACAGAACATTTAACATTTCAGCAAAAAATAAAAGTAAGTATGGGGAATCGAACCAGCAACCTTGTATACTGTGTCTTTCTAAAAACAACTATTTCTACCGCAAGTGCTAATAAGTAATTATCTATTACCCGTATATACTCGAGTACAAGTCGATTCGAGTATAAGCTGAGGTACCTATTTATACCTGAAAAATGTATAAAAACTGATTGACTCGAGTATAAGTCGAGGGTAGAAATTATGACCACTGCTGCCTTCTGATTCAGTATTGTTTTGTTGCTTAAGTTGCCCTTTAAATGGACAGCAGAATTCCCATATATGAATCCCATACAGTAATAGCCAAATCCAGTACCAGTAACCCTCAATTCCTTGGCACTCCAGATGTTTGGAAACTACAACTCCCAGCATGCTTTGTTGCTGGGAGTTGCAGTTTCTAAATATGTGGAGTGGCAAAGTTCAGTAAACTTTTAATTAAGCTTACCATCATTTACAATTCTCCTGAACCCCATATTGTAAAGGGCCCTCTGACCCCATATAGTAAAGGGCACTCTGACCCCCATATAGTAAAGGGAACTCTGACCCTCATATAGTAAAGGGCCCTCTGACCCCTTATAGTAAAGGACTCTCTTATTCCAATAGTTAAAAATGTCACCTGAGAGTTGTAGTTTCAAGCTGTCATTTGCACTGAACTAGCAGCTGTTTTTTGCCCCAAACTGAGGAGACCCATCAGATTTACAGCATCCACATGATAAGTGACAATGCTGAGTGAGTCCAGCAGCCTGACTACAGGAAGCAGGAAGTGTAAAGGCAGATCAGCTCCTGTAACTTTCTATGCAGGTTAACACAGCGCCACCTACTGGTTACTATGTGCACTTGCAGAATTTGGATCTAAATTAGGACTTGAGGAGTCGAGGTTAGGTTTTCAGGCTAACTTTAAAGCCTGAAAAATTCGACTTATACTCGAGTATATACGGTACATGTGGTGTCTTTATCTTTTGCTAGACACATAATAGAAACAAAAACAAAGGGAGCATGGGGAATCGAACCTGTGCCCCAATAGTCAATTTTTTTTACCAACCCAGCACTTTAGCAGAACATGCGACCAGTGAACTTGTAAAAGGTAGATGTACATATCAGTAAATGTCAGTAAAATCAGTTCATTATTTTGTATTGCTACTGGAAGACTGTCAACAATTCACGCTGGTTGGTAATTTTCTTGGTCAGTACTATGTTGCTCTTTACAGGGTCAGATACGGTAACACTGGAGTCAAAGATACTTTAATGAATGGAAAATAAATCCTCAGAATCTTCACTATGGTCAATAATCTCTCCAAGACCAGTGACATTGACAGAATCCTAGATATGGAATAATACAGAATTGTATATTTCTTGTTTATAGCAATGAAGATTCTAATTCTCTTTGTATTCTATTATATACAATGATAATGGACTTACAATTGAAACAGCATCAAAGACACTCCAATGAATGGAATAATCACTGTCACCATCTTCTCTTTGCTGTTACTCTTCTTTCTGGATTTTCTCTTCGTTCCCATCATTGGCAGAATCAGCCAAATTAATTAGAGGAAGTTGTGAATGTGGAGGACATTCTGAATAAACCCAAAAGGAAATATTATAGAAACACCAAATTTGTATGTATAATGTATGTATAATTTTATTTATAAAGCGCCACTTGGGTACGCAGCGCTGTACATTTTAACTATCACCATAAATGTGCAATGGCCAAGTATGTCAATGAAGCATAAATTCCAATAATATACATGTTGAGGTTGGTTAATCTGGTACCTGGTCTGTTCTCCTCTTCCTTCTGTCCACAACATTGAATGGAGAATATTCTCATACAACACCGCTTGTATTTCTTCCAGCCAGAAATCTTTTCCTCTCCAGGAACAATCTCTCCAACTATTTCTATTTCTGAATCTTTCAACCTTAACGCTGGAATTCTACATAGGAAAACCAGAAAGAACATGACATTTTTCAGGGGAAAATAAACCATGAACAGATATGATAAAGCCATAGAAAACTTGGTACTATGGTAGGGTTTGTGTTTCATTAATGCTGACTTGATTTATAATTGTTTAGCTTTAAAGGGCAACTATAGGGAAAAAAAACTTTGTCTATATACAATGTACAGATCACTTAGTATAAGCTGCCTTACTTTCATGTTGCTGTGTGGCTTCGTTTCTTTACACTGGCAGAAGTTTGTACCAAGCTGTGTAGTCCCCCTCCCCTCTCAGTCCAATCCCCCTCAAGCAGTAAAGGGCTATATGAAAAGTCCGGGCATGCACAGTTGAAAGGACTTTAAATGAAGTGCTGACATCCTGTTTACCCTCCCTTCCAGAGCTAGACTGCAAGCAAGCAAAGTGTGGGAGAAAGTAGCAATATGCTGAAGGGAGGGGCAGAGGGGGAGAGAGGAGGACAAGTGGTGCTGAGATTCTTTACAAGTAAGTTACTGAACTCTGCCTGTTTTCTAAGTTTGCTAATTGTTATTTATTTTTGCACCTAAAGATCATATCTCTTCCCCTGCTTAGCTGAGATCATAATTACTGAAGACAGAGTCAGTGTAGCAGCAGCTGTAGAGAGACCTTCACAAACACAGTGAAACTGCTTGTTATCCTGATACATTTCATTTGCTTTAGTCTATAGAGTTTCATAGATTTCACTGTATGTCTTGTTTGGTATATAGTCTGTATTACTGTATTATATATACTGTATTAGTATGTTCCATTTGAGTCACTGGTTTTGTATGTATATAAGATTTTTTGGGGGGGAGGGGCTGTTTTATAGTGTGTTATGCTCATATTGCTGGGTTAATGGTTTATTGGTTGTGTTTAGCACTACAGAATTTGACTATGTGTTGCACATGGTACTTACAGTGTGGGTGAAGGAGTATGTGACAGTACTGCATGGGAGCTTTGGATTCTGTGGGTGTGTGCCTTTGAGTGACAGATTAGGTGTAGCAGCTCCTACAAATCACAGCATATTCAAAAGCTTATATCTCGGGGACTATGAAGAATTTAAAGAAACTAAATGTATCGAATGTAGCTTGCGCAAAACCCGACAATTGCCCGCTCATGTTTAAAGGACAATTATACTGTAAAAATTAACTTTTTAAAAAATGAAAAGCACCTGGGTCAAGGAGATAGGATTGATTATTCCCACCTCCCAATATTGTTTTGCCCCCGGGCATACAGTTTTCATCTGCCCGGGTGCCATTCTATATTAAAGCATACAGGAAGACTGGCAGAAGCAGTTTTATTTGTCCTGCTGCTCCTCAAAGAAATAGAATTCGAACTTTTACTGAAGTGTAAAAGTACATGTAAGTAGCACTTACTATGATTTGTGTGTGTTGCTGCATACCAGCACAAATTTTGTTTAAGAGCAGTATCCCCCCTCCCTCTTTTAACCACTCCCACTTCCATCCGACCTGACTTTTTCCCCACAAACCAACTGTGAAAAGTGCACACAGCATACAGCATTCCAACTATGAAAACACTGTCACCATTCCAGCAACAGCCAAACTACTCACAGAAGAATAGTTTGTGAGAGCAAGGAACTTGACTGACAGCTGAAATGTAAATGTAAAGTGTTTTAGATTGGATATGTAAAGAAATAGGGGCAGATCAACAAAAAAATTATATAGTGGTTGTTGGGAAGAATTATTCAGGGTTATTCAATAAAAGTTCTTATCATTTAAAATGGTGCTAATTTTGCCCCAACCAATCAAATGTTAGCTTTCAAATGCTAAATAAGATCTGATTGGCTGGGGCAAATTTAGCACCATTTTAAACAATAAGAACTTTTATTGAATCTCCCTGATAGTTTCCAGTAATGGGCAATTTAAAATAGCCCTTTTTTCGGTATAGATGCCCTTTATTAGGGCCCTTAAATACTATAAGACATAAATATATAGGTATATAGTTCTCTACTTACGATCAGATCTTTCATTATCTGCTTTAAACGTAATTAAATCTGTTAAGGAATCAAACTAAATGTAAAAAAAATGCACAGGGGTTCGACTTAACGGGGGGAAAAGCTTTTGAAAGGCTAAAAAAAGGTTTGTTGAAAGCAACAAAGAGCAGCCAACAACAGGTCTGCACTGCAGCTCAGCAACAAACAAAATATCAGTTTGCAGAGATACTGCGTATCTGCATAATTTCCACTGTGACATCACAATTACACATAGCACCTAGATTTACTGCCCTTAGCAACCAGTACATTTTTTAATGCTTAAATTATATATTGATTAAGAAAAAAGTCCATTAACAGAAGAATTTGTTGGCTTTTTTTGTAAAACAAACTGATCTAAAATAGGATTTAATGTTAGTTTTGGTTAAAAAAAAAGTTCAATTTATTTTGCCTTTTTTTTTTGCAGAAGTTACATTTACAAACAAAACTCTTGCATTGGCATTGTTGCTAACATTTCTGAAAAAAATTCTAGGGGAATTTCCCCCTGCAAGTTTGGTGGCCAGGCCCCTTACTCAGACCCCTCCCCAGCGGAACCGCGGTCAGCTGTTTTTAAACAGCTCATTAGCCATGCACACTGTTGGATTTATCAGGTGCATAATTTTGTTTGTGTCCTTAATATAGACATTTAGCACATATGAAGTACTGGTATTACGATGCCAATTTATCTTGGGAGTAATATGTTTAAAATTGGTCAGGGGAATGGTATCTTTTATACAGGCTGATCTGACATACACAGACTTTGTGTGTAATTAAATTCTTATACAAGGTAGTGTTATTTTAGCCAGTCACTGATAAACCCAGCCATCTGTCACACTGCAGTGAAAAAAAATCAGATACATGATTCCAACCTGCCAGTAGTGCCACTAAATGTGTTTGTGTTTCAAAGCCAGCCTAGATGAGATTGATTGTGCTCTGCCACTTGCAAGCTGAAGTGACTTATTGTTAAGGACCTACTTTCATCACGTAGATCAATGCTCACTATGTTCAATTCTGTAAAATTCAGTCTGTGATCTAGCAAATCCATATACAGTAAGATTCTAAATATGAGTTGCAGAATTTGAAAAACAGGTGTTTTTTTCCCGTCATTATTTGGTAAATCTGTGATTTTTATATGAAATCGTGTAATAGGCACATTCCACTTATTCTGAAAGTTTCAGCGGTTTAGGAACAGATTGGGGTGGGGGTTTACATTTAGACTTCACAGATATCAGGCATGTTTATTATCCATAAAATGCATGGGGTTTGTCAGTGGTGAGTCAGCACTCACTTCATTATCACTTCACCTCTGAAATATTCACACCCAGTGAATCAGTCTTTGTTATTTCTTCAGCTAGAGCACATGGTAAATTGATATGTGAACTATTTAAAGCTACAAGTAAGAGTATGATATTGAAAGAATGTCTGTTTGTGAAATTACAGTAGAGCTGCTAACTTCATTATCCTGCTGGGTATTAAAATGTTTCTAACACAGATTCAGTTTCTTTCTGGTTACATACCTGTAGATATAATATAGTTAAAGGGTTCACAAGATCCTACCTTATAATACACCATTGTTGGCAATCACAATGGTAACTATGTGCTAAACATGGTACAGTATTTCACCATTGCTGTAGTCCAACCTTGGATGTATCTTTTTCCTACTTGACCACTTAAATATACAAGAATGTATGATTTCGAAAGAGAAATGTTAAATGTTATGAATGTCCAGGCTGTATTTCCTAACACAGAGGAGTTAATCCAAAAGTAATACACTGGAACAGGACATAAATTAATTTTGGTATGTGGCAAGTTGGCAACTGATCAACACACATATACAGGGAGATTCAATAAAAGTTCTTATCATTTAAAATGGTGCTAACTTTGCCCCAACCAATCAAATATTATTTAACATTTGAAACCTAACATCTGATTTGTTGATAAGAACTTTTAATGAATTTCCCATGTTATTTAGATTTGATTTATTCGTCACAATACTATTATATTTATAATTATAAATATTAAAGGAACAGTTCACTGCTCCAAACAACTTTTCTAGGTGTTTCCTTACCTATTTACAGCTCCTCAATCAGATTAGCAGGGCCCCTGCAATCTTTCCCAATAGATGGACACCCCTTCCCCTTCATGCTAGCTCAACTCGGCCTCCGCCGATATTTGCGACTGTCCAAGCCGCTTCGCGCATGCGCAACGAGCGGCTAATGTAGTCGCGAATCTGTGACTGCTGAGAGAGTGCCGGCATCCATGAGTATTTTGTAACTATGGTGACGAGCGGGTGCGCGCGCGCGCATGTGTTATAACTGATAACACATGCAGTGAGTGCTGCATGTGTCTGGATTTCTTGCATTAATTTCGTTTTTATGGGCTACCTTTTTTTTATGGTATAGGGGTGACCTGGTAGGTGGTGGGGATGTAGGTAAACTTTATTTAAATTGAATTATGGGGGAAGGGGGTGGGGTGGAAGATGCCCATTTTATTTGATTTATATTTGAATTATGGGGGACATGGGAGTGGTGTGTTGTGGGAGGGTATTATTCTTTCACTTCCATTGTGGCACTTGCACAGGTAGGTCAGGCTGTGGTCAGGAGTGTTAATTGGACAAAATGTGTTGAAAGCGATGCACAGGCACTATGGGAAGGGGAAAGGGCTGTGCATCATTGATGGCTGTCTCCTCCACACTGAAAGAGATGCACAGGCACTATGGGAAGGGGAAAGGGCTGTGCATCATGGATGGCTGTCTCCTACCTACACTACTATGCCACACTGCAAACTACTATGCCACACTGAAAATGATGCACAGGCACTATGGGAAGGAAGGGCTGGTGACAATGAGGATGGGCGTTCTCCTACCTTACCTTACGATTCCACACTTTCTAAAACTTACACTATTTGGCCCTACACAACGTTATGCATGAGATGACTTCAGCCCCACTAATGGCCATGCATCAGTTTTGCTTGGAAGGGGAAACAGGTGCACTGATCGCATTGATGGATGGGTTTCTCCTACCTACACTATTTGCCAAGCTGAAAGTGATGCACAGGCACTCTGGGGAAGGGGCTGTGCGTGATGGATGGCTGCCTCTCTCCTACTTCACTATTAGCCACACTGAAAATGATGCACAGGCACTATGGGAAGGGGAAAGGGCTGTGCATGATGGATGGCGTTCTCCTACCTAGACATCTTAGCCAACTGCAACAATGCCAAGCACATGGGAAGGGGGAAAGGCTGCGCGTGATGGTTGACTGTCTCTCTCCTACCTACACTACTTTACCACCTGAAAGCGATCACCAGGCACTAGGGGAAGGGAGAAGGCTGGCATGATGATGTCTCTCTCTCTCTACCACCTACACTATTATCCCCACTGACAGCGATGCACAGGCACTATGGGAAGGGGAAAGGCCTGTGCATGATGGATGGCGTTCTCCTACCTACACTATTATGCCAAGCTGAAAGTGATGCACAGGCACTCTGGGAAGGGGCTGTGCGTGATGGATGTCTCTCTCTCCTACCACCTACACTATTATCCCCACTGAAAGCGATGCACAGGCACTATGGGAAGGGGGAAAGGCTGTGCATGATGGATGACTGTCTCTCTCCTACCTACACTATTTACACACTGAAAGCGATGCACAGGCACTAGGGGAAGGGGAGAAGGCTGTGCATGATGGATGTCTCTCTCTCCTACCACCTACACTATTATCCCCACTGAAAGCGATGCACAGGCACTATGGGAAAGGGGAAAGGCTGTGCATGATGGATGACTGTCTTTCTCTTATCTACAATTCTATTCCACGCTGAAAGCAATGCACATGCACTATGCAAAGGGAAAATCCAAGATTGAGTTTATTATTTTTTTAATGCAGGCTTCACTACTGTGGAACTCTTTACTACAGTTGCAGTGAGGCTAGTGAAGATTGCTTTTAGGACACAAATGACAGACTCACAGTTACACAAACAGACTGACTGACTCACACAGTTACAGTTACACAAACACACAGACTGACTCACTTACAAACACATTGACAGACTCAGTTACACAAACAAACACACAGACTGACTCACTTACAAACACATTGACAGACTCACAGTTACACAAACAAACACACAGACTGACTCACTTACACAAACACATTGACAGACTCACAGTTACACAAACAAACACACAGACTGACTTACTTACACAAACACATTGACAGACTCTCAGTTACACAAATACTGACAGACTCACAGTAACACACTGCTATATACAAACATAGAAATCAATAAAAACATTATAAACATTAGTAAATATATATATTTTATTCCATTAATCAGTACCAAGTGAGGTGTAAGTTGTCTGTCAGTAATCTCTTAGTTCAGTAGATGAGCTGTGTTAATATTCCCTCTCTATGTACAGTAACTATCTGATGCAGCAAAAAAAAGTGCACGTGAAGAGAGGGAACAGTCTATTAGTCATGTGATCAAAGGGGGCAGGGTTATAACATGTCAGTACAGCAGATAGACAACAAGCAGTGCAGAGTGGAGGCCACACCCCCAAAAACGAGCAGAACTTTACAAGCTGATTGCAGAGGCTACAAGCAGAATTATTTCACAAGAAAGGGATCCTGGGGGCTGGGGCACAGGGGGGTTTAGTATACAGACGTTTGTAAAATATGTCATTTCTGAGAGAACACTTCCTTTAAAAAAAAAATCACATGGTTCTTACATAACAAAAGCTAACAAGTACAAATTGTACAGTATATTACAACACCGAATTTAAAAAAGCACAGCGGACGGGTAAAAACTCTTCCTAAAATGTCTGCCGAATGGAAGGAGTAAGAAGTCTGAATAATTGGGGTGCAAGGTGTCCCTTCTAATGTCTTTTACCCTGTTCTCCCTATGCCTATAAAATAAGGAACCAACAGTAGGTAACTCCATTCCAACCACATGTTGCGCATGCTTAACAATCCGTTAAATAAGCTCTGTCACTACTTGCACCACCATCAGACCAGTCCAAAATTTTTTTTTTATGATACTCTCAATCATACTCCTATAACATGCAAGTAAAATGATAGAAGTTACTCCTTCTCTTTTTAACTTCCTAAGAAGATATAGGCGTTGCTGGGCCTTCTTCATTATCTCATGCAGATTTTTTTCACCAAGAAAAATCACCTGCTAGGTAAATTCCTAATAATTTAAAACTACCCACCTGCTCCACGTCCAGTTTCCCAATAACTATAGGATTATAATGAGTAGGTCAATGGGATCTGCAAAAATCTGTTAGCATTTCTTTTGTTTTATTTACATTAATGTAAAGATTATTTAACTCACACTATCTTGTCAGGGATGTGACTTGTGCATGATAATCTGCCTCATTGTTATCATTTGAGCTTTATGGACTTGTGTATATGTATATGTTGTTTATGGAATGGCAGCACTGTATAATATGTAGATTTTTATTATCTCATATAAGTAAACCCCTTTGCCAGATTAAGCCGACCCTTGATTAAATGATGTCATCTCCCTTATAGATTTCCCTTCCCGGACACTACCCACTACTCACATTTTAGAAAGGCCGAACAAGGCCAATACATGTAGTGTGTCTGTTGCACCAATGAAAGCACTTTCAAAGCATAATTGGACCTGTGATCAGTTTCCTTGTACAACACCTGACTTTCACTAGATTAGATATTAACTCCTTGGCTTCTAGTGGGCAGGAGTCCTCCAGGGGTGCACCTATGAGTAAACTGGGCAACCTCTAAATTTTGGACATAGTAAATGGAGACTTACAATGTATGTTTATTTGTGAATTGTCTGTCATGAATTTTCTACAGAACCCACTTGTGTCCACGGACAAATGGATCACTTTATATGTCAATGCTATAAATGAAAGCCAGGTATGTCTGTTTTTTCTAATTACCTCATGGTAAGTATGTAACCTTGAGACAACTTTAATAGCATTGCCTTTGTTATAGTTCGTGTGTAACGGAGCCCCCTTCCTGGTGGCAATGACCCCAAAGCAGAGGTTGTTAATTCTGAAGTGTTCATTCAGTTAGGTGAAGGGGAGGTCGTACAGATAAGAAAATGAACAGCGTGCAGTGCGTGAAGTGGTGACATTCAATGAGTCCTTGTCACTAGCTGCTATTAGTATTCAGGCCTGCTCTTCTGTTTCATTGCTTTTTCTGTTTTCTCTGACCAGAACGGGAGCTTTTGAAGATTGTAAGCCGTTAATGCCATAGCAGTTATTGTTTCGAGGTTGAATGTTTTATGTTTTACTACTACTGAAATGCCTTACAATCCCAGTCCGCACTTAAAACTTTAGAATGGAATCAAGAAATGTGTAATTTAGATGTGTCTCATAGGGAATGGTGTAACTTGATAAGCTCAAGCTGTGTCCTTTATGAACAAGAGATAGATAACAAAGCGCAGTTTTATCAAGAAATGTATGTCTGGTTTGTATTGATTATTTTGATGGAGAATATTGCACTGATGTATGACTGATCTTAGTGTGTGGTGCTAATTATGGTAACATGACATACTTCAATAAACATGTTTTAAAGCATGCTGATGCTCTGAATAAAAGGTTTATATGAGAAGAAAGGGCAGCAATTGAGAGTACTGTGCCCACACCATGGAGGTGAGTTGGTTTGTACATTTGCCATCTTTCCAACCTTTCGGTGATAGGGGAGAGAAGTTCTACAGCCTTGGGACATCAACAACACAACCACGTGGACATTTTTAGAGGTGGATATATGTTAAAATCTAAAATGTATTTTAGATACATGTGTTAAAAAGAGATTGCTGTATTAGAAAATAAGTTTTTATTATGTGATTATTTTATAGACAGCTATACAACTATATATCCCTTGAGCCCGATAAGGAGACTGACAGGAGTGAGTATAACAGATAGATAAGCTTATGAGACGCTGAAGTAAATTTATTATTAGAACTGACTTCTACCCACGTCAGCTAGTAGCAACACCATATCAGTCATGTGATCCCAGTGAAAGAGAAAAGAACTGATAGCTCATGCTTACTATAGACAGCACCAATGTACAATTTGTTGACCATATAACACAACTGTGCTGTTTCTGGATAAAGAAAAAGCCAATGCCTTAGGCTTAAATGAGCATATAGAGAATGAAGGTCTGTGTACAGTTTACAAAGCAGATAGTTTCGAAAGAGTATACAAAGTAAATTGCACGCTTTCTGCCCATTAAAGGGAACACTGTCATTGAAATATAGTCATTGTGCATGCCTGTATGTAAATACAGTATATAAAGTACTACAGGTGGGCAAGTCTATTTCATTTTAAACAAACTGAACCCGTTGCATTTTTTCCTTTTTCTTGACAATGATTCCAGATAATGAGGCTGGATTTTGGCTTATACTCGAGCAATAAAAACAGTTACGAATCACTTATACCTGATACTGAAAAACATTTTCTTCAAAATAAATGGGTTCTTGAATTTACTCTCCTGATATCATGCCAAGCAAAAACATGTTAGGTTTCCTTTAATTTTTAAGATGAAAAGCTTATCAAAGGAAGAGAAAACGTACTATGGTAGATATCGTTATTTTATATAAAAATGTGGGGGTAAGATAGAACTGCACAGAAATAGACTTGATTATTTAATGTTTAAAGAAGAGGAATAATAAGTATCTATAATCCTTTTACTAACAGTCAAGTGAAAATGCATTGGGGAACCTTTCCCTCCAGATTGTGTTCATCTCAAACCTTCGTTCGCCCACTGACAGCCTTCAGCAACATTTGTGAAGCAGTTGCCTCTATATGATTTTTGATTAAGACCAAGATTACAAGTAGAAATTGGGAATCAGTAGGTAAGTTTATAGACTAATAATCGGGCATTTCATTTTAATGTTTTAGGACATAATACAAAAAAATAATCTGGTCATTACAAGGTTCTAAATTTACATCTAAATAGTATTTACATCTAAATAGCTCTCACCTTCGCTAGACAAACAGAAAGAATGAATAACATAGACATTACCTTTTTTACTTAATTCAGTAAAAAAACTCAAGCTGAAAGTTTGGTGGGAGCGTAAGTGATTGGGGGTCCACCCTACCTTCTCAGTAAAACCAACACCAGAACAACTTTTAGATGTAGCCATTTGATTTTCCTTGATGATATCTGGTGTATCTTTCTCATGTGGTTTATAAAAAGGAAAGTTCCTTGGGATTTTTTTTAAAAAAAATTAAATTCTTAGTTTAAATTATGAATACCTAGTTATTTTACATATTTTCTTCCATTGAAACATTGGTGAGCTGACTTTTCTGGTTCTGAAATGGTCCTTCTTCCCTTAAAATGTTCAAGGGTAATTGGCTGTTAGATGGGTCAAACATGCTCAGATTTCTTTTGAGCAACTGAATCAACCCAGGCGGTGGGTCAAGGACAAAACCATGACGGTCTCTTTTAGGGGTCCTGCAAACAGGAAGTCAGTATTTCAAAAACATTTTCTTTTATACACAGACAAAATGCTAAATGGGCAGGTTAAGGTCATTAGGATGGAAAAATATTGCTTTTTTTTCTTAAATGTATATATGTATTTGCATGGAACTTTAAACAACAAACACCCCTTTAAACAACAAACAAAGTCTGTGATCATTGTTTTAGCCATCTAAATCCAGGCCGTCATCAGGATCAAGATGACTAAAACGGTTTAATTACCTGTGATGTTCCCTGAACCATAACCATAAGGCTGTAACATTGATCATTAAGTGTAATCTGATCACGGAACATTATGGGTAAGAACCATCGGGCAACAGGGTGTTAAAGCGGATTCTGTGTCTAGTCAAAGGTCAAATTGGCTTTGGCGTTTTACTAGTGTATGGCCAGCTTTAATCAATTCTTTAGGTTGCTTCCTTCTGTCGTGTAGTTGGTACTTCAAAAGGATTCAAAATAAAAGTATCAGGTCTCCATACGATGTGGAATAAAACAGACAGAAAAACAAAGAAAGAGAAGTTATACTGTATGATAAGACCTACAGTTTGTGTACAGTAGGTACATTGAAATAGTATGATGGTGAGCTACATTTAAGTGGTTTATGTGGCAAATACAATGGATTAAAGAATAAAGTAATATCTGAAACTTGGTAGAAACAAAATGATCAATTGTGTCTGTGACATTTACAGCTATGCTCAGTCATGCTTTTCCTTTGGCTCATTTTACTGTTCAACAAATCCCCGGTGCATTTTATGGATGACAGATCCAACAATTCAGAAGGCCAGGCCATACATTTTAATAAATCCTCCTGCTTTTCCTCCAATTTAAAAGACTGCAATGAATCCATTCAAGCTTTTAGTATCATCATTACAAGATATAATGGAACATGGACAATGCTGCAGAGAAAAATTCTTCATTAAGTATTAGCTAAGTGGCTCTTGCAAGGTAATCAAACCTTTACATGCACTGAAACTTAAATGCCCATCTTAAATATAAAGTAATTTACTTAGCGATAACTTTCCAAAATTGATTTTAGGTGGAAACATCTAACACAGAGCAGACAGGGCTAATTACACATGCAATATGGTTTAGTCACTTAGTCTTGTCATTATATATTCTGAAATTAAAGATAAATGGCATCTGCATAAGAGTTTGTTTTGTACTGGAATATATATAAGGATGTAATGCTCTTAAAATGTATTTTAATAGTGTTACATAGTTTTGAAGTCCTGACCTTCTTTTGTCCTTGCCACTTACGAGTACAATAGATCCCATGCCCTCCTTACATTGTGCTAAAATCCTTACCCCTACTGCTGCCTGGTTGTCTTCTTATCTTTCTAACTGGTCTTTTTTGCTAACAAGACTTAATTTCCAGTTCTGTTAATAAAACTAAATTGGGACCAAGTCCACTCTTCTCCACTTCTATTGACAATATGGTCATAAAGTCTGTTGAATATGCACACTGCCTTGGAGTAGTCTTTGACTCCTCTCTTTCCTTCTATTATCATGTTAACAATGTCACCAGGACATGCTGTTTCTACTTTGCAATATTGACAAGATCCACTCTTTCCTCTCTCGCTTTACAACTAAAATGCTCATTAATACCCTCATACTCTCCTGTCTTGACTACTGTAACATTCCTGTCATCTGTCCTCTCTCCAGTCTATCTTAAAGGAACACTAAACTTAAAAAACAAGTATTTGGCATCCGTTTCTATTATTCACAATGAGGTGAGAACGCTTATTCCCACCTCCCTGTGAATAATAGTATGCTCGGGGGATCTGGAACTTACCTTACCGCGCTCCTCTCGCAAGCTGCTCCTTCACTGACAGCCGCTCTGTCCCGACCGCGCGCCCTATCTTAGGAGCATGGGTGCCAATACAAAAGATAGGGCGTGCGATCAGGACAGAACAGCTGTTCTGTGCAGGAGCGTCTTGCGAGAGGAACGCGGTAAGGTAAGTTCCAGGTCCCCCCGAGCATCCTATTATTCACAGGGAGGTGGGAATAAGCGTTCTCACCTCTCTGTGAATAATAGAAATGGATGCCAAATACTTGTTTTTTTAAGTTTAGTGTTCCTTTAAACTTGGAGGTCCGGCTCATTTCACTCTACTCCAAGAGAGAACCCGCAACCCAAATACTGCAGTCTATAGGGTGGCTTCCCATCAAACAAAGAATCTTATTCAATACTCTTCTTTTAACCGTTAAAACCTTTCACTCTGCTGCACCACCCTACTTCTCTCTAATAATATTCAGCTGTCTTGAGCACTTTGTATCCCTCTTGTCCCTCCCGCTAGGATTGTAAGCTCTTGGGGGCAGGGATTTTATTCCTAATGTGTCAAGGCACACCACACTTATTTTATATGTGTGTGTGTATATATATACTTATGGCCTTGTTTGTATACTCTACATTGTACATTATAATGCACAGCTGTTTACATTGGAGAAGCAACGTTTGCGTGGGGACACGATAACCTAATACAAATATATTAATGGGCCATACAATGAACTCTTTGGTGCATTGTTTACTAATAGGTCATATCAGAGGACTCGTGGACATCCTTTAAGGTTGGAAGAAAAGAAGTTTCATATTCAGGTTAGGAGGGGTTTCTTTACAGTGAGAACGGTGAAACTGTGGAACTGTCTTCCAGCAGATGTGGTAATGGCAAGTTCATTGAATAGCTTTAAAAAAGGCCTGGATAAGTTTCTAAAACTAAAAAATATTGAGAATTACTGGTATTAATGAATATAGATCTGGTTGTTCCAGGGATACTTTCCGATTGCTGTTTGGAGTCAGGAAGGAATTTTTCCCCCCTTTTTAGCTGTTTTTTTTTTTTTGCCTTCTTCTGGATCAACTGTTAGGTAGGGTTAATAAAAAAAAAAGAAAAAAAGGGTGAATAGGTTGGACTTGATGGACGTATGTCTTTATTCAACCTTAATTACTATGTTAATTACTATGTTACTAATCCAACATTTCTGAATGGCATTTTTTACCAACATATTTTCTGAATGTTGAAGAGTATGTCCACTGATAAAGTAAACATACCCTTTTAAACATTCATTGATGAACCGGAGGTAAAGGAGCTAAGACCTATCCTATTCCATTGGTTTTCTGCAGGCCTGTATTTTACAAACCAGGAACTTTTTGTCTCTACAAAACTGGCAATTCTATATTTTCTAAAAAAAGAAAATTTTATCTTTTTGTTCAGAATTTTCTTCTCTCGTGAACTTATATGTTATATAAAGAAAACAGAGGACATGTGTAAATACAAATTTTAGATATTGCTAATCAGTCATTGATATAATGATGTGAGTCCAAAAACATGCACACCTTGGTAAAAATACAGTTTTTTTTACAGTGAGAATGGTAAAAATGTGGAACCACTAGATGTAGTAATGGCAGGTTCATTGGATAGATTGATATACCATAAACTCAAGAGCCAGAGTCTAGGAGCAGGACAGTATCTGACACTATTTAAGGATTTTAGTATGCACAGAGTAATTTTTGGATGGGCAGATTAAGGTTAATGTAATAAGAATATGCTATTTGTTTCTTGAAAGTACATGTATTCACACTAACCATTCCAACTTTAAGGCTGACCATCCACATGCCATGATAAAATGAGCTTAATCAATTACAGTATCCCCTTTACCCACTGTGGAAAAATGATTCAGAATTCAAAAAATAATTTCTTCAAAATGCTGGTGATTTCAGTGGTGAGAGATATATCTATTTCTAAATAAGTAATAATAAAATTCATGCAGGGTCATTTATTTTTTTAGCTTTAGTTTTCCTTTCAATGTAGGTGTATTAAAATGATATATATTGTTATAGGCTCTAGTTTCTACTAGAGGAAATGTTCAGCATAATTTAATACACCAAGCAAAATGCAAGCTCTTCTGTTTTAGATTGGACTGAAAACATTTCTCATTATCACAAGCCAGCTGAGGCTCTGTTTTTAGAAAAGAGAGGCCATTGGTGCTTGGTATGCATTTATTTGTGGCTTGCTATTATTGACATCTTACTCCTATAATACAGTGAAGGGATTTAAAATGAGGGGAAAGGATCAATATTTAGCAGATAAATTCACCTTGACCTTTAGATTACAAGTTTGTTTGCATTTATTGCTTTTGCCCTGTACTTCTACATAGCAATATACAGATTTTCAACTGTTCTTGCTTTTGAAGGAAAAAATCACCAAAGAAAAGGGAAATGTGTGTACAAGATGTGCCTGAAAACAATTTGTGATTGACTAAAGAATAGAAGCACCGTTAATACTGCCAAAGGCGTAGCTAGATATCACAGGGCCCCATACCAAGATTTAAGATGGGCCCCCCCCCAATCCACATAAAAACGAGTTTGGAGCAGTTTAACCTAACTTGGCCAAACTGCAGCCAGGTATTTTAAAGGGCAGGGTCCAGGCTGGAGGAATGTCAACACGTACACCAAGGAGTGTATTAGCAGTATAAAGGGGTGTAGGGATCACTATCGCAAACATAGCAGTTACTTTGGGGCCCAGAGCCAAAGGGGGCCCGACCAGGTCCCCTGCAGACATGTCCACCCTCCTAAGAAAACAATTACCTCACATAGTCCCACAAACCTCGTTTTCATTTTACTTTTCAAAGATGCTCCCGAGCTCAGATATTCATACAAAACCCCAATCCTTCACTGGTATGGCCACACCTCCAGTGCTGCTGATGCAAGCTGGTTTGTTTCAAGCAGCAGAGGAGGCTCGTTCTGTAACGGTCTTCAGCCATTGGCCTAAATGTCACCATCATGGCCATGACTGATGGCCATTACGACAATGAAAGGAGGAATAGCGGTTTTGTGAGTAGAGTTATAAGAGCCTGGCATCTTTAAAAGGTTTAAGTAAAACAAAAATGGGATTTGTGGGGCTGAACAACATGAGGTAAAATTTATTCTTAGGAGGGTGGACATGTCTGAAGGGGACCTAGTGGGGCCTGGAGCTCTTTGGCTCCAGGCCCCATACCAACTGCTATGGTTGCTATAGTGATCCCTATACCCCCTGTAAACTGCTTATAGTTTTCTTTGTGTACCTGCCGACACCTGCCTGGATCATTTATTTGCAATTGACATTAATTATGATTTAAAAATATTGATTAAAAATAAATGGTCCAAATTATGGAACATTGTGGGAAAATTGGCAGGTACATCTACTGAATGGGCCTATATTTAAATTGATTTATTCTTAACATTAAAACTATCTAATCAAACCAATGTACAACTGCTGCAGATTCATTTTAAACAAAAAGGAAAAATGAATTAATTCTCTAGTACATTTCTCCCTAAACTAACATCTTATCAAACTTTAGCATCCACAAATACACACAATACCATAAGGAAGGGATCTGACATGAAACTGCAAATAATTAGTAATGTCGATGCAACCTCAGTTCCCACATTCAAATGTTCCTGCTATGTTTGCCGGGTGATTCAATGTTTAGGTGGGAAAATTATTAGTTCCATTTTAGTCAGGTTTAATTTTAAGGAATTGGTGCGCCATCCATGAGGAGACATCACAGAGACAGTCGGAGATGTGTGATTGGGTGTCAGGAATTAGCATGAGTGTGGAAAAATATATTTAAGCATCATCAGTGTTGTTAAATGATGGTAGTTAAAACCAAATGAGCTAATGCCGTCTCCCAGGTAAATATTATAGAGGGAGAACAACAACGGTTCTAAAACAGAGCCCTGCGGAACTCCTACAGTAAGAGGAACGGGAAAGGATGTTTTATTATCATAAAATTGGTTTGGTGTATCTGGAAAAACTTTTGTGGACCATAATGTTCCTTTAATTTACATACATTTTGCAAATTAAGGGTACAATATGTTTTATTCTGCATAGTCATGGCCTTCCTCTAGCATCAATGTTGTTTGGGAAAAGATTTATTTTTCAGCAAGATAGTACATTCTTTTCATGTATTGAGGCTGGGCCAGATGTATTAAGAATTCAGTAAGGAGTCAAGAGTGAGGACTTGCATGGCTTTTACTTCACAGTCACCAGTATACTTTGAACATCTTTCAGAACAACTGAAAAGTGAAAAGCTGACGCATATCATTACATCAAATGCATCTTTATTGGATGGTCTTAAAGGGTATGGCCACCCTTAAATTTTTTTTTTACCAGACATTGCCCTGTCCCCCCACCCCAACCACTATGTTAGTAATCTCAGAAAATGCCCAGAACTTTACTACCTTCCCTCTTGCCTCTGCCGCGCTGCCGGCCCTCTGCTTGCGAGAAAATGCAAGCAGAGGGGCGGACCGGCAGTCGCATCTGGTTTGGCTGAGTGGCACCAATCTCGGACCGCTGCCGGGAGTTCAGTGCGGCGGAGGCAAGAGGGAATGTAAGTATGTTCTGGCATTTCTGAGATTACTATCATCGCGTGGGCTGGGGGGATAGGGGCAATGTCTGGTGAAATAGTTTTTACACTAGGGGGAGGGAATCCTAATCGGGAGGGAGAGAGGGGGGAGGAGGGGGAGAAGGGCTGCAGTATGCATGCCAAACTTCTCCCGGAGGCCAGCTAGGAGGCAGAGTCCTATATGGACCTGCATCCTCCTGGTGGCAGTTTTTGGGATTTGGGGGGGGGACTACAGGAGAACCAATGGAGCTGGATATGATGTAAGGATTAAACTACACTACACAATGGGGCCAGTAGTGGAGGGGATTATAGTTTTGGGGGTGGACATGCCCTTAAATGAATTGGAGAAAATTTGGATTGTCACATTCTTTTAAAATTGTATTGAGGTCATTCCAGAAAGCATGCATGTGGAATGTAGAACAGATAATTTACATACCAAATACTAAGGCACCTTGACAGCTATTAAATTCATAACTACTAGCAATCTTACCTGTGTAAAATGTGTAGTAACAGAATAATGTAACTTAATAATGTAATCTTCATTGGGGGGAATCTTAATTCTATGGAAGTTTGGGACTAAACAAGACTGGGTGGTGGGCACAGAAATGTTACTTTACTATATAAATACCATGAGAGAGAGCTTAGTTCCCATATAAATGGAAGTCTGTCTCTGTATAACATCTGTTGTCTGCTCAACCACACACAAAGTAAAGTCCAGCTGTTTACCAGTTGGAACAATTTCCAGATTACTTGTAGGAACCATATTAACAGTTGTAAAGCTTTCAAATGCAACATTTTGCTGACAAGAAATTAGTGCTTTTGTATCTGGGTGGGTCCATGTGGTAATGAATTTAAAATCATACTTCATTAAAAACTCTAATTGTACATTTAAAAATGCCTAACAGGGGTGACTTTTTAAGAAATGTGTGCACATACAACTCTAGGGGACATTACTACAGATAAATGATTTATTATTTGGATCTATGTAGCAAGGTTTTTTAATGGCTCCATAAAACTTAAACCAACCATGATAATTTTTATATTTATTGTGAAACACTCCTTTACTGCTTGTACACCCACAGATACTATCAGATCCAAAGAGTGTATTTTGAATGTTGCCATAAAGTATGGGAAGATTTGGTAAAAAAAAGTACCATCCATGATGGCATCATTACCTGTCGGTTCAGGTCCTGACCCTGGGAACTTTAACGGAGAGGGATGTTAGGTTTTTTACTGGCAATAATATTTCGATTTTTTTTTATTTATTTATTTTTTTTGTGCAAAGATTTGGATATTTGAACATACTATACCATGCCATATTCCAGCTTCCTTTGCACATTGTACACTGTTGATATGGGTACAGCCTTTTGAAATAAATAATGTTAACAAAGAAATTCATTTTTAGCTGTGTGAGAAAAAAGCGAGCCGTCCATTTCTGCTCTCTATAATCTCCTGTGTTGTCCATATTCATTAACCATTTTGTTCACTCTGAATTTTATTTAAATAATTAAACAATTTAGCTTTATCTTTTTAAGTCCTGATGAGAAATGGCACAAGCTAAAACAACTGATTGAAAAAAGTGACAGTAAAGTTATATAAATATGGTAAAGTTAATAAATATGGCTATGTATGGATTGCGGTATCACAATTTTTACTGACTTATACAGGTGTGAGTTCATGCAGGAGTGGCAACAAAGACACATAGCTTTAATCAACATAGATTTATTGACGTTTTATAGCTGTTTTTGGTAATAATCTCAGTGTGCTCCTAAATAATTGTCTATTTTTGAAGCTGTTATGCATCCAGTCAGAAGCAAATGAAAAGCAGGGCACACATTTTTCTGAACATGAGTTTGATGAATTATCCAGTTGTAAGACTGTATTGCTGGAGAATAGTTTGATGGATGTGCCAGAAGATTTGGAAGGAATGCCATGCATTAAAATTATTGTGCTATTATGGGTTTAATAAAGCAAACAAGGAATATCACCAATGAGATTTTCAACATGACTCTAGTGCTTAGATATCTGAGGGCAGAATGTGTAGACATAGTCATACTATTGCACAAAAATACAACATAATGTCTCACTCAACAACAAATATAATGTATCACTCTACAATAAAAAAATCCATCTTGCCACCAAAATGTAGACATTGTGCTAATTATTTCACAGACAAAAAAATTAGAGGAAGGTGAACAGGAACATAATCAACACTGATCTGTTATCAAAGCCAGATTCTTATACAGTTCTGGGATAACAATTGCATCTTTTTGAATAAATTGTATTTAGACTTTCATTGTTTTAAGGAGAACTGTGTCCAAAAATGACTTTAGGTAAATTGATAGGAATTGCTCTCCTGAGAATTTTTGCAATTTATTTTCATTGTTTATTTTACATCATTTTGAAGATATTTACATTTTTGTGTGTGATATGGCAGCAGCATTAACCAGGTCCCCTGCACTTCCTGCTTCCTGCTTAAACCTGTCAGTCAATCTGCCCTGTGTCTCCTCCCCTTTGCAGCCCCCCTGGTCCCTCTCACTCATGGACCCAATAGTCCCTCCAGTTGCAGGCCCCCCTTGGCCCATTCCCTTACAGCCCCATGTGCCCCCGCCCACTCACAGGTGTCATGGCCCCACCCACTCGTGGGTGCCTACACCCTGCATGCTCGCGGGTGCCTAAGCCCCACCTGCTCGCAGATGCTGTGGGCCACTCTGTGACCCCCGAAAACTGTGGAAACAGCCTTTTCAGGCAGCGTAAGAACACTGAGGGAGTCTGAGGTTGTGCTCGCCGGCAGCACTGTGCAGGAGAAGCCTTAGGATTGTCACATGTCAGCCTCCCACCCATTAACTTTCTGGTCAGTCATTTCTTTATATCTTGGGCTGTGGAGCACGTAGAGAGGTGGTTGATTGCTTGTTTTAAAGGGTATGTCCAACAAAAAAGTAAGTATGTTTCTAAATGATTTACTGAAGAACAGGAGGTAAAATCCCGAGGACCCGCCGAAATCCCGAAAGCATCTCCAGTCTTTTGCACTGTGCACGTATGCGCACACGAAGGAGCGAGGATGCGTCGGGGGCATCTGGGATTTCAGCGCTGGAGCGGGTCCGCGGGTAAGTGTCTCCTCCTCTCCTGGAAGATTCACTGAATAACGGGAGGTAAGAGAGTGCATTTACCACCTGTTCTTCAGTAAATCATTTAGAAACATACTTTTTTGCTGGACATACCCTTTAAAGGGTAGGAAACTGGCCTTTCATTTAAACTCAACTTGTTTGGAGACCACAGTTCCCCTTTAAGAACATTGCGATATGTATTATATTATTTCATTATTTATACCAACAATCCAAGCACATGACTTTACTAAAGCTTGGTTAACCCAGATCAGATGCATTTTTCAACAAATAGAATGGTTATCACTATGTTTCTGAAGACCCAGGTTGTAGGCACTGAATTTGGAGGGAATAGTCAAATCTGGCTTCTCCAAATAAAAAATATTGTTGGCTTCCCAGCTGTGCATTAGGTCATCTTACAGGCATTGACACCTCCCTCTCATTCTTTTTGCTTCATGTTAAGCATTGGTGGGATCATATTTAACCGGAATTAACACTGCCCTTTTACTCAATGTTCTCCCTGTTTTTCATTATTGAGGTCATCTTTAGAAGCAATTAACACAAACATTTCACACACCAAAGGTTATTTAGATGGTAAAATCTGTTTCTTAATTGTTTATACTTCTGAATTTCCGTTATGAATCTCTATCGTTTTTCCACAAAGTTTTCTCTGTTTTCTTCTTCACAACATTAAAGGGCATCTATAGTGGGACAATTTAATTTTTTTGTTTCTTTCTATGTGTTCTATAATTCCCCCCAACCCCCAGAGTACCTTTATTTTCTTCAGTTTCCTCCTCTGTCCTGAGATAAGTTAAAAGAAGAGAAAATTTCAATACACCACTCCTGCTTGAGCTGTCAATCAAATCCCCTAACAGCATACCGGTGTAGTTAGTAGGCTTACACAAGTTTTACAGCAAGTCTCCCAATGACTCCTTCCTGCTAACTAAAATGCTTGGCAAATACTGTGTTAAAGACAGAAGTAAAGGGAAGGAGAAGTCCCCCTCCTCCCCAAGCTTTCACCAATTTATTGCCTGTCAAAGGGAGATCAAGCTGCAGTGAGTAAGCCAGGACTCTGTTTTCTCCTAACTCAACCAGAACAACAGAGATGCTTGCTTTCTACAGGCTTACATACCGAGTTTTTTTTTTATAACAAAGGTTAGTGTGATGTGTCATGTGTAGGAGGATTAATGTGCATGACCGTCACACACACCCCTCTGTGACCAAGTCACACATCCCTCTGTGGCAGAGACTCCCCCCTCTGTGGCAGAGACACATCCTCTGTGGCAGAGTCACCACCACCACCACCCCTCTGTGGCAGAGTCCCCCCCTCTACCTTATCTGCTCTCAGTCTCCATGCTGCTGTGTGTGTTTCCTGTGTTTCTCCCTCTAGTGGTGAGTCCATAGGAACTGCAGAGACAATCTTACTATCTCTCTCTAGTGGTGAGTCCATAGGAACTGCAGTGACACACACACACGGACTCACAAAACCGGAAGCAGCAGTTAGGATTTTATATATATAGATTGCTATTTTCTTTTTTTGTTAATTAAATTGCGCTAAGTACTATATATATTCGAGTATAAGCCGAGAAATTTTACCTTTAAAATCATCCCGATAGTCTCCCTTTGGCTTATACTCAGGTCTGGGCTGATCTGAAAGCTTGAAGGAGAAGATGGACAAAATTACATAGCCCTGGGAAAACAAAAGCTGCACCTTGTAACACAGAGAATCCTCTTGATTTCAGTGTGTTGTCCTGCTCTCTCAGATCCGCCCAGACTGCAAGGGAAATCAAAATAAAAATGATAAAAGTAACGGGATTCAACAAACAGGCTCCACAGAAAGGTATGCAGGGCACATTTGTGTATGGGGCTTTGTATTGGACTTTCTATGGGGCTGTGTATTGGACTTTATCTTGGGGCTGTGTATTGGCGTCTAGAGGCTTGTGTATGGGACTTTCTATGGGGCCGTGTATGGGACTTTCTATGGGTTTGTATATGGGACTTTCTATGGGGCTGTGTATGGACTTTCTATGGGGCGTTGTATTGGACTTTCTATGAGCTGTGTATGGACTTTCTATGGGGCGTGTATATGGACTTTCTATGGGGCTGTATATGGGACTTCTATGGGGCTGTGTATGGGACTTTCTATGGGGCTGTGTATGGGACTTTCTATGGGAACTTTCTATGGGGCTGTGTATGGGACTTTCTATGGGGCTGTGTATGGGACTTTCTATGGGGCTGTGTATGGGACTTTCTATGGGGCTGTGTATGGGACTTTGTATGGGATTTTGTATGGGGCTGTGTATGGGACTTTCTATGGGGCTGTGTATTGGACTTTCTATGAGGCTGTGTATGGGACTTTCTATGGGGCCGTGTATGGGACTTTCTATGGGTTTGTATATGGGACTTTCTATGGGGCTGTGTATGGGACTTTCTATGGGGCTGTGTATGGGACTTTCTATGGGGTTGTATATGGAACTTTCTATGGGGCTGTGTATGGGACTTTCTTTGGGGCTGTGTATGGGACTTTCTATGGGGCTGTGTATGGGATTTTCTCTGGGGCTGTGCATGGGACTTTGTATGGGGCTGTGTATGGGACTTTCTATGGGGCTGTGTATTGGACTTTCTATGGGGCTGTGTATGGGACTTTCTATGGGATTTTCTATGGGGCTGTGTATGGGACTTTCTATGGGGCTGTGTATGGGACTTTCTATGGGCTGTGTATGGGACTTTCTATGGGGCTGTGTATGGGACGTTCATGGGCTGTGTATGGGACTTTCTATTGGGCTGTGTTGGGACTTCTATGGGTGTGTATGGGACTTTCTATGGGCTGTGTATTGGACTTTCTATGGGGCTGTGTATGGACTTTCTATGGGCGTGTGTATTGGGACTTTCTATGGGGCTGTGTATGGACTTTCTATGGGCTGTGTATGGGACTTTCTATGGGGCTGTGTATGGGACTTTCTATGGGGCTGTGTAAGGAACTTTCTATGGGGCTGTGTATAGGACTTTCTATGGGGCTGTGTATAGGACTTTCTATGGGGCTGTGTATGGGACTTTCTATGGGGCTGTGTATGGGACTTTCTATGGGGCTGTGTATGGGACTTTCTTTAGAAACATTTCTATGGGAGAGAGACAACCCTCGGCTTGTACTTGAGTCAATCAGTTTTACTATTTTTTCAGGTAAAAATAAGTACCTCGGCTTATACTCTAGTATATAGGTATTTAAATAAATGTCATCGGCTTTCCGTATCCAACTGTGCTGTTACATTTTCATTAAGCTACAAATTATTAACATTGTATAAAATTGTATTGTGTCAGTTTTCATCAAATGAACCTGCTGGATGCTATTCTTATCTATTAGTTAATCAAAGAATGAAGAATTTATAGAAATATTAATAAGTTCCGTGTTGAGCTATATTAATAATTGCACTTTGCAATAAATGATGTTGTAAATGAAAAGGAATTATATAAGTGTAAGTGGGATTTGCTAAACCTCAGATAGTGGACCTATATGTTTTGTTGCTGCTGAAGAACGTATGAAGCAAGTCTCAAGCCCATGTCTACTGATAAGCAAGACATTTAGTACAGTGGGAATGTTGATATATTTTATATTGCCTCTTTTGCACCAAAGTATTACTGAGAAATCAAAAGATAAACATTTAATCATAATACAGCTCCAAGATAAACCTGTGGGCGGTTTGTGAAGAATAACATAGATTAAACAGCTGTGAAAGTCATAATGATAACATTTTATCACTGATATCACCAAGTGGCAAAATGATAAGGAATTGGATAATGTGAGAGAAATGGAAAATGATGAAGGAAATTAACATTTTTTTGTTTTGTAATATATGATTATTAAGAAGACATCTTAACGCTGGAACAGTGCGATTTTGCAAGTGACAGGCAAAGAACAAGCGTCTGACTGAATGGTCATACGGCACGTGTATGGGTGCTCGGTACGTGTATGCAGGGTGAGACCAGGGTGCAGAATTGCCGTTATTTGGGCACTTGTTTGTCGCCGGTCATGTGCAAAATTATACATCTGTAATTGCTTTAGACTCCATTAAATGTGATTAGATATTCAGCCATTGGGACATTTTGCGGTAGATCACTCTAGTCTCCACAACTGTAGTGGCCTCACAGGGAAGAACCATTTACAGCTGAAATAGATTTTCCTCCAGTCTATGGGTATGACCTCTTGTCTTTCATTCACCATAATGAGAGAAAGTTCCCCTGGAACTGTAGAACTGGTATTATTGATCTTTCATTGAATAGATCAATATATTACAGAGGGAGATGGCACGTGTGTAGAGCTGCTGTCTGCCTAAAGACTAAGGAGATGCAGACACAATCAGAAGTAGCTGGGTATTTATGTCGGACATCTAGAAAGATGTTTGTTTGAAAAACGAAATTTATGGTTTTTTTTTTAATTTAGTTCTTCTGTAATTCTAATACTAATCTAAAAGCTGTAAAGACATCAAGGCGTATGTAATAGGGTGATTAAACTGCCCTTAATTGTTCAAATGCTGGGGAATGTTCCTAAAAACTCAGTAGATTTGGGCTAATGAGACATTCTGTAGATATTTCAGCAAATCCATAGTAAGTTGAATCATCGCTAAATCAAATATACAGTGATCAGGATAAAAAGAACCTTCACATATATAAAAGTTCTGCATTATTATCATCCTTACTTCACAATAGGGCAAGAAATGACCAAGAAGTAACAAACAATTCAGTGATCTATGGAGGGCTTACAACCTGTGCTGCACAATATAAAGTCCCCTGTAAGTAGTCAGGTATGTAAGGAAATCATCTTATCCATCATGTTCTAACAGCAGTACGCTTCACTTACTTGCTGGATAGGCACAAAATGCCATTTTCGTAGTATTGGGCTTTAAAGGAAACTAACAATGAAGAGAGCAGTGAACATTAATCATTTACTTAGCTCCACCAATTGTTACTAAAGGGCACTTGCAAGGATAATTGCACATGGATATTTTATCAAGGCAGAGATAGACTTATCCAGATCCAATTGTCCTACAAAGGTTTGCGAAGGTAATAAACCTAACTCTAATTAAGTTTATTCAATTTTCATTGCACAGTGATGTCTGGCGTTATAGTTCTGCAGTTGAATCAAAACTCACCTGCTGCAAAGTGGGGGTCACAAGCATATCTGTCAGGAGGAGGGTGTATGATGGTGGTGCGCCAGAGGCAGGGACGTTTTTTGTCATAGGCCACCTATGTTGAACCAGCGCGCCCAGTGTTCTCTCCTGAATCTCCCTGTCAGCTTTTACTTGCTGTGTTAGAACTGCTCTACTTTTTCATCTGCTTTAATCTGCAACATTATAGTGAGTAGAGAGCCTTAACTCAGCTCACTCAACTTGGAAACAATGTTGCAAATGAACTGAAGGTGAAGGAAGGAGGGGGGAGGATGAGCTCAGCTAATAGTACTGAGGAGAACAGTTCTAAAAGGACAAGTAAAAGCTGCTGCAGACTTTATAACAGTGGCCCCTGTGACTAGCAGCCATGAGTTTACTATCCCTGCCTCTTTCTTCCTTCCACCCAACTCTCCAATTAGAACTTAGAGTAGGTGAGGAGTGAACAATTCAATGGAGGGGACATGGAAAGCAGGTACGTACTTTATATCATGTCAATGCTGGCAGCTGAAAGGGTTAATGGTAATACTCTGCTGGTACTGAATGTAATGGCAATGCCAAGTGATGGCATTAAAAGTATTGAAGACAATACTCTGATGGCACATACAGTGTTAATGGCAAGACTTTGGCACTGAAAGTGAAAATGTACTGAAACTTAAAGTGTTAATTAGGTAAGTCTGCTGGCACTGAAGGGTTAATGGTAATACTCTGCTGTAACTGAGAGTGGTAATGGCAATACTACGGGGAAGTCTGCTGGCACTGAAGGGTTAATGGCATTGGCAATACTCTGGGAAAGTGCTGGCACTGAAAGCATTAATGCCAATACTCTTGGAGGGCTAGCCCACACTAATGCGCTATGGCATTACGATCTGATCACACTTTTAAAAGAGCACAGTAGTGTTTGCCTATGGGGGTGGCCACATCACCTCCGTCGGTGTCCTCTGAGCTGCAATTCACTTATCAGAGTGAATGAATCACATTTTTGGTGCTATCTGCATATGCTCCAGTAAGGGCAAATTACACACTTTTATAAATATCCCCCTAAGTGCGTGCAATGTTTATACACAGAGTGGGTCATTTCTGTGTTTTCATCTATGTTGCAATTACATACAGACCATCCTACAAGAATTGCTATTGTTTTACTGTAAATGGGATTTGTGCTAAAATGGGTAGAATTAGGAACACTTGATAGCCTAGCTGGCTATTCATATTTCAAATAAAGTGAAGACCTTTTTGTGGAATAATAAATTCAGTTTAAACTGTTCCATTCCATATGCCTCATTTCTCTGTAAGAGAAAAATGTTAACCAGGTGCATACAGATTTTACAGAAAAGGCACATTTGTCATGTTCTAGCACATTGAGAGATCAGTGAATAAAAAAAATTTGTAATGAAGTTCCTGCCTGAACAGACTAAATGACTTTAAGAAGAAGCAGATATTGCCAAGATACCAGCAGACAGGTACAGTTGTCAGTGGCTTCTAATTGGTTTGCATTGTTTTATCACCTAAAGGTCCATATACATTAGAACTAACCTCCCAACAGATCCTGTGATATTCAAGCAATTTCTTGCTGAAGAATTGCTTGAATGTTGCAGGATCGGTTGGGAGGTGAGTTCAATGTATAGGCACCCTAACATATGCAATGGTTATTAAATAATACAATTGTACAGTTCAGGAATTCAAAATATTGAAAAACCTAAATACATTAGAGCGCCATATGAAAATGTAATTGTGTCCTGCTTCATTTGTGTACTTATTTTAAAATAAATAAATATAGAGCTTATTATTTACATAGTGGGTGCTGTAAAGTAATGATAGAAAAGAATGAATAGCACATTAAAGGATAACTGTATTAGCTCAATGCATTTTTTAAATTACTTTAGAAAGAGTAAAGGTACGCAGCCCTCCCCATACATCTTTTCCTGATTTCCAGCCTCTCTCTGCCTTCAATTAGCCATGCTGTGAATGGGACGTAACAATTCTGTCTGCCTGTAACTGTCACTCAACACTAGCATGCGAGAAAACACTCCTCCCAACCTTTTTAGTTTGATTATGTAGCAACAGGACATAACAAGTTTGTTTGACTGGCAGAGGAGGAGAGAGGTTGTAACAGACATGCCCACCAGCCAATGACAAGTGTTATGTTAATCAGGGCCCTGGTCTGTCTAGGAGGCGGGCTTTTAGCGCTCATCTTTGCTGTGTGATATCTAAGGGAGGGCAGCACAGCTGTAAATGTGAGTCAGTGATTTCAGCTGCTGAAAGTGTGGGCATGTAATGGGGGTGATGTTGTTTTTTTTGATATTGTTGTCTTTTAACTGATTTGTTTCTGATACCATATTGATGCTGAGTGATGGGCAGTATATCAACTGGGACATGTCTTCCTTGTTTTAAATGCAGTTTATTAGCAGAGCAATATTAAATGAGATAAGAATGAATTTAAAATACTGTATATATTTGTTTATTTATATCTTTGCCTGTCAATGCCAGCTAGGATCAGGAGTACAAGATAGCTCCAGTCTTGCACTATAGAACTAAAAACTTCCTCTATTGATTCTATTGCCTCAGCTTGACTATTTTGTTAGTCATTTGAAGGGAATTACTCTGGTAGCCCTCTAAAAGGAAAGTATTGATACAGTTTTCATTCTTAAAAATCTGCCACTGTAAATCCTTAACAAAACAGTAGTAAATCACAGAGGACAGTACCCAAAATGGGACTTCTTTAGTTAAAGCATTGATTATATCTGATTAATGTCTTCACAATATGCAGAGCATGATTCTGATGTATTTCTTATGTTTTAGCTTACTTAGAATGTATCTTGCTTGGCACATAATCATTTAAAAATGTGGTGTTTTTAAAGGGATTGAAGGGATACCACATATTCAGGGAGATTCAATAAAAGTTCTTATCATTAAAAATGGTGCTAATTTTGCCCCAATCAATCAGATGTTATATTTCAAATAACATCTGATTGGTTGGGCACAATTAGCACCATTTTAAAGGATAAGAACTTTTATTGAATAACCCTGATTGTTTTTTACTGTGATAGTAAAGGATGTTTTATTATTTAGACATTGCCATCATTGGTATGGAATACGTGCAAACAGCATCTCCATTTAATTATCACATGCTACTAAGTACTTCCATCTAGTGAGATGTTGGTAGATGATCCTGTATTGGATTCCTGTAATAGAGAATCAGTGAAACCAACTGTAGCATTGTAGTTACAGTACCCATTCAATCATTTTGATGCAGTTTGATTAATAAAAGCAAATGTCTAATTGGTTTCTCTGGGTTACTGCATATTTTCAAAACAGTTTTACGTGTTTTCTTAAGTTTAGTGGGATGTATATGTAGGTAGTAGTGTTTATGTTTGTGTTCTGTGAAATGTGGACCTTTAGTATCATGTCCTTATTGTTTAATAAGCATCAGATGAACCATGTTCATGCCCAGACATACATATGTAACTAACTGTCTTCCAAAGCTGCTGTTTTTCTGGAACAGAAGAATTCTTTCTTTTCTGTCTGAGAAAGTTACATCCAACACAGAATTGTTCTCTCAGTGAGTTCTACAATTTATTTTCTGGTATCTGAAGCGTAAGATGTTTACTCAAACTCTTTAATACTTCGCAGGAGCTGTGCCAACATTAGGAGCACTGTTACTTTTCTTTCTGCCTTAGATAACCTATAAAAGAATCAAAACAGATTGAAGATTGGATATGGAATGAAATATCGATTATTACTTTTCAATCTTGCCACTTATTCTGTTTCCAAAAGGAAAGATTATGGACCTCAATAAAACATCCACAAACAAACGTTAGGTTTCTTATGTCCGCAATTAACATTTTATTGACAACCACATAAAGCGGATCACATAGCAAACCCTTAAAGCTGGAACGTCTTATCATGTTATTTACCAGTATAACATTTATACCAGTATAACATCCGGTGAAATCATCGCTGCTCTGCTTCGTATTTGTATTGTATTTGCCCTGGGCAAATACAATATTTAGATAATATTTTGATAAGATAAAATAAGAATTTTTTTTATTGTAAATGGAGAGGCTTACTAATAAATGTAGAAATGAGTGCCATATCTACACCAAAGGGGCTGAAGTATCTAAATTTAATTAAGTAGTTATTTCAAATCCCATGTGTGCTCCGACTTCTTCGAATTATTTTTATATATATAAATAAACACCGCATTTTTGTTTTCACTAAGTCCTGCGAGTGCGCCCCTTTCTTTGATTGATAGTGCTGCTGTGGAGGAAAGTGTTGCTCTAAGTTTGTTCCTGGCTCCACTTGCATTGATTGAAGAACAGGAGGTAAGGCATAGCTCCTTATCCTCCCGGTCTTCAGTCAATGCATTAAAGAATAGTTCACTTTGGTAGTTGCCCTGTGATCCAGACATTTGTCCCACATCGGTTTGACTATCCATGTGGAAAGCTAAATTTTATCGGCCATCTGGTTCTGTCCCTGGGCTGAATTGTTAACAGACAGACAGGGCTATGTACCAACAGGCGCACCGCTCCTGTTTTGGAGTCGCGGCAAGAGATGTTAAATGCCGAAATCGACATTTTATTGCGGCACTTTAAACGCCAGCTAATAGCTGCCATTAAAAGTTCCGGAATAGAACAGCACCAGGTAGTGATGTTCCGAGCACCGTTATCGGCATATATCGCCGGACTGTTTGCACCGGGTTGCCGATAGCGGCCCTCGGTACATCGCCCTGAGAGTCTGAGATAATAATAATATATATGATAATAATATATAATAATAATAATAACAATTTGAGGAATGAAAGAAAATCCTTTGCTTTAAATCTTTTTTTTTTTTTTACTTTAAATATTGCGTTAAAGGCATGCACAGTGACAGAGATTTATTAGCAGAATATCATCTGTTTCCTGGCTGTTTAGGAATAGTGGCAAGACCTTAAGTTGGATGGGACTTTTAGGATACCGGGGAAAACCACAGTAAGAGTAATCAATGGCAAGTTTATAAACATAAGTAGTGTGAAAGAAATGGGAATGAGTATAAAAAAGTAAAAATTAAATGTTCAGTTAGCCCCTTATTGCTTCCTGGTGGGCCTTTAATTTTCTGGTCAGCTCAACAGCAAAATCCGACGGCTCTAAAGCTGGGTACGAACCTTTATATTCTTCATCCCGACTGACTGTTCAGCACACAAAGTCATCCTGGGAACTCCCAGTGCTTGGAGCATCCTGTTTATTGAACATTTTCTATTTGTATAGAAAGTGGATAGAAATTGGTTTCATGAGCAAGGTGCTTTTTACATTGGATCTTGGGGGAGATACATATAAACAGTAGTATATACAAGCATTATTGTTATTTGGTAATTTTTTTTTAATTTTATAATAAAATGTAACTTTAGAGCAAATCTACACTCTTTGTGTCTGTAGATAGATAGATAGATAGATAGATATAGATTGAAATTTTATCATCCAGTACTTTTGAGTTTCCCTTTACTCTACTAAAACACCTTTAAAATGCTGCTGAGTCTTAAGGCTCATACATCGGCCAAACCTTTCTTTTTGGCCGACACGGCACGATTGTGGGCCGAAAGGGGCACTCATACACATCTTGCTTAGCAGGTAGGCCCCTGTGATCGCACATATGAGCCTTTAGATTCCAGCTTGCAGCAAGGCAAGTGACCTAACATTGAGAACATATTAGGAGTCAGGAACCTAACATACCCTAGTTGACCTAAAAGTCTGCACTATAAATTTTATGTGTAACCAGTCAACATGCCCTTTCTACCTATCTTCCAGCACAGTTAAGCAACAGAGTTTGCATTCTGATGTGTTGTTAGGATCACTATCTGCAGCATTCACAATTCATAGTGACATTGACTATTGCAGCTACTCGATAGCATTTATTTTAAGAAAAAACGGGGGGCAAGGCTTATTCTAGTAAGTGGTGGGGTGCTGGGAAGATTATCTGCTTAATTAAGAAGAAAACTGCACAATATATACAATGGTGGGGGGGTTGCATTTACAATTTAAATAATGGCCCTTGCTGATTTCACGCAATGGATTGTGCCATTAAAATTTCAGTGTGCATCTCATCCATTCTTTTAAATCATGTGCACATATAATATCTCTGCTACATTTTAAAAATCATTACAGTACAACAAAAATATTAACATATGTCAATGTGACAGCAAACAAAGTGCCATCAAATTGTTTGTCGTGAAATCCATTTTGAATCAGCCATCTTTAATATAGCTCAAATCAATATGCATGCAAATGACTGAGAATTCTTTTTGTTCTGAATATTCACTGGCACGTGGCTTATCACACAGACTTACCCCAGCCACCTTGTTTCGCATGAATAGCAAACTGATTCTAATAGCCTCTTACACTTTGAATAAAGGTGCCAGAAAAATATTTCGTTAAATGAATGCTCTGATTATCTTTGTTATCAAACTGCAATTGTTCTTCTGTTTTGGTAGAGTGTAGCATTAATTTGAACAGTCATTTGGAATACAGTTTCTTTATGCATTTATTCAGGGTCTGACAGGGAATCATTCTGAAAAGACTTTTATGGAAAATATACCTTGAATTATAAGTGGGTTAAACCAGACATTACGTCGAAGACCTTTTTTATATAAAAATTATATTACATTACATTACAATTACATTAAATTCTGTATTATTTCTGTATTATTTAGCCAGGTACTTTTGGATTGCCAAACGGATTTTATTTGGTTGGTGAGTTGGATGATATTAGAAGGGGGGACTTGGCCCTGTTAATTCAACCCAGTCAGATCTACCACGCAGGTTGGAAATAATGTTATTTCCAACCTGACCAATCACTCCTTACCATTTTTTCAGCAAAATAGGCTTGACTGAGCATTTAACATGTTGGTAAATCACAGACATTTCTTCGTCTTCAATGGGTCACAAGATTGGTCAGGCTAAAATATCGTCCTGGGCACTTTACTACTAGTCATACCAGTTTAAAACTCTTTGTGGGTTGGGGCTCACTTTTACTGCTACTGTAACTTCCTTGGAAATAATTGGCAGCTACGTAACAATTCATCTACAATTCTCCCCAACAGATGATTAACCCTGATTTTACTTTGTTCTGCTGGTATGCGTATTGGAAAGTGTTTACATCTCAGCAAGACAAAATAATAGACATTACACATTTCAGCAATTCTGTTGCCCAGTGGATTAGCTATGCCCTGCTGTGAAGAATCAGTCTGTGTAGTTCCTTTCACCTTCATGGAACATTCTATGTTGTTTAGAAGGGAGAAAAAGGTTATTTCATTACTCATACTTCTGTTTGTGCTCAAAATAGGAAAAAAATGTACCCAAGACCAGAAAAGCAGGTTACAGTAATAATTTTTAATCTTTCTGCAAATCCATCATAGGCAGGAAATGATGAGGCCTGGAATATTATACTAGAAATAGAATGTTTGTCTTTAGTTCCGTTGTGTCTGTAAATATAAGGGAATATTTATGAAAGGTTCTAAACATACTTACCACTGCCAATAAATATTATTGATGGTCATGAATTGAAATACTTGGTTTCATTGATTAGATTTGGCCTGGCGGTTATTTCTCGCTGCACAGTTCACTTGTTAGGTCATTGGATTTTCTTGTCACTCATCGAATGCCAAAGGCAAAGAAACTTAACTGTGGGCACTAGCTGTCAGAGTGAACTGTCAGGGACTGGCAGCTGCCACTATGCACTGCGTATCAAATGATTAGTAGGGTATGGTGTGAAATTACAAGGATGAACAGGCTTGTTGATAAATTGTTATTGTGTAATAAAAAATCCCTTAGGGAGGGGTATATGATTCCTATCTAACAATATGTCACGTATCAAAAACTTTTTTCTGTTTGTAACAGTGTGCAGTATTGCAGCCAGTGTAGCGTGCTTCCATTTAAAGAAACCTGTCAAAAAAATCCCATTTTTTTCCTTTTTATATCCATGTTATTATAAACTGCAGCACTAGACAGTGAGCTGTTCAAGAGGAGCCAAATGCCGCGGGGATTAATAAAGAATCTTGCTACACTTTAGCCTGTCAAGCATGGGTAAGGGATCCATAGTTATTTCTGAGATGGATTGTAAGGCAGGTTCTGAAACAGATTTACAATGCATCCTTCCATAAAAGCATATAACAGAAGCAATTCAATTAAATAAGAGGATTTTTACAGTATTGGCTTCCTTTCGATGATAACATAGAGAACGTCTTAATTTTAAAAAAAACACTGAAAACTGTATGATTTCATATCCAGTAATTTAGTTTCATATATAGCTCTGCACACATTTTGCAATTTGTCCTATTATATCAACACCTGCATAAAGAGCCTGCAGTCTTAGGCCATAACACACACTCACAACCTAACATTACGGATGTGAGCGATGACAGAGCACCCTGAGGAAACTCATGGAACCAATTTTACAAAACAATTCTATTGCATTAGAATAAATAAGTACTTGCCTGGGTGAAAATCTTTCTTAACTCAGTTGTTTTTTATGCACCCTGCTATCCAGTTGCTGAAACTGTTAAATCTGGCCAATCTGGTAAATCATTATGTAAAGACAAAAAAATGGTTGTGGTATGGATAAAGTCAGAGAAAACCTCTTCCCTGGAATTCTTCCCAATTCTAGAATATTCAGAGTTTATTCGAAAAATGTGGTTCTAGCGATAAATAATTTTGATGGATTTTATATTGCAATATTTATCTTTACCAGTCCCTTGTTATCTACTAATTTACTGCTCATTAGACTATATCATTCAGTTCACAATGCAAACTTGCAAAAAAAGATGGAACCTGCTACGTTTGCTGCAGTCTACCAGGTACTATGTTGTTTCTAGTTCTATAGGTTGTCAATTTATAATAAATATTTTAATTAATTAATCTACATTGTAACAACCCAACATTTGCATTATTTGATCATAATGAGATCTAAGTCATGTTTAAAGGAAATGGATTTCTAGAAACCATCAAATGGTCTTTGCAGCAGGGAAATGGAATTGCTTGTGTGCCATAGCTCCTTTAGGACTTGATATGTCACTGAACAGGGAAGTTAAAAAGGATTATGTATATTATAATGAGTGTTTGTTATTATGCTTGTATGATAGTTTCTACTGCTATGGCACCTGGCAGTGAATGCTGCACTTTTGAAAGAGCCAGGGGCGTAAGGTTAGATTAGATGCGAAAGCTTTAGATTAGATTGTATATTTAAAGGATATGTACACTGGGATTTTTTTTTATTGCCCATTACTATACTATAAACTATAATTCTTCCCAACTACCACTATACCATTTTTTTGTTGATCTGTCCCATTTTCCTTTAAATATCCAGTCTGAAACATCTTACATTTCAGCTGTCAATCAAGCTCCTTAGTATAATAAACTCTTCTGTTATGTAAAGTTTTGCAGTAGGTACAATGTTGACAGTTGGTATGCGAACTGCATGGTGGGAAATTCCTACCTACCTTATGCTAAAAGCATTTCATGTTAGGTGCCACGGCTGCAGAGGATGGATCCAGATCGGTCGGGGAACGATGGGATTTACGTTTAGATTACGTTAGATTACGGTCATTTGTCGGCATTCCGATCGGTTGGGAACAGCCCCTACACACTCAGGATAATATGTAAATCCCATTGTTCCCCGACGGGATTTACCCATTATAGTTCATATCTATGGCTACCTTTACTCTCCAAGTTCCCACAATTCACTAACAGATGTAAAGTGATTACTACATTGTGGAAGCCTGGAAGGTTAACATAGTGAATATTATGCTGCATCTCCCTGAGTATGTCTTCATAAACACCTTTTTTTGGCTTGAATATGACTGATTAATTAGAAACGACAAATAACACTAATGTGTAACTACAAAAGTGTAAATGTATTTAGATCCAGTTTTTACCTACACTGAGGAAAAAGCAAAGCTTTAAAGAGCAGACTAAGCAGTAACTACATTCTTCACAGATGATTAAAAAATCACATTTCCGAAAGAGGATTGCTTCATAAAAGTGTGTGCTTTGGGAATCATTGCAATAAGTCTTCTTACACAGTTGGCTTTGAAAGAGTATTCCCAAAGAGAAGCACACATCAGCAACCAGATCTTTAGTTTAGTTCCCCTCTTTTTCAGAAATTAACTTATCTCAGTTTCTAATAGAACAAGAAAATCAGTGTAGTCTTATGAATGGATTATTCTGGAGAATTTCACACCCGCTTTAATACATCTAGGCTAGAAGCTTGTTAATCCCTGTTAATTGACTGCATTGATGTAGTTTTCCAAACTTCAAGAGTAAAGAGCTGTTGTTAAATGCGTTTTATTACTGAATTGTTTAAGCAGCTTAGAATAATGTGACACTCCCACATTATATACTGATCTATGAAGGATTAAGGGGGAGTCTCTCCTGGATCTGTAAAGCTGGGTACACTTATTACTGATAAAGGGCTGTCAGTGGGATTGGTCCCTTTTTGTCAATGTCTGTACCCATGCAACAAACATTCAGGTTTGGCATTGGAAACAGCTCTAATGGCCCCGAAAGTTTCCCTTGCCCCGGTCAGCTCCCTGTACTGTAGTATAGGTAGTTGACGTTGATCGTTAAGGTGTATGGCAGTCCCAAAGAATCTTACAGATTATCAGGGAGATTCAATAAAAGTTTTTATTGTTCAAAATGGTGCTAATTTAGTCCCAACCAATCAGATCTTATTTAACATTTGAAAGCTAACATCTGGTTGGTTGGGGCAAAATTAGCACCATTTTAAACGATAAGAACTTTTATTGAATAACCCTGTATGTCCGTTATCTTTCAAAGATTAGTACAGTGTGTACCCACCTTGGCTAGGTACACAGACAGATGTTTCCAATATGGCCGATTGTAATTCAGCTAGTCATTAGGTGGTCACGAGCAATACCAAAATATTGGTCAGTTGTCCCTAAATATCTGCTTTTGTGTACACAGCCTTAGTTTATAGGAGCCAACCAGCCACCCTCAATCCACATAAAAATAATATATATAGAAATGCAAATTCTTTTAATAATGAAATAATAAACAGGCAATAGCCCTGATATAACCAATATCTATGTATAACCTTGCCATGTCTTAATTTGCATCTTCCAAAAAGAACACAAATTTAATTCAATTGTCAGAAAAATAAATTTGGCTCATTGTATCCTGACAAGCTAATTCTGCATAAAGACATCCATTTTCAGGAGAACTGAAATTTTGAGCAACTAGCAGGCTGAGTGCAGGAAACCACAAAAAAGGTGACCTTGTCTGACAAATTGTGCTGCCGTGTACTTTCATTAATAGGTTCAGACAGAAGTGCATCAAGTGAGACGCCAGTTCATTGTTAAATCAGGGCCATACATTGTCTCTTTGTGTCAGATTGTGTAGGACATGTTCATTTTACTCTGGCTGGCAGGTGCAGGCACTTAGCAGTGCTTTCATAGGAACTTTAATTATTATCACTTAGCAACAAAAAGCAACCTGTTTACTCAATTAAGCACAACCACACACAGGTAAGGAAAGTCCTTAGAGAAACAGCACTATAGCGTGACAATCCCTTGTATTTTTACAAAAGGTACAGTACTATGGTATGGTGACTGGATACCAAACTTCCTTTGGTGTATGAATATGGGATGAGTCATGATCTTTTACATAGGGTTGTTATATTATTTTTCTCTCATTAAAATAATTGCAATAACAGCTATATTTCTATATATTTCTCAAATCCTACTTAGATGGAAAAGAGTATAAAGTGGTGATAATTAACTATTATTATTATTGAAGATTTATATAGCGCCAACATTTTCCGTAGCGCTTTACAATTACATGTATACATTCACATCAGGCCCTGCCCCGAAGAGCTTACAATCTAAGCACATTTATTTGACACATACACCCTATCAGTAGGTCTTTATGATTGTGGGGGAAACCAGAGTGCCCGAAGGAAACCCACGCAAGCACGGGGAGAACATACAAACTCCTTGCAGATGTGTCCAAGGGTGGAATTGAACTCAGGACTTCAGAGCTGCAAGGCCTCAGTGCCAATCACTGAGCCACTATGCTGTATTGCCCATTCTCCATACTTAATGTATCCCAAGCATCCACACAAAATGTATTTGTTGTATAAATGCCCTGTACTAAAGATGACATTTGTCTTATTGTTTTATTTGGAATGCTGCAATACTGCAACTCCAAGTCCTCCAAGTAGGTGGAGGATACTAGTACTGTATATATTGAACAGTACATATTGAACAGTCCCTTTTCCTGTACTTAAGTGTCAAGGATTTATAAGCTGGTATCATAGCAGGAGTCACAGTAAGAAGTGAGTTAACATGTAATTGGAGCTGAAAGTAACCTGTCATTGCAAAGATACCACATTTCCCAGTTTACCTGCACACACATTTGATAAGCTGTAGTTGGGAGTACAGCTGGTGTGTATGTAAAGGAACAAGAGGGATACTTAATGCTGTACCTGCTCTACTGCTCACTGACTTTTTGATACAATTAAAACCAAAATATGTAGTATCCAATGTGACTTACTAGCTTCTATACCTAATTTATTACATTTTGTTCTGTGTCTGTTCCTGCAAGGTTGTTTAGTCGCCCTCTGTCATGCAGCTTTGGCTACTGCAGTTTCCAGGGCCACTACTGGTCCAGCGAATTTGATTCTGATTCGCTTGAATCAGTGTTGTAAATCATGCTATACGATGATCAGATTTGAAACCCAACCCTTTGGGGATCATAAATGCAAAATCTAAAGGAAGCATTGTGACCTGAAAGAGGGAACACTAAAGGTGGCCATACACTAGAAAGATTTTACTTACCCGACTGAGCGATCCCACAACATTACACCGGTCCTGCCAGAAGCGCCTTTCCCGTTCTTCTTTGCGACCGACATGCGATCGCAAAATGAATGGGATTTGTGATCGCATGTCGGTCGCAAAGAATGGGAAAGGCAGTTCCAGCAGGATTGGTCTAATGTCTTGAGATCGCTCGGTCGGGTAAGTAAAATCTTTCTAGTGTATGGCCACCTTTAGTTGCAAAATGTGTGTCAGACTCACTTTTCTAACTAGACTGTGTGAAATGGACCTGTGTGACTACATTGCCAGATGTACTCCCTCCAGCAAGTAGTTGTTTGTAGCACACAGGCTTGTGATCGTTGGTAGCAGGATGAATCTACACACTGACTTGGGTGGACAAACACATTTCCATGGATTTCACATATATTGGTAAAGGACAATATTTAGTACAAATGCCAAAAACTGATTTGTACAGTATGTTTACTATACATACTGTACATACATACATATTTACAGCATACATACATATTTACAGCATTACACTTTTCACATTCAGCACTATATCTTAGTCACATTATACAGTACCTCAAATTGAAAGTCCTTCTGGCAAAGATTGTGTTGCAGAATTGGCTGCTTCTAGCTAATTTCAACACATGAAAACCTTTATCCCTGTATGACAGATTTGTCAAACATTCACTCCTCCAGCTGTGCTCAACTACAACTCATCAGATAGTCAACAGATGATGGTAATTGTAGCTCAGAGCAACTGGAGGACTGTGAATCTGAAAACCCATTAAGTTCCAAGCTCTATTATTATTGCTTAAAAGTGACTTGTTAATATGCCTATGTAATTTATTTATCTCATTTATTATAATTGTGGATTTATTTTTAGCCATTTTCTATTTTTATAGTATCTCCTTTAAAAGGTGAAAGAAGTTATATCCTGTTAAATGAAACTTTTCTGTATTGCTGCAGTTGTGCACTTCCCAGAGAAGGTTATACACAGTTATGCTGGCTATACATTAGGAAAACTGAATCAAATGTTTTTACGATCTTTATAACAATCAGCATTGTGGTTAATGGCATTCAATGTTAATCACTTGTCAATTATATTATTTGGTTATAGATAGGTTTGGCAAAAAATGTCACCAATAAATGTCTATAAGATCCCACACACACTGGTACATAAACTATATCCTAATGCCCAGCCATCACAGACTGGTACACATAAGATGCCCTCATGCCCAGCCCCCACAAAATGGTTCATATAAGATGCCCCCATGCAAATCCCACACAGACTGGTACATATAAGATGCTCTAATGCCTATGCCACACAGACTAGTAAATATAAGATGCCCATCCCACACAGACTGGTAAATATAAGATGGCCTTATGCCCAGCCCACACAGACTGGTACATATAAGATGCCCCCATGCTCAGCCCATACAGACTGGTACATATATGATGCCACCAGCTCACACATAAGATGCTCAGACTGAGTTTACAGTCACTTACCAGGGCCCCAGTGGCATCCACTTGAAAGATCTCTTAAAATCCCTGCACTGACGCAGGCCGCAACTGCACCCTGCAAGGTCACACACGGTTTTGTTTATGGTAGGCACGCCCCTGTTACCTCCCAATATTGTTTTGTTGAGGAGCTAAAACATGTACAGTTTTCAACTGCCAGGAAGCCTGGCAGAAGCAGTTTTCTTCATGCTGGTGCTCCTCATGGAAATTAAATGAAATTGGAAATCCTACCTCCCTACCCCAGGTACTTTTCATTTTAACAGTTTTTTTTTTGTTTTTTTTATATGCACTTTAGATAGGTTATTATCTACAAAGGGTTTCAGTTATCCAGAACATACCAATATCTAATAGTATTCAAATTTAGCTGAAATGATTAGTGAAATGTCTTTTTAAACAAGTCCATTTTAATCGGATTTTATAATAGGTGTAGGTGGGTTAATGTGTATTTTCAGGACTTTTAGCTACATACCTGTTTGTGTTGCTTTTGAAATGCTTTTGTTTTTTTGTTTGTTTCTTATCAACTCTAGCATCCAAATGGCACCTTGTACAAAATATCTAACGGAAACTGAAGTTTTGTACTGTACTTACATAGTTACATAGCGTGGAAGCATGAATAAAGACATACCTTTATCTAGTCCATACTTTTTACATTACCCATGATCCCTGCTAGTTGATCCAGAATTAACTTTCAGCAAACATTTGTAAATATTCAGCAATTCTGATAATAACAGCACCGATTAAATTTATAATGTTGGGTATTTTGGATTTACACACTTTCATTGGTACATTATTTAAAAAAATATAAATATCCTTTTTGCCATCAATACCCGTCTTTTAGTAAAAAAACATAAGGGACCAATCAGGAAAGTCATCAGAAAACTGCAAAGATACAGTTAGAATCCTAAAAAAACAGTAGTTGAAGCTGTCCTTACATAGAATAGCATTATGGTACAACTTAACCATGCTGTCCAACACTGAACTAGGAATCTGGAACTATTTGGCAACCTACACACAGGAAAATGTTTTATCATGTATTAAGTAAACTTTTGTACTGAAGGTTTTGCATTTCTTTTTACAGATAAATTGCCTATAGACTAGAACTAGAAGACAGACTAAAAAAGTAAGTACTGAGTTTTTAATATAAAGCTTAAAATGTTTCCCCATTTGTCTTAAATATTCAATTTTATTTATGTGAATCATAGATTCTAGTGGTGGTGTCTCTTACTTTTAGATTTTTAGAGAAGCACTAAATAGAAATACAGCCCTGATTTGGAAATACCTCCTTCACAAGTTCTTGCAAATCAGCCTCACTAAAAATAGGTTTTAATGTTAATATGTTGTAATGCAATATCTCACCTGGCCACTGGCAATGTTATTCCCAAGGCAACAGTAAAATGGTCTACCAATTCAATTTCAAATTGAGCTGAGCCTGGTGACCTCATTAAAATATGCTACAAAATCTACAGCACATGTATATTTTTACTTAAAATGATGATTTTTTTTCATTGTTACAGATATTTCCATTTTCCAATGGTAAGGCAGATAATTAGTGTTACTACTATTTAGCTTTTTTCTAAATGGGAAATTTAGTCTGCAACACATTTATCCGAAACCAGAAACAGCTGATTAAAACAATATGGCACTTGCCTTTCTATGAAAGCATTTTTGTGTTCCTTAACCACATACACATATATAGTGAGATACAAATATTTCACTGCATTAGTCTTCTTCACTCCATTCCACCCCTCCCTCTGTCCACTGGTACAGAAATGCTCAGTGTGCTATATTGAGGGAGAGAAGGAGAGAGGATTTACATAATGAGATGTCTTTTATGTCAAGAGTTGGAGGAAGTGGTGAAAAGACTTAAAGGGCATGTCCACCCCAAAACTATAATCCCCCCACTACTGGCCCCATTGTGTAGTGTAGTTTAATCCTTACCTTACATCCCAGCTCCATCTGGTTCTTCTGCTATCCCCCCCTAAAGTCCAAAAAAACGCCCACCAGGAGTACTGCAGAGTCCATATAGGACTCTGCCTCCTGTCTCTCCTCCGGGAGAATTTTGCCATGCGCAGAAGAGCCCTCCCTCTCCCTCCCGATTAGGATTCCCTCCCCCTAGTGTAAAAATCTTTTTATATAATATTCCCCCTGTCAGCCCAGCCCCAACCGCTATATTTTTATTATCAGAAAGTGCTCCAAACATTACTTACTTTCCCTCTTTCCTCCGCCGCACTGAACTCCCGGCAGCCGCGTCCGTGATTGGCTGCCGCTCAGCCAATCACAGACGCGACTGCCGGTCCCGCCCCTGCATTTGCTTGCATTTTCTCGCAAGCAGAGGGCCTGGCAGCGTGGCGGAGGAAAGAGGGAAGGTAAGTAATGTTGGGGCACTTTCGGATAATAAAAATATAGCGGTTGGGGCATTAAAGAACCCGTAGTGTGAACATAATGTTAATCAATAGTTTCTTATTAAAGGGTATCTCCACCATAAATAAAACTTTTTTGTAAGCCACCCATACCCAAACACCAGGTTAGATTTCTAAAAAAAAAGCATCAAAAACATACTTAATGCCTTCGCTCCCACAGCTGTCTCCTCCCAGCCCTCTGTTTGCAGGAAGTTGCTGACGTGGCTGCCGGCTATGAAGTCAGTAAAAAAAATTAAATCTAACATGCGGTTGGGGTGTGCAGGGGTGGGCTACACTGCAAAAAAGTAATTTTATTGTAGGGGCCGAGGCAGGCATGAAGGGATCCACTAGGGTGGAAGGGAGGTGGTTAAGGGCTCCCCTGCGCATGCCAGAATACCTCCCAGAGGCAAGAGAAGAGGCGGAAAACCTTTCTCAGGAAGACAGCTCCTACTCTTCAGTTTCCTTGCTTTGGACAAGCACTGCACGGGAGTTTCAGTGCCAGAATAGAATACATATTTTGTAAATTACAATGTGCCGATGCACAAAAACTTGATAAAAATAACACAGAATATTTTATCTGTAAATATTAAGGCAAATTATCAGCAGTCACCCGTATATACTCGAGTATAAACCGAGTTTTTCAGCTGTAAAATCAGCCTGAAAACTTGGACTCGGTTTATACTCGAGTCACTACTTACTTTAGCACCCCGGCAGCCGCACTTCATTCCTTTACTGGCACGCCGGCCGACGTCATGCCCGGCGCCAATTAGTGACGTCAGCCAGCGCGCCAGTACTGGGAATGAGTGTCGGATGCCGGAATGGAGAGGACGCCGGAATGCTTACCTGATCGCAGCTGCCGGAATGCTGATCTTCAATGCTGGCCCCAAGTTACTGGATGGAGAGAGCCCACACTACAAACTGAACTGGGTGGGAGGTGGCATTCAAGATGTTTGAAACTACAACTCCCAGCGCTTTATTAGCTGGGAGTTTTAGTTTCAAAACATCTTGAATGCCAAGTTTCTACTCCCTCGAGTCAACAACTTTTATTAGATTTTTTTAGGTGAGATTGGGTACCTCTTTTTTATACTCGAGTATATACGGTATGTAGCAAAAGCCCCTTTGGCAGAAATCACTTCATCCAGAGTTTAGTTGTAGCCAGATAACTGTCATTTTCTTCTTTTATTATTAATTTTTCTCTACACTTCTTTGTTAAAGCATTCGAGTTAAGATATATTCTTATTTTAAAATACGCTAAGAAATGATTTTTGAATTGTACTATTGTCTCCTGCTAGATGAGTGTGATATACTGACTGTATTTTAAAACAATGTATAAAGGAATTTTAAGACCATGAGGGCCCCTTCCTATTGGCTTTGCTTATTAAATTAAAATATTAAATAGAATGTAATTTCATTAAACCTAAGACAGTTGCTGAAAGCCAACCTTACCTGTGCATGTTTACATTGAAATGCAAACCATTTATTCTGTTTCATCCTGAAGTGTTAATGAAAGTCATACTTTTGATTCTGGTTTATATGGGTGTTTAATTTTTTTTTTTCTTGTATAAGTGAAATTTATTGGGACTTTTTGATGGAGAAGTTTTAGCTAGACGATAAAGGTGCCCACGGGACAGTCAGATTGGGGTGGGGCATGGATGGGTCAAGGTCTGGGCCAAGGAAGTTACCCCGTTACTGGCTGACCTGAGTCAGGTTGGGCAGTAAGGTATCTATAGCTTGTGGCTCTGTCTTATGTTCTCTTGGGGGAACACAGTGGTATTTTACCAGTTGTAGCAAAAAACTTGTGTGGCCATAAAATAATGTTGCTGATTTTTTATTTATTTATTTTTTTAACCACATTTATTTTTTTATCCACATCCTTATTTTATAGCTAAGGAGATGCTGCTTTATAAATTGGCCCCAAATTGGATCTCGATTTTGCAAAACAGAAGCTGGTGAAATTTCCTCACCAGCAAAAACATTATTTTAATCAGATAACAAGTGCACTGTTATTGTCTCAAATGAATTCTGTAGAAAGGTATTAACAACTGATGGGTCATCAACCAGCAAGGAAATCTCATACCCTGTCATACCATGCCAATGCAAATGTGTTTTTTGTTAAACTTGGCACTTTTAATAACAATATGTTATACAACATCTGCTTTACATTTATTATAGTGCCATGTTTACCTACAAGTATAAAAGTTTCCAGGATAACTTTACAGTTTTATGGGGAAAAAATGGAACATGGTTTCCCAGAAATAGCATTTAAAACACTGTATTATTACAGTTGTTAATTTCAAACCTCTGTGTAGCCCAAGGACATAGAATGGACAGGCTTCAGCATTGCCAATTGATATTTAAAATAATAGAATATTTCTGACATTAGAGAACATATGTTAATGAAGGAGGGGGAGAAGCGTGAAAACTGTCAGTTACTGCATGTGTATAATTCTCCTTTAAACGCTAACTGGTCTTCAAACAAATTAGGTTTAAATACAAAGCCTTTAGTTGAAGGTAAAAAAAATATGTAGGTAAAAAAAGTTTCAGCAGCTTGTTGCACGTGACCAGCTTGAAGTGATGTGATCAGCCTCTGCCTGGATTATTAGCCCTCTCAGCTGCAATTTTTCTTAAATGTCTGAGCAGGTACTTTCTGCCTTTCCCAGCATTAAGTCTTAAGAAACCATGTTCCCCTTGGAGAGTGGGGAGGCAAAAAGGGTAAGGGGATGTCACTCAAGTTGCTGGAAGCAGGAAGCTAAAACATTCTCTGCAATATTATTTCTCACAGGCTGCAGTCAGAGATGGGATTAGGAGCTCATTTTATTGGAAAGACTTCCGGCTTTTATTTAACAAGGACTTGTTTAGAGACCCCAGTTGCACATAAAGACTCGTACACACGTGCACTTGCGCATGTGACTGCTGTGCAATGTCTGTTCCAGGAGATAAACGTACATGTGTGCCCATTTGGTAGGACACACATGCGGCCACGCCAAGTGTGCGTTAGGTTGTAGTTGCATGCACAAATTGTGCATTTGTACAAAGCATTAGGCAGGCAGGTATCAGCACTTTAAAGGGGAAAACTAAAAAAATATCTTTGTCTCATCTTATTCTATAAACTCATACATGTAAGTATGCATACCTTAAATCAAGTACATTTTTTTGCTTAGGCTCAATATGATTAATTCATCAGTTATCATTATAACACAGAATGGTAGAGGGAATTTTCCACAATGCAATTCACACATATATCTGTTGTATTCAATTAGATCAACTGGACTTGAAATGTAGTTCTTGAAGACGTTTCGCTAGTCATCCGACTGGCTTTCTCAATTCAGAATGACTTGTACAAGAATCTGTGGCAATTATGTACCCTGGAAAATCCCAATTAGCATATCACAGCCAGGTGTTAAGGGTGTGATTAGATAGTGGCTAAGAGGTGTTATAGGAACGCCCAGATTAAGGTGTTAAAACAGCATTGTACATGGCAGACAGTTGGTGTCGAACCCCCCCCACCTCTATTTAGGCTTGGTTTCTTTATTTTCACATAAATGGCCTCCTTAACACCTCTCTTGAACCAGTCACGTTCCTTCGCCAGTATGTTAACATTCACAATCTTCAAAGGTATGCCCTTTATCCTTAAGATGCAGATACACGGCTGAGTCCTGACCCGAGGAATTGGCTCTTCTGTGCTGGGCCATACGTTGATGCAGTTGCTGTTTGGTCTCCCCCACATACAATACATTAAATTCACAAGGGAAGAGGTACAAAACAACAAACTGGCTTTCTTGGACTGCTGGTAAAAGTTAAGGAAAATGGTAAACTGGAAGTAGAGGTTTACAGAAAACCAACACACCAGATCAGTATTTGATGTTTGACTCCCCCCACCCTTTAGATCACAAGCTGGGGGTCATCAGAACCCTGCAACACAGAGCCGAGAACATCCCCACTAGCACAGAGGCGAAGGCTAAAGAAATGAAACATCTCAGAGGAGCCCTTAAAACTTGTGGATATCCAGACTGGGCCTTTGTCAAAAGAAGTAGAGGAAAGAAAAGAACATGAATACCAACAGTGAAGGGGAAAAGCAAGACAGGAGGAAGAACATGGTCATCCCATATGTAGCAGGGGTCTCCGAGAAATTAAGAAGTTTTCAAAAAACATCGTATCCCTGTCTGCTTTAACCAAACACCACACTGAGGCAGCAATTGGTACATCCGAAAGACCCAATACCAAAACACAAGAAAAGCGACATCATATATGCAGTGCAGTGCAGTGAAGAATGCTCTGATTTGTATGTGGGGGAGACCAAACAGCAACTGCATCAACGTATGGCCCAGCACAGAAGAGCCAATCCTCGGGTCAGGACTCAGCCGTGTATCTGCATCTTAAGGATAAGGACATACCTTTGAAGATTGTAATGTTACATACTGGCGAAGGAACGTGACTGGTTCAAGAGAGGTGTTAAGGAGCCATTTATGTGAAAATAAGAAAACCAAGCCTAAATAGAGGTGGGGGGGTTCGACACCAACTGTCTGCCATGTACAATGCTGTTTTAACACCTTACTCTGGGCGTTCCTATAACACCTACTAGCCACTATCTAATCACACCCTAACACCTGGCTGTGATATGCTATTGATTTTCCAGGGTACATAATTGCCACAGATTCTTGTCCAAGTCATTCTGAATTGAGAAAGCCAGTCGGATGACTAGCGAAACGTCTTCAAGAACTACATTTCAAGTCCAGTTGATCTAATTGAATACAACAGATATACCATAACCTGGATGAATGAAAACCTTCACAAGCAATTCAACAATATCATCTGTCAAAACTTCATACAACATAGTAGCTAAAACTGCACACAGCAGATGAGTTTATGATAATAAGTTACTTGATTGCCAGCAATTATAGATTTGGGGTAAAAAAGTTAAAATTGGGCTTTAGTAGTAATTTAAGGCTTAAACCAGTTGTTCAGCTGTATTTAATACACATATATTATTGCAATATACAGCACTACAGACTTGACATTTTTGCTTTCTCTTATTTTAAAGTTAGATCTTTAAAATAACATTTTAATTAAATAAACACTAGCATCACATTGTTAGAGTTATGAATGTTGGATGTTAATTACCTGCATTTTTGTAAATGTTCATTTTTAATGAGACTTTAACCAGCATTTCCCTTTGTTCTTCTTACATTGCCCATGAACAACCTTCAAACAGTATAACCTTGTAATAAACTGCATCTCAATGCTGATTAGAACCATCTTAAAACCATGGGGTGTAGATTAATAAACATCGCTCAATAGGGCACATGAATTAAGATTCATGTAGCAAAGAAAAAGCATTCAGTTGTGGGTTTAGTAACACAAAGTTAATAAGGCCTATCAAAGTTAGCAAAGGCTGGATTATTTTTCAGTTATTTGTGAATTAATACACATTTGGTAGTTACATTATCTAATAATAACTTATTAATATCTTATGTGCCTGTTATAAATATTGGTGTATATATATATTATAGTATTATTATTATAATATTCTTGTACTTGTCTGCATCTATGCTGCTGGTTTCAGGTGTACAGAGACCAAACGTAACTAGCTGAAAAGAGGAAAAATACACAAATCCCTCCAAGACTGAATGGAAAGGGGCATACAAATGATCGCTATAGATGCAATAAACACATACTGTATATCCAAACAAATCATATGTGGCAGCATCCATAGTGGAAGGTAAATGACCTCAATGACTTAAAAACAGAGTTCAGGTTTAAAACTAGTAAGGTTTACTGTTAACAGAGTTTCAATCTTTCTCGATACTGACAATAACAATTATTTCTTATCTTTCTAATCATTTTTAGGAGAGGCTACAGTAACAATGGAGTGAGAGAGAATTTTAGAATAGAAAGCTGCTGAAAATAGCAGACAACCAGGAAGGTAGGAATAGGCTTTCCTACCACCCTGGGAAATCTGTTAATATAATTCCATTTTCAGACTGTAATTGCCCTTTTTTGTGCATGATTTTTGCACAAGGTTCTATTTTCCCTATAATTGACCTTTATACAGTATGGCCAAAACGTGTTCATTCGATTTAAGCATTGTTTGCTTATTCAGTCTTAATTAGTTATTAAAAAACACAATCTGGCCATATTGAAAATAATAAACCTCTTTAGGACTTGTTGTGGGCAAGAATCCTTTAACACAATATAATGTTCTGTTTAAAATGCATCCATCAATATCTGTATCTTTCACTGGGAAAATTTAATTGTGGAAAAACTGAAATATTTCTGTGCTCTTTCTCATTAATAATCCCTGGCTCTTTACCAGAGAATGAATTCCTTCCCTGTACAAATGATGGACGTTTAGCACTGACTAGTTCTATTTATCATAATGAGCCTTGTATCATATAGTATCTTCGGAATGAAATCTGTAAATGTTTGCTAAATGGATGAATGTATTTCACTGTGTTCGATAAACATAGCGTTGAATATTTATACACCACAAACTGTTCAATTACATCATTTTCTCCTCGCCAGTGGCTGTAAATAAAAGAAATCCGTGTGTGTTGGGGAAAATGCATAATTAAATAAAATGTTATCGAGAGACAGAAGCCATTAAAATATTGACATAAATAAACACCTGGTAGAGGTATATAATGAACAGGAAGGAAAAATAAAAAATATGTTAGAAAGGCTGAACGATATGGAATACATGGGGAGGAAAATATCATTGGAGGAATGAGAAATATTGGAAGTCAGTGCATGCTCAGTTTTCATGGTCCCAGTTAATTAGATTTAAGAGTTTTCCTGCCAGAATAATTGTAATTATTTTGCCCTTTAAATTCAAAATGCATTTAAAACAGAACATTGTCTGTAGTTACTCAAAAATGTAAAATATATTCTTGCTATATTCTATCTGCAGTTTATGTATTGTGTATGCAGTACAGGTAGTAATAAAGACTGTATTAGGCAAGATCAGAAATTTTAATTCTATATTTTAGTGTTCTATAAGAAAAACACAAAGATAGAATATAGCAAGATTATATTTTACAATTTTTAAAAAACTTTTTTAAAATTTGTATTCTGTAAGAGCAGAGATTCCTTTCTAAGATTAAATGAAAGGAATTTTGTGGTGGCTCAGTAGTAAGCACTGATGCCTTGCAGCACTGAACTTCTGAGTTGGAATCCACCCTTGGCACTGCAAGGAGTGTGTTCTCTCTTGTTTGTGTGGTTTTTCTACAGGCACTCTAGTTTCCCCCACAATCATAAAGACATACTGATTGGTTGTATGGATGTGTCAAATGTGCTTAGATTATAAGCTCTTTGGGGCAGGGTCTGATGTAAATGAATACATGTAATTGTAAAGCGCTACTTAAAATGTTGTTGCTATATAAATCCACAATAATGATAATAAATAACCAGGCTATTCTAATATATTTTGTTTCATTTACCAAGAGCAATGCAAATTTACCTTTTTAAAGTCACAGAGCTGGTGTTAAAGATATTTACTGAGAGGCCCAATCAGAACATTAAATCAGCAGATAGAGCTCAGTTCCTAAGCGATTGTGGCTCTTGGTTAATGTGCCTGATTGTATTTATAGTTCCATAGGTGGACAAAAAAATTACAATATCAAACTTGTTCACAGAAAATTCTGTTCTTAGATGTGCATTACAATGAAGAAATTAGATTACATAAGTAGATATACCCTGCTTATACTTTATAATAGAAACAATGTTCCACACTGGGTATGAAGCTATGATTACAAAGCCAGTTGCCATAATGGTTTTAGCACTAAATTAATAACACATAAATAACCCTAGAACCCTTAAATGTTATTGGAAAACACAATACTGTGGAATGTACATTCATAACACTGTCTGTTAGTGTTTTGCATTGTTTGTTCTCAGTGTTTTAAATTTATTGAAATATGTTCTGTTTATAAAGTGATCTCCATGAATAAAGTCATCATATTAGAGAATTCTGGTCATCACAAACTTACTATTTCACGATGTAGTGAGTAGAACGTAAAATGAATTAGTACAAAACAGTGCTGCAACCCACTTTTTACACCTATAACCAATCCATAGCTGGGTGATCAGATGCTCCTTATAATATCTTATACTTATGTAACTCACTTATTAAAATCTGTGGTCCGGGTGCGTCTCTGCCCCGAACCCTTCGCCAGTACAGATGTCGTATCCCACATGACCACAATATGCCACATGCTCTGGGTAGCCCAGGTGCAAGCCGCCCCAGGCCCGTCGCAGGCCCACTCCAAGGTATATGCAGATCAATAGAAGAGCAGCCGCACTATAGTGGGACACAAAAACTTTTGGAGTAGAGATCTCTTCCAGTGAAAATTGTATTCAAAGATTCCACTTAACGCGTTTCGGAGCGGCTTGGTCCTTAATCAGAAGCTTATGATTAACGACCAAGCTGGTCCAAAACGCATTAAGCTGGATCTTTGAATAAAGTTTTCATTGGAAGAGATCTGTACTCCAAAAGTGTTTGTGTCCCGGTATAGTGTGGCTGCTCTTCTATTGATCTGCAAAGAATGTAAAATGGCTACCATTCAATCGCTTCCTGTATATTGGCAAAACTTCCTGGTTTTAGACCATTTTTCTCTGTTGAACTAAAATCCTTTGGAAGAATGTTTTGGGATTAATTTTCAGTGCTTAAAAGGTTCAGGGTTTGTTAGGTGAGAAGATAAACTCTTCAAGTGAAATTGCATGTGTGCAAGTGAATACAAAAGATTAGGAGAAAGCAACTGATTTTCATTCATTAGATTTGTTTTGAGACATGCATGACATTTGATCCATAATTAGAAAAATCACTATATAACAGATTGTTCTTTTTTACTATGTAAAGCTAATTCCAAGACTGCTTTCTCAAAGCATTTCAATTCCACACCGAACCTGCTCAGAGTGTTGCTACTGGCAAGTTATGTCGTCTTCTTATACTGTATGTAGCCAAACTTTCTGTTTATTTCACTTATGGCTTGGAAACATGTCTTCTATATGCTTGTGAAGGTTCTCGTCCATCCAGGTCATGGTATATCTGTTGTATTCAGTTAGATAAACTGGACTTAAAGCTTAGTTCTTGAAGACATTTCGCTAGTTATCCAACTGGCTTTCTCAATTCAAAATGACCTGTACAAGAATCTGTTGGCGATTATGTACCCTGGAAAGTCCCAATTAGCATAAAACAGTCAGGTGTTAGGGACCTTCTGACACAAGGTGTGATGCACTCTTGTACGGCAATATGGAAAAACAGCTAGGAAATTGACAGACTATAGAAACCACTTGCGCTATAACCTCCGATGCAGAGGCTCAAAGGAAGCTGGTAATGCACATCATCAGTCAATTAGAAAAGAACCTGGTCTTACAGCTACCTGTGGCCATCTGGGAAAGAGTGATGGAGTTCACCAAACAAGAACAGCTTTCTCAGCACAGTAAAGGCAAGCAAAGGCAATGGAACAAGTTCTCTATTCTGTCATCCCAGAACACCCCCAAAGGAGACAAATGGAGGGAATTGTCACTTTATTGAACAAGGAGAAATGGTTGAGAAATTTGTCTAACAGGACTCTGCCCAGCCAGAAATGGAAGTCCTGGCCAAGGGCCATCACTCCTAAAGCCATCCCTGTGGTTTATATTATAGCAGCCAAAGAAGCCTTAATCCACAAAAGTAAGGTACCACAAAGTGAGGCAGAAAAACTTCACCTTAAGGTATCTGCAGCCTTAGCTATTTCTAAACCTCCTTCATCTAGCCTGACCACACAGGAAAGAAGAGATTTTACAGATTTCAGTATCACCATTCTGCCTCCGAATAAGGGAAGATGCACAGTGGTACCCAACACCACAGACTACCATGCTAAGGTGACCACACGCCTGGCTGATAACAACACATATGAGGCTTTAACAAGGGATACCACCAACCGCTACAAGACATAGGTCTTCAAGCTTCAAAAGTATAAAGCCATTGATCGAGCATATTTATCATCGTCTTTACCCTGGTTAGGCACATCCATGTATATATGGACTCCAAAAGATATATATGGAAGGGGCCCCACTAAGACCTATAGTCAGCAGCATCAACTCTGTAACATACAAGGTAGCGAAATACCTAGCCAACATCTTAGAGCCATCGGTTGGAAGTTCTAAGCATCACATGCAGAACTTCCAGGATTTCACTAACAAGATTCAGGATGTAGTACTCGATGCAGAAGAAACTATGGTGTCCTATGATGTGACATCTCTCTTCACCTGAATGAATACCTGGTTCTCCGGGAGGCAGGAGGCTTATAAACAAAATATTGATAACACAAGGACTGTGAAAGAGCGTACTCGGAGTGAGCGGTCACGAAGAGAAGCACTCTAAGAGAGGCGAGGGGGGTTGTTTGGCGGGCGAAAGAACTAAACTAATCAAATGAGCGACGAAAACATGATACTCAACCCAGAACACACGTTATGGATTAAATGAACAAAGAGTTAATCCCTTACATACAAGCCATAAAGAAGAAAAATGGACGGGCTTACAAGGCCTCCACACCACTGAGGAAAGTATGTTGGCTTATCTTTAAGACACATTTACATACAACAAAAACAACAAGATGTCAATGGGATATCCAGTATCACTCAATGTGGCAAACATTTATATGGAAAAAGTGGAAACAAAGGCTCTTAAAGGAATAGTTCACTCCCAAATTGAACTTTTCCTTAAATGCATTGATTGAAGCCCGGGAGGTAAGTATATTCACCTTTCGTGTGACCCACCACTGCAGAAATCCAAATCTCCAACCACTTCCTGGTTCTAATTCTCCTTAGCACGCATGCACAATAATGCAATAATATTAGTAAATAGCATTGCATTAGTAATGTGAATTGGAAGGGACCTAGCCCTACCAGAACTGAGGTGACAGAATTGCTTTGGTATGATTCACTGTAAAGGGGCTCTCTTCCTTCCAAGTGAATCTGCATTTTTTTAAAATAACACACAGGCTAAATAAAAAAACAAAACAATGGAATTAAAATAAATCACTTGTGTATTATAAGAAATAATGCGCCCCTAAGAACATAGTATGAGGATACTGAGTAGAAGAGAATCCCTGGTGTACATGTATAGGTAGAAACATATACTACAAACTTACTTAGATCATGTAAAATCTCCATGTGACCTGCAGTTTATCCGTATTCTTGCTCTTAGGACAACTGTCAACAACTGTCATTGACAGAGAAACAATGACCATTATTTTAATATATAAGTGTATAACAGCGGCAATGCTAAAAAAAAGTTTAATTATACCCTATCACAAAACTAAATGGCATGTGCCAAGGAGCAGGAGATTAAGGTATTATAATCCGTAATCTCTTGGGTATTGGTTGAACTATAAATGAATGATAAATAATGTAGCTAAAGCCTTATGTGAACAGAAGTTAAGAAGGCAGGTATACTTATTATAGTTGTTTGTTACAAGTTCTAGTGAAGAAGAAAAGGTTTAGCTTCATGTGCATCTGGCAAGGACTGCAAGATGGGGAGTGTTGTAATCACCGGTAGTGATGGCCCAGTTTGCGGATCCGAACCCGAATCTGCGGCGGATTTACCTCGTTCGCGAACGGCGGATATCGCGGATTTTCCGGTTTTCCGCCTTCCAAACTTTTCCGAACCGCGTTTTCAAAATTACGAGATTTTCTCGTATTTCCGAAAATGCATGAAAAACGTATTTTCGAAAATTTTCAAAATTACGAGGATTTCATGTATTTTCGAAAATGCATGAAATACGTATTTTCGAAAATTTTCTAAATTACGAGAATTTCACGAATTTTCGAAAATGGATGAAAATACGTATTTTCGAAATTTTTCGAAATTACAAGGATTTCACATATTTTCGAGGATTTTTTTCAATTTAATTAATGGGTCCGCTCGCGGATTTTCGAATTTTTCGATTTTTTAGAAAATTCGCGGATCCTCGAGCGGACCGGATTCGGACATCTCTAATCACGGGTATTACTAGGTTATGAATGTCTAGTGTAGTAAAAGGAACAACCAGGGAGATTCAATAAAAGTTCTTATCGTTTAAACTGGTGCTAATTTTGCCCCAACCAATCAGATCTTATTTAACATTTGAAAGCTAACATCTGATTGGTTGGGCAAATTACACCATTTGTAACGATAAGAACGTTTATTGAATAACCCCGAAAGTTTGTAAATTTTCTGGATGAACATTTCATCACAGGTAGTAATGAATATGAAATATTCACAGGCAAAGATAATGGACAGAAATGGACAACTTTTAGATTATTATACCTTTAGGGAACAAATAATAGAAGATCATTTTCCAACCCTTGTATCTGAATTCAGAAGTAAGAAGGGAAAATAAAAGAAGAGAAGTAAAGTCTAATCATAAAACGCTCAATCAAAATGAAATTAGAACCCGAACAACTAGGTTTTTTTTTGAAATGTCACCAGTGGTCAGGAAGATACTAGATTTTATTATGAAATTATATGTAAGGGTTATATTTTGGTTATAAGTAGCAATCAGTAGAGGTTTGTGGAACAGAGAGCTTGTCAAGCAAGCTTGCTTGTTCATAGTATTCGGTATCAGTGACTTGTAAGTAATTGAAAGCAAGGTCTCTGTATTTGCTGGTGGTACAAAACTATGTAGGGCATTAAAATACACATGATGTGTTCATTGCAAACATATTTAGATAGCTTAGTCAGCAAAGTAGCAGGTGAGATTCAATGTTTTCAAATGTAAGTTAATACATGTGAGGTTTGAAAACCCTTGTGCTGGTTATACTCTAAATGGACCTGTGCTAAATGAAATGTTCTTGGAAGTACCTGGAAGTATTAGTAGACAACATTTTTAGCAGACTGCAGCAGCTAGAGTCACCAAGGCCTTGTTATTATTATTATTATTATTATATAGATTTAAGAATGCAAATTATTATGTTTTTTCCTTACATAGCACTGTAAAGCCCCATGTGGAATAAAAGTAATAAAACCTGATATTTCCTTCTGTGAAAACTTAAACCAATTGGTCATCACTCTTGCTGTAGGGGCCCATCATTTTAGCATCCCCTTGACAATAATGTCAATTCCTACTTGCAATGAAATACTCAATGTTGGTGGCCATTATTAGGATTGGTTAAACACAAGAAATGAAGGAATATTTGCATCAATTACATCGATAGAACTGAACATGCAGGTCTGTGCCTTTTTTGAGTTTTGTTTTACAGTAGGCGTGGCTTGGACAGTATGGGGACATGGCGGTGCAGTTCAACAGTGTTAAGAGGATAGGCCCCGCCCATTACTCCCCTTGCTACCCATTAGTCGGTATGTGGTATAGGGAATTTATCATTTATAAACTGGAAAGCATTATGGATAGAATGTTAAAAAACAGTAGTTGTGGAAAATGAGTTAATGAAAAAGTAATATTAGGCATTGTATAAAGCTAGGTACACACAATACAATAATTATTGTATGGGTCCTTGTGGCGGCCGCGACTGATTGCCAACCTTTCCTTTGTCCGAATCAGATGAAAGAACGATCGGATGGGTCGGAATATCACAACCGATCGTGCGGTCCTCTATGGACCACACGATCGGTCGCGCCTAACTGTCAGACTCGGCTGCTGTTGCAGCAGCCAACAGTCCTTCCTCCTGGCTGAAAGCCTCAAACGGTCGGTCAGGAGGAAGGATCATATAGTGTGAGTTCAGATAACATTGAAGAGATGGGATGGAGTACACCTATATAATAAAATGCAAGTGTGCGTCCCTGTGTCCGTGTGTGTGTGTCCTGAGCAGGAGGTTTCTGACTCACTGTAAGAAGCAGAGCAGAGCTTACGTCACAATCTCACACAGGCTACAGCTACGGGACTCTCACTCTGACTCCTCCCCTCCCTCCCAGTCACCAGCAGTCTGCAGACCAGCAGTCTGGGCGGAGCGGTTCTGGGTCCTGGTAGCAATGGGGAGTGGATGTAAGATCTAGACATCCGATCCTGAGATTGCTGACTAGGAACTTCACAACACAGTGAGTGTTAAAAAAAAGTTTACTGAAGGAGATCTTGCTGGGTTGGGAAGGAGAGGCTGGGGACAGATGACACTGCTGTAATATCATGTAACTCTATCTCTTGGGACTGGGACAGAGGTGGTGTGACCTGGGTCTGGGACAGAGTGGGGGGCCCTGGGTCTGGGACAGAGTGAGGGAACCTGGGTCTGGGACAGAGGGGGGGCTGGGTCTGGGACAGAGGAGGGGCCCTGGATCTGGAACAGACGGGGGACCCTGGGTCTGGGACAGAGGGGGGGCCCTGGATCTGGGACAGAGTGAGGGAACCTGGGTCTGGGACAGAGGGGGCCCTGGGTCTGGACAGAGTGGGGGGTCCTGGGTCTGGGAGAGGGGGGGACCCTGGGTAAAGAGAGGGGGTCTGGTCTGGGAGAGAGGTGGGCCCTGGGTCTGGGACAGGGGGACCCTGGGTCTGGGACAAGAGGGGGGCTGGGCTGGGACAGAGGGGGGCCCTGGGTCTGGGACGGGGGGCTGGGTCTGGGACAGAGGGGGCCCTTGGTCTGGGACAGAGTGGGGACCTGTCTGGGACAGAGTGGGGGACCCTGGGTCTGGGACAGAGGGGGGCCCTGGGTCTGGGACAGAGGGGGGCCCTGGGTCTGGGACAGAGGGGGGGCCCTGGGTCTGGGACAGAGGGGGGACCCTGGGTCTGGGACACTAAGAGGGAACTGTGGCCTTGGGACATGGAGGATGGAGGCACTCTGGGCTTCTAGCGCCTGTTATTGTAAACCCATCGCAAATCAAATTACAAATCAGTTTCCTTGCAGGTAATAAGGTAATAAGGTATAATCTTCTGTCTTTTTTTTTACATTATATTTTTCTTCCCCTGAAATACCAATTTCAGTGTGATATATAGTGCAAGTCAGACAGGTCATGAATAGCATGTTTGAATTTAAACAGGCTTTGCATTTTATCCCTTTAATTTCAGAAGTGAAATAACCACAGAGTACAGAAGCTTTGTTTCTGGTAATTTGATTATTAGAATGCTGTCACTGTGCTTTGAATGTATTTATTCATAGGATAGTTGAACAGTAGATTTAAATAAAAGAAATAATAAAGTTCTGTTATCCTGGTTATTTTTCTGGGCAGGACTTTCAGCAATGGGTATTATGACAATCTATCTTACTACTGGAAGGCTGTTGGCTTTTCAATAAAAGAAAAAAAGGGAATTATTTCTGGTGTCCAGTTTCCAGTTTGATGTGCTCTTCACCTTCAAGTAGCAATTATTTCGGTCACTATTTCTAAAGGAGCAGAAATCTTTTAAATTGCAGCAAATTTTCTGCCTTTGCAGTGGAATTTTTTTTAGCAATTTTGTGAAATGACAAATTTTAAACACATGGTGAAAGGTAATGAAAAATCCCACAAAAATGCCCTAACTATTGACAGAATTTTTAAAAAAGGTGCAAGTTGGAAACTAAGCCAGAATATATGAAAGGTGGTGTTCAAAGTATGGACTGTAAAACACTGCAAACACATTCCTGTAGTTATGATAATAATTTTACACCTAGGTAAATATTCATAATATATTTATTATATACTAAAAAGTGTGCCCGTTGGTGCACAATGGAAATTATGTGTGTGTATGTTTTGCTATGTGTGGATATAGCGGATATAGAATCTTTACACAGGTGTATTTTAAACTGTTACTCAGACAGTCACCAGCTTCCAGAGGAACCAAATAGGATAATCCTGCAGGTCTGAGAGTAGATCAAGGCAATCCTGCCACACTGTGTGATTGAAACTAAACATGCTAGGTTAATACTTAATAATAATAATTAGTATTCACCACGGCAAGTGGTGATGGTACCTCATATATTATAACAGAAGGTACCTCACAGCGTCATGTTACTATAACTATGACTATAAATAATCTAACGTATAAACAAACATTTCTCATTTCCAGTTTACCTAAAGAAACGGATTTATCCATTATATACTCTTTTATACAGATCTAATTGAAAAAAAACTGCTTCAGAGCAATTTGAATACTGATAACTGCTTTTTATTTCAGTATTACAGTAAATCTTGGTATACCTGCCTGGCTTACCACTAAGCAAAAGACTAAGGACTTGCAAGCGAGCACCTTCATCCCAACAATTAATAGTGGCTGCCAATCAATCTACTACCTAGTTACCCTATCAATTGGCCTGGTAGAGCTACTGAGTCTAACTGGGGCATTTATCTGCAGGTACAAGGACAGAGTTTAAATCAATACTATCAGTTGCAGCCTCCATAGCTTGATACAGAACAAATATACAGAGAAAACAGGGAGTATTACCAGCACTGCTGCCACCAATTTGTACCAGATCACTGCTTTATGGAAGGATTATGGGTAGCATAGCACACAGTGGGTTACTCTGGTGGTCTGGCACAAAGCAGACAGTGCATATAAACAGTTTCCCCACATAACATGTGCAGTAATCAGGGGTGTCCCTGTCTGTTGTGCACCACTTTGAATATTGACCAGGCCTGTATATTGTGTGTCCTTGTAAGTTGGTGTACACTTATCTGTTATGTTTGTATCCAATAAGGTAACTTGTCTGTCTAATTATCTGTCCTCTCAACAGTTGGTAACAGGATCTTATACACAGGATCTTATACACAGGATCTTATACACAGGGTCTTGTACACAGGGTCTTATACACAGGATCTTATACACAGGGTCTTGTGTTGCAGTGAGTCAATATCTCTCCAAAGCACACACCACAATCTATTTTTACTTTCTCTCCTCCTAGCCATAGAGAGCAGGGATGTCTTGTCTTTTATCACTCACTGTCACCACCTACAGGCTGGAGGTGGTATATAAGGAGCCTTGGTGTATTTGTCCATTTCAACACACATCACATCCTGTGTAGCAGACAGAAACTTTTTTTGGATTACGTTTCCTTTCATATGGAGCAGACACAGGGGTGTGGTTTAACCTCCCATTCTGACCATTCCATGTTGAAATAGGGATCTCAGCTCTGTAAGTAAGTTTATGTATTTTGTATATTTTGTGTTGTACCTAATATAAGTCAGTGCTATACTTTATATACATTTACTGATGTTCATTTAAATGGTAACAGTGAGATAGTACACACATACATATACACCTTTCCTATATGTAATATCCTATACCCCCCACCACATTGGTAGCTCCTAAAAACTCAATGAAACCTCCTATGAAGATATAAATATATTTATATAATATAAGGGATTATTAAGTGATGAAAAATAGTCAAATGCCCATTGAACACTCCTGCATTGAATGAATAAAGTGAACACGTTATGACCATTCATCATTAATAAAGAAATTACACCTTTCATTAAAATTTATTTTTTCCATCTTAGACAAAATTATTTTGAAATTAATCAGGCTGGAAGTTTGTTTTGAAATGAAACGAAAACCAGAAAATGAAGTGGGAAGCTTATATTGCAGCCACCATGACTGGCAGTAATCCACATTCCCTCTGCCTCCTGAGGGAATTTGACAAATGAACATGGGGACTCTAGAAACAAATCTCAAACATTCTTTCTGCTTAAACATGCTCTGGTTATGCATTAAGCAGGTAACTGTGAATTTCTAGAGCAGTGGTGGCGAACCTATGGCATGCAAACCAGAGGTGGCACTCAGAGTCCTTTCTGTGGGCACTCATGCACAGCAGAATTTACCAGAGTGTGATACCAGAGAGGCAGAGAGACATGGCTTTTCTGGTAACAAGAGAGATTAAAACAAGTATAGATTCACTCTAGCACACCAAGGCTGGCAATTGCCAATAATCAGTAGGTGCAATCCTCCAAACACCCCCTACCCTGGGGTTGAACCAACCTCAAATCAAAGTGAGAGGAGCTCACTACATCAATGTATCAAAATGTATTGTGCAAACAACATTCAATTTTAATCTATAATTAATTCTATCGACTGTATCTGTCTATCTGTTTTGAGTTGTTTTTTCTGAAGTAAAACCTCAGTATTCATGTTTAACAATCGTGTTAGCACTTTGCATTATATAAATAGATTTCGGGCTACAGTTTGGGCACTCTCTCTCTAAAAGGTTTGCTATCACTGTTCTAGAGAATTCTTTGCTGTATAACTCACTGGCTACATAGAGGATACATGTGGTATATAGTGTCCCGGGAGCATGAACTTTGTACTCACATCACCTGAATTTCCTTGTAAAAGAGCCAAACTGTACTTCAATGGACATAGTTATCGCTGCATTTATATTGGATGGAGTACTGATGAATGTCACTTCCTATTATAAGCATACATGCTTCCCCTTGTAAAGTTTAAAGCTGTGTACACACAGTACCAATTTTTGAAAGGTGTCTGTAAGATTCTGTCTGTCATCTTTTTAAAAATCCTTACCTTACATCCCTGCTCCAAATGCACTGTAAACACTGTAAAGTCCCCCCAAAGTTATAAAACTGACCACCAGGAGCCTGGCCACCAGGGAAATTGTTTCCGCCTCTGAGCTGTCCTCTCAGAGGTTTTTGGCTTGCTCAGAGCAACCCTTCACATCCTCCCCCCCCCCTCTTCCTCCCGTTTTGCTCTTCCTCCCCTGTGTAAAAACCCTTAGTCAGATATTAGAGCTAGTTCCCCCAGCCCCAACCGCTATAATATATTTTCCAGAGACTCCCCCGATCTTTACATACCTTCCTTTTCTCCTCCAGCGTTCTGAACTGCCAGCAGCCAATCACAGACGCGGCTGCTGGTCCGGCCCCCTGCTTGCAGTTCTATGCAAGCAGAAGGCCGGACATTGTGGCGGAGGAGAGAGGGAAGGTAAGTAACGATCAGGGGACTTTCTGAAAAAAATATTATAGCGGTTGGGGCTGGGGGAACTAGCCCTACTATCTGTTAAAAGTTAGGAAAAGGGGTGGACATGCCCTTTAAGATGGGGCTACACAAAGTCCGGAATGGTCTCCCTATATTAAGTATAGGGAGATCGTTCGGGACTGCCACACACCATTAGTCTGGGTACACACCATACAATATTTTTGTCTGCCATGCATCGGAAAATATTGCATGGTGTGGGTGGGGGCGGCTGCTGAGTTCAGTCGCATCGGACCTGCTGGTAAATCATGGGCGACCATGCGGTTTCCCATGGGGATAGGTCATGCAAACTGTCAGCCACGGTCACTATTGCCGCTACTAATCATTTGTCCCATCTAAGCGCTCGCCAGTAGCAAATGCTCAGTCAGGACCAAGAGTCCCCTCATGTGTACCCACCTTAACGATCGAGGGTGAGTTCCTATAGCACAGTACAGGGAGCTGACCTCGACCAAGGGATACAGTAAAATTGCAAAAGTCGACATTGGAAAAATTCTTTTCACGGCTACACACATTACCTAAAAAGAACCGTTCCCGTTGATACCAACAGGATTGGCCCTTTAATGGGTAATGTGTGTACCCAGCTTAAGAGAACATTTTATACAGGATACATGAAAGCTAATTATCCAATCAGCACTTAATTTAGCAACATATACTGGCCCTGGAATTATAAAATAAGATGGAAGCAAATCACAGTAATATCATTATTGTTTGCTCTGTTACCGTATTTCTTTTTACAAAATGCTTCCAGAAAAAACATGAAGACAATTGCAATACTTATTTAAAGCAACCATGTTGATTTTTATCATTTGTTAATTAACACTTTTTTTGCATACAGTTTTAATTTGTGCATCTTGTGTAAAAATGAGTTTTGTGCTTGATTTCTTACCCTCTCCTTTATTTACCTTATAACAGAGGAATACTTTGTTTTTATTGCATTGTGTTTAAAATGTTCTCTTTGGGTTCCACGGTACAGATAACGCAAGCTGTAGTTTAGTTTCAGTAGCTTTATTTTGGGAGTGGGTGGACAGCTCAAGTAAAACACAGGCTGATTTTTACATACATATTGATTGTAATCTGTTTTAAAACTCTTTACAAACAAGTTTTCTTTAATGCTAAGAGAATAAACTCACCCTGTAATGCTGACTTATTTTCATCTAACTTGCCCCATCCCACCTGATTTACCTGGCAACCAGGGCAACTGGTATGTACATTCTCTAGAGTTACTGATTGCTGTCCAAGACTAGCTTCCTAGTCCTATTGACATTACTGAAGTGCATGTAACCTACATCATCTTAGTTGCTAGATCACTCTTTTATTCTTGTGCTTCCTTAAAAAAACTTTTCATAGAAATGTTCCCCACCCACCCAAACGCAGGTTTCACATTATCCATACCTTCCGAAGATGCCCGCATGAGAACCACCCCCGGCTCCTGTTTTGAGCTGGTTTCGAGCAAAAACAGGAGCAATGTGGCTCTGCTTTGACAGCCACTCTACTTCCTGGTCAGGTAATTGGGTGTGACATTACGTCGCGCCTTAGCTGTTGGTGCGACCAGGTAGTAGAGCAGCTGTCAGTCGCAAAGCAGAAGAGGAATGGCAAGGGACCGGGTTAGGTAAGGCACTTCAGGGGCATCTTTGGAATATATGGATAATGCAGAACCTGGGTTTGGGGGGTGGTGAACATTTCTATGAAAAGTTTATTTTAGGCTGGACATGCTCTTCAATCTTCTTTAAATAACATTTTTCTTTTTACCCGATTTCTCATTATGACTTTGGTGCTGTGAGTTACATAAGATAATTAAAAGACTACTTTAATATCTGCTTTTTTTGAGTAATGCACTAAACTCTGATACAGATGTAATTTTCTTATCCTAATTCAATATGTAAAATGCTAGGGTTTGCAACCACTGAATGATTTGTTTTTAAATTGGCTATTTAAAGAATCTGATATGCTTTAATTTTTCAGAAGCAGTATCTTCTGCTGCTTTGTCAGATCAAGCTAGGTCACATGTGTTAACTACAGCAATTAGGCTGCTTGTTGATTGTCATCTTTGAGATTTCTGTAACAGTTGCAGCTGATGACATTTGCCAACCAGCAGCACTATAAATGTTCCCTTACATCAGCTGACAATTAGTTGCTATAGAACTGCTTAGAAATGGAAAACCAACATTGGCCTTAAATGCTTGTTAAACAGAGTTTTAGAAGAGTGTAAATTCATTGAGATATGTGATCACTAGACTCTGGATAATTGCTGTGTATTTAGTTATTAAATAATGATGGCAGCCTTTTGCTATAGGGTTATTTGGATTTTGGGGTGCCTTAAAGAAGAACTAAATGGTGGTGCAACATATGTTTTAGAAACACACAGCACATGAGGTCACATGTTCAAACCCCCTCTACAAGTCAAATGAATGAATTCACTCTTCCCCACCCCTCTCATAAAGTAGAATTGAAATCAATTTTCTAACTTTGGGTCACAATTCTTGATCTATATACAGTATAAGAGTCAGTGTGTATGTATGTATGTTCCATAAAAACTGTGTGAAAACAGCCTTCACAGGCAGTCTGAATCAACAGTTTTAAATGTTCTGTCTGATTCTACCTGAAAAGGCTGTTTTTACACAGTTTTCTGTAAAGGCAGTATGAGTTTGAGGTGCAAGTAGGGAGGGCCCATGAGTAGGTGGGGCCACGGGACCCATGAGTGGGCGGGGCCACAGGGCCAGCAAGTGGAACGTGCCATGAGGAGGGTAGGGGCTTTAGGTTCCCTTACCCTTTCTGCTGGTATCTTCACACGGAAGGGAGATGGAGAGACTTTCTGTTTTCTTCACTCACTGTGAAGTTTGAGGCTGTGCTCACCCGTGGGGAGGTGCTGGAACAGACTTTGGAAAATCATCTGTCATCCTCCCACCCACTAACTTTCTGATCAGAGATTTCTTCATAACTTGGGCTGTGTAGCACATAGAGAGGTGGTCTTTCATTTAAAATCAACTTGTCTGAAGACCACATCTCCCCTTTAATATTGGGTACAGTTCTGACTTGCTTGTTTCGTGTGCGGTTTTGGAACCCACCTGCAAAGTGGGTGTAGGTCATAAAAATTAGACCCTCACAGGACTTTATGCTGCCATCTGTTGGGGAATTGAGTGATTGCCCCGCTCAATGACTGAGCCCAACAAGGATTTGATTGAAAAATCTATAAATAAATACATTTAGGTAACTCTTACTCTGAGGTTTGTGTTTTGTTACTGCACAGGTCTTCAGGCTCAGTATAACCCCTTCCTGGAAATTCTGACTAATCTGTGAGGGCAAGCATGCTCAGTTATCCCTATGAGGGCACGGCCACACTGCACTGCAATCGATTTTGTGTGCGTTTTTTTTTTGCGTTTGCGCATGCATTTTTTCAATATAAATAGAAAACCGCATACGATTGCGATTAAAATGCAGAACGCAAATCGCATGTGCAATCGCAACACACCCGTTTTCGCACGTTTTTGGTGCGTTGCCGCGTTTTCAATGATCTGAAAAAAAGCATGCGCAATGCAGAAAAACTGCTGCAGTGTGGCCTGCAGTTACAGGACAACTGTACACAGCAGAAGAGTCGATTGGCAGTTGAAATGTAAAATACTTCAGCTTGGAAATTGTAATAAATAGGGGACAGTTCAACAAAGAAATTGTACTGTGAGTTGTCAGTAGTGGGCAAAAAAAAAAAACAGTTTAGATACCCTTTAACATCTGGGGTAGTGACTTTGAACCTCTGGCTAAGGCCTTGTAATGAACTGCCATTGTTAGGCACAGTATATATAATACAAAAACAGGGAGTCTTGTCTAACTAATGTTCCAGGAAGTAAAAGTTAATTCTAAAGTATGTCAAAAATAATAGAAGTTACATTTAGATTTTGCAGTTAATTTCTATTCCTGTTCATCCTATAATCCTTAATGATTTGAAGCTTAAACTTGCAGTCAAGCCATGAAAATCCTAACCTATGACTTATTCTGATAAAATAATTCTTATTATTATGGTTTAAACTTCCAATTTTCTGCTTTTCAAAGACGTATAAGGTCTATGACAAACAGAAAGCTAGACGAGACTTGGATTTCCTTTATCAGTGGAATTTCAGAAAGATTTGTGTAAATTACACGCAAAATCTGCCTGTAATAATTTATATCATACACTAAAATGTGCTAAATCCAGGATTACTATTGCAGTTTTGCAGATATGCCAATTAGCTATTCATTATAAGTTCTAGAATTAATATTCTATTAGACTTGTGCATTATAAGGTGTTTCAAAGCTCTATAATCACTGTCTCTTTTTATCTCAGGCCATATCCATATCAGCTCCATATGTAAATGTATTTTTCTCTAAACAGACTTTTCTTTTTAGCTTTTCCCAACCTCTCTTTTTCCCTTGGTTCCCATTTCTACTCACTGTGTGTTCCAGGGTCTGTGCCCATCTTGTAACATCTACATTAAAATCCTATTATTAGTCCTAGCAATGTTGTGGCAGGTCACTCACATTCATTTTGCTACTTGTAAATTTGTAAATATGACTAACCTTCCATTATACTTTCTCTAAATTTTCTGCTGTCTTCCTTTTGTATGGTGCTAAGTATACCTTGTGTATATAAACATTAAAAAGGGTTTCCAATCACAAATGGCAGTAGCATTCTTTGCTGCCTCTTCTGTTCTGAATCAATAGACATTTTTAGACCATTTAGCAAACAAATTCCTTATTAATATAAATTACTATGTTAGTCTTACAATTATTAACTGTAATGTGTGTCCTGGCCCTGTTATTGACTACACTGAATACAAAACGTATTAACCTTACCTCCAGTTCACTTCACTCTCCTTTGTATACCCCTGACCAATTTCACTGTTAAAATAGATTGTGGAAAATTGCAGTAATACTCCATGATTATCCTGGTTTTTCAAAATGCAACCTTTTGTCAGATCGGAAGAAAAGAAACCTTGCTACAAATATGTTTATTGCTCTTTTAACTCCTGCACACATCAATCAAGTTCAAAATCGATTTGCCTGTAAAAATGAGATAGTTCATATATCATTATAGACACGTACACAAACCTGATGGCTCCAGTCACCTGCAAAGCCAACATTGGATAACGTTTTATAAATTTCTCTTGTTTCGGAAGCTCAGGGAGAAGGGTGTAATTATGGTACAGAGTGAATGGAGGAGAAAGAAAAGTATTGAGGAAATTATGCTTGTGAAGGTTCTCATTCATCCAGGTCATGGTATATCTGTTGTATTCAATTAGATCAAGTGGACTTGAAGTTTAGTTCTTGAAGATGTTTTGCTAGTCATCCGACTGTCTTTCTCAATTCAGAATGACTTGTACAAGAATCTGTGGCAATTATGTACCCTGGAAAATCCCAATTAGCATATCACAGCCAGGTGTTAATGACGTGATTGCATAGTGGCTAAGAGGTGTTATAGGAACGTCCAGGGTAAGGTGTCAAAACAGCATTGTACATGGCAGACAGTTGGTGTCGAACCCCCCCACCTCTTATTGGCAAAGGAACGTGACTGGTTCAAGAGAGGTGTCAAGGAGGCCATTTATGTGAAAATAAAGAAACCAAGCCTAAATAGAGGTGGGGGGGTTTGAGACCAACTGTTTGCCATGTACATTGCTGTTTTGACACCTTACCCTGGGTGCTCCTATAACACCTCTTAGCCACTATGCAATCACACCCTTGACACCTGGCTGTGATATGCTAATTGGGACTTTCCACGGTACATAATTGCCACAGATTCTTGTACAAGTCATTCTGAATTGAGAAAGCCAGTTGGATGACTAGCGAAATGTCTCCAAGAACTAAACTTCCAGTTGTATTCAGTTGATCTAATTGAATACAACAGATATTGAGGAAATTAATATATAGCTTAACTCTCCATGGAACAGGGACCGACACTATGGTTACGGCAGGGGTCGGAGTGGAGAGTGAGTTTGTTAGGGATAGAGAGGTGGGAGAGTGTACAGGGACTGATTGTGGGCAATCCCATCCAAATCAAATCACCTGACAACCCTCCTCTGGACAAATCTTCACTTGCAATTAGCCTTATAGAGATGAAACTGCAGAAAGTGTTTGACTGGCAGATCTCAGACCCGAACAAGCACAAATTTGTAAAGATGCAAGGATATTGTGGTTTACACAGTATATAAAAATATATATATAAAAAATTGGGCTGTTGTACATCCATATTATGTGCAACTAGAGACCAAAAATACAAAACATACAAAAAATAGAATTCTAGTGCACAAACAATTCTAATTGCATAATGGCTATATCTCCATAAGGTTGGTGCTACAAACCACGTCAAGATTGAACCTTGACGTGGTGACTGGGCTTAAAATAATTTGGCCAAATTATTGAACTAATTGCTTTTATTTATCCAGGGTTTAGCAGACTGTTTGTAGTAGCAACCTTATGGAGGTAGCCAATATGCAATTAGAATTGTTTGTGCACTAGAATTCTGTTTTTTGTATGTATTATATTTTTGGTCTCTAGTTGCACATAATATGGATGTACAACAGCCCAATTTTCTATATATTGTGTGTTACATTGAAGGTTTAACCAAGCCTTCTGGGAAATTGTACTCCACCCAGAGTTAGGTCATGTGCTCGTTTGAGCAAGGTACTTTAAACTAGAGAGTCCGCTTCAAGCATCCAGGCCACAAAGGAGAAGCTGTCAGCTCATGCAGCCAAAAAGGCAAGTACCAGTAGGGTAGGACCCAGTTAAAGAAAGCAACCTTGACATGGTGACTGGGCTTAAAATAATTTGGCCAACTTATTGAACTAATTGCTTTTATTTATCCAGGGTTTAGCAGACTGTTTGTAGTAGCAACCTTATGGAGGTAGCCAATATGTAATTAGAATTGATTGTGCACTAGAATTCTGTTTTTTGTATGTATTATATTGTGTTTTAGTCTGCCAGGCTGGATATAACTAACTGGGGGAGATGATTTAATCTATCAGAATTTTTTGCGCAACATTGGGCGATTGCAATGCATGGAACCCTTCTGTGCACACAGGAGTGCATTGTAGTGTGCCCTCACCCTGAGACTATATTACATTGTGACATGTTAAGTTGCCCACAGAGTTAGCAGATTTTTGTCCCAGTGATGTGGTTATACTCTTGTAAAATTCTAATAGGGGTTGGAGAAAGATTCTTAATTTATTTATCTTTTAAAAATGTCATTGTTCAGACACAAAGCATAGACACGTTTTTTTATATTTTAAGTTTTATATCATTTCACCTGATTCTGAAACATAATACAAGTAATGGATCACGCTTGGCCTTATTTTCCAAACAGGAGAACTTGGATTTGGGGAGATACAAAAACCAAACAAGATATTTGAAGCAGCAGCGAAATATTTAATTGAGTTGAGTAATGTTACAATGTTTTTTAGTTTCAAGGTTAATTTTTGCTAAATATTTTAGTCTTTTCCTTATGACCCTGTAATGTCAAACTTCTCTAAACTTATGGTGGCAGCAAGGTCTCTTGACTGATGGGAAAGTGTTTATATAGAGCAAGATGTGCAATGCTTGTCAACAGAGAAGACAAGATTTGTGTATTTGCCTGTGATAGATGCACAGTATAGTGTGAATAGTAAAATAATCTTGAAATCATTTCTCCAATCCTTTAAAAAAGTTTAATTTGGCATCTGCGCATGCAATGCAATGAAGTTTTATTTCTATAATGTGTCAGAATAAATATATCTGATCCAAAATAAACAATGAGCAGAAATTCTCTTTGTAAAAGAGAATGAGTAAGAATTCAGACGTGGGTTTATTTAATAAAAGGTGTAAACACTTGCCAATGGTCTTAATCTGTAGCAACCAGCAACCAAAAAACTACTGTTAGAAAACAGCTACTAAGTAAGGGACCTATTACTGCGGTCCTGGATAATCAAAGGATTGTAGAAGTTAATGTGAGTACACCATCCAAGGATGTATGACTAAAAACAAATAACCTTTATTGCTCTAATTAACAATATAAACAAACCCAAAAATAACACACACATAAAAGTTACTCATTAAAACCATATATAGGATGTGTGAACCTAAATGTCCAGGGAAAGATCCACCTTGATCCACCAAGATTAACAGTCTCGGTGCAATAAAAAGTTCATATCCCGGGATATCTAAATAAACTGGTGTATCCAACATACAAGGATCAAACCGCGGCACAGTCAATGGAAACCCACATACAGGAGTTCACTACGGGGATAATTTCGGGACTTACGATTAGAGAGATCTTCACCCCAGCCAGAATGAAACCCTCTGTTTCTGTTTCTCTGTACTCCAAGTGTCCTTGTAAATCCGGGACCCTCCTAGGATATCCAATCGGCCTCCGGGTGTCTTCTGCACAATAGGTGTTTTCAGGTCTCACAGGATTAGCGGTTGAGGTTCAACATCATCCACAAACTAAAGTGACCACGCCTGCGCGCAATTAAGAAGATCAGCAAAATGTAGCATCTTGTATTAAATAAACAAATCGAAACAAAGTACTTTTCTGCATTTGAGTAAAATTTTTGTACAAAGAAACTGTTAGCAATGCAGCCTATTAGATCAACAACCATGAGGCTGAGGTCACGCCAGCAGTTACCGTCTGCTTCCGCATTGCAGCGCACCAAGTGTGGCCAGACCCATTGGCCAACACTAGTGTGTGTTAATTAATGTGCAGTCAGATCATGATCGAATGGCACGTTAAAAGGGCTAGCCCTGAATTTGCAAAAATAAAAGATTCAAGAAATTGCAGACTTCAATTGAACAAGCTTTACAGTTGTAAAAATCAGAAGAGCTGATCCAACAGCTTTGGCAATTTGAACACTGCAAGATAAATAAAAGGATTGTGGAGGAAATGTATACTGTTCCTACATCTCTCCAGCTACCAGCCCTCACTAAGATAATAGTTAGAATTCTGTAGGGGAGACAGGACGTGAGAGATTGCTTGCTGTTCATATCAGCATGAAATACAATTTAATCATGTGAATGGCTCGTTGCTGCATTTTCCCATTAGAACAAGACTCTACAGGCAACAGGTTTAAAAGTTATCAGCCTTCTCTATGCATAAGGCCACTTATTATTAAGTAATCAAGTAACATTGATTTAAGAAGAAATGCAGATTTATTTAACTTCTTACCTGAACTATCATTGCATAGCATTCTCTCATTTTGTATTATTTTTAAGTGCTCAAGTCCAGGTGGATGATAAATCCTTGATGTTTCAAATCAAGTTCACAAGACATTTAAAATGCATATTTGATGGGGAAATTGTGACATATCTAACTGCTTTCCTCTCCCACTCACACTTGTAAATAAGCATTTCAAACTGTTTAGACGTGTGCTGTCTTGCAATCGTCAGATTTCACAGGAGCAGCCTCTTGTTTATATCCGCTGTGCATAAACCAACACGATTTTTTGAATGCAGCACAAACCATTCATTTTAATCCCCAGTTTTGCTGCAGTGAACACGCTTGCTATAATTCAGGAATGCAAATAGAATCGATAGGGTGACAAAAGTAGAGACCATGTCCACAAATATTAGTTTAAAGAAAAATCCGTATTGTTGAAATCCGACTTATATAAATATATATTAAGATATATATTAGGGGGAAAAAAATCAGTGCACTTACAGTTGTTACTTCTGGCTTCTGTCTGGCTTCTTACGTCAAGTGTCTGGCTTGATAAATGTACCTAGCAAGAGACCGAAATGTTGCCTGCACCATATTAAGCAATAAAACAGTAAAAAGACCTGTGAGTACACGAGTGCACTGAATTTTTTGTCTTACTCTATATTCTATGATATACCAATAACTATTGGGCATTTAAAGGGTATGTGAATTGAGTGCCTGCATTCACCTATTGAATTATAATATATACCATATATATGTAACTTACAGGTTGTTGTGGCAGCTGCAGAAGGAGACCAGAGGACAAGGCGCACACGCATATACGGTAAGCAGGAGCGGCACGTGTATGTTACAATTTGCCAAGGGGGAAGGTGTTACTTGTGTGCTGGTGGTGCCAAGGGGGTAGGTTTTTTTTGTGTGCTGGTGGTGCCATGGGAGGTAGGTGTTTTTTGTAGTGGTGATAATTTCTTATATTTGAGTCAGTCAGTTTTTACTATTTTTTCAGGTAAAAATAGGTGCCTCGATTTATACTCGGGTCGACTTATATACGTATATACACACACACAGCCAGGGTTTCCAGGTCACAGCCAGGTTTTCCAGGTGCCTCAATTTGGACAGTATTGTCCCAACTGCAGGGACAAAATCCAGAGTCTACACACCTAACCCCATCTACTGTCTCCGCCCACTTCTGCTCAGGCGTTTGGATTATCTGCCAACCCTGCACACAAAGGGAACATTATTATGGATTTATATAGCGCCAACATCTACTGTACCGCTTTACAATTACATGTATACATTCACATCAGGCCCTGCTCCGAAGAGCTTACAATCTAAGCATTGTCAGTCTTCAACCATAGGGCCCTGATACACAAATAAAACAATTGGATACACTGTATACAGTGATGAAAAAGGTTACACTACATTATTAGAAACAAAGACATTGTCCAACCAGTGACTTGGAACAACATACAGCTATAAAATAAATTTAAAGGTCAAATATTTCTCTTCTGATTATTTCCACCTGCCCCACTGCACACAGAACCAGATGGTAGTAGTATTGCAGGATGTTTCTGATCTGTAGAAAGTCATTGTAATAGTATTTTAATATACCGTATAAATTGCACTAGAGCCCAAATCTTTCCTGTAAGCAAATCTGCAGTGGTCTCAACTTGTTTACTTTTAAAAGTACAGTATAAAACAAATTCAGTATAAAACTATTTATGTTTAAACCAAAAGCAGAGTACATAATAGACAATAAACAATCTTCATTGTTCTTTCAAAGAATAAAGGATCGTACACGTGTGACCCGCGACACACGATGTGTATAAATGGCCTTTTGGCAGATAATCGTGCTGTGTATGGGTACTTTCTCGCCCATGTGAATTAAACTTTAGAACAGAGATAAGAAAGAAATGTATCACTAGCAATATTTAAAATTACAAAAAATCTGGTTTGATTAAAACAGTATACTACAGTATGTCAGATGGATGCTACCAACATCAGTCTCTGGAGTTTAATCAGTAACTTCTTGGAGACCAGTATTTCTGAGAATCAGTTTTGCAGCTTTTATTTCCAACTTTTGTTTGGAAGACTACCGGTATATGATTATTAATTGGCAGCTCTAAGGCATTCTTCACAAAGTTTTATTGTCTAGATAGTGATATTAGCCTGAATTATGTACGTTTATTGCTTCAACATGACTGGGCTTAGGTAGTTATGCTCTAGCTGAAGGGGGAAATTCAGATAAGCTAATCGGTGGGAGGATGCGTTCTGCACGTAGCGCAAATACACACTTCATGGTAGTTATCTAACATGTACGGAAGACCATAATTGGATATTCCTACTTTGCTCAGTTTTGTGGGTGTTAAAACAAATAAAGTAATAAACATCCAAGCAGTAATTATGGTATCATTTTATTTGTAGGTAACATCTTTAAAAAACAAGTGCATGATAGGATTTCTATTAATGTCTATGGAAAAACCTTAAAAAAGTATATTTGCTCTTAGATTTGTCCATAAGATATAAAAAGAAAATGGAAAATCAACAGTTTAGTGCTTGGTTTGGTTTGCAGTTGTATTGGGAAGAGAACTGAGTGCTAAGATTGTTATTGGCTAAATGAGTTCAGTTATTCTTTGGTCACGTTGTCATGGTAAATTGAACTTCTGTAAATATTTCTTTTTTTTAAAAATTCTTTGCAATGGTTTTATTTTTGTCGTGACCTTAGGTGCAACATAAGTAAATATATATATATGTATTATTTGTTGTGGGGGTGCCTTAAAAACGGCCTGGTCTAAAACAATGCTAAACATCACATAGATTATTGTATATCAAGCATAGACAGAGTAATTACGCTGGGTTTGCAGTAGTAAAATGTTTGTGATATAAGATCCATGAAGGGTATTTATACACCAAGTGGCTCTTTTACCCAGAAGCGCTGGGCAATTATATGGAGTTAAAGTCACATTAATCAGTTCTCTATCGATTAGCGCAGCTTTAACTCCATATTAGCGGTGGATGTACAGGTTACGCAAAAGACACCCGCTGGGGAGGATCAGACCAGAGCGACGAGGGAGATTACAAGTAAGTAGAGCAGGACTTTTGTAAAAGTACCCAGAGGTGAGGACTTAGCGTTTTAGGTCCTCATCCTGGGTACTTTGCAGGAGTGGGGGGAAAGGAACGAGGGGGAGGTGAGTATAATTGTCCTTTAAGTGTATTCCAAAATGCACAAGAAGACATGCTTCGTTTTAAATTAATCTACAATTAGTTGGTGTGAGCACATCAACAGTATTCGTCCAACTGGATGTTACAATTAAAAGAAATGGTTACAGAGAACCTAGTTGGCTGTTCGCTACATAAAATATATCTTCATTTTTGAAAATGAGGCTTGCCATTGCACTCAGCCGGAAACCTATTAGAAGGAGAAAGAAGATGCTATAAGGGAATGAAACGTACTGCTGTTAACCTTCTGCTCATATAAGGAACAAGTCAGTATATCACAAAATTCTTTTGGTATTACTACGTATGTCAGTCATATTCTCATTTAAGCTGCACACTGTTCTGGGAAAGAAGATTGTACATATTGCTATCCTATGCAGTGAGATTGTATTGCTCAGTGTTTGCATAAAATTTACTCAATTCCCTTAAATCAGCTTGAGCTGTTACAGAAAGTGCATCTCTCTGATGTATTGCAAAGTAATATAATGTGACTTCACTGTGATCACGTTGAGCTGGCAGTGGGACACAGAACCTTTAGCCATAAAAATAACCTTTTTAGTTCATATTATTAATTTTCTTAGGTCAAACAACCTCTCACTGCAAAGGCTGATTGGCGTCACTTTTTTCGGTTTGGATTGAAAAACTTCTGTTAGAGGCATTAAAAACAGCAGGTCTGAAATCTTGGTAGCTGAGATTAATCATTCCATTTTCACATTTCTCTCTGCAGCTTCTTTCTCAGTTCTTTCAATCAAAAGGAATATCAAAGGTTTTTTGTTTTACGTTGTAAGTTTTTTGGGGAAATGTTTCTGCTGTTAATCATACAACATTTCAATGAGTGACAAGGAAGGGTCTGTGCATTCATTTACAGTTTTACACATGAATCTTAAAGGCTGTTTGTTCCGCAGTGAATTGATGGACAAGCCTCCTACTGATTTCAGTGGTGTCATAAAAAAATTATGAATCGCAATTGGATAAAAGTCTGCCTCTTCACATACAAAATTCTAGTATATTTCACATTAACAACATTTGATCAGTGGTTGGCCTGATAACTGGCTGTTATGTGTTCTTGGGAGGTATTCTGTATAAATTATAACCAATGAAATAAATGGTCAAAGTCAATAGGGCTCCCAGGAATCATAATGCCCTGAAATCCCCTATAGGCTTGTAACTGGCAACCGGACTTTCATATTCAATCAGTCATTACCCACATTACATTAAAATGAGGTGGTCTTGATGTTTTCTGACTGATTTCATTTTCTTTCGAAGGGGAAGTTTAGTGCTTATGCTTTTAAGAAAAAGAGTAGTAATGTTCATTCCAATGACATTAACCTGCCCATTCAGCTTTTTGTATAAATAAATGCTACTTAAATACTGACTTCCTGTTTGCAGGACCCCTATAGAGACTGTTATGGTCTTGCCTATGACCCAGCGCCTGGGTTGATTTAGTTGCTCAGTAGAGATCTGAGCATGTTTGACCCATCCAACAGCCAATCAGTAGAAATTACTGCTAGGAACATTCCAAGGAAGGGGAGAAGAAGGAAGTAAAGGTATGAAATGTAGAATAACTAGATATAGATAATATAAACAAATAATTTAAAAAATAGTTATATTTTCCACTGAGCCTTTCCTTTAAGATCTATGACACTGGCCTCCTCTCTAAATGTATGATTTAAACTTTAACTGGAAATAGACAGTCCAACACCCCCAATCCCCCCCTCCCCACACACACACACACACATACACTTTTCCCTTCTGTTGAGCACACTGTGTAGTCTTAGAAGAGCCCTATCTTACTCTTTTGCTGCACATGGTCCAGGAAACTGAAGAGTATGAAGCCTCTAAGGGTATAATCCATTTCTGTCTCTTCCTGCTCATCTGAGAAGTTTGTGGCGTGCGCAGTGGAGCTCTCCCTCCCCTCTCCCTCCGTATCCCTTTTGCTGCAGCATCGCATCTCCATGAAAATCACAAAACTGGAAGAAGAAAAAATCCCCCCAAACTAGACGCTATGTTTAAAGAGCATGTCTTCCCCCAAAACTACAATTTAACCCACTACTGGCCCCACTATGTAGTGTAGAAAAATCCTTACCTCACATCCCAGCTCCTTATGGTTCTCCAGTAATCCGCCCCCCAAAAGTCCAAAAAACTGCCCACCAGGAGCTCTGCAGAGTCTATATAGGACTCGGCCTCCTGTCTCTCCTCTGGGAGAATTTTGTCATGCTCAGTACAGACCTCCTCCCCCTCCCTCTCCCTCCCGTTCTCTCCCTCCCCCTAGCACAAAACCCCTTTTCTGTAGTGTAGGGCTCCCAACCCCAAACGCCATAGTAGTTTGACACAAAACACCTGTACTTACATCACCTCTTTCCCCCGTCGATCTGCACAGCCGGAAGCTGTGTCCGTGATTGGCTGCCTCTCAGCCAATCATGGATGCGGCTGCCGGTCCGGCCCCCTGCTTGCAGGTTCATGCAAGCAGAGGGCCGTGACACATCGACTGGGGAAAGAGGTGATCGGGGGTGTTTTGTGTCAAACTACTATGGCGTTTGGGGTTGGGAGCCCTACACTACAGAAACATGTTGTAAAAAGGGGTGGACATGCCCTTTAAAACCCCCAAATTGTCTCCGAAAGGTACTTAAACCTTCGTTCCCTTGGCTGCTTTCGTGTTGAAGAGCAGCAGAAGGAGCTGGACCGGCAGTGTCTCAGCCAACCACAGATGTGGCTTCTGGTCCGGCCCCTTCTGCTGTTTTCCGAGCACAGAAGCAGCAGAAGGGGTCCAGAACGAAGGCTGGTACTTTTAGGAGCCAATTTGGGGTGAAGATACCCTTTAAGTATAGGCTTTGAATTTGGCTTAAAAGCTGCTGATTAGGTCTGATTACAGCTGAGTGCAATCAAGAAGCAGTTAATCATTGCTGATTACAATGGAATGCATTGAAGAGGCAGGTATTTAGTGTTGCATCTGTGACACACATGGCCATTAAAGTCTATGTGCAAAAAAGTCTTCAAATTCGCCAAAAACTCTTAAAAACTTTCACTGATTCCTTAGCACAGCTGTACCAAATATCATGTTTCTGTATCGGAAACTGTGGGAGGAGATACAGTCTGAAAATAGGAAGAATAAAAGAGATGAAGAAGAAATTGAAGGAACAGTAATTTGTCTCTTTCAAATGAAATTAACGAGCTCTGCTAATGCTTTCTTACTGCGTCAAAAATTGATGCAAATGTTTGAAAACTAAAAACTCCATAATGAGTGAAAAAGCAGTACAAGGGGTGCAAAGCTATAAATGTACCTATCACATTAAAAAAAAATAACAGAGCCATGTGCAGATGATTCATTGTGCATTCCCAACAGAACTGCTCTCCAATGTGCATGTCTTTACCCTGACATTTTGTCAGGAAATGGACGAGGAGGCTTTGCTGGAATTTGGGATATCGTATGCCTAATTGATTATGAATGCAGAGCTGAGAGCAGGCAAACCAGAGGAAGGAGAGTGACACCATAATTTTAATCTTATTTATTATATGCATGTAAGCCTTTTTTTTTTTTTTTAATATGGACATTTATTTAGAAAGCAAATATTTTTTTAATGTGCCTTTTACTTTAGTTGCCTTGGCAATTCCTCATTTCCTAAAAATTAAATTGTGTAGAGAATAATCCAGATAATATAATAATAATCCAAAACCGTATTATACACTAGGATAAAAGGTTAATAAGTAAAACCAGTACCTTCAAGATGACACACAGCCCCGGAGAAACGCCACCATGTGTCACGGGCCCCAGGACCCAAATTATATAATTATTATATTTTTTAGATTATTCTCTACCTGATCGGTTGGATTACATTGGCTATTGGTCTGTTCGGCATTTAACTAATTATATACTTACCTAGATTGTTCTGGACTTTTTATTCTCTTTACTATATTATTTGTTTTTTGTATATTATCACGGATGATTATTATTTGTACTTATATAGGTATAGCTACATTGGATTTTTAAAGGAATATTCCATAATAAATACATACTTTATTCTTTTACATATAACTTCACTCTTTTATTTATTTATTACTTAATTATTAAGCCTTTTTATAACTGAAATGTTTTCTTTACAAGTAAAAAAGTTGGAATCAATCTAGGTTTATTCCAAGGTAAGCACATCCTCCATCTTTTAAGTATTTAAGATTTTTTTTTCAACAAGACTGCAACCTTTTTACATAACTTGCATGTATGCCCAAATCCAAATGGGGGGAGGAAATGGGGGTAACACTTACGCCACGCATTTCACCTTGTCTATTTAACAATATTTTGTCAAATTAAGCACTAAAACTTTGAACTTACATATTTTCTGTCAAAGAAAGAAAAAAATTCTGTGATTGGTTGGATAACTTTATTAAGACAATTTTTTGGTGTGAGGTTAGGCAAACACAAGTTAAAATCTCTATCAACCACCCAATGCAATAATTTGGTCACTTGGTAAAATTTTTGCCGCAACTGACATTATTTACCTGAATTATCTCTGCCTCTCTGGATCCAATGTTTATCCCTATGGAATTGAGCTGCAGGAACAACTGCTAAAGCTGGTGACATCAGCTAGTTGTATGCATGTGCGGCCTAGAAACAGAGGCTACAAATGCACATTTACACCTAATCAAGTAGGAATCATTGTGACATAATATTGGACCCAGACAGTCAAGAAGTAAGTATTACAGTATGGTAAAAAATAAATGTTGCTTATGTGCTTATGTAAGAAGTGAAAAAGTTTGCCTGTACTATTTATCTTCAGCAAGCAATCAAATGATTTTTACACTTAGATAACATCTAATGACCTCAGATAGGCTGCGTCTGAATAATAGCATACGCAAAACTTTGTACCTCCTGGTACAGAAACCCCTATACAATTCTATGGAAATACTTTTTTTTTTGGTATTGACTGTTAATTTTTCCAGAATACAGCCTATGATTACATGTATTGGAGTAAAGGCTGGATTCATTGTAAAGTATAAGCTCAGCAGATTACAACGGTTGCAATATCGTCTCTGGTGCACAGAGTGAAATGACATTACACCTCAGTTATCAGTAGGATTAAGCCTTGATTTTCTTTTCCTGTGCTGCTGTTATATGATACTGATATAATGAAACTCTCACTCCTGCCATTGGAGTTTTAAATCACTGTATTTGCAGTTTCAATTTTGCTAGGCTGTCAAGGCTTTAGGAATAATGATTTCAGTTTTGTGGGCGATCATTTTGATGGGCCATCACTTTAATGCTTCTGATGGATTGTTGACATGTATGCTAAAGCATTGCATGATGGTGTTCCTAATATTTTATTGGTAACTAAGGGTGGCTGCTTTCTTTCATAGAAATAAACAGTTAATAATTGCTTTAAGATATAGTATGTTTGGAAAGCAAATCTCTTTTTGAAAAGGAACTACAGTAATTATTGAAAAAAACTGCCACCAATAACTGTGCATTAGATGACTTTAGAAAGTAATGTACAGGCCAATAGTTCAGCAGAAACTACAATATAAATGCCCTCCTCTTAAAGTCAATGAAAAATTAATAGTACAAGGTAGTGATAGCCCGGATCCCCCCAGGACTATAAACAACTGCCTAATAAGGACAGTCCGGAATAAATCTAAACAATTAAAGGGCATGTCCACCCCAAAAACTATAATCCCCCCAACTACTGGCCCCCACCATGTAGTGTAGTTTAATCCTTACCTCACATCCCAACTCCATCTGGTTCTCCTGTAGTCCCCCCCAAAGTTCCAAAAACTGCCCACCAGGAGGCTAGCAGGTCCATATAGGACACTGCCTGCTACCTGGCCTCCCGGAGATTCCTGCCAGCGTGCTGCAGCCCTTCTCCCCCCTCCCTCCCCCTCCCTCCCCTCCTCTCCCTCCCGTTCTACTATCCCTCCCCCTAGGAAAACCCCTAAATATTCTGCTCCCCCATGTCCCCCAGCCCCAACCGCATGTTTAGTTTTTTTAAAAAGCTCCCCAAACTCTTACTTACCTCTCCGCTTTCCTCTGCTGCACTGATGACCGGCAGCCGCGTCCGTGATTGGCTGCCGCTCAGCCAATCACAGACGCGACTGCCGGTCCCGCCCCTCTGCTTGCATTCTCGCAAGCAGAGGGCCGGCAGTGCGGCGGAGGATGAGGGGAGGTAAGTAAGAGTTTGGGGGGCTTTTTAAAAAAACTAAACATGCGGTTGGGGCTGGGGGACATGGGGGAGCATGATATAAAATTTTATTTTTAGGGGTGGACATAGCTTAACAACCCCAATATAAATTTTAAAAAGACCACTTTATTCTTACGAAAATCGGGAAATAACCCTAGAAATGACATCAGCTACTCACTCATATATATATATGAGTATATATATATATATATAAATATATATATATTATGTATAAATATATATATAAATGGCTGGCCAGCCTCTTCAACATATATTCATACAAGTTTAAACCAATTTAAAAAGCAAGAGATTAAAAAATAATGTTGTCCACCGACACACTATTTACCCTATTAAAGCCACAAACCTCATTACCATATTTATGCTCCGAACTCCAGACCTTTAGTCTATTATCAGGTTTCAGAATCAATTATCCAAAGTCCGTTATTCTCCCTATCAACATCCCACATTCCACAGCCAAACTACTACAAATTAACTTTTGCATTTAAATGGACCCAGACACATCTCACTTATTTAGGTATTCAACGACCGCTGACCCAGATAGCATAAGCAGCCAATTTCCCCCCGATGATAAACAAATTAACAGCTCAACTCAGACACTGGACAGCCTTCAACATCTCATTATTCGGTAGAATAAACTCAATAAAAATGATGACACTACCCAGAATACTGTATTTGTTCAGATCCCTACCCATAGATTTTAAACCAGCAGACCAGCGACTCTTACAATCCAAAATCACAAAATTTATTTGGAACAATAAACAGCCTCGCATAAGTGCCAAGACTTTACAGCGCCCTAGAGCAATGGGTGGAGCAGCCCTTCCATCACTGAGACACTATTTCCTAGCGGCGAGGCTGGCTCAGACCATGCAGTGGTACAATAAAAAGGAACGACCAAGGTGGATTGAACTGGAACAGGATCTATTACCAAATATATTACTGAGTGAGATCCTGTGGCTGCTGTCCCCAGAGTCTCCACCGCATATCAAATCCATATTTAAAGTTCATCCTCGATCTGTGGCACGAAATGGTTAAGAACTATAAACTCCCGGAACCCTTATCATTAATGACACCCAAATATCACAACCCCGACTTCCCCCCCAGGAATCCACGTTCAGGGGTGGAGGGCATGGCTGGAAAGAGATATTTTCAGAGTAGAACATATAGCACCTGGAGGCTATGTCCTACAATGGGAACAGATTCAAGCTCAATATAAATTACAAGACATTACAAACAGAATGGCTACACTACAATCAATTAGCACACTACATACAAAAAAATCAAACAACCACTACTGGTACCCAGCTCACACCATTTGAAAAAATTTGCAACACAATTTCGAATAAGACCGCACAATCACAAAAATATACTCTATACTGAATGAATATCGCCACGCCCCCAAACCAAATTTAAAACAAATGGGAGAACCTGCTGGGGGCAAGTCTGGAGATGGAGCAATGGACAAGTGTATTCAATTCCCTGAGTAAATGCTCCACGAATATAATTGTACAGGAAAAAAGCTTCAAAATTTTGCACCACTGGTATATGTCCCCCCAAAAAACCCATATGATCTACCCACAATCATCTCCTCTTTGCTATAGAGGATGCGGATCGGTAGCAGATTTAAAGCACTGTTGGTGGGACTGCACGGAGGTGCAAAAACTGTGGAAAGAATGTGAGCTATTAATCCAAGGAGGTTCTCCGCACCACAATAACTCTGGACCCACGATCCGCACTTTTTGACAAAAAGATATCACAATTATCCCTCCCAGGAAACAAATTCGCTCACAGTGTGTGTGCCAGCACTAGGACTCTTATAGCCGCTTCTTGGAAGCAACCCATCCTTTCTAGACAACAACTAGTGTCAAAGATATGGTGGCTGTGTGAAAATGAGCTGGTAGTTAACAGGACCAGGTGTACAACAAAATCATACGATATGGTCTGGAATCCATGGATAAGTACAATGGGCTCCTCGGGGGGGCCGGACCGGGCGAAAAGCAATAATTGCCGTGAATCTATAAAGGAGCGAAGACCTCCTAACCGCAATGGTTATAATAATAAGACGACGGGTATAAATGCAGTGTTGTTTTCTTTTCTTTCTCTTCTTTTAATTTATTTTATTGTTTAACTATATATGTACTGTTAAGTATAAGGTTATAAAGGGAAGGACACAGTTCAGTTCTCAAACCCTAATTTCTAATTTTATTTTCATGCATATTATATTTGCCTACAGAAAAAAGGAAAAAAGAAAAAGGAAGAGATATCACTGTTTGATAGTATATGAGAAAATATATTTGTTATACAGTCTATAACTACAAATGTTAATATGTACAGATTTATAACCTATGAATATCTCTTCAATAAAAATATTTGGGAAAAAAAAAATAATGTTGTCCACAATGGACCCGGACTATTTAGATCGTATTGTCCATATTTAAATTCAGTCTTTCACTGCTGCTTGCAATTCCAACAATGCCTTAGTTAAAAGTAATTAATATCACAGTGTGTCACAAGATAAAGCACAGTACTTATCCTGTTCAGGGGCGTGTTTAGGGGGGGGGATTCCTGGTGCCTGGAATCCCCCCTTCTTACTTGCTCAGTGCAGTCTACTGTTCTACCTCTCCTGGTGCCCATAGACTGTTACATAGACAGTTACATAGATAGTTACATTGTCAATTGAGCTGTGAGTGAGAAGCGGCATTTGTATGTTTCAAAAATGTATCCAGTCTGCCCTGTGTCAATATTAAACCTGCAGCTGCTTAAAGGGCATGTCCACCCTTCAAATACATTTTTGATATAATATTCCCCCTGTCCCCCCAGCCCCAACCGCTATATTTTTATTATCAGAAAGTGCCCCAAACTTTACTTACCTTCCCTCTTTCCTCCGCCGCACTGCCAGGCCCTCTGCTTGCGAGAAAATGCAAGCAGAGGGGCGGGACCGGCAGTCACGTCTGTGATTGGCTGATCGGCAGCCAATCACGGACGCGGCTGCCGGGAATTCAGTGCGGCGGAGGAAAGAGGGAAGGTAAGTAAAGTTTGGGGCACTTTCTGATAATAAAAATATATCGGTTGGGGCTGGGGGACAGGGGGATATTATAGTAAAAGGATTTTACGCTAGGGGAGGGAATCCTAATCGGGAGGGAGAGGAGGGGGGAGAAGGGCTGCAGTGCGCATGCTAAACTTCTCCGGAGGGGAGACAGGAGGCAGAGTCCTACATGGACTCTGCAGTACTCCTGGTGGGGCGTTTTTTTGGACTTTAGGGGGGGATAGCAGAAGAACCATATGGAGCTGGGATGTAAGGTAAGGATTAAACTACACTACACAATGGGGCCAGTAGTGGGGGGGATTATAGTTTTGGGGGTGGACATGCTGGTGATTGCTGAGACTGGGTTTATATACATCAATTACTGTACTTACCCCACTGTGATGGAGTTTAGTGAGCAGGAATAGGGACATTAGAAATCCTGGACGTGGATGTATAGCTAATTGTCAAAACTGCATTATAATATAATAATATATATTATACAGTATATATATTATAATGCATATATATATAAAAAAAGTATAAAGGTATAGAGCACTCCCAAAGGACTTTATATAATTTTAATTAGTGGCCTGTTGACCACTAATTAAAATTAATAAAGTCCTTTGGGAGTGCTCTTTACCTTTATACTTTTGTTTATTGCATCCTGTAGCAGCACCCAGGCTATTTTTATACCTTGGCAGGAGCCAGTCCTGTCAGATCCACCGTCAGTGTCACAGCTCTGACTATGAAAGACACGAATGGTAATGTAGTGCAATTGTGGATTTATCAGTAAAACAGAATGTTAGGCTGGTTACACACGGACAAATTTTCTGTCTTGACCTTTCGCCGCTATAAAGTGGTCGGGCACAGCAAATGTCTCCTATGGACCACAGCGCTCACTGCCACTGCCTAAATCACCTCAGATTTTTTCGGCCTGACCGACCAATACACAGAATTATCTGTTGGTTTGTGTGTACCCAGTCTTAATAAGTATATACTTAATAACAAACGAAAAGGGAAAATGTGTATTGGCCAACTGTGATGATACTCATGGCAATTAGAGAATATATATATTATTATTATACTAGCAAATGTGTGCCTGTTGGTGCGCAGTAGGTTTTTTTATGTGTTAATTTTATATAGTTTAATTTGCTGGAGTGTTAGTTACATATATTGATTAAAATATATGTGTAAGCTACCCGCCACTTACAAGGCCCTCCATATTAGGGTAGTCCTATCTAAGAATGACATATTTTAAGTAATAATGCTGTTATTTTTGTAGTGTAATTATTATGTATTAGATAAGTTTTTTCTTTGCCTATTGGTTTTCCCCATGTATATTTTGTGACAAGGGCAAGAGATCATGTAGATCACTCACTTTGATTTACAATTATACTTTTAACCAACACCATAAACTTTTAATACATATTTACAATTAATGCACCCCCACATTTTTCCAAACCTTTATTTTGAAACCTACCCCTACCTTTTTCTGTTCTTAACTCACTTGGTGAAATAATTTACTTTAAATTACGTTTTCTTTTATATGTGGACATTGGTCTTTTCCCAATCCAATTTGATAAATCTACATCATCTTTCAAAATATACCAATACTTCCTTATAATTTTCTCAAATTTCCAAGTGTTGGTACCAAACTCCAATATAAATTTTAATGTTTATATTGGGGTTGTTTATTGTTTAGACAATAGTTCAGCAGGACAGCTGTTGCAACAGAAATTTTTCTCAATCATTTGGCCCGACCAACAGAAGTTTTGGTTGCAATGGTTGATGGCCCAAAATCTAGGACCGTGTATACACACCCTAAGAGAGCAATGGCTTATACTGACAAATTGAAATGGCACATATTGGCATTTATTAAAGGGGCCTATCCATCCCCAAAATAAAAATTTGGATGCAGCAAGATCACTCCCCAAAAAAACCATTACACTCGCAAAGCTCAATAATACTTCTGAACAATGTGAAAACGCAGAGCTTTCACGCAGGCTCACTGAGCTTTTGCAGTGTTGAGAAAAATTTAAGAATACTCTGCAGTCATTGGCAGTGACATCACCTGAGCTGCAGAAGAAGGGGAGGAGAGATCATGCAGCATATCTCATTCTAGGGATATTTAGCTCTGTACGTTTAACGGTTTCTAGGTTTAAGGATTTTCTGGCTGCAAACAGAATTTGATTTTGGGTGGTACATGCCCTTTAAATTTCTAATTCCTCTACTTAAACAAATTTCCCCATTTTCTGAAAATGTTAGGAATATTTGGTTAGGGATGTGGATTAGTTGGCTTCTTTTCTTGGACCACAAAGGTGACATGCAATTGACAGAAGTTTAAAGGGAATCCTTGCCAGGTGTCCTTAAAGACATTTTTGCTACAGTATTGAAATTAAGATTTATGGTTAAATGGATCTTGTTATCAAGATAAACATGCATTAGGTTATTTTCACATGAGCACCGGATAGCTCTTTTCTAAACTGTCTATAAAATGTCTATGAATTGTTGTCAATGGTAGCGTTGTGTACCTTAAAAGTGGTGTTTGTTCAGCGTGATGTTTAGTTGTTAAGTCTGATGTTCTGGAGGTTCAACACATACTCTATGATGATCAGAATTAAAAAAAGAGAGGCGTTCAAACAATGGAACAATGGTATCTCCACTCATAAATGGCACTTAACTTTTTTCAGTTTAATTGAAGAACGGGAGGTAAGGGAGCTATGTCATACCTCCTGTTCTTCAATTAATTAATCAAGACATGAGTAGGCAGGTAACACAGAGAAGTAACCCATTATCTCACTCCAGTGCTGGTTTCTCTGACGGTACCTCATGCACCCTTACAATGTAGGCGTATGTGCATGATGCAGTACAAGGGAGTGTTGGGACCTGTCAGAGGAAGCAGCAGAGGATATAATCACAGGTAGGTTCTTTGTGTTCCCTGCCAGCTCCTGACTATTTATTTTAAGAACAGGAGGTAACTCAGCTCCTTTACCTCTCGTTTTTCCATTAAACTGAAAAATATTGCCATTTATGAGTAGAGATACCTTTTAATAAAGGGGTAATTTTACTCAGAGCCACCTCTCTAATGAGGCAATGTGAGGCAAAAACCTCAGGCAGCAGCTAGGCCAGTAAAAAAAAAAGTGCAATTTCTTTTTTTTAAGTTTTCTACTGTCTGTTCTCTGTATGAGACCTTTACTGTCTGTTCTCACTGTATGGGACCTTTACTATCTGTTCTCACTGTATGGGACCAATTTTTACTCATCCATGAATTAATCAGTTAGATCAGAATCAGAAGATAAACACCTGTTTGTAATTGCCCTAAATATTTTTTATAGGATTGGCGATAACTAGAGGTGGACTAGAACTCGAACTACAACCCAAGTATGAATTGGAGTTTTAGGAGTTTTCGAACTTTCGAGAATTTTCGAATTATCAAATTATGAATTTTCAAAATGTATCAAATTTGGGCAAAAGATACATCCACATGTCCCAAATTCACCAATGTCAGTTATTTTTATTAGTGACAACCCCTTGGGTATAAAAGACAGCTTTACAGGTGCCTTGTAATTGCAATGTGTTACCCTTCTGCCCACTTTCCCTTGCACGATGCATACTCCAAGGGAGAGAATCAAATGTGGTTTGGGCTATGTCCAGAGGGGCCAAGCCCTGGCTCCTCAACAATGGTGACAAAGTGCAGTGAGGGTAGTCTAACTCAGTGGTTTTGCTACAATGAAGCGTTAAGGTGGCCATACACCAGCACGATATTTCTTACCCAACCAACCGCTCACCCGACGTTCCTGCCGGAACCACCTCTCCCGATCTTATATACGACAGACATGCGATCGCAAAATCCCATTCATTTTGCAATCGCATGTCGGGTCGTATATAAGACTGCCTGTCTCCTCAACAATGGTACAAAATGTGACACACCTTTTAGGGTCTAAAGTAACGTGTCAGGGGGGTCTGCTGCCGCTATCACCAGTTCAGTTCCAGCCTTTACATACAGGAGAACCTGGCTTACCTCTATGCTGCATTTGAATGGGGCTATATTGACAGGGACAGATGAGTATAAGGTTTACTTTATCAAATACTATCTGATATATAGCACTTTACATATAGCACTTCATTATTTTTGACTTAAAGGAGAACTAAACCCAAAATAAAAAAGGCAGCTCCACAGACTCTATAACTGTCACTGTAATACCATTTGTCTCTCACCTCTGAATTCAGCTTCTTACTGTAGAAATCATTTATAGAACAATCTATGATGTCACGGCTGGCTTCTAGTGTTGCCTCTTCCTGTTGGTCCAGGTACCAAAACTCCTTCTGCGCATGCTAACTAGCTACCTTGTGTTTGTTTCCCACTCCCCTTATGCTAAGCTGCATGTAACAGTTGAACTCAGAGTCCCCACCTGCCATTGTCTCCCAGCCAATCATCAGAGATAGCAGTGAATATTATAAGCTGGTTTTCCTGCTCAAACAGAGTGGCGGAAGGTGTTAACCCTTTTCATATGTATTTAGGAAGCAACTTGTTAACCCTTTATATTTGTGAGCATTTCTGCAAGACTGTGTCTTTGTATGTGTTTATTTCTGCACTCTACCATTTATATTAGTGTGTGTATTGCTGAAATGTACATTTAGGGCACGGCCACACTGCAACGCACCTAAATCGCACATGATTTACGTGTTTGCGCTTGCGATTTGTCCAGTGTCATTATGAAAACGCATGCGTTACCAAATTGCTGACGCATGCGTGAATCGCAACATACCCCGAAATTGCAAGAGTTTGGTGCGTTGCTGCGATTTTAATACAATTGGAAAATAGAAATCGCCTGAAAAACGCGCTTGTGTGGCCTAGCCCTTAGAAGTGTAATGCAAGCTGCATTGATTTCAGTTTAGCCATAAAGCATGTATTTAATGCAATGGAACTTAGCAATTTCCTGAGGCTGTGGCCCCACTTAAGTGCAATTGGACCCTAGCAGAGAGCATGCAATACAGACAAAAAAATGGTGATCGCATGCACTCCAATAGCACACGGAAATGCATCGCATGTACTGGGGCTGGTCCTATAGGCTATTACATGCCTGCACTCCCACTAGCACAATTGGATCACAAACCACAATCCTAAACATGTTAGAGAAAGCTAGCCCTAAGTGTTTGAATCTTAAAGGGAAAGGTGGCAACCCCAGTAGAATGGAGCGAACCACTTTACAAGGTACACTTATAAAAACAAAACCGCTCAGAGCTGCAGGTGCAGCATATTGACGTAACCATGGTCTTAGCACAGCTCTGTGCAATGCATTTTAAAGGGGAATGTTGGAGCCTGGAAGTAGTTTTGGAAGTAGTGTAAAGGCAAAGGACACCTTTGCCTTTAAGACCCAAACACGTATTAAATATAAATGTTGCAGTGCTAAGTACCATTGCATTAAATACAAACTGTTTCAGCCTGCATCATGCTTCTAAAGACAATACTAACAACCTTTTGTTGTGTACTTATTATCAGGCCTATGTTTTAAAAGTTCTTACGCTTAAATCTGATTGTGGAAAAATTTGCACCATTTTTAATGATAAGAACTAATACATAGGCCTGTATATGTCTTCGGGTCTTAAAGGCAAAGGTGGGAACCCTAGTTGGAAGAGTGATTTTCTTTATGCTAAACTTCCCATAGGCAGCCCTCCTGCTGCATTAATTTTATATAACATGTTTGCGTTCCCTCTAACAGTGCCCCTTTAATTGGCATTCCCTCCAATAATTCCTATTAATATGTACATTTATAAAAACAACATGGTGCAGAGCTGCAAATTGCATACCCTCCAACATTCAACTTTAATACATACACTTATAGAGCATGGTGCAGTGCTGCAGGTGGAGGATAATATAATGACCCTGATCTTAACACAGCTCTGTACAATGCATTTCTCTGTGTAATACATTTCTTTGCTTGTTTTATACAAACAGCTAAATCAAAAACACGCTCTTCTTACCCTCCAACATTCCCTTTAATAAGGTACACTGATGAGAAATGCATTGCACAGAGCTGTACTAAGATCAGGTTCACTTCACTATCCTCCCCCTACAGTTCTGCACCACGTGGTTTCTATAAAACACACTCTTCCTACCCTCCAACATTCCCCTTTAATAAGGTACACTGATGAGAAATACATTGCACAGAGCTGTGCTAAGTTCAGGTTCACTTCTCTATCCTCCCCCTACAGTTCTGCACCATGTGGTTCCTATAAAAACACTTATCCAATGTTAATTTGTCCGAAGAACGTACTCTTGAAGCTGTTTCTCACTTTAATTTGTGTTTATTAATGACATAAGTGCACAACGTTTCGGGGCGTGTCCCCTTCCTCAGGTGCCTATAAAAACACACTCTTCCTACCCTCCAACATTCCCCTTTAAGAAGCTACATTTTCCACTAATATTGCTGCAGCTGACAGGGAGAGCTAGGGACCTTCACACTACGGGCCATATTTATAAAGGTGTGGTATTGCCTTCTTTAGCGATCGTAATGGCGATCATCAATTTATGATCGCTATCGGAAATCTTGTAAATGTACGATAGCAAACGTAAATCTACAACCGCCCGTAAAATATCATTACGGTAGTTTATTACCGCTTGTTATGGTACAGTAATGAAAACCAGCAGTATCGCAAATTTTTAAATATGGCCCTTCAACACTTAAATAATATATTACAGGTGAAACATACAAAGACACAGGTCTGTAACTGTGAATAGTGCAGGTTTATTGCAAAACATGCATGCTACATGTTTCTGACCCACTTGTCCTTCCTGAAACATGTAGCATGCATGTTTTGCAATAAACTTGCAATATTCACAGCTACAGACCTGTGTATTTGTATGTTTCACTTGCAATTTATTGTTTAGAAATCAGATTTAGGGGAGTGAAAGCCGTAGGTGAGACATACATTATTTCAGATCCGGACACACTAGATACCCAGACCTATCTACATCACACTACAACACTGCTACTAGGAAAGGGTTAATCAGCTGCACCACAAATTTGAATATTGATGATTTAATATATTTATACATCATAGGGGTTAAGAGGTAGGAGCGGAAATCACACAGGTGCTAAAAATGTAATCAAGGCAAAAGTACTGGCAGGCAAGGGAAAATGTCAGCTTCAGAGTTGGGGAACAAACAGAACCTAAAATGAGCTCATAGAGGTAAAGAAAAGGCCCCTGAGTGGAATCTTCCATGCTGAGAAGGATGTTGAGGCAAGTACTTTCTAACTTAAACCTTGATTTTTTGGGTTTAGTTCTCCTTTAACATAGGTTACTTTTATTGGGGCTTATGGTACATTTATGTAAAACAAACAACCGATTTATCTGTTGTATTCAATTAGATCAACTGGACTTGAAGTTTAGTTCTTGAAGACGTTTCACTAGTCATCCGACTGGCTGACTAGCGAAACGTCTTTAAAGGGCATGTCCACCCCCAAAACTAAAATGTAACCCCTTACTGGCCACATCAAGTAGTTTGAAACAATCCTTACCTTACATTCCTGCTCAAAATAGTTCCCCTGCTGTGCCCCTCCAAAGTCCAGGAAACTGCTGTGTAGGAGCAGTGTGTGACTCATGCTGTGCCTGAGACTTCCTCAACCTCATCAAGGTTGAGGCATGCTCAGTGCAGCCCTCCCTGCCTCTCAGCCAATCACGGACGCGGCTGCCGGTCCCGCCCCCTGCTTTCAATTCCATGCAAGCAGAGGGCCTGAACACTGCAGCGGAGGAGAGAGGGCAGGTAAGTAAGAATCGGGGGACTTTCTAACAATTATATTAATGCGGTTGGGGCTGGGGGAGCATGCCCTACCACATATCAAAAGTTAAATTTCAGGGTGGACATGCCCTTTAAGAACTAAACTTCAAGTCCAGTTGATCTAATTGAATACAACAGATATACCATGACCTGGATGAATGAGAACCTTCATAAACAACCGATTTATTATATGATGTATTATCGATGATGGCTTAAGATATTGTATATACTATTTTTAGATGTTTTTAACTTTTTTTAGTTAATACCTAGCATAAACTTTCCCCATTTTTGATTACTAATAAAGGAATTTTAATAATATTGTGGTGTGCCATGGGCAATTGATTTTTCTACATGTTCCCCAGACCTTTTTCCAGGTCTCAGAGCCAAGTACAGTAAGTCACCATTGCTATTTTAACCTTATTTTTCCAAACTTTTCAAACTTTGTCCCCATTGACTTTAATGCTTCCAATTTTGATTTTTCAAACTTTTTAATAAGTTCTAAAATTCGAAATCAGACTGGATTTTTGTAAGTTTGGCCACCACTAGTGATAACTTTACTCTTCTTTTAAATAATTTGCAACCACTTTGTTCTGCATATGAAATGTATGTAAGTACACAAAAAATAAACTCAATCAACATTACGATAAACAGTAGTGTTATTTTTTTATAAATACGGTATTATTATAGGATTAATATCAGAACAGTAGTAGTTAAACTCATGAAATTATAAATAATGGAAAATGTATTATAGCTGGACATATGTATGAACCAACTTACAGGTTCAAGTGGTAATGCCTACCTTTAGTTGCTATTACAGGGTGCAATATCAATCAGAGTAATGTAGGGCACATGGGAAGGCTAATTGGCTTTGTTTATGCCAGAATTGTTGCGGATTTGTGACAGTTTCCATTGAAATCTGTGCTGCAATCTGTGACATTATCTTTGTTGTGTGCCCATTTGATGATTAATTAAACAGGAGGATGGAAGAGATAAAAAAAGTTTAGCTTAGGCAGAGCAAATAAAGCAAATGTTGGCTGGGGCCTGGTAGGTAACATGTTAAGTACAGCAGGTAGATTTTCTTAAATCAGGTCATGCATGTCTCACCCACAATGAAAATTCAATTGGAAAAATTGGACAAAATTTACCATCTTGCAGACAAAAAAATTACCTGCCTGACCAATGCATTTAATTGGAAAATGTATGGCATTCTTTAAAGAGGTTGTCAGAAACTCCACTATAATTAACTTTACTATACTATGAAGATGTGTCTTTTTTATAACTGATGAAATTCTTTGATACTAATGCCAATGTTTGTCTGTTTTAGGCACAAGGCAGATTTTAAAAGACTGATGAAGATGGTTAGATCTTCTTATTAAATAATTCAGGTAATTAAGATTGTTAGAGATAATAATAAAGTATGACCCTCCCCACAGGACAGTACAGTAAAGCAAAGGACCGTAATGGATTGTTTTGAGGCAGTTTTATCCAATCATGCAAATGTAACGGTTAGAGACATTAAGCAGTTTAGATAAAGATAATAGCATTGGGTATATCTGTTGTAGTTTAGCTATAGGTTATTTTCACCTTACAAGAAGCGTACAAGTTTAAGCTTGAAAAATTAATGAGAGAACAAGTTATAATGACACTCTCATTCATGATTCTAGTGTGTTACGTACCTAGACAGCTTGAATGAATTTAAAATGAAACCTTCCTCAGATTACAAATCAAGGAAAGTGCATCTTTATGATTTACGGTAACTTTCCTATCAGCTATTCAGTTTAAATAATGCAGTAACCCATTTGCAATGACATAGTTTTGAAGATGTTGTGATGAAGACATATGAAGCTTCCTCACCCTTCCTTTGGTAGTGATTATGGTTTTCTATGCAGAACAAACATGTTTATTATGTATTTATATAAGTAAACATTGGATAAAATGTTATATGTTTTACATGTTAAAAAATCCCCAGTGGTAAAAATTAATTTAGGCTTATGTATCACTTTGGGAAATTCTGATTATTATATTGTCCCATAGCAATCAGGTGCTTGCATTGAAGTATAACTTATTTTATAGCACCATCTATAATTAAGTAGATAAAACAAAAGTATTTCAACCCCTAAGACGTGATGAAAGAGATCCCTGCCTGCTCCCATTTATTTTACAGTCAAGGTAACGTTATTTGAATGATGAGATCTGTGGTATTCAGTTAAATTAACAGAACTTGAAGTTTAGTTCTTGAAGCTGTCCAACTGTCTTTTTCAATTCACAGTTGAAACATTTCCAAGAACTAGACATCAAGTCCAGTGGATCTAACTGAATAACAGATATACCATGACCTGGATGAATGGGAACCTCACAATGGCAGGAGAACTGGCTATTCCAGTCTTTTTTTGCAATCAACTTTTATATATATATGTTCACATGTGGACCAGAGGGTATTTAAGGGTGTTTGACACGTGATGGTGTTTGTTCTGAGGACAGCCCGTGTGGGGGCTGAAACACGTCAACACAATATGGTGTAAATAAATAACTTGATGTTTAAGTCCTGTGAGTGCAGTCATTTGGAGGAAGATTACGTATGTGTACTGAATTTGTGTCGTGAGTGCTTTCCTTATGGACTACCTTGTATCTTGTGATGAATAGCACCCGACATTGAAGAGCATTTCGAGCCTATTGGATACCCTACCTCTGCTGTCTATGATGGATGAAGCAGGGATACCATGGCATGACATTAATACAAAGGAACAGTTCTCCTTCACCCAGGAGGATGCCTTGCGAATACTATTCACTGAACCATTGGAAAGAAGGGACTCTTCTAACAAAGACCTCTTTTACCAACTGTTGAATTTGAAGAAGAAGGAGGTGGACTTTTATCTACATGGGACCTATTTGTCTGAATATTACAGATCTAAACAGATCCCAAGGGGATTTAGAATGCGGAATGTCCCAACAATTGGCAGGATGGATAAAGAGTTCTGTACCCGGTGGTGTGGGATCTTGAATAAATGTTCAATCGATTTGATCCTATTGGTGACTGAACAGGCAGGCAAGGAATTGGCCTCCGTTAGGAAAGAAATACGATTATTGGAAGAAAAGGGATTGGATAATCTCACCAATGATAGGGGGCAAGGTTGGCTGGAGAAATTGTCTGAACAAGTGAATAAATATAAGAATGACTTGATAACCTTCAAGAATAATAAATTGCAGAAGGTGAAAACTGATTATAAGGAAAATAGAGTGTATGGCTGGCTGATTGGACATCGGGAGATGCCACGCCAAAGAAGAACCAATACTAATAGAAATAGATTACGCAAGGCATTCACGATCATTGATAGCTCCGGTGACTCATGGGGGTCAGAAGGAGACCCCACTATGAGGTCCTCGGAAGATCCAAGCCAGAAGGAACCCCCTTTTATAGGGATGACTACAAGAGCTGGCACGGCCACAGGAAAAGGAGGCAGACCACCCAGGGGCCAAAGGAGAATGTGATTTACAACCTCAGCAGTCACCCACTGACAGAGGGGGAGACGAAGTTGTTAAATAGGGGCCTCTCGTTTGTTCCAACCCCGAAATTTAATGCTTTCCATATTGAAGTTGATGTGTTCATGTTCCAGAGGAAACTAAAGATTTCTGGATTTGTTTAAAGAGAAGAAGTGTAAAATATGTGTACCTTTCAAGAAAAGAAGTAAAGGGGATCTCCCCAACACACCACCAGCCCTCAAAGTGTTTAGTGGACTTATGTCTAGGGAAAGAAATTGATAGGGGTGGGTCCAAGGTCTTTTCAAATTTGACGAAACTGGAACGTGAGGCAATTAAATCTTTACGAGCAGATGACAATCTGATAATTAGACCTGCTGACAAGGGGGGGGGGATTGTGTTACTGAACAAGTTGTATTATAATGAAGAGATTAAGACTCAATTGAATGATATCAATACTTATCAACAGTTGAATGGGGATCCAACTCTGACTTATAAGAGAATGCTAGATGGAAGGTTGGGAGAGGCTCTAAGGGCCAACTGGATCATTCCCATATCTATACTCTTCCCAAGATCCATAAGTCCCTTAATGCACCCCCCTGGGCACCCAATTATGTCAGCAATTGGCTCGCTGTTCAGTCCAGTGGCAAAATTTGCGGACTTTTACCTACAGGAATTTGTCAAATCTATGGATTCATATATAAGAGATAGTGGCCATTTGAGGGACAGACTGAGTTCGATGATCGGGGAAGATGACATCTTCCTAACATGCGATGTGATGAGTCTCTATACCGTCATACCCCAAAGTGAGGGGATTGATGCGTGTAGAGAAGCACTAGTTTAACAGGAGCATAGGGATCCTCCAGTAGAACTCTTGATGGATCTGCTCGATAATTATTTCCACTTTGAAGGACAGTTCTACAGACAGATAGCAGGGACTGCGATGGGGTCCAATGTGGCCTTATCGTTTGCTAATCTGTACATGGAACGATTTGAAAAAACACATATCACTGCTCTTTTTCAGTCATGGATCCGTCTGTATGTTAGATATATAGACGACATGTTATTTATCTGGTCTGGAACCAAGGCACAGGCATCAGTTTTGTAGATGAGATTAATGGACTAGATACGCCCATCAAATTGACAGCCACAATCAACCCAAATACTGTCGATTTCCTGGATCTCTGTATTTACAAGGAGGGAAATAAAATCGGTTCCACCCTCTTCCGTAAACCAACAGATAAGAACACGCTGTTACATAGGAAGAGTTGCCATCCAGAATCTTTAAAAAGGGGAATTCCATATTCACAATTGTTAAGGGTGTTTAGAAATAACACTGACCCCATAAGAAGGGAAGAACAAATGGGGGAAATGATCCAGAGGTTCCTCCAAAGGGGGTATTCAGAAAAGGAACTCTTAACGATTAAAAATCGAATATTGTCACAAGAGTCCAAGGAGAGACGAATAAGCCAAATACCTGGAAGGAGGAGTGTCAACTTCTTTACAAGCTTTACTCCAAGAAATAAATTGATACAACAAAGCATGGAGAAGAATTGGCACATAGTGTCTACAGATAGTCATTTGCCGTTTAAAGATACTTACATTAAACCAGTGTTTCGTAAAGGAAAGAATTTGAGATCCACGTTAATGTCCACTGATACTTTTCCAATGCCAAAGCAATTGTTTTCCATGGAGCTCAATGGTATGCATCCGGCAATAAGATATACTATGGAATGGAATAAGGAATGTATTAACTTTTTGGATATTACTATATACAAAGATCAGGGACTCCAAACGAAATTGTACACCAAACCAACATATAGAAATCAACTGCTACACTTTGATAGTCAACACCCTATACATACGAAGAGGGCTATACCGATAAGTCAGTTCACAAGAATTGACAGGTTGGTTAGCAATGAACAAGTTAAAACTAATCAAATGCACACCATGGAAAATAAATTTAGAAGGAGGGGTTATCCCATGGATATTATTAAGGAAGCAAGGAATAAGGTACGAAACAAAAGGGATAAACAAGAAAAACGTGAAATAAAACATCGATTGACATTTGTCACAAATTTCGGTGAGATGAGTGGTGGGATATCGAATATATTGAGGAAACATTGGAGTATTTTGAGAAATGCTTGTCCGGAGATTAGTGAGTTTCAGGCCCCCCCCATGATGTCATATAAGAGGAATAGAACTATAGGTTCGAGACTGGTTACTTCTGGTTCAAATAGAGTCACACACCCAGGGACTATGAGGGGTACAACTTGGTTGACTAAGAGTCGTGGTGGCATGCGATCATGCCACAATTGTATCTATTGCCCCTTGGTACTACAGGGGAATACGTTTACTATCCCCCTTACAGGAGAAATGATTAATGTAAAGGGTAGTTATACGTGTGATACTAAATTTGTTATATATGTAATTGTGTGCCCATGTGGCCGACTTTATGTAGGTGAAACTACACAAAAGATAAAAATGAGAATGACTCAACATAGGTCCTCTGTGAATACCAGACAAGTACACTTACCTCTGCCTAAACACTATGTAGACAGGGGTCATTTAGCCACTGAAATGAGATTTATGGTATTGGAGTCCATACCCTTAAACTATATTGGAGATAGGGAGCATCGGCTTAAATGTAGGGAGGTTTGGTGGATAAAAAGATTGGGCTCTCTGTATCCCAATGGACTGAATAGGGACTATAACTTGTATTTGTTTCTATAGACTCTTTAGGTCCCTGGACTTAGGGACTCTACACAGAGTATATTTACCTTAGTATATAAACAGTTAATGCTGTATTAGGATACCAAAATGGTGTCCTTGATTTACATGTGATGTCATGTCCTGTCTATAGTGTATAAATGGGATGGACCCTAATGGCCGTCCATTTTCTTGTTCTCACGCCTGATGAAGGGTAATGTTAACCCGAAACGTTGCAATTATGAGGATGTTTTGATTATATGAAATACAACTAATTTTTCTTGAAATTGAGTGCTGCTCCTTCCTATACATTTATATATATATATATATATATATATAGGGCAGCACGTGGCTCAGTGGTTAGCATTGATGCCTTGCAGCGCTGAGGTCCTGAGTTCGGTTCCACCCTTGGACACATCTGCAAGGAGTTTGTATGTTCTCCCCGTGCTTGCGTGGGTTTCCTCCGGACACTCCGGTTTCCTCCACAAATCATAAAGACATACTGATAGGTTGTATGTGTACATAAAGTAATTAGATTGTAAGCTCTTCGGGGCAGGGCCTCATGTGAATGTATACATGTAATTGTAAAGCGCTACAGAAGATGTTGGCACTATATAAATCCATAATAATAATATTATAGTTATTACGTTATAGTATATCACATGATGTGTTATAGTTATTACACATTATATTATTACACAATGTTATATTACATTATAGTTATTACATGTTATAGTCTATCATATTAGTTATTGCATCATATTACATGATACATAGGATTTTTATTTCACACTCATCAATAAGATATCGATAGAGATTCTCTATTGGCTGGTTAGGAAGGACAGACCCAGTGTTAACTGGACATTGACTGTATTATCACTTTAGAAGGAGCTACCATATTGCTTATCTCAGCAGGTGAAGATTACAAACCAACATTCTGCCCCATGTATATAGCGATGGTTTTAGGAAATAAAGGAAATATTTACTTTACCCCAACGCAGAGAATTGCAGTTTAGTTTCCCATTAAATTTAGCATGTTTGCACCCGTCCTGTGCCTGTTAATGGAAGGGTGACACCTGGGAGGGATCAGGTAAGGGCCGGTTAACACTGACTCCCCATTGTGAAGGTGAGAACAATGTCCTTTCCCCATTCCAGGTTAAACATTGTGACACTGACATATTGGGACTTCCTGGAAGGAGAATCTAGTAACGGTCGTGCTCAAGGGAACAAACATTGTGTGTGTCTCCTGTAAACCGCTCAAGGACAACGGCAAATTAAAAGGGCCACCGTGACCTGAAACACAGCTCAGTTCCCCTTTAACCTGCGGAATCAGGTACACATTATAATAATATAAACACCGGGTACGGAACATACACAGAATGTAACAGATGATAAATATCTGCACACATTAATTCTGCTTGTGTCTTTACTATTAATTTACAGACGTGTGACAGAGTTTCACACCATGGTGCACAGTTACAGGAGGAAACCCAAAAGCACAAGTGCCATGCACAGTATTTATCCAAATGGTTCCATAGTGATCCGTTACCCAGAACACAACAATGAAAACATTTTTCTCTAGAAAGTTCCAGTAGCAAATACAACACAGGGAGAGGTGTCACTAGTGATGTTCTCTTTGCACTGTGCACTATTGCACACACACAGTGATGTCAGTGATATTGCTTCTACACTGCACTATTGCACACATTTAAGTGATATTCTACACTGTGCACTATTACACACACATTCGAGGTATCAGTGATATTCTACACTGTGCACTATTACGCACACATTCGAGGTATCAGTGATATTCTACACTGTGCACTATTACGCACACATTCGAGGTGTCAGTGATATTCTACACTGTGCACTATTACACACACATTTAAGGTGTCAGTGATATTCTACACTGTGCACTATTACACACACATTCAAGGTGTCAGTGATATTCTACACTGTGCACTATTGCACACACATTTGAGGTGTCAGTGATATTCTACTCTGTGCACTATTACGCACACATTCGAGGTATCAGTGATATTCTAATCTGTGCACTATTACGCACACATTTAAGGTGTCAGTGATATTCTACACTGTGCACTATTACACACACATTCAAGGTGTCGGTGATATTCTACTGTGCACTATTGCACAGACATTCGAGGTGTCGGTGATATTCTACACTGTGCACTATTACACACACATTCGAGGTGTCAGGGATATTCTACACTGTGCACTATTGCACACACATTCGAGGTGTCAGTGATATTCTACACTGTGCACTATTGCACACACATTCGAGGTGTCAGTGATATTCTACACTGTGCACTATTGCACACACATTTAAAAAAAATAAAGGCAAAATGTTAAAAATAAAAGAAATCCTATGAAATCTTGGTTCTATTAGTCTCACATCCCCTAAATGAATATTTTGATCTATTCATTGTAACATTGTATAGTTTTATAGTTGTGCAGAGCTTGAATCAATCTTCTCCCTTAAATTTCCAACCAGTATTAGATCAATAGGAGATCCATTGGATCATTCTATAATTAAAGTTATCAATCTGTCTTTCAATACTCACCCCCCCCATTATCTCACAGCTGTCACCAAGGATTCTGTTAGAGAGGGATCACTATTGGTAAATGTGTTAGTGAGGGATCACTATTCGTAAATGTGTTACAGGGGGATCACAACTGGTAAATGTGTTAGAGAGGGATCACTATTGGTCAATGTGTTAGAGAGGGATCACTATTGGTCAATGTGTTAGAGAGGGATCACTATTGGTAAATGTGTTAGAGAGGGATCACTATTGGTAAATGTGATAGAGAGGGATCACTATTGGTAAATGTGTTAGAGAGGGATCACTATTGGTAAATGTGAGGTCCTATAAAGAACCAAAACTATCTTGTCATGTTTCAGTCTAATTACATTTTATCAGTTCAGGACACAGGTTCATTGCTTCTATGGGGTCTATTGCTTAAATAATGTAATAAACGATTAATAAACTCACTTCATTGTCTCAGAGAAATGGGTATGGAGATGTTTTCCTTTCAGTCCCCCTATCATATAGAGCAGGGATAAGAAACCGGTAGATCTCCAGATGTTTGAAAACTACAACTCCCAGCATTCCTCTACAAGCACTTTGTAGTTAGGGAATTAAAAAAATAAAAAAAAACTAACTTACAAACTAACAAAACACTCCCAGCATTCCTCTACCAGCAACTCTGTAGTTAGGGAATTCAAACTACAACTCCCAGCATTCCTCTACAAGCACTCTGTAGTTAGGGAATTCTGGGAGTTGTAGTTTCCAAACACCTGGAGAGCTACTGGTTGCCTATCCCTGATCTATTGATATCTCTTACTGTCCAGCAAACAGCAGTTCTCCTTTTTGTCTATTGAGAGGGGAGGGGTGGGTGGAGTTATGTGAGAGTGAGAAGAATGTTTTTACTAAGACTGTCACATGTTTTACAAAGGAAGGGACATATAAGTCTTGCAATTTCCTACTAACACTTCCTACTAACACTCAGAAAATGTTTTGATTCGCTAACACTGCTGTCAATCTAATATTAAGCACACCATTGGGTACAACACTAAAAGGAAAGTGAGAAATATGTTCCTATGTAAGCTTCCATTGCCTCCCTGTAAAACTTCCTGCGGTGTGGCTTAACAGTCCATTTTGAAGATACCATTACAAAACAGGAGTGGGGACTACTAAGTACTTTTATTTATTTATATATTTTGCCTTATTTGCATTTCTATATACTTTAATGTCATTACTACATATTTGTTAATATTGATATAACTATTTATTTAGTGCTATTTAGTGCTTAAACAACACATAAACACTGTCCCTATGTATATTACTTTTACCCACCCCCACCAACATAGTACCTCCGAAAAACCCAATGTATTCCCCATGAAATTATACATTTATTTATATAATATAAGGGATAGATAGATAGATAGATAGATAATGTTTTGTGCAGAAAGCCCTTGTCTTTTATGTTTAGTCATTTAGTTCTAAGCATATGACAAAGAAACACAATAGTTACCAAAATGGTTTTGCACTTGTTTTTAGCAGCAGTTTTTCTTTGTGACTGGGAGCAATTAATTCAGACGCCTTCATTACCTAATTAGGCATAATTCCCAGCATGAAAATGCATCGTATGAGTCATGGTTAAGTACTGTTTGATGATTTGTTTGCCAAAGGATACATTTGTGATTTTATTCCTTTCTTTTTGTAACATTTTTATGTATAAATATACAAACATAAACTTAAATCTCACAGCTCCGAACTTGCTCAGCCATTGTGTTCAGAATCTGTACAAATTTAAAAATATAAATATAATATAAATTTAAATATATTCATATTATTTGAGAGGTTATTGGTGTGGAACCGCACAGGCAGATACAAACAATATAGAGTAATGTGTTCTTTCACGTTCAGATGCCAGCAAATGTTCCAACATTTAACAGTATTCTCATTTCCTGACTTAAACCACTCCTGTTTTTTCTTTTTTCTCAGATTTTACTGTTTATAGGTCATTGTAGAAACCATTTTATCAGGCAAGAAATATGCCCTTAAACTGACCATTTTTATGTTATAAAGTAATTTTGCCACAGGAGTGCTCCCACAGCCCCCCTTTTGTGTATATATTGTAGCAGAGTTTCTCTGCAGGAAGATTGACCAAGCTTCCATGTGGTAGTAGCACCCCCAACACGTCCCTTTAATTGGAGGTCTTATGCCTTGAATACTAAGCATTGGATGAAAGGCCTCTTCCCTCCTTGTTAAAAGCTAGTAGGCGGGGGGAAGTGATAGCCTTCAATACTAATCTACTGCAAGGTCAGGGAGACATCCTTCCCAAGAAAATGCAACCAAGCAGGGAGTGTCAGCCCAGAAAAATGACCCAAGGTAAACTGTTAGGACCTTCCATACTGGGGCTACCTTGACGTTTTTGGAAGGCTTTTCACTTTTATGCTTAAACTGACCATTCACAGACTGGCCAGGCCAGTGCCATGATGGTGCATTCGATCATTGTTTCCAAATAAAAAATTCGGAATGAAAATTGGGCTGATTTGATCGAAGCGATCAAATCAGTATATATTTTAATATTGATTTATACAACCCTATATTTTTAATTCAATATTTTGATTTTAATTTTTTTGTCTACTAACAGACATGTTTAGTTGGGTAGTGTTGTGCCGTGCCACACTTCTATAATCATATATTTATTCTAAAAAAAATTCCACCCTAAGTGCATATTATGATCCGGTTACACTCCAAATTAATTTAGAGTAAAGCCCTTACTCATGGGCCTAAAAGGTAAGTGAACCTTACTATGAAAGTGAGGTGACATATGCAAATTGCAAGGGGTCTATTTACAGGGAGCCGCAAGCACAGCCCTTGTGACTATTTAATATCATGCTTGTGGCACTTGGTAAATCCCGATCGGGTTTTACACAAAATACTCTTAATCGTGGTTTGTTTGTTTTTTTAAATGAAAACAAAAAGATAGTATAAAGCACTAGACGCGCAATAGGCGATATTAGTTAGTCAGGTAAAAATATTGTCAGTTGAAAAGAAAAAAGCTGCAGATTATATTTTCGCACGTCCAATAGTGCGGTCCATAATAGGCCATAGAATTCGCAAAAATTATCTGTACAAAGCTCGATCAACATTTAGCCATCGCTGCAAAAAAAGTGCCAATGATATTTTGACCCAATCAACAGGAATTATTGTGCTGGTTGGTTTGGTTGACATATCCCCTTGTGTTTACTTAGCCTAAGGCCTAGACCACACAGGGGTTAACCAGTGACTGATATTCCCTCCCACAGACTTAACAATTAGTAAAATGATCACTAGTCTTCTGGTTAGGAGTTAAAAGAGAACTATATTCATTCAGTAAACATCTTGCTCTACCCCTTCCTTTATTAACATATGTTCTTCAATGTCAGAGATGGGAGAATTGTTAGTGACAATGACTGTGGGAGGAGCCAAAAGAAGTTAGTTTCTGCAGTGTTCTGCAGTATAAATAAAGCAATTTTCCTTTAAAGAGGAACCACTAATATATTTTCATTGAAGACTGGCAGGATCAGTCCTTATTCACCAACAATTATGCCTAAAAGTTGGTCAGAAGTGTTATTTCGGCCCCATCACACAAAGTATCTGTTTCTGTAAATTGGGCCAAAATGTGTACCAGCCTTAAGTCACTTCTTCAAAAGGACAATCTATATTAAATAATTGAGCTACTTATTTGATATGTAAAACATACTTAGAGGACAAATGTTAAATCTGTTAAATGTTGTTTTCTAATATTTTATTATGTCATTATGATTTGCCATGATTTGCTTTCCTCTAGATTAATTTAATGGGATAATTAACCGCTTTTAATTAAGTCCTAAAGCATTATAATAAAATCGTATTCACTTGACTGTATTTTATCTAGACTAAAAAAAAAAAAAAGCCAGAAAATTTCTTAAATTACATAAATATATTTAATGTAAGTGTTAAAGAAAGGCTTATGGTTAATTCGTTTTTTCTTAGTTGTGCAGACTAAATTATATACTGTTATACCATTATAAAATGCCCCATGTTATTGTACAGGTTTATAAGGATTATTTATAAGGATGTAAAAATGTCACATAAAGCAAAAGAAAGGGAAGGATAATAAGATGTATCAACCCCTCTGTATAGTTTTCATTAAAGGTGAAGACATTTCATAAAGACATGTCCCTATTTATGAGAACATTCCATCTTTGCCCAAGTATAGATGTAGCATTATTTTAATTCAAACCTGCTTGACCGTTAAAACCAATAAAATGGTTTGAACTAAAATTCCACAAAAAAACTTACCTCTCTTCCAACACTGGCAAAATGAAACATTAATGCAACATTAATGTTAAAGTGTCTTTATCTGGAGGAGAATCAGCAATAAGAGTGATAGATTTAATTACACCAATGAAGAACTTGTTACTGGGAATGTTCGAAACAGAAAACAATACATTCTATAGAAACCATATCCATATGGTTACATAGAAAACATTGTCTTCATTTATAGCTAAGCCACATAGTACAAAACCATTCTACATTGTTATAGAGGTTACCTAGATCTGTGAAAACTGCACAGATTTTTGTCTAAAACATGCTGAAGTCCTGGCATGTTAAAAAGTGGAGTTTCTGTTATGCCAAAAAGATATCTCAATTTGTCAGAGGAATCTGCTCAGAAACACCAGATGCTCTTCCTCCTCAAACTGAATCTAATTAAATCCAACATTTGTGGAATCTAACTCACTTCTGTTCACTTCACACATATCCTAAGCACATGGATAACAACAGTACTAATTGAGGACACTTTCTATTAATTAAACTTTTCCTGGATATTTGAGGGGGGTGTTGTATAACCTATGTCTCTTAAAATATCTACTGAATAGACAGATTAGTTTTATTGAACTTAGAACTGTGAAATTATTTGCCTTCCACAATATCCAACAGCAACAACACAGACAATATTATTAAAGGGACAGTTCAGTGGAAATTATAAATATTTATTAGATTGTTAGTTTGTGTAATACATACTTAGTTATTCTACATATTCTCTTCCATTTTGAAAAATCAGTTGATTTCATACACTTTGCTGTTCCCTGCTGTTGACATTAGTGAGCTGACATTTCAGGTTCCAACGGTCCTTCTTCTTCCCAGGATGCACCACTTCCTTGGAATATTCCTAACAGTAATTTATACTGATTGGCTGCTGGATGGGTCAAAGATGCTCAGATCTCTACTGAGCAATTGAATCAACCCAGGCGCAGGGTCAAGGGCAAGACCATAACGGTCTCTACTAGGGGTCCTGCAAACAGGAAGTCAGTATTTTGGTTGCATTTATTTATACACAGACAAAATGCTGAATTAAGGTCATTGGGATGAAAAATACTGCTCTTTTTTTCTGAAAAGTACATGTATTTGTACTGAACTTGCCCTTTAACTATTAACACACACACACACACACACATATATACATACTAAGGTTTGAGGCATTGCAAGAATCAGGATCTTGACGGCAACCAGTTCATGGTTAAAACACATAGTGTAGGTTCTGATACCTATAACTTGTTAATTTTCTTGAAGAGATAAATTACTGTTCTTCTTATTTCTTCTTCCGTTTTATTCTTCCACTTTTTTGGACTGTATCTCCTCCCACAGTTTTTGAGCTAGAGACATAAAATTCGGTACAAAAGTGCGGGCATATAGGAGAAGTGTGCTTTTACCTAGCTAAGGAATCCGTGGAAGCGTTACAGCGTTATCACCGTCATTTTCCCCCATTGACTATAATGGTAACAATCCTCAAATGTGGATATTTCAAGGTTTAAGGGTCATGAAATCAAAACAGTTTGTTTCATGGTCATAAACACAAACGCTGATATCCCCAACCCCCCATATAGACAGAGGCACCTACTGACCTACCTTTCCATTCCAAAAAAATAATTTGATTAATCATCAATAAAAGTTGGTTATATGGTCATACATGCAAAAACACATACTCCCAACCTCACATGGGTACACACTCCTACTAACCTACCCTTCCATTCCTGTGGCAGCCTTACTCAAAAGGTAAATACAAAAAAACTAATTTTGATATATCTTCAAAAAAAAGTTAGTTTTATGTTTGTAAACACAAAAAAGACATACCTCTTAAAACAGACCCAGGTACACACACCTACTGACCTACCCTTCATTTCCGTGGCAGCCATACTTAAAGGGTAACTATAGTCAAAAAACAAATTTTGACCAATAATCAAAAAAGTTAGTTTTTTTAACCCCCAACCTGACACAGGTACATGCACCTATTGACCTACCCCTCCATTACGGAGGCAGCATACTTAAAGGGTAACTAAAGTAAAAAAATCATGTCGCCTGATGATCTGCCAGGCGACTAAGTCAACAAGGCTCTACCGAATGTCCGTTTCGGTTGCTCATACACATTGTGCATTGCGGGTCGGCCCGCACAATGGCACGTGTGTGTGTGAAATTTAAGCATAAAGTACCTGTAGCATATGGTCCAATATATGGAATATGGAATGTGGCTTTAACAATGACTAATGAAATGCCTCCTCATGGTATGACTAATATTTTATATTACTATCTGGTCTGGATGGTTTCCAGGCTGAGATGTGCTACAGAGAACCATTGATCTGCTACTTCTTAAGAGATGCATTGGTCTACCAGGAAGCCATCCATATAACATGAAAAAAGTAGCCCTGGTCAATCACAGAGCAATCAATTTTTACTTATTGAAAAGGTGGCAATACACTAGTGAGATGTTTAAGCCACCCCTTTTAACGTCAGTGGGTATGCTGGGAAATACCTTCCAAAATGCCCCTGTATACACCCTTTACCCAATCACACAAACTTACTTTCCACCATTTATTGTATTACTTTGCCATGTTAAGTGCCTGTTATGGTGCAGGAGTAGACTGTAAATTAAACATAATTGGCTAAAAGATAACAAACCTGCCACCACGTCAAGGTAGACTCTCTGAGCAGGTCCCTACTCTACACTGTCTATCTTATTATATCCTATATCCTATCACCTATTTAGTGTATAATAAACTAACACTGAAGTAATCTAATAACAGTAACAATGTAAATATTATTTAACTTTACCCTAATCCAATATCCTACTATTCTACTGCATTGTATTATTCCTCTATTATTTTTAACAACCCTTCTATATTAAATTGTTTTCTACAATCTTATTATTGTCTATATATCCTTTCCTATTTTATATCCTATCACCTTTATTATAATTACCTTACCCTTATCTTCATCTTACTCTATCTATAGTTCCCTTAATATTCACCGTTATATATTACTATCTTTATTTTTTATCTATGTATCCTGACCTATTATTTAACCTATTACCTTATTTTAATTTTCCTCCCTTCATTTCTACCCATACTTTATCCTGTTCACTATTTACCATGTATATTACTATTTTATCTGTGTATTTTATTATCCTGCTCAATATTCACCATGTTATATATTACTATATTCTATCTATGTATTTCATTATCCTCCCCTTATCTCACTTTTCATCTATCTCCCCCTCAATATTTACCTTATTATATTCTGCCATATATTCTAAATGTTTATATCACATACTGTTTTATCACATATTTCTTTATTGTAGCATAATCTTTCCTAACAATTCTTTTTATCCCTATTTTATATCATCTGTTCATCTTACTTCTTATTTAGGCTTTGGGTCCCAAATTTTTTTTTTATCATATTCTCATCATTTATAACCTTACACTATTCTATACTACTATATTATATTAATATTACTGTATTGATTTTCTATAAGCTATTATTATCTAATTATCTTACCTACACTGTGCTCGTTTTATTTAAAGCTAGGATTTTAATGAGAGCCCTTTAGTTTTATCTTTTAGACAAAATAGAACATATAACTATGTATAATAGAACTGAGAAATACTTACACTGGGAAGGACTCCAAGATGTTAAATGATCGGGAGTGGATGGTAGTCTAAGAGGCAGGGCCGGATGTTGAGCTGTTTGATATTTACCTCTCCAGGGTGGTTTGGTCCTGCCAGCTGGAACACAGGAAGGAGAGTCCTTGGATGGTGTGGTGCACTCTAGGACCTCAAAGAAAGTTCTTAACTTCTCGTAGACCTTACTAGCTGATAACTGAAAGACAAACACTTATTGTACATTTTCCTTTTGGTCACATCTTTATAATTAACAAAAATGATACATAAAGGGAAGATTAAATCCAAGTCATCATTGTTGTTATGGATAACCTACTGCTGTATTTATAAAACCACAAACAATAAAATTACAGGTCCCATTGTTCCCCATTTGCTGAACCATCTTTGTAGCTGGTAATATCATCTTGTCTGGCCAAATCATCAATAGGAACCAGCCCCATAGAAATCACAAACTGCGGAGGGTGATGGGATTAGACCCTGTGTTACGGGGGGAATTGCTTTAAAGGAAGAGTTCACTTTTTCAGTGAACTCTTCCTTTAAAACAGGGATGTCAAACTCTCTCGATATTTTGAAAACTACAACTCTGCTGGGAGTTGTAATTTTTAAACTTCTGGAGAGTTGTTAAGCTTGACATTAATGCTTTATAGTATGAATTGCCATTGATTTTAACTTTTTTGCAATGTTTTGTAACTTTTCATTCCACATGTTTAACCCTAATGGTGTTTCTAATGTAAAACAAATCAGTTAGTGATAAAGAATTGGATTATTGGATAAGTGATACAGAATGGCTGTGTATAAAGTTATAACAATAATTTCTCTATACAGTCTGTCTTGTACTCATTGATGGTGGTGGGAGAGGGGGTGGGATCTTCTGGTCTTCAAGCTGTGTCCAGTCGATAGATGCGTACAGCTGCTCTGTCCTTATATCCCCTGTCACTCCGAGGTGCTTGTCCGGGTTCTTCTGTAGCAGCTGTAACAAAGCAAAATATCATTCATTTAAATATTGTAGAAAATGTAATTGTCACTCATATCCTTAGGTCACTAAGAGGTATTTATCAGTCTCCAAGGAATTATTAACAATATAGCCTAATTACCTAGAAAATGATAAATGAACAGCGAGTTTGCAGGTTGTGCAGCTTATTATAAAATGTCCATTTCATATAACGATTTTATTTATCTATAAATTTTAAAGGGCATGTTCACTGACAAGGTTCAGACCCTCAGGCATTAATCTTGCTATATTTACCTTTAGCAAAACCCTGATCCCTCACTAGCTCACTGGTAGATGCCTCCTCTGCTGCTGTAACATGCTATCTACCTCTGAAGCTCTGGGAAAGGAAGCTTAAGACTTCCAGACCCATAAGCTGTAGAGAAAGTATCGGGTGTATGCACAGATACCGGTATATATATTGGTATAGAATTGAATACCTTTCTGGATTATAATACATACAGCAGTGCGTTTTTACGCTACTGCACCACACGCATATTACATAAGTGAGAACACCATAAAGGGTTTCCTATGTAAAATCTGGGGAGCTGTGTTATGTGTTATGGGCAGGGATGGTTTATTATTACAGGATAAGTAAAATTGTAAAATGCAGGTCACTTGGAAGCTGCAGCTTTAAAAATACATTTGCCATATTTTGTTTCCCCCCTAAGCCCCTCCAGAGCCTACCTTAGTAGTTTTAAAGTTGCTGACCTCTTGTTTCTGTTCAGTTGAATATTTATCTCTGCCCCTTCGAGACACACACACGTCACGTTGTGTGCTCTGTGATGTCATGCGCGCGTGGAGTTACCAGGCACTTACAATAGAGGCTAACAAATCAGGATAACTATTCAACTGAACAGAGACAAGATGTCAGCAACTTTAAAAATGACTTTGCCTCATCTTAATCTATAATTTAATACATGTAGGTAGCACTTACTCCGATTTGCAGCATGTGTTGCTGCATGCCTTCAATCCAGCACACATTTTGTTTAAGAGCAGTATCCCCCCTCACTCTTTTAACCACTCCCACTTCCATCCGACCTGACTTTTTTCTCACAAACCAACTGTCAAGCCTGCACACAGCATACAGCTTCCAACTGTCACCATTCCAGCTACAGTAAAACTCACATAAGAATAGTTTTTGAGAGCAAGGAACTTGATTGACAGCTGAAATATACAAAGTTTTAGATTGGATATCTAAAGAAATAGGGGGCAGATCAACAAAAAAAATTATACAGTGGTGGTTGGGAAGTATTATAGTTTCAAGTTATGGTCAACTTAAAATACCCTATTTTTCAGTATAGATGCCCTTTAAAACTCTGGAGGGGCTTAGGGGAAAACAAAATATGGCAAATGTATTTTTAAAGCTGCAGCTTCCAATTGACCTTAACTTCATTTTACATTGTACTTATCCTTTTATCCTTTAAGTAAAATTTGTGGGCGTAGTAATGGGCAGTCCATGAGCATGTTGCTCCCAGCCAGTTATTAATTTGGCTTGAAGAGCCAAATTACTGTTCTTTCTATTTCTTCTTCTCCAGTTTTATTCTTCTGCTTTTTTGGACTGTATCTCCTCCCAGTTTTGAGTTAGAGACATGAAATTGGTACAGACGTGTGGGGCATATAGGAGAAGTGTGCTATTACCCAGCAATGGAATCTGCAGAAGCCTTACGGCTTTATGAGCAAATTTCGGGACGTTTTTTCCCATATACTATAATAGTCCATATAGTTTTTTATAGTCAAAAAATGTGTAATAGGCAGCGATTGCTGTTTTGCTAGGGGTGGTAGGGCCCTCTCCCAATCACAAAGCCTAGCTTCAGCCAATGAATGACCACGTACGGGTGGGGGGGGCACAGGCAATACAAGTTAGCTGGCCTAGGGGAGAAAAAAGTATAAATTCGGCCCTGTTTTAACCCCAACCTGACATGAGTACACACACCAACTGACCTACCCATTCATTCATGTGACAGCCATATTTAAAGGGTAAGTAAAAAAACAACCTCCTCATCATTGCCATTTATTGAGTTTTAAAATCTGCAGCACAAACACATTACCTTCCAAAATGTGGCCTTTTAAGCCAAATTCAAAGTTTATACTTTGCCTTTCTAATTTATTCTGATGCCCCTTGGAGTGCCCCAAAATTTAGTATGTAGAGTTTTTCAATGATGCTGGCACTTAGGTGGTTATTTTTTTTTTATAATGGTGGAGTGCTACTGGAACTACTTGCTTTATATATATATATATATATATATATATTTATATTTATATTTATAAAAATTCAGTCAAGAATCAGCACTCAACAGGTCTTCTTAAAGTGCTTATTTATTTACAAAGCTGCAGCAACGATTTGGCCCTTGTCTATAGGCCTTTATCGAGCTATTTATATATACAGTATATTCAGTATTACACATTAATGGATTCAGTTGCGCATGTATCCAAGGCACAATGCAGGAATGCCTCAAAATATTAAAGATCTATCACAGTTATTAAAGCAACACTAACTTATCCATGTGTGTCACTTCATGCTAATAAAAAAGATCAGGGAGCTGCTTTTATGAGACAAGTTAAAAAATTACTAAGAATTCTGCAGGAGATTCAATCCTTAATATTCTCTACCTTTTAATTAATCACTATTTTAAACAATTGTACCACTATGGAATATATTTTTGGGAAAAAACAGGTTGATCAGCAGTGGGCATATAGTACAGCTGGGATCCTCAAATTGAGGACCTCCAGATGTTTGACAGCTAAAAAACCCTTCCCTCTGTAGTTTGAAAAATGCTGGGAATTGTAGTTTTCAAACATCTGGAAAAACACCATTTGAGGATCCCTGTAGTACAGCCTGGCCCATTGGAAGGTGGGCCACAGACTGACACAATGTGTAATTTAGGCATTAAAATATATTACACACCTTTTGTAGTAGCATAGTTCATTTTATTGGTCAAATCCAACTTACATGCAAATCCTAGCACCATATAAAATTATGAAAAGCCACCTTCTCATGTAGAGACAGACATAATTTCACATATGTGCACCTAGGGATTCATTTAACTGTAACTTTAGATATTCTGTCCATGTAGACATCCTAGTGCTTGCAAACTTTATAAAAGGAACTAAGTTACTGAAACATAAGCATGTAATAAATCTACTCCATGGGTACACAAAACTATTCTGGAAAATAAACTACATATAATATTTTATACTTTTATGTGGCTGGAAAATAAAATGTTGCTCTAATTTTACATTTTCCCCTGCACTTCTTGAGATCAGTATACGTATTAAGCAGAAATAGGGTTCCATTATGGGTAAAACATCACATTTTCAAATGTCAACCTTTTGTACTAAATATCTTCTATATATATAATATTCCTTGTCATTTTTTAAATTGCGTGAAATATGCCATGTACTGTTTAGCTCTCAGCCCTCCTATGTTGCTAATTACTGGTATTCGGCAAAATGCAGGGTAAATCAAGAAAATCTTTTCTTTTACATGATTAGGTTTATGATCCTAATAAATAGTACATACAGTGCTGCTCCTTAATCATGTTGTCTATTATTTGTATAAAAGAAATATTAAAAGTAGTTCAAGGGTAAAGTATGTGGTAGAGAACAACATGCAGTTATTTTCCATGCAAGGCATTAATCAGAACTCATTTATTCTTCCTGTGTTGCCAGTAACATAAGAAATTACTAATTATAAAGGTACTTAAGGTGTTGTTACTTCTGATAACTCCAATAGGAAATCTTGTGTTAGGCATACAAAGTAAGTGAGAGAGAAAAGAAGAACTGAAATCACTGTAAATGTAAATGGTATTTGCTTTCACAACTGCTGGCAGGTTTAAAGGGGAAGTTCAGTGAAAAACTCATTATTATTCAAATTATTTATCTTCATCTAACGCAGGGCCTGGAACCTTAAAGGGCAACTCCGCCCTCATAAGAACATCTTTTAGAAAGAATGGCCTCTTTAAAATATGTTGATATATCATAGTTTGTCCTATGAATTCATTACTGTATGCCTGCTATGCTTCTGGATGCCTCATGGAAAATGAGCAATTTAGAGGCCTATACTGAGCCTGGGCATGCTCAGAAGAGGCAGACAGGGGATTAACATTCAGTCATTGGCTGTGATGTCAACTGTCAAATCCATAACTGACAGTTGCTAACTGGAAGAACCAGGAAGCAGAAACAGGGGAAACAGGACATTGTGCAGGATTTCAGGTTAGACTTATATATTTCAGATTTCAAACTATTACCGTTTAAGGTTTTGGGGGGTGATTTATAAACAGGAAGTAAGTACTTTGGAAGCATTTATTTATGGTCAAAGAAATCATTGGATGGGCAGCTTTTGGCCATTGAAATTCGAAAATATTGTATTTGTGCTCAACTTTCGCCCTTAAATCTACGTACAGAAGCTAGATGGTTATCTTTGTAAAAATCATAGCATTCAAACCACAATCCAAATTAGAAGGAGGAGGGGGAAACAACAAGAGACCTTCTCATTGTGGGGGAGAACAATATCTATTGGTAGCCATAATTGTTCAGAATCCGGCAATATGGATCATTGAACAATGTCAGTAGACCTCTGTACACAAACTAGATTTTTGTCCAAAATTTTTTTGAATTTGTGTCAGATACTATTAAGTTTTAGGCGCATACCTGCTTTCCGATCCCACATCAGCTCTGTTCGGTCCCAGCAGGCTCTGTCGCAAAGACACCGCTCCTTACCTCCTCTGTTCTTCCAGGTTCCTCATTGGACGGAAGAGGGATAATTAGTTTGAATAGGCCAATCCCTGCATATTTTCTTGTCCTCCATTCCCCATTGGTTCCTCTGCTCTAATTAAGCCTGTGTCTATTTAAGCCTCATTGCCTGTTATAGTTTTGGTTAGCCAAGCTAGTGGTCCCTGCTATTTTTTTTAGTAGTCAAAGTCTGGTTCTTGTAGCCTAGCGTTGTTCTTTTCATTGTTCTTCTCATTGTTCTTGTAGGTTGCTGCTACAAAGAGCCTGCTAAACCCTGGATAAATAAAAGCAATTAGTTCAATAAGTTGGCCCAGTTATTTTAAGCCTAGTCACCATGTCCAGGTTGCTTTATTTGGCATACTTTCTGTGAAACCTACAAGTACAAATACTATTACTGTCATTATTTATTAGACCATGATCTTATAGTTGGTGTTTGGTAGGATTGCCACACAAAGCTTAGACTGAAAATTTATTAGCTTAGACTGAAAATTTATTAGAATATAAACAATATTTTGGAAACAAAGTCATAAATAATTTCCATAGACAGGCTGTTCTGGTCAATTCAAAACCCATTATTAAATATATAATTAAACATTTAGCGCTATTTTTATCATTAAAAAAATAAGTGGAGGCTTTTCTGTTCTCTGGATTTAAATGAAAATGATTACTGTGCATGTTAAAGGGTCACTATACTCGCTGAAACAACTTTACATTTTCTGAAACTACAATTTGAGAGAAGCAAAATGATAGTACTCACATATTTATCTGTGCTTGCTTTGTCATTAAATTATTAATTTTTGCGGAGTGCTCCTAATTGCATGAAACTGCAAGCAGGGGGCCGGACCGGCAGCCGCGTCCGTGATTGGCTGAGAGGCAGAAAATCACATACGCGGCTTCCTGCTATCCAGAACATCGAAGGAGAGAGGTAATATAAGTATAGTTCAGGGAAGTTTCTGCAAAAATTACTACAGCATTTTGGGGCTGAGGGAGGAAGCCCTATACTACAAAAAAAGGGGTTTTGTGCTAAGGGGAGGGAGAGGAAAAGGGGTGAGAGAGGGAGGGTGAGATGGGGGGCTGAATTGCGCATGACATTTTTCTCCCAGAGGAAAGACAGGAGTCATAGTCCTATATGGACTGCTAGGCTCCTGGTGGTCAGTTTTCTGAACTTTGGAGGGACATTACAGGAGAACCATTTGGAGCAGGGATGTAAGGTAAGGATTTTATTACACTTCACAGTGGGGCCAGTAGTGGGTTAAATTATGTCTCGGGTCTTAAAGGCAAGGTTGGGAACCCTAGTTGGAAGAGTTCTTTTCTTTAATCTAAACTTTCCCGATAGGCGCCCTCCTGCTGCATTAATTTTTATAACATGTTGTGCGTTCCTTAACATGCCCTTAATTGGCAATTCCCTCCACTAATTCCTTTAGATATGTCATTTAATAAAAACACATGGGGTCAGGCTGCAAATTGCATAACCCTCCAACCTTCAACTTTAATACACACTTTAGAGGCATGTGGCAGTGCTGCATGGAGGATATATAATGACCCTGATCTTAAAACGAAGCTCTGGACATGCTTTCTCTCTGTGTATTACATTTCTTTTCTTTGCTGTTTATACAACACTAAATCAAAAACACGCTCTTTTACCGCTCCACATCTTACCCGTCATTAAGATGTGATGGGGGAGGATATGACCCTGATTACAGCTCTAATGATTCTCTTAATAATTGTGTTACAAACTTAAACAAAAGACGCTTACCATCCTTATAAGGACATGAGTGCTTCACAATCTAAGATCAAGTCTCACTTCACTATCCTCCCCCTCCAGGTTTCTGCACCACGTGGTTTCTATAAAACACACTCTCCCTACCCTCCACATTCCCCTTTAAATAAGACAACCTGAATTGAAATACATTGCACAAGCTTGTGCTACAGTTTCAGGTTCACTTCTCTATCCTCCCCCTACAGTTCTGCACCATGTGTTCCTATAACAACATTTATCCAGATGTTAATTTTCCGAAGAAAACGTACTCTTTTGAAAGCTGTTTCTCTCACTTTTAATTTTGTGTTTATTATGACATAGTGCACACGTTCGTGGCGTTGTCCCCTTCCTCAGGTGCCCTATAAAAACACACTCTTCCTACCCGTCCAACATTCCCCTTTAGAAGCTACATTTTTCCACTAATATTGCTGCAGCTGACGGGAGAGTCTAGGGACCTTCACACTACGGGCCAATTTTATAAGTGGTGGTATTGCCTTCTTTAGCATCGTAATGGCGATCATGCAATTTAATCGCTATCACGAAATCTTGTAAATTACTGATAGCAAACGTAAATCTACAACCCGCCCCGTCAAAATATCATTACGGTAGTTTTATTACCGCCGCTTGTTATGGTACATTAATGAAAACCAGCAGTATCGCAATATTTTTAAATATGGCCCTTCAACACACTTAAATATATATACAGGTGAACATACAAACAGACATCAGGTCTTAACTGTGAATAGTGCAGGTTGTATTGCAAAACATGCATGTACTTTTCTTGTACTGACCCACTTGTCCTTCCTGAAACATGTATGCATGCATGTTTTGCAATAAACTTGCAATATTCACGCTACAGACCTGTGTATTTGTATGTTCACTTGCAATTTATTGTTTAGAAATCAATTTAGGGGAGTGAAAGCCGTAGGTGAGACATACATTATTTCAGATCCTGACACACTAAGATACCCGCACCTATCTACAATCCATCACACACAACACTGCTACTAGGAAAGGGTTTATCACTGCACCACAATTTGAATATATGAGATTTATATATTTATACATCATAGGGGTTAAGAGGTAGGAGCGGAATCACACGGTGCTAAAAATGTAATCAAGAGCAAAAGTACTGGCGGCAAGGGAAAATGTCATGCTTCAGAGTTGGGGACAAACAGAACCTAAAATGAGCTCATAGAGGTAAAAGAAACGGCCCCTGAGTGGAATCTTCCATGCTGAGAAGGATGTTGAGGCAAGTACTTTCTAACTTAAACCCTATTTTTTGGGTTTAGTTTCTCCTTTACATAGGTTACTTTTTTATTGGGGCTTATGGTACATTATGTAAAAACAACACACCGATTTATCTGTTGTATTCATTAGATCAACTGGACTTGAAGTTTAGTTTCTTGAAGACGTTTCGCTAGTCATCCGACTGGCTGACTAGCGAAACGTCTTTAAAGGCATGTCCACCCCCAAAACTAAAATGTAACCCCTTACTGGCCACATCAAGTAGTTTGAAACAATCCTTACCTTACATTCCTCTCAAAATAGTTCCCTCTGCTGTGCCCCTCCAAAGTCCAGGAACTGCTGTGTGATGAGCATGTGTGACTCATGCTGTGCCTGAGACTTCCTCACCACCTCATCAAGGTTGAGCATGCTCAGTGCAGCCCTCCCTGCCTCTCAGCCAATCACGAGCAGCGGCTGCCGGTCCCGCCCCCTGCTTTCATTCCATTCAAGCAGAGGGCCTGAACACTGCAGGGCGGAGGAGAGAGGGCAGTATTAAGAATCGGGGGGCTTTCTAACATTATTAAGGGTTTGGGGCTGGGGGAGCATGCCCTACCACATATCAAAAGTTAAATTTCAGGGTGGACATGCCCTTTAAGAATAAACTTCAAGTCCAGTTGATCTAATTGAATACAACAGATATACCATGACCTGGATAATGAGAACCTTCATAAACAACCGATTTTATATTGATAATTATCGATGATGGCTTAAGATTTGTATATACTATTTTTAGATGTTTTTTAATACTTTTTTTAGTTAATACCTAGCATAACCTTTCCCACATTTTTGATTACTAATAATGGAATTTTAATAATATTGTGGTGTGTGCCCTGGCCATTGATTTTTCTCTCATGTTCCCCCCCCTTTTTCCAGGTCTCCAGCCCAGTACAGTAGTCACCATTGCTATTTTAACCTTCTTTTTCCCCCCTTTTCAACTTTGTCCCCATTGGACTTTAATGCTTCCATTTTGATTTTTCAAACTTTTTAATAAGTTCTAAAATTCGAAATCAGACTGGATTTTTGTAAGTTTGGCACCACTAGTGATAACTTTACTCTTCTTTTAAATAATTTGCAACCACTTTGTTCTCGTATAAATGTATGTAATACAACAAAAATAAACTCAATCAACTTACGTAAACAGTAGTGTTATTTTTTTATAATACGGTAATTTATAGGATTAATATCAGAACAGTAGTAGTTAAACTCATGAATTAAAAAATATGGAAAATGTATTAATAGCTGGACATATGTATGAACCAACTTACCGTTCAAGGTAATGCCTACCTTTAGTTGCTATTACGGGTGCAATATCATCAGATTACATGTAGGCACATGGGAGGCTAATTGGCTTTGTTTATTGCCAGAATTGTTGCGGATTTGTGACAGTTTTCCATTGAATCTGTGCTGCAATCTGTTACATATCTTCTGTGTTGTGTGCCCATTTGAATGATTAATTAAAACAGGAGATGAGAGCTAAAAAAAAGTTTAGCTTAGGCAAGCAAAATAAAGCAAATGTTGGCTGGGGCCTGGTAGGTAACATGTTAAGTACCGCAGGTAGATTTTCTTAAATCAGGTCTGGCATGTCTCACCCACAATGAAATTCAATTGGAAAAAATTGGACAAAATTACCTCTTGCCAGACAAAAAAATTACTGCCTGACCAATGCATTTAATTGGAAATGTATGGCATTCTTAAAGAGGTTGTCAGAAACTTCCACTATAATTAACTTTACTATACTATGAAGATGTGTCTTTTTTATAACTGATGAATTCTTGATACTTGCCAATGTTTGTCTGTTTAAGGCACAAGGCAGATTTTAAAAGACTGATGAAGATGGTTAGATCTTCTTATTAAAATAATTCAGTAATTAAGATTGTTAGAGATATATAAAGTATACCCTCCCCACAGGACAGTACAGTCAAGCAAGGACCGTAATGGATTGTTTTGAGGCAGTTTTATCCAATCATGCAATGTAACGGTTAGAGACATTAAGCAGTTTAGATAAGATATAAGCAGTTGGTATATCTGTGTAGTTTAGCTATAGGTTATTTTCACCTTACAAGAAGCGTACAAGTTTAAGCTTGAAAATTAATGAGAGACAAGTTTAATGACACTCTCATTCATGATTCTGTGTGTTACTACCTAGACAGCTTGAATGAATTTAAAATGACACCTTCCTCAGATTACAATCAGGAAAGTGGCTCTTTGATTTACGGTACTTTCCTATCAGCTATTCAGTTTAAAATAATGCAGTAACCCATTTGCAATGACATAGTTTTTGAAGATGTTGTGATGAAGACATATGAGCTTCCTCACCCTCTCCTTTGGTAGTGATTAGTGTTTTCTATGCAGAACAAACATGTTTATTATGTATTTATATGTAAACATTTGGATAATGTTATATGTTTTACATGTTAAAAATCCCCAGTGGATAAAAATTAATTTAGTCTTAATGTTCACACTTTGGGAAATTCTGATTTTAATTGTCCCATAGCAATCAAGGTGCTTGCATGATGAAGTATAACTTATTTATAGCACCATCTATAATTAAGTAGATAAAACAAAAGTATTTCAACCCCTAAGACGTGATGAAAGAGATCCCTGCCTGCTCACCATTTATTTTACAGTCAGGTAACTTTATTGAATGAGGAGATCTGTGGTTATTCAGTTAAATTAACAGAACTTGAAGTTTAGTTTCTTGAAGCTGTCCAACTGTCTTTTTCAATTCACAGTTAAACATTTCCAAGAACTAGACATCAAGTCCAGTGGATCTACTGAATAACAGATATAACATGACCTGGATGAATGGGAACCTCACAATGGCAGGAACTCGGCTTCCAGTCTTTTTTTTTTTGCAATCAACTTTTATTATATAGTTTCACATGTGGACCAAGGGTATTAAGGTGTTTGACACGTGATGGTTTGTTCGAGGACAGCCCCTGTGGGGCTGAAACACTCCAACACAATATGGTGTAATAAAATACTTGATGTTTAAGTCCTGTGAGTGCAGTCATTTGGAGGAGATTACGTATGTGTACTGAAATTTGTGTTCGTGAGTGCTTTCCTTATGGACTACCTTGTATCTTGTGATGAATAGCACCCGACATTGAAGAGCATTTCGAGCCTATTGGATACCCTACCTCTGCTGTCTATGATGGATGAAGCAAGTGATACCATGGCATGACATTAATACAAAGGAACAGTTCTCCTTCACCCAGGAGGATGCCTTGCGAATACTATTCACTGAACCATTGGAAGAAGGGACCTTCTAACAAAGACCTCTTTTACCAACTGTTGAATTTGAAGAAGAAGAGGTGGACTTTTATCTACATGGGACCTATTTGTCTGAATATTACAGATCTAAACAGATCCCAGGGGATTTAGAATGCGGAATGTCCCAACAATTGGCAGGATGGATATAAGAGTTCTGTACCCGGTGGTGTGGGATCTTGAATAAATGTTCAATCGATTTGATCCTATTGGTGACTGAACAGGCAGGCAAGGAATTGGCCTCCGTTAGGAAAGAAATACGATTATTGGAAGAAAGGGATTGGGATAATCTCACCAATGATAGGGGCAAGGTTTGCTGGAGAAATTGTCTGAACAAGTGAATAAATATAAGAATGACTTGATAACCTCAAGAATAATAAATTGCAGAAGGTGAAACTGATTATAAGGAAAATAGAGTGTATGGCTGGCTGATTGGACATCGGGAAGTGCCACGCCAAAGAAGAACCAATACTAATAGAAATAGATTACGCAAGGCATTCACGATCATTGATAGCTCCGGTGACCTCATGGGGGTCGAGGAGACCCACTATGAGGTCCTCGGAAGATCCAAGCCAGAAGGAACCCCCTTTTATAGGGATACTACAAGAGCTGGCACGGCCACAGGAAAAGGAGGCAGACCACCCAGGGGCCAAAGGAGAATGTGATTTACAACCTCAGCAGTCACCCACTGACAGAGGGGGAGACGAAGTTGTTAAATAGGGGCCTCTCGTTTGTTCAACCCCGAAATTTAATGCTTTCCATATTGAATTTGATGTGTTCTTGTTCCAGAGGAAACAAAAGATTCTGGATTTGTTTAAAGAGAAGAAGTGTAATATTGTGTACCTTTCAAGAAAAGAAGTAAAGGGGATCTCCCCAACACACCACCAGCCCTCAAAGTGTTTAGTGGACTTATGTCGAGGAAAGAAATTGATAGGGGTGGGTCCAAGGTCTTTTCAAATTTGACGAAACTGGAACGTGAGGCAATTAAATCTTTACGAGCAGATGACAATCTGATAATTAGACCTGCTGACAAGGGGGGGATTGTGTTACTGAACAGTTGTATTATATGAAGAGATTAAGACTCAATTGAATGATATCAATACTTATCAACAGTTGAATGGGATCCAACTCTGCTTATAAGAGAATGCTAGATGGAAGGTTTGGAGAGGCCTCTAAGGGCCAACTGGATCATTCCCATATCTATACTCTTCCCAAGATCCTAAGTCCCTTATGCACCCCCCTGGCACCCAATTAGTCAGCAATTGGCTCGCTGTTCAGTCCCAGTGGCAAAATTTGCGGACTTTACCTACAGGAATTTGTCAAATCTATGGATTCATATATAAGAGATGTGGCCATTTGAGGGACAGACTGAGTTCGATGATCGGAAGATGACATCTTCCTAACATGCGATGTGATGAGTCTCTATAACCGTCATACCCCAAGTGAGGGATTGGATGCGTGTAGAGAAGCACTGTTACAGAGCATAGGGATCTCCAGTAGAACTCTTGATGGATCTGCTCGATAATTATTTCCACTTTGAAGGACAGTTCTACAGACGATAGCAGGGACTGCGATGGTGTCCAATGTGGCCTTATCGTTTGCTAATCTGTACATGGAACGATTTGAAAAAACACATATCACTGCTCTTTTTCAGATCATGGATCCGTCTGTATGTTAGATATTAGACACATGTTATTTATCTGGTCTGGAACCAAGCACAGGCATCATTTTGTAGATGAGATTAATGGACTAGATACGCCCATCAAATTGACAGCCACAATCAACCCAAATACTGTCGATTTCCTGGATCTCTGTATTTACAAGGAGGGAATAAAATCGGTTCCCCCTCTTCCGTAAACCAACAGATAAGACCACGCTGTTACATAGGAAGAGTTGCCATCCAGAATTTAAAAAGGGGAATTCCATATTCACAATTGTTAAGGGTGTTTAGAAATAACACTGACCCCATACGAAGGGAAGAACAAATGGGGAAATGATCCAGAGGTTCCTCCAAAGGGGGTATTCAAAAAAGGAACTCTTAACGTTAAAAATCGAATATTGTCACAAGAGTCCAAGGAGAGACGAATAAGCCAAATACCTGGAAGGAGGAGTGTCAACTTCTTTCAAGCTTTACTCCAAAATAAATTGATACAACAAAGCATGAGAAAATTGGCACATAGTGTCTACAGATAGTCATTTGCCGTTTTAAAGATACTTACATTAAACCAGTGTTTCGTAAAGAAAGAATTTGAGATCCACGTTAATGTCCACTGATACTTTTCCAATGCCAAAGCAATTGTTTTCCAAACCGGGATGTTTTAGATGCCCAAACTGTGTGACTTGCAACAGCCTTTTTTGCAGGTAATTCTTTTCCTCATCCCCACACTCGGAGAAGAATAAAAATTAAGAAAAGATTCACCTGCACAAGGAAGGGGACGATATATTACATCAGTTGTCCATGACGACAACGACATTTCGGGAACGGATGGCTAATCACCGTATGTCTATTCGCAATGCGATAGAGGGAAAGAAAGAGACGAATAGCAAATATGGTGATATGGCGGTTGTCCGTCACTTTAGGACTGCCCACCATCCATTAGCGAGTCTAAAATGTATGATATTTGATGGAGTAGCCCAGGAGGTGGGGGGGAGGGACAAAGAAAAGACCCTATTAAAGCTTGAGGCCCGCTGGATCTACGAACTGGACTCATTGGCCCCGAGAGGCCTGAATGAACAGTGGGCGCTACAATGTTTCATTTAGATGTAGATATGCTGGTGATAACATTGTGGGGAATTATTGTAATGAATGAAATTTGGTGTAACTAATGAAGTATTTTCCCCTAGAGAATATAGCCCAGTCTAGCACCCACATGTTTATGGCAATGATGTGAAGGCTATGACATAGGCCCTATCAGTTGGGGTACACTGATACAATATACTTGTTTCTAATGTGAGATCTAGTATGACTTCAGTAAGAAGGGAATAAATATATCGGAGAGATTGCTGGGTTTTACCTGACATGTTTTTAGTTTTAGATAAATTGTTTTTAATATATTTGTTTCTTTCAGATTGGATTTGGTGATACTGGGTCCTTAAACGATGGAGAGAACGGGATGAGAATTAGAGATGACGAGATAGCACCTTAGTAAGAACGGTATACCCGTCGAGGGGAGGTGTAGTGTATGGGACCGCCGTGACACTTGCGGGTAGTATTACCTATGAGTAGGGCTTACGCAAGGATGATGAGGGTCCGTGATTGAGCGCCCCTAGGGATACCAGGATACGATTAGGGGCTATGGGGTAAATTGGCTGGCACAGAGGGGTAAGGCCAGGCACTGACCTGACCTAGTAGTGACAGGAATGTACTGTGACGTACGAAGTACACACCCCTATGAGAGGAGACGTAGCCGCTAGACATGCCCCTGTGGGAGACACCGAAGGATGGTGCTACTCCCCGTAATCACAGGTGGCTGATGACCCATAGCTCTATGAGCTCCCACATTGGCTAAGCCCGTGGCATCATATTATTAGCCGGACTCCGACTTATGAAGTACACGCCCCTATGAGAGAAGACGTAGCCGCTAGACACGCCCCTGTGGGAGACACCGAAGGATGGTTGGCTACTCCCTGTAATCACAGATGGCTGATGACCCATAGCTCTATGAGCTCCCACATTGGGCTAAGCCCGTGGCATCATATTATTAGCCGACTCCGACTATGAGTATCACTATGTGGTTGAGAGATGTAGTTCTATTTCTCTTATATGACATCATGGGGGGGGCCTGAAACTCACTAATCTCCGACAAGCATCCTCAAAATACTCCAATTGGAGTATTGGAGTTTTTGAGGAATGCTTGTCCGGATATTAGTGAGTTTCAGGCCCCCCCATGATGTCATATAAGAGAAATAGAACTATAGGTTCGAGACTGGTTACTTCTGGTTCAAATAGGTCACACACCCAGGGACTATGAGGGGTAACAACTTGGTTGACAAAGAATCGTGGTGGCATGCGATCATGCCACATTGTATCTATTGCCCCTTGGTACTACAGGGGAATACGTTACTATCCCCCTTACAGGAGAAATTATTAATGTAAAGGGTAGTTATACATGTGATACTAATTTGTTATATATGTAATTGTGTGCCATGTGGCCTACTTTATGTAGGTGAAACTACCAAAGATAAAAATGAGGATGATTCAACATATTCCTCTGTGAATACCAGACAAGTACACTTACCTCTGCCTAAACATTATGTAGCAGGGGCCATTTAGCCACTGAAATGAGATTTATGGTATTGGAGTCTATACCCTTAAACTATATTGGAGATAGGGAGCATCGATTAAATGTAGGGAGGTTTGTGGATATAAAAGATTGGGCTCTCTGTATCCCAATGGACTGAATAGGGACTATAACTTGTATTTGTTTTCTATAGACTCTTTAGGTCCCTGGACCTAGGGACTCTACACAAGTATATTTACCTTAGTATATAAACAGTTAATATTGTATTAGATACCAAAATGGTGTCTTTGATTTACATGTGATGTCAATCCTGTCTATAGTGTATAAATGGGATGGACCCTAATGGCCATCCATTTTCTTGTTCTCATGCCTGATGAGGTAATGTTAAACCCGAACGTTTTCAATATAGGATGTTTTGATTATATGAAATACAACTAATTTTTTTGAAATTGAGTGCTGCTCCTTCCTATACATTTTTATATATATATATATATATATATATATATATATATATATATATATAGTTTGCCCATTGGTGCACAGTGGGAAATATGTGTATGTTTAGCTACACGTGGATACAGATGATATAAAATCTTTATACACACTACTATAAAATTTAGGGATTTGTACAAAAAAAAATAAAGGCAAAATGTTAAAAATAAAAGAAATCCTATGAAATCTTGGTTCTATTAGTCTCACATCCCCTAAATGAATATTTTGATCATTTCATTTGTAACATTGTATAGTTTTATAGTTGTGCAGAGCTTGAATCAATCTTCTCCCTTAAATTTCCAACCATATTAGATCAATAGGAGATCCATTGGATCATTCTATATTAAAGTTATCAATCTGTCTTTCAATACTCACCCCCCCATTACTCACAGCTGTCACCAAGATTCTGTTGAGAGGGATCACTATTGGTAATGTGTTAGTGAGGGATCACTATTCGTAAATGTGTTACAGGGGGATCACACTGGTAAATGTGTTAGAGAGGGATCACTATTGGTCAATGTGTTAGAGAGGGATCACTATTGGTCAATGTTTAGAGAGGGATCACTATTGGTAATGTTTAGAGAGGGATCATATTGGTAAATGTGATAGAGAGGGATCACTATTGTAAATGTGTTAGAGAGGGATCACTATTGGTAAATGTGAGGTCCTATAAAGAACCAAAACTATCTTGTCATGTTCAGTCAATTACATTTTATCAGTTCAGGACACAGGTTCATTGCTTCTATGGGGTCTATGCTTAAATAATGAATAAACGATATAACTCACTTCATTGTCTCAGAGAAATGGGTATGGAGATGTTTTCCTTTCAGTCCCCCAATTATATAGAGCAGGGATAAGAAACCGGTAGATCTCCAGATGTTTGAAAACTACAACTCCCAGCATTCCTCTACAAGCACTTTGTAGTTAGGGAATTAAAACTACAACTCCCAGCATTCCTCTACAAGCACTCTGTAGTTAGGGAATTCAAACTACAACTCCCAGCATTCCTCTACCAGCACTCTGTAGTTAGGGAATTCAAACTACAACTCCCAGCATTCCTCTACAAGCACTCTGTAGTTAGGGAATTCTGGGAGTTGTAGTTTCCAAACACCTGGAGAGCTACTGGTTGCCTATCCCTGATCTTTTGATATCTCTTACTGTCCAGCAAACACAGTTCTCTTTTTGCTATTGAGAGGGGAGGGGGGGTGGAGTTTTGTGAGAGTGAAAGAATGTTTTTACTAAGACTGTCACATGTTTTACAAAGGAAGGACATTAAGTCTGCATTTTCCTACTAACACTTCCTACTAACACTCAGAAAATGTTTTGATTCGCTAACACTGCGGTCAATCTAATTTAAGCACACCATTGGTACAACACTAAAGGAAAGTGAGAAATATGTTCCTATGTAAGCTTCCATTGCCTCCCTGTAAAACTTCCTGCGGTGTGGCTAAACACTCCATTTGAAGATCCCATTACAAAAAAGATGTGGGGACTACTAGTACTTTTATTTATTTATATATTTGCCTTATTTGCATTTCTATATACTTTAATGTCATTACTACATATTTGTTAATATTGATATAACTATTTATTTAGTGCTATTTAGTGCTTAAACAACACATAAACACTGTCCCTATGTATATTACTTTTTACCCACCCCCACACATAGTACCGATCTCCGAAAAACCCAATGTATTCCCCATGAATTATACATTTATTTATATAAAATAAGGATAGATAGTAGATAGATGATAGATAGATAGATAGATAGATAATGTTTTGTGCAGAAAGCCCTTGTCTTTTATGTTTAGTCATTTAGTTCTAACATATGACAAAGAAACACAATAGTACCAAAATGGTTTTGCACTTGTTTTAGCAGCAGTTTTTCTTTGTGACTGGGAGCAATTAATTCAGACGCCTTCATTACCTAATTAGGCATAATTCCCAGCATGAAAATGCATCGTATGAGTCATGGTTAGTACTGTTTATGATTTGTTTGCAAGGAATACTTTGTGATTTTATTCCTTTCTTTTTGTAACATTTTTATGTATAAATATACAAACATAAACTTAAATCTCACAGCTCCGAACTTGCTCAGCCATTGTGTTTCAGAATCTGTACAAATTTAAATATAAAATAATATAAATTTAAATATTCATATTATTTGAGAGGTTATTGGTGTGGAAACCGCAGGCAGATACAAACAATTAGAGTAATGTGTTCTTTCACGTTCAGATGCCAGCAAATGTTCCAACATTTAACAGTATTTCTCATTCCTGACTTAACCACTCCTGTTTTCTTTTTCTTCTCAGATTTTACTGTTTATAGGTCATTGTAGAAACCATTTTATCAGGCAAGAATATGCCCTTAAACTGCCATTTTTATGTTATAAAGTAATTTTGCCACAGTGTCTCCCACAGCCCCCTTTTGTGTATATATGTAGCAGAGTTTCTCTGCAGGAAGATTGACCAAGCTTCCATGTGGTAGTAGCACCCCCAACACGTCCCTTTAAATTGGAGGTCTTATGCCTTGAAACAAGCATTGGATGAAAGGCCTCTTCCCTCCTTGTTAAAAGCAGTAGGCGGGGGGAGTGATAGCCTTCAATACTAATCTACTGCAAGGTCAGGAGACATCCTTCCCAAGAAATGCAACCAAGCAGGGAGTGTCACCGCAGAAAAATGACCCAGGTAAACTGTTAGGACCTTCCATACTGGGGCTACCTTGACGTTTTTGGAAGGCTTTTCACTTTTAATGCTTAAACTGACCATTCACGGACCTGGCCAGCCCAGTGCCATGATGGTGCATTCGATCATTGTTTCCAAATAAAAAATTCGGAATGAAAATTGGGCTGATTTGATCGAAGCGATCAAATCATTATATATTTTAATATTGATTTATACAACCCTATATTTTTAATTCAATATTTTGATTTTAATTTTTTTGTCTACTAACAGACATGTTTATTGGGTAGTGTTGTGCCGTGCCACACTTCTATAATCATATATTTATTCTAAAAAAAATTCCACCCTAAGTGCATATTATGATCCGGTTACACTCCAAATTAATTTAGAGTAAAGCCCTAACTCATGGGCCTAAAAGGTAGTGAACCTTACTATGAAAGTGAGGTGACATATGCAAATTGCAGGGGTCTATTTACAGGAGCCGCAAGCACAGCCCTTGTGACTATTTATATCATGCTTGTGGCACTTGGTAAATCCCATCGGTTTACACAAAATACTCTTAATCGTGGTTTGTTTGTTTTTTTAAATGAAAACAAAGATAGTATAAAAGCACTAGACGCGCAATAGGCGTATTAGTTAGTCAGGTAAAATATTGTCAGTTGAAAAGAAAAAAGCTGCAGATTATATTTTCGCACGTCCAATAGTGGGTCCATAATAGGCCATAGAATTCGCAAAAATTATCTGTACAAAGCTCGATCAACATTTAGCCATCGCTGCAAAAAAAGTGCCAATGAATATTTGACCCAATCAACAGGAATTATGTGCTGGTTGGTTTGGTTGACATATCCCCTTGTGTTTACTTAGCCTAAGGCCTAGACCACACAGGTGTTAACCAGTGACTGATATTCCCTCCCACAGACTTAACATTAGTAAAATGATCACTAGTCTTCTGGTTAGGAGTTTAAAGAGAACTATATTCATTCAGTAAACATCTTGCTCTACCCCTTCCTTTATTAACTATGTTCTTCAATGTCAGAGAGGGAGAATTGTTAGTGACAATGACTGTGGAGGGCCAAAAGAAGTTAGTTTCTGCAGTGTTCTGCAGTATAATAAAGCATTTTCCTTTAAAGAGGAACCACTAATATTTTTTCATGAAGACTGGCAGGATCAGTCCTTATTCACCAACAATTAGCCTAAAGTTGGTCTCAGAAGTGTTATTTCGGCCCCATCACACAAGTATCTGTTTTCTGTAAATTGGGCCAAAATTGTACCAGCCTTAAGTCACTTCTTCAAAGGGACAATCTATATTAAATAATTGAGCTACTTATTTGATATGTAAAACATACTTAGAGGACAATGTTAAATCTGTTAAATGTTGTTTTCTAATATTTTATTATGTCATTATGATTTGCCATGATTTGCTTTCCTCTAGATAATTTAATGGGATAATTAACCGCTTTTAATTAAGTCCTAAAGCATTATAATAAAATCGTATTCACTTGACTGTATTTTATCTAGACTAAAAAAAAAAAAAAGCCAGAAAATTTCTTAATTACATAAATAATTTAATGTAGTGTTTTAAGAAGGCTTATGGTTAATTCGTTTTTTTTCTTAGTTGTGCAGACTAATTTATTACTGTTATACCATTATAAAATGCCCCATGTTATTGTACAGTTTATAAGGATTATTTATAAGGATGTAAAAATGTCACATAAAGCAAAAGAAAGGGAAGGATAATACAACCCCTCTGTATAGTTTTCATTAAGGTGAAGACATTCCATAAAGACATGTCCCTATTTATGAGAACATTCCATCTTTGCCCAAGTATAGATGTACATTATTTTAATTCAAACCTGCTTGACCGTTAAAACCAATAAAATGGTTTGAACTAAATTCCACAAAAAAACTTACCTCTCTTCCAACACTGGCAAAATGAAACATTAATGCAACATTAATGTTAAAGTTGTCTTTATCTGGAGGAGAATCACAATAAGAGTGATAGATTTAATTACACCAATGAAGAACTTGTTACTGGGAATGTTCGAAACAGAAAACAATACATTCTATAGAAACATATCCATAGGTTACATAGAAACATTGTCTTCATTTATAGCTAACACTAAGTACAAAACCATTCTACATTGTTATAGAGGTTCCTAGATCTGTGAAAACGGCACAGATTTTTGTCTAAAACATGCTGAAGTCCTGGCATGTTAAAAAGTGGAGTTTCTGTTATGCCAAAAAGATATCTCATTTGTCAGAGGAATCTGCTCAGAAACACCAGATGCTCTTCCTCCTCAAACTGAATCTAATTAAATCCAACATTTGTGGAATCTAACTCACTTCTTGTCACTTCACACATATCCTAAGCACATGGATAAAAACAGTCTAATTGAGGACACTTTCTATTAATTAAACTTTTCCTGGATATTTGAGGGGGGTTTTGTATAACCTATGTCTCTTAAAATATCTACTGAAAGACAGTTAGTTTTATTGAACTTAGAACTGTGAAATTATTTGCCTTCCACAATATCCAACAGCAACAACACAGACATATTTATTAAAGGGACAGTTCAGTGGAAATTTAAATATTTATTAATTGTTAGTTTGTGTAATACATACTTAGTTATTCTACATATTCTCTTCATTTTGAAAAATCAGTTCCATACGCGTTCCCTTCTTCTTTTTCCCCAGGATGAACCACTTCCTTGGAATATTCCTAACAGTAATTTATACTGATTGGCTGCTGGATGGGTCAAAATGCTCAGATCTCTACTGAGCAATTGAATCAACCCAGCCAGGGTCAAGGGCAAGACCATACGGTCTCTACTAGGGGTCCTGCAACAGGAAGTCAGTATTTTGGTTGCATTTATTTATACACAACAAAATGCTGAATTAAGGTCATTGGGATGAAAATAACTGCTCTTTTTTTCTGAAAAGTACATGTATTTGTACTGACTTGCCCTTTAAACTATTAACACACCCACACACACACACATATATACATACTAAGGTTTGAGGCATTGCAAGAATCAGGATCTTGACGGCAACCAGTTCATGGTTAAAACACATAGTGTAGGTTCTGATACCTATAACTTGTTAATTTCTTGAAGAGATAAATTACTGTTCTTCTTATTTCTTCTTCCGTTTTATTCTTCCACTTTTTTGGACTGTATCTCCTCCCACAGTTTTTGAGCTAGAGACATAAAATTGGTACAAAAGTGCGGGCATATAGGAGAAGTGTGCTTTTACCTACTAAGGAATCCGTGGAAGCGTTACAGCGTTATCACCGTCATTTTCCCCCATTGACTATAATGGTAACAATCCTCAAATGTGGATATTTCAAGGTTTAAGGTCATGAAATCAAAACAGTTTGTTTCATGGTAATACACAAACGCTGATATCCCCAACCCCCCATATAGACAGAGCACCTACTGACCTACCTTTCCATTCCAAAAAATATATTTGATTAATCATCAATAAAAGTTTTATATGGTCATACATGCAAAACACATACTACCCCACTCACATGGGTAACACACTCCTACTAACCTACCCTTCCATTCCTGTGGCACCTTACTCAAAGGTAAATACAAAAAAACAATTTTGATATTCTTCAAAAAAAAGTTGTTTTATGTTTGTAAACCAAAAAAGACATACCTCTTAACAGACCCAGGTACACACACCTACTGACCTACCCTTCATTTCCGTGGCAGCCAACTTAAAGGGTAACTATAGTCAAAAAACAATTTTGACCAATAATCAAAAAAGTTAGTTTTTTTAACCCCCAACCTGACACGGTACATGCACCTATTGACCTACCCCTCCATTACGGAGGCAGCATACTTAAAGGGTAACTAAAGTAAAAAATCATGTGCCTGATGATCTGCCAGGCGACTAAGTCAACAAGCTCTACCGAATGTCCGTTTCGGTTGCTCATACCATTGTGCATTGCGGGTCGGCCCGCACAATGGCACGTGTGTGTGTGAAATTTAAGCATAAAGTACCTGTAGCATATGGTCCAATATATGGAATATGGAATGTGGCTTTAACAATGACTAATGAAATGCCTCCTCATGGTATACTAATATTTTATTACTATCTGGTCTGGATGGTTTCCAGGCTGAGATGTGCTACAAGAACCATTGATCTGCTACTTCTTAAGAGATGCATTGGTCTACCAGGAAGCCATCCATTAACATGAAAAAAGTAGCCCTGGTCAATCACAGAGCATCAATTTTTACTTATTGAAAAGGTGGCAATACACTAGTGAGATGTTTAAGCCACCCCTTTTAACGTCAGTGGGTATGCTGGGAAATACCTTCCAAAATGCCCCTGTATAACCACCCTTTACCCAATCACACAAACTTACTTTCCACCATTTATTGTATTACTTTGCCATGTTAGTGCCTGTTATGGTGCAGGAGTAGACTGTAAATTAAACATATTGGCTAAAAGATAACAAACCTGCCACCACGTCAAGTGACTCTCTGAGCAGGTCCCTACTCTACACTGTCTATCTTATTATTCCTATATCCTATCACCTATTTAGTGTATAATAAACTAACACTGAAGTAATCTAATAACAGTAACAATGTAATATTATTTAACTTTACCCTAATCCAATATCCTACTATTCTACTATGCATTGTATTATTCCTCTATTATTTTAACAACCCTTCTATATAAATTGTTTTCTCACAATCTTATTATTGTCTATATATCCTTTCCTATTGTATATCCATCACCTTATTATAAAATTACCTTACCCTTATCTTCATCTTACTCTATCTATAGTTCTCCTTAATATTCACCGTATTATTACTATCTTTATTTTTTATCTATGTATCCTGCCTATTATTTAACCTATTACCTATTTTTAATTTTCCTCCCTTCATTTCTACCCATACTTTATCCTGTTCACTATTACCATGTATATTACTATTTTATCTGTGTATTTTATTATCCTGCTCAATATTCACCTGTTATAATTACTATATTCTATCTATGTATTTCATTATCCTCCCCTTATCTCACTTTTCATCTATCTCCCCCTCAATATTTACCTTATTATATTCTGCCATATATTCTAAATGTTTAATCACATACTGTTTTATCACATATTTCTTTATTGTAGCATAATCTTTCCTAACAATTCTTTTTATCCCTATTTTATATCATCTGTTCATCTTACTTCTTATTAGGCTTGGGTCCCAAATTTTTTTTTTATCATATTCTCATCATTTATAACCTTACACTATTCTATACTACTATATTATATTAATATTACTGTATTGATTTTTTATAAGCTATTATTATCTAATTATCTTACCCACCTGTGCTCGTTTTATTTAAAGCTAGGATTTTAATGAGAGCCCTTTAGTTTTTATCTTTTAGACAAATAGAACATATAACTATGTATAATAGAACTGAGAAATACTACACTGGGAAGGACTCCAAGATTTAAATGATCGGAGTGGATGGTAGTCTAAGAGCAGGGCCGGATGTTGAGCTGTTTGATATTTACCTCTCCAGGTGTTTTGGTCCTGCCAGCTGAACACAGAAAGGAGATTCCTGGATGGTGTGGTGCACTCTAGGACCTCAAAAAGTTCTTAACTTCTCATAGACCTTACTAGCTGATAACTGAAAGACAAACCTTATTGTACATTTCCTTTTGGTCACATCTTTAAATTAACAAAAATGAACATAAAGGAAGATTAATCCAAGTCATCATTGTTGTTATGGATAACCTACTGCTGTATTTATAAACCACAAACAATAAAATTACAGGTCCCATTGTTCCCCATTTGCTGAACCATCTTTGTAGCTGGTAATATCATCTTGTCTGGCCAAATCATCATAGGAACCCACCCCATAGAAATCACAAACTGCGGAGGTGATGGGATTAGACCCTGTGTTACGGGGGGAATTGCTTTAAAGGAAGAGTTCACTTTCTTCAGTGAACTCTTCCTTTAAAACAGGATGTCAAACTCTCTCGATATTTGAAAACTACAACTCTGCTGGGAGTTAATTTTTAAACTTCTGGAGAGTTGTTAAGTTTGACATTAGCTTTATAGTATGAATGCCATTGATTTTAACTTTTTTGCAATGTTTTGTAACTTTTCATTCCACATGTTTAACCCTAATGGTGTTTCTAATGTAAAACAAATCAGTTATGATAAAGAATTGGATTATTGGATAAGTGATACAGAATGGCTGTGTATAATTTATAACATAATTTCTTTATACAGTCTTGTCTTGTACTCATTGATGGTGGTGGGAGAGGGGGTGGGATCTTCTGGTCTTCAAGCTGTGTCCAGTCGATAGATGCGTACAGCTGCTCGTCCTTATATCCCCTGTCACTCCGAGTGCTTGTCCGGGTTCTTCTGTAGCAGCTGTAACAAAGCAAAATATCATTCATTTAAATATTGTAGAAAATGTAATTGTCACTCATATCCTTAGGTCACTAAGTATTATCAGTCTCCAAGGAATTATTAACAATATAGCCTAATTACCTAGAAAATGATAAATGAACAGCGAGTTTGCAGGTTGTGCAGCTTATTATAAAATGTCCATTTCATATAACGATTTTATTTATCTATAAATTTTAAAGGGCATGTTCACTGACAAGGTTCAGACCCTCAGGCATTAATCTTGCTATATTACCTTTAGCAAAACCCTGATCCCTCACTAGCTCACTGGTAGATGCCTCCTCTGCTGCTGTAACTGCTATCTACCTCTGAGCTCTGGGAAAGGAAGCTTAAGACTTCCAGACCCATAAGCTGTAGAGAAAGTATCGGGTGTATGCACAGATACCGGTATATATATTGGTATAGAATTGAATACCTTTCTGGATTAAATACATACAGCAGTGCGTTTTTACGCTACTGCACCACAACGCATATTACATAAGTGTGAGAACACCATAAGGGTTTCCTATGTAAATCTGGGGAGCTGTGTTATGTGTTATGGGCAGGGATGGTTTTATTATTACAGGATAAGTAAAATTGTAAATGCAGGTCACTTGGAAGCTGCAGCTTTAAAAATACATTTGCCATATTTGTTTTTTCCCCCCTAAGCCCCTCCAGAGCCTACCTTAGTAGTTTAAAAGTTGCTGACCTCTTGTTTCTGTTCAGTTGAATATTTACTCTGCCCCTTCGAGACACACACACGTCACGTTGTGTGCTCTGTGATGTCATGCGCGCGTGGAGTTACCAGGCACTTACAATAGAGGCTAACAAATCAGAATAACTATTCAACTGAACAGAGACAAGATGTCAGCAACTTAAAAAATGACTTTGCCTCATCTTAATCTATAATTTAATACATGTAGGTGGCACTTACTCCGATTTGCAGCATGTGTTGCTGCATGCCTTCAATCCAGCACACATTTTGTTTAGAGCAGTATCCCCCCTCACTCTTTTAACCACCCTCCACTTCCATCCGACCTGACTTTTTTCTCACAAACCAACTGTCAAGCCTGCACACAGCATACAGCTTCCAACTGTCACCATTCCAGCTACAGTAAAACTCACATAAGAATAGTTTTTGAGAGCAAGGAACTTGATTGACAGCTGAAATATACAAAGTTTTAGATTGGATATCTAAAGAAATAGGGGGCAGATCAACAAAAAAATATACAGTGGTGGTTGGGAAGTATTATAGTTTCAAGTTATGGTCAACTAAAATACCCTATTTTTCAGTATAGATGCCCTTTGAAACTCTGGGAGGCTTAGGGGAAAACAAAATATGGCAAATGTATTTTAAAGCTGCAGCTTCCAATTGACCTTAACTTCATTTTACAATGTACTTATCCTTTTATCCTTTAAGTAAATTTGTGGGCGTAGTAATGGGCAGTTCCATGAGCATGTTGCTCCCAGCCAGTTATTAATTTGGCTTGAAGAGCCAAATTACTGTTCTTTCTTCTATTTCTTCTTCTCCAGTTTTATTCTTCTGCTGGACTGTATCTCCTCCCAGTTTTGAGTTAGAGACATGAAATTGGTACAGTGAGCTAGAGACATGAAATTGGTACAGACGTGTGGGGCATATAGGAGAAGTGTGCTATTACCCAGCAATGGAATCTGCAGAAGCCTTACGGCTTTATGAGCAAATTTCGGGACGTTTTTTTCCCATATACTATAATAGTCCATATAGTTTTTTTATAGTCAAAAAATGTGTAATAGGCAGCGATTGCTGTTTTGCTAGGGGTGGTAGGGCCCTCTCCCAATCACAAAGCCTAGCTTCAGCCAATGAATGACCACGTACGGTGGGGGGGGGCACAGGCAATACAAGTTAGCTGGCCTAGGGGAGAAAAAAGTATAAATTCGGCCCTGTTTTAACCCCAACCTGACATGAGTACACACACCAACTGACCTACCAACTGACCTACCCATTCATGTGACAGCCATATTTAAAGGGTAAGTAAAAAACAACCTCCTCATCATTGCCATTTATTGAGTTTTAAAATCTGCAGCACAAACACTTACCTTCCAAAATGGGGCCTTTTAAGCCAAATTCAAAGTTTATACTTTGCCTTTCTAATTTATTCTGATGCCCCTTGGAGTGCCCCAAAATTTAGTATGTAAGTTTTTCAATGATGCTGGCACTTAGGTGGTTATTTTTTTTTTATAATGGTGGAGTGCTACTGGAACTACTTGCTTTATATATATATATTAATATATATATATTATATATATATTTATATTTATAAAATTCAGTCAAGAATCAGCACTCAACAGGTCTTCTTAAAGTGCTTATTTATTTACAAAGCTGCAGCAACGATTTGGCCCTTGTCTATAGGCCTTTATCGAGCTATTTATATATACAGTATATTCAGTATTACACATTAATGGATTCGTAGTTGCGCATGTATCCAAGGCACAATGCAGGAATGCCTCAAAATATTAAAGATCTATCACAGTTATTAAAGCAACACTAACTTATCCATGTGTGTCACTTCATGCTAATAAAAAAGATCAGGGAGCTGCTTTTATGAGACAAGTTAAAAATTACTAAGAATTCTTCAGGAGATTCAATCCTTAATATTCTCTACCTTTTAATTAATCACTATTTTAAACAATTGTACCACTATGGATATATTTTGGGAAAAAACAGGTTGATCAGCAGTGGGCATATAGTACAGCTGGGATCCTCAAATTGAGGACCTCCAGATGTTTGACAGCTAAAAACCCTTCCCTCTGTAGTTGAAAAATGCTGGGAATTGTAGTTTTCAAACATCGGAAAAACACACCATTTGAGGATCCCTGTAGTACAGCCTGGCCCATTGGAAGGTGGGCCACAGACTGAACAATGTGTAATTTAGGCATTAAAATATATTACACACCTTTTGTAGTAGCATAGTTCATTTAATTGGTCAAATCCAACTCATGCAAATCCTAGCACCATAATAAATTATGAAAAGCCACCTTCTCATAGTAGAGACAGACATAATTTCACATATGTGCACCTAGGGATTCATTTAACTGTAACTTTAGATATTCTGTCCATGTAGACATCCTAGTGCTTGCAAACTTTATAAAAGGAACAAGTTACTGAAACTAAGCATGTAATAAATCTACTCCATGGGTACACAAAACTATTCTGGAAAATAAACTACATAAATTTTTATACTTTTATGGGGCTGGAAATAAAATGTTGCTTAATTTTACATTTTCCCCTGCACTTCTTGAGATCAGTATCGTATTAAGCAGAAATAGGGTTCCATTATGGGTAAAACATCACATTTTCAAATGTCACAACCTTTTGTACTAAATATCTTCTATATATATAATATTCCTTGTCATTTTTTAAATTGCTGAAATATGCCATGTACTGTTTAGCTCTCAGCCCTCCTAGTTTCTAATTACTGGTATTCGGCAAACATGCAGGGTAAATCAGAAATCTTTTCTTTTACATGATTAGGTTTATGATCCTAATAAATAGTACATACAGTGCTGCTTCTTATCATGTTGTCTATTATTTGTATAAAAGAAATATAAAAGTAGTTCAAGGGTAAGTATGTGGTGAGAACACAATGCAGTTATTTTCCATGCAAGGCATTAATCAGAACTCATTATTCTTCCTGTGTTGCCAGTAACATAAGAAATTACTATTATAAAGGTACTTAAGGTGTTGTTACTTCTGATAACTCCAATAGGAAATCTTGTGTTAGGCATACAAAGTAAGTGAGAGAGAAAAGAAGAACTGAAATCACTGTAAATGTAAATGGTATTTGCTTTCACAACTGCTGGCAGGTTTAAAGGGAAGTTCAGTGAAAAACTCATTATTATTCAAATTATTTATCTTCATCTAACGCAGGGCCTGGAACCTTAAAGGGCAACTCCGCCCTCATAAGAACATCTTTTAGAAAGAATGCCTCTTTAAAATATGTTGATATATCATAGTTTGTCCTATGAATTCATTACTGTATGCCTGCTATGCTTCTGGATGCCTCATGGAAAATGGCAATTTAGAGGCCTATACTGAGCCTGGGCATGCTCAGAAGAGGCAGACAGGGGATTAACATTCAGTCATTGGCTGTGATGTCAACTGTCAAATCCATAACTGACAGTTGCTAACTGGAAGAACCAGGAACAGAAACAGGGGAACAGGACATTGTGCAGGATTTCAGGTTAGACTTATATATTTCAGATTTCAAACTTATACCGTTTAGGTTTTGGGGGGTGATTTATAAACAGGAAGTAAGTACTTTGGAAGCATTTATTTATGGTCAAAGAATCATTGGATGGGCAGCTTTTGGCCATTGAAATTCGAAAATATGGTATTTGTGCTCAACTTTCGCCCTTAAATCTACGTACAGAAGCTAGATGGTTATCTTTGTAAAATCATAGCATTCAAACCCAATCCAAATTAGAAGGGAGGGGGAAACAACAAAGCCTTCTCATTGTGGGGGAGAACAATATCTTGGTAGCCATAATTGTTCAGAATCCGGCAATATGGATCATTGAACAATGTCATTAGACCTCTGTACACGAACTAGATTTTTGTCCAAAATTTTTTTGAATTTGTGTCAGATACTGTAAAGTTTTAGGCGCATACCTGCTTTTCGATCCCACATCAGCTCCGTTCGGTCCCAGCAGCTCTGTCGCACAGACACCACGCTCCTTACCTCCTCTGTTCTTCCGGTTCCTCATTGGACGGAAGAGGGATAATTAGTTTGAATAGGCCAATCCCTGCATATTTCTTGTCCTCCTCCCCATTGGTTCCCTGCTCTAATTAAGCCTGTGTCTATTTAAGCCTCATTGCCTGTTATAGTTGGGTTAGCCAAGCTAGTGGTCCCTGCTATTTTTTTTAAGTCAAAGTCTGGTTCTTGTAGCCTAGCGTTGTTCTTTTCATTGTCTTCTCATTGTTCTTGTAGGTTGCTGCTACAAAGAGCCTGCTTACCCTGGATAAATAAAAGCAATTATTTCAATAAGTTGGCCCGTTATTTTAAGCCTAGTCACCATGTCCAGGTTGCTTTATTTGGCATACTTTCTGTGAAACCTACAAGTACAAATACTATTACTGTCATATTTATTAGACCATGATCTTATAGTTGGTGTTTGGTAGGATTGCCACACAAAGCTTAGACTGAAAATTTATTAGCTTAGACTGAAAATTATTAGAATATACAATATTTTGGAAACAAAGTCTAAATAATTTCCATAGACAGGCTGTTCTGGTCAATTCAAAACCCATTATTAAATTATAATTAAACATTTAGCGCTATTTTTATCATTAAAAAATAAGTGGAAAAAAATAAAAAGGCTTTTCTGTTCTCTGGATTTAAATGAAATGATTACTGTGCATGTTAAAGGGTCACTATACTCGCTGAAACACTTTACATTTTCTGAAACTACAATTTGAGAGAAGCAAAATGATGTACTCACATATTTATCTGTGCTTGCTTTGTCATTATTATTAATGTTTGCGAGTGCTCCTAATTGCATGAAACTGCAAGCAGGGGGCCGGACCGGCAGCCGCGTCCGTGATTGGCTGAGAGGCAGAAAATCACATACGCGGCTTCCTGCTATCCAGAACATCGAAGGAGAGAGGTAATATAAGTATAGTTCAGGGAAGTTTCTGCAAAAATTACTACAAGATTTTGGGGCTGAGGGAGGAAGCCCTATACTACAAAAAAGGGGTTTTGTGCTAAGGGGAGGGAGAGGAAAAGGGGTAGAGGGAGGGTAGATGGGGGGCTAATTGCGCATGACATTTTTCTCCCAAGGAAAGACAGGAGTCATAGTCCTATATGGACTGCTAGGCCCTGGTGGTCAGTTTTCTGAACTTTGGAGGGACATTACAGGAGAACCATTTGGAGCAGGGATGTAAGCTACATGGCCCTGTGTGAAAAAGAAATTGCCCCCTGAACCTTATAACTGGTTGGGCCACCCTTAGCAGCAATAACTGCAATTAAGCGTTTGCGATAACTTGCAACGAGTCTTTTACAGCGCTCTGGAGGAATTTTGGCCCGTGCATGTCAGGAGACTTTGACTAGCACCACAAGTCTTTCATTTTGTTTTTCTTCAGCCAATTCAGAGGTGGATTTGCGGTGGTGGTTTGGGCCATTGTCCATGCTGCAGCACCCAAGATCGCTTTCACACTGGGCACTCTCGGATTCTCTGCATCGAACAAGGTGCCGGACATTCTCCTTCAGCGAATTTGATTTCCCCGGTGTGTCAACCGTAGTAGACCATTCATGGTCCCCTATCGGAATAGTCGACTTCCCCAACAGAAAACAAAGGAACCTTCCAGGTCCGGAAGCAGCAAAACAACCCCAGACCATCACACTAACCACCACCATATTTTACTGTTGGTATAATGTTCTTTTGCTGAAATGCTTGTGTTACTATTCTACGCCAGATGTACCGGGACATGCACCTTCCAAAAAGTTCAACTTTTGTCTCGTCGGTCCAAAGGTATTTTCCCAAAAGTCTTGGCAATCATTGAGATGTTTTTTTAGCAAAATTGAGACGAGCCTTAATGTTCTTTTTGCTTAAAAGTGGTTTGCGCCTTGGATATCTGCCATGCAGGCCGTTTTTGCCCAGTCTCTTTCTTATGGTGGAGTCGTAACACTGACCTTAATTGAGGCAAGTGAGGCCTGCAGTTCTTTAGATGTTGTCCTGGGGTCTTTTGTGGCCTCTCGGATGATTTTTCTCTGCGCTCTTGGGGTATTTTGGTCGGCCGGCCACTCCTGGAAGTTCATCACTGTTCCATGTTTTTGCCATTTGTGGATAATGGCTCTCACTGTGGTTCGCTGGAGTCCCAACTTTAGAAATGGCTTTATAACCAGACTGAAACTCAATTAAGTTATTTTTTTAACTTATTTTATAAGGGGGCAATCACTTTTTCACACAGGGCCATGTAGATTTGGAGTTTTTTTTTCTCAGTAAATAAAAAAACCATCATTTAAATAAACTGCATTTTGTGTTCAATTATGTTATCTTTGACTATATTTAACGGTTTTTGATGAGCAAAACATTTAAGTGTGACAAACATTCAAAAAATAAGAAATCAGAAGGGGGCAAATGTTTTTCACACCACTGTATTGCGCTGGAGAAGGGGTGTCCCTCTCTCAGCCATGTGGCCATATATCGAGAGTTGTTCAGCGAAATAGTACATATGGAAATTTGGTAGTGCTAATCCAGCAGATTCCATTGGCTGTTGCAGTTTACTTAATTTAAGTCAGTCCCTTTTCTTTGACCAAATGAATGATGTCAGTAGTCCATTTATTTCTGTAAAGACTTTTTTGGCTAGGTATATGGGCGAGTGCTCCACTATGTAAAGGATTTTGAGAAGAAGGATAATCTTTACAAGGTTTATCTGCCTGTCAGATTAAGAGGGAGTTTAACCATGTATGTACTTTGTGTGGATTTTGTTTAGTAAAGGTGCGATGTTAAGTTCCTTAATTTCTTTTGGGGTTTTGGATATCCATATACCAAGGTATTTGAATCTGGTTACTATAGGAATTTGCCAGTTAATGTAGTTGAAGAGTCTAATGGGCATAGAGCAGATTTCTGCCAGTTGATGTGGAGACCGAATAGAGCTTTATTTATCTATTATTTCTGCTGTGCGATTCAGTGAGGGTCCCGTCTGAATTTATGTACATTTCTACTTCAGTCAAACACTACATATTTAATGGCATTGCACCTTTACTTTGCTTATAAACAAATGGAATTTTGCCAGCATGTCTAAAGCAATTACTGTCTGGTTGGGCTACATCTGAACTGAAGGAAATGCCAATGTTTAATTAATTTTCATTCAAGCATTTAGGGTTTTCTATAGAAGCATTTACAGAAACACTTTACTGCAAAACTGTATAAAGTAGGATCTGCTTGACAGGCTTCTCTAGGCAAATACTGAAATTATTTCTACTTCTGACAGCAAATTGACTGGTTCCTCTGGCTCAAAAATATGATGCATGTGGGATTGTTAGATTGTGTGGGCAACACCCACAGGCAAGCAGTTCTACAATAACTATTAACCACAAAGGAGCTGAAATAATTTACAAAGCATGGGTTATAGTAATTAGAGACAGGCCCAAATTACAGTTGGCTGAATACTGTACTTGTGTATACAGAGTTTTAAACTCCAGTTGTCTGATTACCGACTGGAAACATTCTAGTGCCACCTCGTTGGGTGCAAAATTGCTTATGAATTACAGTAGTTTCACAAGCCCTGGGCCTTATTTTCTATTGCAGAAAGAGTTTAAATCACGATAGTGATCTTATATAGACCAACACTAGGAAAAAAATACTTTTATAAATATTCCACAAAGATAGGTTTGAATGTTAAATGGAACTGTGGTGCTGATAGAAAGATTAATAATTACTACTAACCCAAGATAATAAAACAGCAAAAGTACCCCATCATAAAGTATATGCCGTGCTTCCAACTTTCCCAATATTGCAGGACAGTCCTGGTACTGTATTTTAGTTCTGGTGCTGTCAGGTGCTTTTCACTTTCGCCCCTATAGCGGCTGATATAATATAGGCCCACTAATGTGGCCAGACTTTGGTCAACTACTGTCGCTTTTTGTGAGCAATTGTTAACGTTAAAACAGAGTAGTGTGGTCTAGACCTGAAGAAGTTATGTTGCAAAATTGTATCGAACTCCTTGCTTTATGCCCAGAGAATATTGTTAACTATGTATATATAATCCAGAAAACTGTAATAGAAGGTTCAGCAAGTGTTTTTGATAAAATGGAATGTATCCAACACTAAGCCATTGCTCTTGTCAGAAGAAAACACGAGAAGCGGAACACGTCTGTATCCATTCTGAACCTGAAATCAGGCACCAGATCTCATATTAACATTCATGCCATGTACACAAAATACCTTTAACAACTCCATACAAACACTCTGCTGTTTATCTTATCTGTCTCAACAAAAACAGTAGACAGTATGATAAATACAATATTGAAGGCCGAACTGTGACACAAACCAAATATGTACTAGGAAAAGCCTACTCTATCATCATATGTGTTAATAACTCATCTTGTAAACGAAACCTCTAGGCCTTAGCTGAAATAACTACTATTGCTAATAAAAATGCAATGCTTTGAATGAGCTATAACTGTGGCTTTCTATTTGGAGATGTATAATAATAGAACTTTTAACTGTTCTGGGTTTTGATATCCTCTGCAAAACAATCAGACAGACATTGAAATCTAAACAAGCTCTCCTGTTTAAATTGTAGCTCTAAATTGGAACTCTATTCTTTTGAAATGTTATCAATTTTTATATTAAAGGGCATGTCCAATCCCAAAACTATAATTTAACCCCTACTCGGCCCCACTGTGAAGTGTAATAAAATCCTTACGTAAGGATTTTATTACACTTCACAGTGGGGCCAGTAGTGGGTTAAATTATAGTTTTGGGATTGGACATGCCCTTTAATATAAAAATCTGATAACATTTCAAAAGAATAGAGTTCCAATTTAGAGCTACAATTTAAACAGGAGAGCTTGTTTTAGATTCCAATGTCTGTCTGATTTGTTTTGCAGAGGATATCAAAACCCAGAACAGTTAAAAGTTCTATTAATTATACATCTCCAAATAGAAAGCCACAGTTATAGCTCATTCAAAGCATTTGCATTTTTATTAGCAATAGTAGTTATTTCAGCTAAGGCCTAGAGGTTTCGTTTACAAGATGAGTTATTAACACATGATGATAGAGTAGGCTTTTCCTAGTACATATTTGGTTTGTGTCACAGTTCGGCCTTCAATATTTGTATTTATTCATACTGTCTACTGTTTTTGTTGAGACAGATAAGATAAACAGCAGAGTGTTTGTATGGAGTTGTTAAAGGTATTTTGTGTACATGGCATGAATGTTAATATGAGATCTGGTGCCTGATTTCAGGTTCAGAATGGATACAGACGTGTTCCGCTTCTCCGTGTTTTCTTCTGACAAGAGCAATGGCTTAGTGTTGGATACATTTCCATTTTATCAAAAACACTTGCTGAACCTTCTATTACAGTTTTTCTGGATATTTATATATACATAGTTAACAATATTCTCTGGGCATAAAGCAAGGAGTTCGATACAATTTTGCAACATAACTTCTTCAGGTCTAGACCACACTACTCTGTTTTAACGTTAAACAATTGCTCAACAAAAAACGCACAGTAGTGTTGACCAATTAGTCTGGCCACATTAGTGGGCCTATTATATATCAGCCGCTATAGGGGCGAAAGTGAAAAGCACCTGACAGCACCAGAACTAAAATTACAGCTACCAGGACTGTCCTGCAAATATTGGGAAAGTTGGTAAGCACGGCATATACTTTTATGGAGGTACTTTTGCTGTTTTATTATCATTGGGTTAGTAATTATTAATCTTTCTATCAGCACCACAGTTCCATTTAACATTCAAACCTATCTTTGTGGAATATTTATAAAAGTATTTTTTTCCTAGTGTTGGTCTATATAAGATCACTATCGTGATTTAAACTCTTTCTGCAATAGAAAATAAGGCCCAGGGCTTGTGAACTACTGTAATTCATAAGCAATTTTGCACCCAACGAGGTGGCACTAGAATGTTTCCAGTCGGTAATCAGACAACTGGCAGTTTAAAACTCTGTATACACAAGTACAGTATTCAGCCAACTGTAATTTGGGCCTGTCTCTAATTACTATTAACCCATGCTTTGTAAATTATTTCAGCTCCTTTGTGGTTAATAGTTATTGTAGAACTGCTTGCCTGTGCGTGTGTTTGCCCACACAATCTAACAATCCCACATGCATCATTATTTTGAGCCAGAGGAACCAGTCAATTTTGCTGTCAGAAGTAGAAATAATTTCAGATATTTGCCTAGAGAAGCCTGTCATAGCAGATCCTACTTTATACAGTTTTGCAGTAAAGTGTTTCTGTAAATGCTTCTATAGAAAACCCTAAATGCTTGAATGAAAATTAATTAATTACATTGGCATTTCCTTCAGTTCAGATGTAGCCCAACCAGACAGCTAATTGCTTTAGACATGCCTGGCAAAATTCCATTTGTTTATAAGCAAAGTAAAGGTGCAATGCCATTAAAATATGTAGTGTTTGACTGAAGTAGAAATGTACATAAATTCAGACACGGGACCCTCACTGAATCGCACAGCAGAAATAATAGATAAATAAAGCTCCTATTCAGGTCTCCACATCAACTGGCAGAAATCTGCTCTATGCCCATTAGACTCTTCAACTACATTACCCTGGCAAATTCCTATAGTAACCAGATTCAAATACCTTGGTATATGGATATCCAAAACCCCAAAAGAAATTAAGGAACTTAACATCGCACCTTTACTAAACAAAATCCACGACAAAGTACATACATGGTCTAAACTCCCTCTTAATCTGACAGGCAGATTAAACCTTGTAAAGATTATCCTTCTTCTCAAAATCCTTTACATAGTGGAGCACTCGCCAATATACCTAGCCAAAAAAGTCTTTACAGAAATAAATGGACTACTGACATCATTCATTTGGTCAAAGAAAAGAGACTGACTTAAATTAAGTAAACTGCAACAGCCAATGGAATCTGCTGGATTAGCACTACCAAATTTCCATATGTACTATTTCGCTGAACAACTCCGATATATGGCCACATGGCTGAAAGAGAGGGACACCCCTTCTCCAGCGCAATATATGCTGGCCTCATATAGTACCGGGTCTATTCCATCAACAGCTGAAGCACCAAACAAACACTTAATTGACTCCTCTACACCACTACACACCCAAATGTACAAAATATGGAAGGAGACAAATGAGATCCTTCAATACTCCGGAATCTCACCTGAAACTGCACTCTGGCACAATCAAATATATCCCCAACTTGCAAATTTTAATGGCAGCACTGAAGGGGAATCCAAAGGAATATGCAATTTTGGTCAACTGATTATTGGAGATGCCCTAAGAACATTTGAGGATATAAAAACAGAATTCAATCTACCCAAATCGTACTTCTATAGATATCTGCAGTTACGCCACTGCATACATACGGAATTTCCGGGTAGGAAAATACCAATAACCAAGCACCCAACAATTGGAATTCTCAAGGTTTACAAGGTTTGGTCTCCCGACTATACACACACCTCATCAACTCCCAGACTGAAATACAAAGGAGGATAAACCTACCTGAACTCAGTATCCATGACTGGAATGAACTTGGATCATCACATACTACTGCCTCACCCTCGGCCAATAATCACCTTATACAACTATATATTGTACACCAGGCCTACTTGACCATAATAAGACTGCACCACATATCAACAATTCATCTAGATACATGTCCCAAAATGTTATGCAAACAATGCGGTTTTCTGGCACTTGATATGGAACTGTCCACATGTCAGTCAATTTTGGAACCAGACTACTCCCATGACTACTCCCCTGGCCTGTACCTATGGACCCTAGGCTTTGTATACTAGGTATTAATACTTAAGAAGTTGAAGACACCTCCAAAATTAACCTTTTTATGGCAAGGAAAACATTGTCCTCAAGTGGTTGGCCCCTGACGCCCCAAAATAAAAACTTGGCGAGAACTAATCAAATAATGTCCTCGCTTATCACAACCTAATATACAAACACAGACACTGTATGAGCTAATAACGAGCTGAAAATCACTGAAATACCTGTATATATGGGAGGCTCCGGGGTGCTAATGTGAGGTGCAACCCCCCCAACTCTATCCTCTGCCTACCTTTACCTGACCCTATCACAGATCAATCTAAAGTAACCAAACAATGATTAAAGTTTAGTAATAAACCTATAGATATGATGTATACATCTAGATGGACACTTGAGAAAAAAACAAAGTACTATGTGTAATAAAACTGTGTAATAAAAAGTATTGGATATGTAAAGTGAAATCAAATAACAAGACATAGCAAACATGTTGTAAATAGTTTAATAAAAATAAAAATGAGTTTAAAAAAAAAAGTACATTAATACCCTAACAAACTGTTCTAACAAACTGTTAAAATTGTTGGTACATGTATTGGTATATTATAGATTTTTTGCATCGATACCTGAGTAATCCATAATCAAACAACTGCAGTTCCTTACATAACAAAAGGATCTATACTGTCTGTTTTATGATTAATAGGATTTTATTATGTATTTAATGGTAGACATGAAATTCCATATTTATTGGGAGACAAATCATTTCATTTCATATCCCCCTCTAAAAATAGTTACACAGGGATGTATTGTGGTACTAGGGCTCGGCTTACACATACTGATCGCCACCAATGGAACCAACACTTAGTGACTCCCGAGTGGATATTGATCAGGGAAAAGAGATCTATATACTGTACCATGTAACCCATTCATTTTTAATAGTGATACTATTCAGGAGAAACATAATCAAGCGAGTCTGCGATCAGTCAAGTTGTCAATTTTTTGCAGATTCTGCAAAAAAAAGTAGAATGTATGGCTGCCAGGTTCACATTCACTTTTACAAAGCTAGATTGAAACTTATATTTGGCTTAAAACACATACAGGGTTATTCAATAAAAGTTCTTTTCATTTAAAATGGTGCTAATTTTACCCCAAACAATTAGATGTTAGCTTTCAAATGTTAAATAAGATCTGATTAGTTGGGGCAAATTTGGCACCATTTTAAAATCAGGAGATTCTGTCTGTCATTTCTAAAGATTCCTCTACACATACTCTCAAGCATTGTCTCTATGAAAAGCATAGGGGGAACGCTTGACAAATTGGCAAATTATCCAACATTGGTGATTATTTTTCGTACAAGAATTGATCATAATAGCAAGTATGCACGCTTGCTAGATAATTGCTCTAGAATTGACCATGCATTGGTTCCTTGGTGCATTGGTTGCATTGGTGATTTTGTAATTGATTCATATTTATTTCACATTTAATACTTTAACAACTTGATCAAAATATAGACTGAATAATGACAAGCCAATTAGTGTATGGTAAACTTAAAGGGTAACTGTGGTATCCTTACAAGTGCCCTCTATTAAAAAGATCTATGTTATACCTTACAAACAAGCCTGAGATGATGCCTCTAGCTCTTCTGGATCTTAAGCTATAGGCTGGAAGGTTCACTTCCCAGACTGCCCTGTCTCTGTGAAATGCATGTGTTATAAGCTGTGTCATATGCCCCACCCCCAAAAATGTGTCTTTCCTGAAGCTAGTTACAGACCTGCAACCATTTTCTGTCCTTTCCTCTACCTATGGAGTCTGGACACCTTAGAGAGAGAAAAAAAAATATGTTTCAAGGCTTGTGACTAGCTTGTTACTAGATATGGCCGAACTTCATAAACTTCAATTCGGACCCATTAAAGTCAATAGGGGAGTGATAGTTCGAAAGTTTGGATGATTAAAGCTAAACTAACAGTGGTAACTTACTGTAAATGGCTGTGGCACCTGGGAAATCTGGGGAACATGTCACTATCACCAAAACTTTTTAAAAACTTCTTAAACATGAGTGGGCAGCAATTGTGGTTTTGAGCAAGTATGCTTGTGAAGGTTCTCATTCACCCAGGTCATGGTATATCTGTTGTATTCAATTAGATCAACTGGACTTGAAATGTAGTTCTTGAAGACGTTTCGCTAGTCATCCGACTGGCTTTCTCAATTCAGAATGACTTGTACAAGAATCTGTGGCAATTATGTACCCTGGAAAATCCCAATTAGCATATCACAGCCAGGTGTTAAGGGGGGTGTGTTAGAAGTGGCTAGAGGTGTTATTAGGAACGCCCAGAGTAAGGTGTTAAAACAAAGGAGGAATGGGTGAGAAACTTGTCTAACAGGACCCGACCCAGACAGAAATGGAAGTCCTTGGTAAGGGCTTGAATTTTGCCATCACCCCTAAAGCCATCTCTGTGGTGGATATTATAGCAGCCACAGAAGCCTCTATCCACAGTAATAAGGTATCACAGAGTGAGGCAGAACAACTTCGCCTTAAGGTATCTGCAGCCTTAGCCAGTGCTAAAACTCCTTCATCTAACCTGACTACACAGGAAAGAAGAGCCTTAACATCCCTCAAGAAAGATGCCAGTATCACCATTCTACCGGCAGACAAGGGAAGATGCACAGTGGTACTCAACACCTCAGACTACCATGATAAGGTGACCATGCTCCTGGCGATAACAACACATATGAGGCTTTAACAAGGGATCCCACCAGCCGTTACAAGAATAGAGTCATAGACTTACTACAACAGCTTCAAAAGGATAAAGCCATTGACCGAGCAATGTATCATGCCTCTACCCTGGTGAGGCACTCCATGCATATATGGACTCCAAAGATACATAAGGAAGGGGCCCCACTAAGACCTATAGTCAGCAGCATCAACTCTGTAACATACAAGGTGGCAAAATATCTAGCTAACATCTTAGGACCTTTGGTGGGAAGTTCTATGCATCACATCCAGAATCTCAGGATTTCACCAACAAGATTGAAGATATAGTACTCGGTGTAGGAAGAAACTATGGTGGTCCTATAATGTGACATCTCTCTTCACTTGTATACCCACCAAGGAGGCTGTTGACATGGTGAGAAAACGGTGGGCCAAGACACACTTTACCAGAGAACTGATCTCAACCCAGAACAGGTGTGTTCCTTGTTGGACTTGTGCCTGAATACCACCTATTTCAAATACAGGGATAAGTTTATAAGCAAAAACATGGATGTGCTATGGGATCTCCAGTTTCACCTATTGTGGCCAACCTTTACATGGAGGAGGAGGGTAGAAACACAGGCGCTAATACCTTTAAGGGCATAGCACCCAGCCACTGGTTCAGATATGTTGATGACACCTGGGTTAAAATCCACCAGAAGGAAGTACAAGCTTTCACAGAACACATTAATGCAGTGGACCAAAACATTAAATTCACAAGGGAAGAGGTACAAAACAACAAACTGGCTTCTTGGACTGCTTGGTAGAAGTTAAGGAAATGGTAAACTGGAAGTAGAGGTTTACAGAAAACCAACACACACAGATCAGTATTGATGTTTGACTCCCACCACCCTTTAGATCACAAGCTGGGGGGTCATCAAAACCCTGCAACACAGAGCCGAGAGAATCCCCACTAGCATAGAGGCGAAGGCTAAAGAAATGAAACATCTCAGAGGAGCCCTTAAAACTTGTGGATATCCAGACTGGGCCTTTGTCAAAAGAAGGAAGGAAAGAAAAGAACACGAATACCAACAGTGAAGGGGAAAAGCAAGACAGGAGGAAGAACATGGTCATCCCATATGTAGCAGGGGTCTCCGAGAAATTAAGAAGAATTTTCAAAAAACATCGTATCCCTGTCTGCTTTAAACCGAACAAACACATGAGGCAGCAATTGGTACATCCGAAAGACCCAATACCAAAACACAAGAAAAGCGACATAATATATGCAGTGCAGTGCAGTGAAGAATGCTCTGATTTGTATGTGGGGGAGACCAAACAGCAACTGCATCAACGTATGGCCCAGCACAGAAGAGCCAATTCCTGGGTCAGGCCTCTACCTATGGAGTCTGGACACCTTAGAGAGAGAAAAAAAAATATTTTCAGGCTTGTGACTAGCTTGTTACTAGATATGGCCGAACTTCATAAACTTCAATTCGGACCCATTAAAGTCAATATGGGAGTGATAGTTTGAAAAGTTTGGATGATTTACAGCTAAACTAACAGTGTTAACTTACTGTAAATGGCTGTGGCACCTGGGAAATTATCTGGGGAACATGTCACTATCACCAAAACTTTTTTAAAAACTTCTTAAACATGAGTGGGCAATTGTTGGGTTTTGAGCAAGTATGCTTGTGAAGGTTCTCATTCACCCAGGTCATGGTATATCTGTAGAACTTCCCACCAAAGGTCCTAAGATGTTAGCTAGATATTTTGCCACCTTGTATGTTACAGAGTTGATGCTGCTGACTATAGGTCTTAGTGGGGCCCCTTCCTTATGTATCTTTGGGAGTCCATATATGCATGGATGTGCCTCACCAGGGTAGAGGCGATGATACATTGCTCGGTCAATGGCTTTATCCTTTTGAAGCTGTTGTAGTAAGTCTATGACTCTATTCTTGTAACGGCTGGTGGGATCCCTTGTTAAAGCCTCATATGTGTTGTTATCGGCCAGGAGCATGGTCACCTTATCATGGTAGTCTGAGGTGTTGAGTACCACTGTGCATCTTCCCTTGTCTGCCGGTAGAATGGTGATACTGGCATCTTTCTTGAGGGATGTTAAGGCTCTTCTTTCCTGTGTAGTCAGGTTAGATGAAGGAGTTTTAGCACTGGCTAAGGCTGCAGATACCTTAAGGCGAAGTTGTTCTGCCTCACTCTGTGATACCTTATTACTGTGGATAGAGGCTTCTGTGGCTGCTATAATATCCACCACAGAGATGGCTTTAGGGGTGATGGCAAAATTCAAGCCCTTACCAAGGACTTCCATTTCTGTCTGGGTCAGGGTCCTGTTAGACAAGTTTCTCACCCATTCCTCCTTGTTTTAACACCTTACTCTGGGCGTTCCTATAACACCTCTTAGCCACTATCTAATCACACCCTTAACACCTGGCTGTGATATGCTAATTGGGATTTTCCAGGGTACATAATTGCCACAGATTCTTGTACAAGTCATTCTGAATTGAGAAAGCCAGTCGGATGACTAGCGAAACGTCTTCAAGAACTACATTTCAAGTCCAGTTGATCTAATTGAATACAACGGTTTTGAGCAAGCTATATTCCAGGGTTACGGGCAATTTGATGGTTACCGAACAATACTTTCGAGGGTTACCTAAAATAGAACCATTAATTCGAGGGTTACCGAAATCAAACGATACTTTTGAGGACTACCGAAAATGAACGATACTTTCAAGGGTTAGCGAACGATGCATTCTAGGGTTAGTGAAAATGATCCATAAATTCGAGGATTACCGAAATCGAACGATACTTTCGAGGACTACCGAAAATGAGCGATACTTTCAAGGGTTAGCGAACGATGCATTCTAGGGTTAGTGAAAATGATCCATAAATTCAAGGGTTACCGAAATCGAACGATACTTTCGAGGACTACCGAAAATGAACGATACTTTCAAGGGTTAGCGAACGATGCATTCTAGGGTTAGGGAAAATGATCCATAAATCCAAGGGTTACCAAAATCGAATGATACTTTCGCGGACTACCGAAAATGAACGATACTTTCAAGGGTTAGCGAACGATGCATTCTAGGGTTAGCGAACGTCTCATAAATTCGATAATTATTGATTTTTTGATAATTATCGAAAATACAGCCGCGAGTCCAAAAAAACAAACTAGTTCGAACCCGAACTAGTTTGAATAGTTCGAGTTCGTCCAAACTCATAATGTTTGGCTCGAACTCGGGTTCGAGTTCGGTTTTGTGTCCATCACTACTTGTCACTAGCTGTGGCTAAAAATTATTTAGATATTCGAGGGCAGGGCTCATGGTGCAGATAATGATGCTCTGGCCCAGCAGTGGGCATATTCCAACCTTAAACTTGGGATGTTGCTGGTGATGTTACAGTGATGTTGCTGGTGATGTTACAGCTCACAGTGCTAGCAGGAAAAAAACACCCTTTTTAATAAAGGCAACTTTTATGGAGACCACAGTTCCCCTTTAACAAAGATTTCAATCCTTTCTACTAATTTTCAAGGATGAATTATGTGGCTGTTAAGTTAATCATTATTAGAAGTCTGATTTCAGAATAGGGCAAGGCAGAAAAGTCCAAATTTTCTTTTGGTAATTTATTAATGACTTATTTTAATAAATGTTTATTAATATAGAAATGGGATTTCTGAAAGCTGGTTTGATTAATGGGTTCCAGGGCATAATTAGATGTCAGAAGTTTCTGGCAAAATATTGTTAAGACAAGAAATTCCTTTTGAAGGAATAGTTCAGTCAGTAAGTGAACTATTCCTTTACTGTAGTAATTGAAAAATAGGAGGTAAAGGCATAGCTCCCTTTCCTCCTGTTCTTCAATTAATGAAGTAAATGATAGGTTCATTTATCCTTTAAAGGGCATGTCCACCCTTTAAAAAAAATACTATAATAGATTTTTCAGAAAGTCCCCCGATCGTTACTTACCTTCCCTCTCTTCTCCACCACACTGCCCGGCCTACTGCTTGCATGAAACTGCAAGCAGGGGGCCGGACCAGCAGCCGCATCACTGATTGGCTGAGAGGCAGCCAATTACGGATGCCGCTGCTGGCTGCTTAGAACGCCAGGGAGAGAGGGAAGGTAAGTAATAGATCGGGGGAGTTTCTGATAATTCTATTATAGTGGTTGGGGCTAGGAGAGGAAGCACTATTATATGTACAAGGGGATTTACACTAGGGGGAGGGAGAACAAAACGGGTGGGAGAAGGAGGGCTGCAGTGCCCCTCCCGGAGGGGAGACAGGAGGCAGAGTCCTATATGGACTCTGCTATGCTCCTGGTAGCCAGTTTTTGGGACTTTGTGGGAACATTACAGTAGTGGGTTAAATTATAGTTTTGGGGGTGGACATTCCCTTTAAGCATATATGGGCTGATGCCTTTACTATTACTTTGAAGCAATCGATCAAATGTTAACTTTTTACTGGGAGACTGTAGTTAGATAACATTTGATTGGTTTGGTTAGATAACATTTTATTAGCATCTTTTATAATATCAGCTTTATAGTATCTTCTGTGCTCTAAAAACCAAAACTTCCTAACACCAAGCAAAAGTGTAGCTATAAGGGCATATTTGGTTGGATTTTTTCTTAGAGATTAGCTTTATAAAATAGTCTTTATGTCTTCAAATTTCTCTATATGTACTGTAAATAATTATTTTCTGTAGTGGTTTTTATGGATTTAAAATAACATTTAGGAAGTCTCCACCCGATGTGAAGTTTTATTTGCAATGCATTGATAAGGTATATCATATCTGTTTTATTCAGTTAGATCAACTGGACTTAAAGTTTAGTTCTTGAAGACGTTTCGCTAGTTGTCCAACTGGCTTTCTCAATTCAGAATGACTTGTACAAGATTCTGTGGCAATTATGTACCCTGGAAAGTCTCAATTAGCATATCACAGCCAGGTGTTAGGGACCTGTGTCTGTCGTATGACTAGCGAAACGTCTTCAAGAACTAAACTTTAAGTCCAGTTGATCTAAACGAATACAACAGATAAACCATGACCTGGATGAATGAGAACCTTCACAAGCGTAAGTATATCATATGACTGATTATTAACTGTATTCTTAGCTGCACCCTTCCTATATTCTTTAGTCATTTTAGTGTTTACAAACATTACTATAACCATATTTTAATAATCCTTCCATAAAAATCTTTAAGGGATCAAGAAAAGACAACACCTAACCAAAACAAGATTCAGGCCTCTATTGCCCCAGAAAGGCAGTTTTCACACAGTTTTCTGTAGGGGGGGCTGGGGTGTTTGAGTGGGGAGGGGCCCATGGCACCCGTGAGTGGGCAGGGCCAATGTATCTGCGAGTGGATGGGCCCAGTGCACCTGCGAGTGGGCAGGGCCAATGTACCCACGAGTGGGTGGGGCCAAATAGGGCTGTAAGGGATGGGGCCAAGGGGGGCCTGCAAAGGAGGGGCCATTGGGCCCATGAGTGGGAGGGACCGGGGGGCTGCAAGGGCAGGAAGAGACATAGGGCAGAGTGACTGTTACATGGTTTCAGAGCAGGAAGATGGAAGTGCAGGGGACCTGGTGATGTTGCTGCCATATCACACACAAAAATGTAAATATCTCCAAAACTATGCAAAATAAACAATGAAAGTAAATTGCAGAATTTCTCAGGAGAGCAATTCCTATCAATTTACCTTAAGTCACCTAAAGGTTTTGGACCACAGTTACCCTTTAACAAAACAGGTTGAAGGAGAATTACATCATTTACATATACTGGAACATATGACATTCAGTAAAAGTCTGGCAGTAATGTGTAAACTCAATAACTATGAAATTCTTCGATTGATATATAGTATTCAATTTATATTATATATCTATTGTATAAATGTAGATATGGATGTAGCTAAAGATAGATATTACTTTGAGTTTGCTAAAATATGTGCTTTGAATGTGTCTGCAAATATTCAGTAAGCCACCAGATGGAAATTTTTTTCTTTTTGGCAAAAGATCAAAGAAGGTTCCAGAGTTCCACTGGATGACACATCAGTTATGTATCTTTGCAGAGTTACATTTCCCAGTTGTCTTTTTACATTCAACTTGTCTATTATATGAGTAAGAGGTTTTATGAAGGCTTTGCATTGGGAAGGGAGTTTCCCTGGCATTAATGTGAACACATGTAATGGTTTAGATGAACAAGACACAAAAGTTTATAACTGATTAAGAGCTCTCGCTATACGTACAGACGATTTATAAAAGTGATACTAGTGAAAATTATATTGGAGTAACTGTAAACATTCTTTTTCTGTGAAAATAAAAATAGGCCAATAGTCATTAGTAAATATTCCTCGGTATAATGCTTTTTTGTTGTACAAGTATAAATCTTTTATACTTTAGTAGTATCTGATTTCCACGCTTACCTGGTATAGGGGCCCTTTGCTTCTTTAAAGGTAGGTTTCTATTAAATAAATATGTAACTTTAATTTCATGAGATCATAAAAAAGAGGGACAATTTGCTTAAAAGACATGTCCCTTTAAGCAAAAAAATGGTCACTTGTCAGTTACCTGCCACCAAATCCAACTGACATATTCAGAACTTTATTAAATGCATTACTAATCAGATATTTAAGGATACCTATTGCCTCCATTCTGGCAAGTAAGCTGGCTCCCCTCTCCAAACAGTCAATCAAGGTTGTTGACTGCTTCCATGCTCAATCTTTTTGATCAACTAGCCATTGCAAGATGAATGACAAAAGGAAAGAACCACCGGGTCAAAAATGCTTTCTACGGACATTAGATATATTTGACAAACACGGTTTAACAATAGTTTCTTCATCATTTGGTAAACAAAATAAAAACAAAGAGAAAAAAATACATAATAAAAATTCGGTAAAGTATGAAAATAATGTAGTACCGGTTATTTAATTGCATAAGTTCGGCATTTAAGAATTTACAAATACAGACAAAAAAACGCAGTAATTATATAGCCTTTGACCATTGTTAAGTTAATCCTACATTAATATTTAATGATACCTGCTCTTTCTTGACATTTAACTATAATGGGTCTGGTTTATAATTATACTCTTGTTGGGTACCTAACACCATTGTCCTGAAGCTGATAATACATCACATGAATAATTTATGTTTTTTTGGCCTGTAGATCATTGGTATCTTGAAGGAAACAAAGTCACTGCATGTTTTATTATGCCTTTCTGTATGTCAAAACGTGCATATATTTATTACTTGCTTACAACAAAGCAATTATACATTTAATATGGTTCTCAGAAATGACAATGCTTCTTTTATAATTTTGGACCTTGATTAAAAAATGATTTAACTAATTGCTGGTGAATATGAAAATCTTAATCTGGGTACACACAGTAACTTTAGTGCCGATGCCGTCGGATCTGGTCATTTATGGTTACTGTGTGTAGCGCATTTTCTGACAATCACACGCCTTACGGTCCTTCGGAAAAGACTGAAAATTTCCCTCAGCCGTGGTTGTCTCCCGTACTAAAGTATAGGGGAGTCAGCATGGTCGTGGGAAACATGCAGCCCTGAAAGTTCTCCCTATACTGTGTATATGGAGAATGCTCGGGATTGTGTGAACCTTCATCTTGCAGATCCTGTCTGTCATCTTTCAAAGATCTGTGATGTGTGTACCCAGCTTCAAGCTTAGTTAGGTTACTATGTAATAAGATGTGGTTAAATACATACAGGGTGATGCACCAATGGACGCACCGCTCCTGTTCTGAAAATGACATTCTATTGGGGCACTTTAACCGGCAGCTAATAGCTGGCTTTAAAAGTGCTGCAATAGAAAAATGCCAGTTAGCTGTTCTCTGAAAGCCGCTTTTGGGCATGACCGGGTTTTTGCACTGGGTTGCCGATATCGATGCTCTGTGTATCGCCCAGATAGGGATTGATGGATATGTTTGCATTATCCTCATTTCAACTGCATGGTGCTGTAGAAAACCTTAATGTTGCTACCTATTATTGCATATAGCAGATTATACTGTCTGAATACTGTTACATTCTAGTATAGAATAAGACAGTTGAAACATACCATTAATCATAGAGAACAAACTCCCTATGTTTGAGACCCCATATCAAGCACTCACACCTTGGGCCACCAATACAATGACCAATCCTAGATTGTTGCCAGCAAAGTGATTTATTAATCCTCTATATTAATACCCTAAAACCATCCCCCACACTGTATCACAATATCATTAAAATATGTATCAAAACATACTATCAAAAACAGTGGTAATAAGCAGATCGCTACTATCTGCTGCTACATAGAGAACGAAGATCCAAACAAGGGAGCACACTATAAGTGTAGAATCAATACTTTATTGTGAACAACACACGACGTTTCGGGACTGCAATGTCCCTTCCTCAGGTATAACCAGTGCACAGTGAGTTACAAACATATATACCCTAAGTCCCACCTTTTGGCCATGTGGCATTGTGGGTGGGACTTAGGGTATATATGTTTGTAACTCACTGTGCACTGGTTATACCTGAGGAAGGGACATTGCAGTCCCGAAACGTCGTGTGTTGTTCACAATAAAGTATTGATTCTACACTTATAGTGTGCTCCCTCGTTTGGATCTTTGTTCTGGAATTACTTAAAGCTCGTGGAGTAGAGAGCTGAGGGATAGCACCTATCTATTGTCTGGCAGCAAGCCAACAGCGGTGTGCTAGAGTGTTTCTGAACTGTATTACATATAGAACGAACACAATGTAGCAGCTATATCTGTTGTATTCAATTAGATCAACTGGACTTGAAATGTAGTTCTGAAGACGTTTCGCTAGTCATCCGACTGGCTTTCTCAATTCAGAATGACTTGTAAAGAATCTGTGGCAATTATGTACCCTGGCAGCTAAACCGTGACAGCTAAACGCTGGAATAAAAAGTATCTGTTCATTGACACACGAATATATACATGGTTGCAGAACGTGCCAATAGTATAGAATCCAGGGGCAAAAATGAGGGGTCGGTGTGTATCAGACAAACAATGCACCGAATACAGTCAGGCAGCCGTCCCACACCGTACCCCTCCCAAATGAAGACTACACCCCCAGTACGTAGCTTCAGGTAGCACTCATTCCCTTACCGGCATCCCCGGTTACAGGTACAACAAGGGTAGGCTTCTCTATAACAAGACAGCAACTGGGACTTGCATGTACATATAAAGTGCCGACAATAGTTGAGAAATGTTACAGTGCAGAACTGGTTAGAAGTAAGAATGAACAAATGTTAATCTTTTAACGATCCATTAAAACTTTGTATGTAGAGAAGCATAAACTCCTTGTAGTGTTTGTTGCTCAAGGCTATGGCTATGGCACTGTATTCCTGAATATTTGTTTTATAACCTTCCTTGTTTCCCATTAGACAAGGGTCGTTAGTGTGCCTAAGGGGAGCCTCTGGTAGGAGGTCAGAGTTCAGGTGCATTTTAACAGATCTAAGATATTTATTTGTCAATAAGCCAGATCTGACAGGCACTAGGCAACAGTATTAACCTGAATGAAATGGTAATATAACAAGTCAGGGAAATAGCTAAAAATAATGATCGTCTTAACAGACCACAACAGGAGCAGGGCAGATACTTTGGGGGTTCTGGGCACAGAACAAAAACAAGATTCAGGAAATTAGGTTTTTAAGTCTTTACATGTGTCAAGATGGTTCGAGTGACTCGCTTCAGCCCAGCTGATCCTGAGGTGGAGAAGCAATTAAAGGTATGTTACTTTATAGGAAGATGGTACCCCTCTAATGACTGAGATGTCCCAAGTGCAATTCCAGGGAACACAGCAAGGGCATCTGTTGTATTTCGGTCTTGAGTGGACTAATTTGTACTAGGGGATGAGACTTAAGCTGGGTACACACATAATTGATAAAGGGTACCAACAGGATCGGCCCTTTTTCTGTAATGTGTGTACGTCCGTAGCAACTGTTCCAATGCTGACGAAAATTTAGCATTGGCATCGAAAACAGTCAATACAAATGGAAAATTTCCCTTGGTTGATCGTTAGGTGTATGGCAGTAACAAATGATCTCCTTATACTTTATATGTGGAGAACACTTGTGACTGTGTGTAGCCCCATCTTACAGATTCTGCCTGACATCTTTGAATGATTGGTACAGTGTGTACCTAGCTTTATACTTGCCATACACCTATTAGACATTAAATAGATAAGATGGATTGTTATGTCATAGTCAAAGGTATAACTAGAAATCACTGTAATAGGACCTCCTCACTGCTTTATCTTCAGCCATTTGGGGGTGGGGGGTGTCTGTACCTATGGTAGGTGGAGACATTGGGCTGCTTCCATAGTATAAAGTCTCATTGCAAGGCACTGTGAGATGCTTCTGCTTTATTACATGGCTAGGATGATAGCTGCTCTTAGTACATCATCCAGTATATTATAATTGTAACAATTTAGCTATCAATACAATTGTAGTTCCTCTGGCATTTCAGCATCGTCATCTGTACTGGGCCTCCTTCCTCTTAACATTGACAAATGCAGCAGTTTAGGAAGCAGATTCGCTTAACTTTTATGTTTAGTTTTCCTTTAAATATACAAGCTTTTATCTGTGACCATAGTAACATTACTATAGAAATGTATGGTCAGGGAAGGCTCTGTACAGGGAATGGTGTAAGCTCAGAAATTTTCAAAATAGAATATTGTTATATTATAGTAAAATACATTATTATAAAATACATATATTTTCCATGCTTAGCTCTGCTGAGAGTGTTATCCAGGGAAACATTATCACAAGACTTCATTACAGCCATATGCTTTTTTCTGAGATGTGCTTTATTGCTAAATAATACATACTGCATTATAACCGCATTTATTGTGATATTATTATATCCATTATAGGGAATACAATATATAATATATATATATACTGTCTGCCTTCCTAGACATGAAAGTCTAACCTGTGACTCATCTAACCCGTAAATCAAAGTTCAGTCCATTGCAAAGCTGTACCATTAAATCACACACTATGTTACTCTTTCCTACTTTACTTGCTGGAACTTCCTACTTCACTGTAATCTCGTTCAATCCAACTCTCCTGCGAGACTTGCTGAAGGTGAATCTCATTTGGTCAGTCACAACTTCCCTGCTAGCTGTATATTACACTTAATAAAATGTGGACTGAATTAACAGAGTGCTGCTTCTATGTACATAAAGCAATGATGTTTAAAGGTCTAACACTGGAAAATGAATGTTTGGGGTATTGAGCACAAGTCATCTATCAATGTGTGACTTAATATGGGGTTAATCTTTTGAAATGTTCCTGTGCACTTGCACACTTCAAATAAAGTGTTTTTCTTTTCCATTTGTCATTTTTTTGCAAGCATAAATTTTATGTGACAACTCAATTATGTTTTCTGGAGGACATTGTGTGTCAATTATTCAATTTGATCGACTGCAGTACTTATAAACGTAGGGTTATTGTTGTGCAACATAGTCACTATAAAGGGATATTGCAAGATATCACCATTTTTGTTGGCTAAAAAAAAATTAATGTGAGATGTTGTACCCCATTGTTAAAGGGAAGTTAATATGATCTCTTTAAAGTTAAAGGGGAAGTTGATTGATCTGCTTTAAAGTTAAAGGGGAAGTTGATGTGATGCACGTTAAAGGGAAAGTTGGTGTGATACTCTTTAAAGGGATGTTGATGTCATATGCATGAAATATGAAGTTGTGGTACGCGTTAAAGGGGAAGTTGATGTGATATGCGTTAAAGGGAAAGTGGGTGTGAAAAGCATTAAAGGAGAAGTTGATAAATACGTGTATCAACTTCCCCTTTAACTTTAAAGCATATCATATCAACTTTAAAGTGTATTATATCAACTTCACATCTTGTCACACCCATAGTTTGCCCCAAATTTGGACATTTTGCAATATCCCCTTAATGCAAACTATGTTGCACAACAATAACCCGTGCATTTAAAAGTACTGCAATTGACCAAAATCAATTATTGACCCACAATGCCCTTCAGAAAACACAATTCAGATGCCACACTCACATAAAATGTATGCTTGCAAAAACAATTACACATGAAAAGAAAACACTTTATTTGTACAAGGAGGTTCACAGAAACATTTCAAAGATTTACCGCATATATAGTCACACACTGATAGATGACTGCTGCTCAATGCCACCAATATTCATTTGCCACAGTGTTAGCCCTTTAACTTTTTTTGTATTGTTTTGTTTTTAGGGGGAAAAAAGACCTAATTAATTGCTTGTGAAGGTTCTCATTCATCCAGGTCATGATGAATGAGAAGGTATATCTGTTGAATACAACAGATATACCTTAATTATTATTCTGTTATAATTATAATAAAGATGTAAATCCAACAACATTGCGTTAAATAATCTATAATCGTTCTATTAAAAGTCAAAGGGTTAAAACACTTGGAAGTGGCAGTTCAGAACAAACAAAAAGCTTTCAGCAAAAGAAGGATATTTTCTCATTCCATTAACCTTCTTTATCTATGTATAAAATAAATGCTTCCAAAGTACTGACTGTCTGTCTGTATGTGTCCATAAATGTTGCCCTTGGATTAGCCACTAGGTTGATTCATTTACTTATTCGAGATCTCAGCATGCTTGACCCATCCAAGTGCCAATTAGGTATAAATTACTTTTAGAAACATTCCAAGTAAATAAGCATCCTGGGATGAAGAAGGATCATTGCAGAATCTGAAATGGCAGCTCACTACTGACCATAGCAGGGCATAGCAAAAAATGTGAAATCAACTGATTTTCAAAAATGAAGAGAATGTCTAAAATACCTACGTATGTGCAGTGAGGGAAATTGTGCCCTGTAACAAACAGCATAGGAAAGTCTCCCACTGATCACCAATTAGGCAGATTAAATTGACACTAAGGGTGAGGCCACACTGCAACGCACAGGAATCGCTCACAAAATCGCGAGCGTTATCGCACGCGATTGCGTGCGCGATTCTTGCGCGTTTCGCGCTCGCGTTCGGTTTTGCGCATGCGTTTTCGCCTTTTCACGTTATGGAAACGCATGCGTTAACGCACCAAAAATGGTGAACGCATGCGTTACCATAACGCGAACGGACGCGCAATCGCATGCGCATCGGAAATCAGGGAATTTTTGCGTTCCCGCGATTTCCATTTTAGCGAAAATCGCGGGCGCAAACGCGAGCGCGAAACGCGTGCGCAAACGCGCAAAAAACGCGCTAGTGTGGCCTAGCCCTAACTTTACATTGTGTTGTTCCAACACAAATGTCCAACATTCCAGCTGTGTTTTCTAGACGCAATCTAGTTTGCAGTTGACATTATAGCTGCAAAATTATCTGAATGGACTGGGTGCCTTTAACAACCTAAGCCCACATGGGAGAGGGATGGGTTAACTATTTTAGGGTCAGGCCAGGAGGAAAGTAGCAGATTGTAGCAAGCAAATGGAGGGAACTAAAGGGATTGGGTAAGGCAGTGCTATGTGGGCTGGGCAGCAGATAGTTAGGCTCTGGAGCTAGGTACACACAGTACTGATAAAGCCCTGATACCATCTGATCCAGCGGTATTGGGGCTTTATCAGTACTGTGTGTACCTAACTTTCCTGAACGAGTGCGCCCTATAGAGGGAGTCTGCCACAGCCAAGGAAAGCACACAGTCCCGAGCATTCTCCCTATGCTGTGTATATGCTGTGTATAGGAAGAACGCTCGGGATTGTGTGTCCTGATCTTTGAAAAATGACAGACAGGATCTTGCAGATCCGTCAGCCATTTTCCAAAAATTTGGCAAGTGTGTACCCAGCTTAAGCCTCTTTCTTACCAGTAGCGATCAGGTTTTGAAACATAGCAGAAGGGAAACCGAACAATCAATGGGCACCTTACATTACATGTTATTGTAAGTAGGAGGCCAGATTATTATACAATTATTCAGATATCAATAGTAAGCACCATCTTTAAATCCTGGAAATGCCATGATATAGAAGTTTGTTTTTTTATGCTCCATTTGGCAACTAGTTCTAGACCATTTTTTAATGGTTTAGGTTATTCTACTTATCTCGCTTCTGTTATAGGCAAAATACGGTAATGTTTACAGGGTAACCCTTTTGAAATAAAAATATAAAAAAACCTTGCAGCCAGAAAAAAGCAACATTAGTGAGATAAAGATTCTTTCATTAAACAAATTGCCTTCTTCCTTATTATCTGGAAACCAAGTAGATGACTGGTTTGTAAAAAAAGTTTGACTGTTCAGCCATTTCTGGAAATGTGAATACCGGTATATGTGAGAGGACTTTAGATTTCCTAATGTGCCTTATGTATCCGTATGGCCAGAGAAAAAAAATAAAGAAATGTGATCTGAAGCCATAAAAAATGGACAAGTTATTTTAAGAAGAATGCGATCTGGAAACATGACACGAGGCACCTGCACCTACATATTGCTTGAATAGATGTATATTTTCCAAGTATAAGAAGGTTTTATAAGGCAAGATAAATTTACAGCCTAAACCAGGAAAAAAATATCCTGGAAAATTCGGAGAAGCCTTGGAGCTACTGTTTGTTCTTCCCTAATAGAGAAACATTCTTTACACAGTTCTGCTTGATTACGTGACAAATTGGAATGCTTGGGCTGCAGCAGTCCTAATGTATATGTTTAGCCAACGAGACTTAAAATGATTATCCATTCCTGCTATACTTCTATAACAGATGCAAGCTATGTGACAGGGAATTAATCTAGACAACAGCGAATGTGCTTCAAGCATTCTCTTTTTTTTAAGACATGCAAGGCTGATCAGCCTAGTGGACAACGAGTTACCCTGACCAATATTTCAATTACCGGAACACATAGGGCTATTATTGTGGTTGCATCTCACCCTTTTATTTTGCTGCAACAGGGAGGGGCCCATGGCACCCGTGAGTGGGCAGGGCCAATGTATCTGCAAATGGATGGGCCCAGTGCACCTGTGAGTGGTCAGGGCCAATGTACCCAGGAGTGGGAGGGGCCAAATAGGGCTGTAAGGGATGGGGCCAAGGGGGGGCCAGCAAAGGAGGGGCCATTGGGCCCATGAGTGGGAGGGACTGGGGGCTGCAAGGGCAGGAAGAGACATAGGGCAGAGTGACTGTTACATGGTTTCAGAGCAGGAAGTGCAGGGGACCTGGTGATGTTGCTGCCATATCACACACAAAAATGTAAATATCTCCAAAACTTGGCAGGAGAAAAACCACTATGTTAGCATAGGGAATGAAATGAGGTAAGGAGATTGAGCGTCGACTAATGTGGTGGAAAGGAGGGAACACAATTTGAACTGGGAAACGAAAAGGGGGGGGGGGATTAAGTTTTAGGTGGACATGCCCTTTAAGCATATATGGGCTGATGCCTTTACTATTATTGAAGCAATCGATCAATGTTAACTTTTTACTGGGAGACTGTAGTTAGATAACATTTGATTGGTTTGGTTAGATAACATTTTTTTAGCATCTTTTATAATATCAGCTTTATAGTATCTTCTGTGCTCTAAAAAAAAACCACTTCCTAACACCAAGCAAAAGTGTAGCTATAAGGGCATATTTGTTGGTTTTTTTTATAGATTAGCTTTATAAAATAGTTCTTTATGTCTTCAAATTTCTGTATATGTACTGTAAATAATTATTTTCTGTAGTGTGTTTATGGATTTAAAAAAACATTTAGGAAGTCTCCACCCTATGTGAAGTTTTATTTGCAATGCATTGTTAAGGTATATCATATCTGTTTTATTCAGTTAGATCAACTGACTTAAAGTTTAGTTCTTGAAGAGTTTCGCTAGTCATCCGACTGGCTTTCTCAATTCAGAATGACTTGTACAAGATTCTGTGGCAATTATGTACCCTGGAAAGTCCCAATTAGCATATCACAGCCAGGTGTTAGGGACCGTGTCTGTCGTATGACTAGCGAAACTCTTCAAGAACTAAACTTTAAGTCCAGTTTCTAAACGAATACAACAGATAAACCATGACCTGGATGAATGAGAACCTTCACAAGCGTAAGTATATCGTATGACGTGATTATTAACTGTATCTTAGCTGCACCCTTCCTATATTCTTTAGTCATTTTAGTGTTTACAAACATTACTATACCATATTTAATAATCCTTCCAAATCTTTAAGGGATCAAGAAAAGACAACACCTAACCAAAACAAGATTCGCCACTATGCCCCAGAAGGCAGTTTTCACACAGTTTTCTGTAGGGGGGAGGGGCTGGGTGTTTGGAGTGGGGGGCCCATGGCACCCGTGAGTGGGCAGGGCCAATGTATCTGCAATGGATGGGCCCAGTGCACCTGGAGTGGCAGGGCCAATGTACCCAGAGTGGGGGGCCAAATAGGGCTGTAAGGGATGGGGCCAAGGGGGCCAGCAAAGGAGGGGCCATTGGGCCCATGAGTGGGAGGGACTGGGGCTGCAAGGGCAGGAAGAGACATAGGGCAGAGTGACTGTTACATGGTTTCAGAGCAGGAAGTGCAGGGGACCTGGTGATGTTGCTGCCATATCACACACAAAAATGTAAATATCTCCAAAACTATGCAAAATAACAATGAAAGTAAATTGCAGAATTCTCAGGAGAGCAATTCCTATCCAATTCCTTAAGTCACCTAAAGGTTTTGGACCACAGTTACCCTTTAACAAAACAGGTTGAAGGAGAATTACATAATTTACATATACTGGAACATATGACATTCAGTGAAAGTCTGGCAGTAATGTGTAAACTCAATAACTATGAAATTCTTCGATTGATATATAGTTTCAATTTTATATTATATCTATGTATAATGTAGATATGGATGTAGCTAAAGATAGATATTTACTTTGAGTTTGCTGAAAATATGTGCTTTGAATGTTTGTCTGCAAATATTCAGTAAGCCACCAGATGGAAATTTCTTTTCTTTTTGGCAAAAGATCAAAGAAGGTTCCAGAGTTCCACTGGATGACACATCAGTTATGTATCTTTGCAGAGTTACATTTCCCAGTTGTCTTTTTACATTCAACTTGTCTTTATATGAGTAAGAGGTTTTATGAAGCTTTGCATTGGGAAGGGAGTTCCCTGGCATTAATGTGAACACATGTAATGGTTAGATGAACAAGACAAAAAGTTATAACTGATTAAGAGCTCTCGCTATAGCTGTACACCGATTTATAAAAGTGATACTAGTGAAAATTATATGGAGTAACTGTAAACATTCTTTTTACTGTGAAAATAAAAATAGGCCATAGTCTATTAGTAAATATTCCTCGGTATAATGCTTTTTTTGTTGTACAAGTATAAATCTTTAATCTTACTTTAGTAGTATCTGATTCCACGCTTACCTGGTATAGGGGCCCTTTGCTTCTTTAAAGGTAGGTTTCTATTAAAGTAATATGTAACTTTAATTTCATGAGATCATAAAAAAGAGGGACAATTGACTTAAAGACATGTCCCTTTAGCAAAAAAATGGTCACTTGTCAGTTACCTGCCACCAAATCCAACTGACATATTCAGAACTTTATTAAATGCATTACTAATCAATATTTAAGGGCATTTCCACCCCGAAATTCTATGCAAAATAACAATGAAAGTAAATTGCAGAATTTCTCAGGAGAGCAATTCCTATCAATTTACCTTAAGTCACCTAAAGGTTTTGGACCACAGTTACCCTTTCAAAACAGGTTGAAGGAGAATTACATATTTACATATACTGGAACATATGACATTCAGTAAAAGTCTGGCAGTAATGTGTAAACTCAATAACTTGAAATTCTTCGATTGATATATAGTATTCAATTTATATTATATATCTATTGTATAAATGTGATATGGATGTAGCTAAAGATAGATATTACTTTGAGTTTGCTAAAATATGTGCTTTGAATGTGTCTGCAAATATTCAGTAAGCCACCAGATGGAAATTTTTTTCTTTTTGGCAAAAGATCAAAGAAGGTTCCAGAGTTCCACTGGATGACACATCAGTTATGTATCTTTGCAGAGTTACATTTCCCAGTTTGTCTTTTTACATTCAACTTGTCTTTTATATGAGTAAAGGTTTTATGAAGGCTTTGCATTGGAAGGGAGTTCCCTGGCATTAATGTGAACACATGTAATGGTTTAGATGAACAAGACACAAAAGTTTATAACTGATTAAGAGCTCTCGCTATAGTACAGACGATTTATAAAAGTGATACTAGTGAAAATTATATTGGAGTAACTGTAAACATTCTTTTTCTGTGAAAATAAAAATAGGCCAATAGTCATTAGTAAATATTCCTCGGTATAATGCTTTTTTGTTGTACAAGTATAAATCTTTTATACTTTAGTAGTATCTGATTTCCACGCTTACCTGGTATAGGGGCCCTTTGCTTCTTTAAAGGTAGGTTTCTATTAAATAAATATGTAACTTTAATTTCATGAGATCATAAAAAAGAGGGACAATTTGCTTAAAAGACATGTCCCTTTAAGCAAAAAAATGGTCACTTGTCAGTTACCTGCCACCAAATCCAACTGACATATTCAGAACTTTATTAAATGCATTACTAATCAGATATTTAAGGATACCTATTGCCTCCATTCTGGCAAGTAAGCTGGCTCCCCTCTCCAAACAGTCAATCAAGGTTGTGACTGCTTCCATGCTCAATCTTTTTGATCAACTAGCCATTGCAAGATGAATGACAAAAGGAAAGAACCACCGGGTCAAAAATGCTTTCTACGGACATTAGATATATTTGACAAACACGGTTTAACAATAGTTTCTTCATCATTTGGTAAACAAAATAAAAACAAAGAGAAAAAAATACATAATAAAAATTCGGTAAAGTATGAAAATAATGTAGTACCGGTTATTTAATTGCATAAGTTCGGCATTTAAGAATTTACAAATACAGACAAAAAAACGCAGTAATTATATAGCCTTTGACCATTGTTAAGTTAATTCCTACATTAATATTTAATGATACCTGCTCTTTCTTGACATTTAACTATAATGGGTCTGGTTTATAATTATACTCTTGTTGGGTACCTAACACCATTGTCCTGAAGCTGATAATACATCACATGAATAATTTATGTTTTTTTGGCCTGTAGATCATTGGTATCTTGAAGGAAACAAAGTCACTGCATGTTTTATTATGCCTTTCTGTATGTCAAAACGTGCATATATTTATTACTTGCTTACAACAAAGCAATTGATACATTTAATATGGTTCTCAGAAATGACAATGCTTCTTTTATAATTTTGGACCTTGATTAAAAAATGATTTAACTAATTGCTGGTGAATATGAAAATCTTAATCTGGGTACACACAGTAACTTTAGTGCCGATGCCGTCGGATCTGGTCATTTATGGTTACTGTGTGTAGCGCATTTTCTGACAATCACACAGCCTTACGGTCCTTCGGAAAAGACTGAAAATTTCCCTCAGCCGTGGTTGTCTCCCGTACTAAAGTATAGGGGAGTCAGCATGGTCGTGGGAAACATGCAGCCCTGAAAGTTCTCCCTATACTGTGTATATGGAGAATGCTCGGGATTGTGTGAACCTTCATCTTGCAGATCCTGTCTGTCATCTTTCAAAGATCTGTGATGTGTGTACCCAGCTTCAAGCTTAGTTAGGTTACTATGTAATAAGATGTGGTTAAATACATACAGGGTGATGCACCAATGGACGCACCGCTCCTGTTCTGAAAATGACATTCTATTGGGGCACTTTAACCGGCAGCTAATAGCTGGCTTTAAAAGTGCTGCAATAGAAAAATGCCAGTTAGCTGTTCTCTGAAAGCCGCTTTTGGCATGACCGGGTTTTTGCACTGGGTTGCCGATATCGATGCTCTGTGTATCGCCCAGATAGGGATTGATGGATATGTTTGCATTATCCTCATTTCAACTGCATGGTGCTGTAGAAAACCTTAATGTTGCTACCTATTATTGCATATAGCAGATATACTGTCTGAATACTGTTACATTCTAGTATAGAATAAGACAGTTGAAAACATACCATTAATCATAGAGAACAAACTCCCTATGTTTGAGACCCCATATCAAGCACTCACACCTTGGGCCACCAATACAATGACCAATCCTAGATTGTTGCCAGCAAAGTGATTTATTAATCCTCTATATTAATACCCTAAAACCATCCCCCACACTGTATCACAATATCATTAAAATATGTATCAAAACATACTATCAAAAACAGTGGTAATAAGCAGATCGCTACTATCTGCTGCTACATAGAGAACGAAGATCCAAACAAGGGAGCACACTATAAGTGTAGAATCAATACTTTATTGTGAACAACACACGACGTTTCGGGACTGCAATGTCCCTTCCTCAGGTATAACCAGTGCACAGTGAGTTACAAACATATATACCCTAAGTCCCACCTTTTGGCCATGTGGCATTGTGGGTGGGACTTAGGGTATATATGTTTGTAACTCACTGTGCACTGGTTATACCTGAGGAAGGGACATTGCAGTCCCGAAACGTCGTGTGTTGTTCACAATAAAGTATTGATTCTACACTTATAGTGTGCTCCCTCGTTTGGATCTTTGTTCTGGAATTACTTAAAGCTCGTGGAGTAGAGAGCTGAGGGATAGCACCTATCTATTGTCTGGCAGCAAGCCAACAGCGGTGTGCTAGAGTGTTTCTGAACTGTATTACATATAGAACGAACACATGTAGCAGCTATATCTGTTGTATTCAATTAGATCAACTGGACTTGAAATGTAGTTCTGAAGACGTTTCGCTAGTCATCCGACTGGCTTTCTCAATTCAGAATGACTTGTAAAGAATCTGTGGCAATTATGTACCCTGGCAGCTAAACCGTGACAGCTAAACGCTGGAATAAAAAGTATCTGTTCATTGACACACGAATATATACATGGTTGCAGAACGTGCCAATAGTATAGAATCCAGGGGCAAAAATGAGGGGTCGGTGTGTATCAGACAAACAATGCACCGAATACAGTCAGGCAGCCGTCCCACACCGTACCCCTCCCAAATGAAGACTACACCCCCAGTACGTAGCTTCAGGTAGCACTCATTCCCTTACCGGCATCCCCGGTTACAGGTACAACAAGGGTAGGCTTTCTATAACAAGACAGCAACTGGGACTTGCATGTACATATAAAGTGCCGACAATAGTTGAGAAATGTTACAGTGCAGAACTGGTTAGAAGTAAGAATGAACAAATGTTAATCTTTTAACGATCCATTAAAACTTTGTATGTAGAGAAGCATAAACTCCTTGTAGTGTTTGTTGCTCAAGGCTATGGCTATGGCACTGTATTCCTGAATATTTGTTTGTATAACCTTCCTTGTTTCCCATTAGACAAGGGTCGTTAGTGTGCCTAAGGGGAGCCTCTGGTAGGAGGTCAGAGTTCAGGTGCATTTTAACAGATCTAAGATATTTATTTGTCAATAAGCCAGATCTGACAGGCACTAGGCAACAGTATTAACCTGAATGAAATGGTAATATAACAAGTCAGGGAAATAGCTAAAAATAATGATCGTCTTAACAGACCACAACAGGAGCAGGGCAGATACTTTGGGGGTTCTGGGCACAGAACAAAAACAAGATTCAGGAAATTAGGTTTTTAAGTCTTTACATGTGTCAAGATGGTTCGAGTGACTCGCTTCAGCCCAGCTGATCCTGAGGTGGAGAAGCAATTAAAGGTATGTTACTTTATAGGAAGATGGTACCCCTCTAATGACTGAGATGTCCCAAGTGCAATTCCAGGGAACACAGCAAGGGCATCTGTTGTATTTCGGTCTTGAGTGGACTAATTTGTACTAGGGGATGAGACTTAAGCTGGGTACACACATAATTGATAAAGGGTACCAACAGGATCGGCCCTTTTTCTGTAATGTGTGTACGTCCGTAGCAACTGTTCCAATGCTGACGAAAATTTAGCATTGGCATCGAAAACAGTCAATACAAATGGAAAATTTCCCTTGGTTGATCGTTAGGTGTATGGCAGTAACAAATGATCTCCTTATACTTTATATGTGGAGAACACTTGTGACTGTGTGTAGCCCCATCTTACAGATTCTGCCTGACATCTTTGAATGATTGGTACAGTGTGTACCTAGCTTTATACTTGCCATACACCTATTAGACATTAAATAGATAAGATGGATTGTTATGTCATAGTCAAAGGTATAACTAGAAATCACTGTAATAGGACCTCCTCACTGCTTTATCTTCAGCCATTTGGGGGTGGGGGGTGTCTGTACCTATGGTAGGTGGAGACATTGGGCTGCTTCCATAGTATAAAGTCTCATTGCAAGGCACTGTGAGATGCTTCTGCTTTATTACATGGCTAGGATGATAGCTGCTCTTAGTACATCATCCAGTATATTATAATTGTAACAATTTAGCTATCAATACAATTGTAGTTCCTCTGGCATTTCAGCATCGTCATCTGTACTGGGCCTCCTTCCTCTTAACATTGACAAATGCAGCAGTTTAGGAAGCAGATTCGCTTAACTTTTATGTTTAGTTTTCCTTTAAATATACAAGCTTTTATCTGTGACCATAGTAACATTACTATAGAAATGTATGGTCAGGGAAGGCTCTGTACAGGGAATGGTTGTAAGCTCAGAAATTTTCAAAATAGAATATTGTTTATTATAGTAAAATACATTATTATAAATACATATATTTTCCATGCTTAGCTCTGCTGAGAGTGTTATCCAGGGAAACATTATCACAAGACTTCATTACAGCCATATGCTTTTTTCTGAGATGTGCTTTATTGCTAAATAATACATACTGCATTATAACCGCATTTATTGTGATATTATTATATCCATTATAGGGAATACAATATATAATATATATATATACTGTCTGCCTTCCTAGACATGAAAGTCTAACCTGTGACTCATCTAACCCGTAAATCAAAGTTCAGTCCATTGCAAAGCTGTACCATTAAATCACACACTATGTTACTCTTTCCTACTTTACTTGCTGGAACTTCCTACTTCACTGTAATCTCGTTCAATCCAACTCTCCTGCGAGACTTGCTGAAGGTGAATCTCATTTGGTCAGTCACAACTTCCCTGCTAGCTGTATATTACACTTAATAAAATGGGACTGAATTAACAGAGTGCTGCTTCTATGTACATAAAGCAATGATGTTTAAAGGTCTAACACTGGAAAATGAATGTTTGGGGTATTGAGCACAAGTCATCTATCAATGTGTGACTTAATATGGGGTTAATCTTTTGAAATGTTCCTGTGCACTTGCACACTTCAAATAAAGTGTTTTTCTTTTCCATTTGTCATTTTTTTGCAAGCATAAATTTTATGTGACAACTCAATTATGTTTTCTGGAGGACATTGTGTGTCAATTATTCAATTTGATCGACTGCAGTACTTATAAACGTAGGGGTTATTGTTGTGCAACATAGTCACTATTAAAGGGATATTGCAAGATATCACCATTTTTTGTTGGCTAAAAAAAAATTAATGTGAGATGTTGTACCCCATTGTTAAAGGGAAGTTAATATGATCTCTTTAAAGTTAAAGGGGAAGTTGATTGATCTGCTTTAAAGTTAAAGGGGAAGTTGATGTGATGCACGTTAAAGGGAAAGTTGGTGTGATACTCTTTAAAGGGATGTTGATGTCATATGCATGAAATATGAAGTTGTGGTACGCGTTAAAGGGGAAGTTGATGTGATATGCGTTAAAGGGAAAGTGGGTGTGAAAAGCATTAAAGGAGAAGTTGATATAATACGTGTATCAACTTCCCCTTTAACTTTAAAGCATATCATATCAACTTTAAAGTGTATTATATCAACTTCACATCTTGTCACACCCATAGTTTGCCCCAATTTGGACATTTTGCAATATCCCCTTAATGCAAACTATGTTGCACAACAATAACCCGTGCATTTAAAAGTACTGCAATTGACCAAAATCAATTATTGACCCACAATGCCCTTCAGAAAACACAATTCAGATGCCACACTCACATAAAATGTATGCTTGCAAAAACAATTACACATGAAAAGAAAACACTTTATTTGTACAAGGAGGTTCACAGAAACATTTCAAAGATTTACCGCATATATAGTCACACACTGATAGATGACTGCTGCTCAATGCCACCAATATTCATTTGCCACAGTGTTAGCCCTTTAACTTTTTTTGTATTGTTTTGTTTTTAGGGGGAAAAAAGACCTAATTAATTGCTTGTGAAGGTTCTCATTCATCCAGGTCATGATGAATGAGAAGGTATATCTGTTGAATACAACAGATATACCTTAATTAATTATTCTGTTATAATTATAATAAAGATGTAAATCCAACAACATTGCGTTAAAATAATCTATAATCGTTCTATTAAAAGTCAAAGGGTTAAAACACTTGGAAGTGGCAGTTCAGAACAAACAAAAAGCTTTCAGCAAAAGAAGGATATTTTCTCATTCCATTAACCTTCTTTATCTATGTATAAATAAATGCTTCCAAAGTACTGACTGTCTGTCTGTATGTGTCCATAATGATGTTGCCCTTGGATTAGCCACTAGGTTGATTCATTTACTTATTCGAGATCTCAGCATGCTTGACCCATCCAAGTGCCAATTAGGTAAAATTACTTTTAGAAACATTCCAAGTAAATAAGCATCCTGGGATGAGAAGGATCATTGCAGAATCTGAAATGGCAGCTCACTACTGACCATAGCAGGGCATAGCAAAAAATGTGAAATCAACTGATTTTCAAAAATGAAGAGAATGTCTAAAATACCTACGTATGTGCAGTGAGGGAAATTGTGCCCTGTAACAAACAGCATAGGAAAGTCTCCCACTGATCACCAATTAGGCAGATTAAATTGACACTAAGGGTGAGGCCACACTGCAACGCACAGGAATCGCTCACAAAATCGCGAGCGTTATCGCACGCGATTGCGTGCGCGATTCTTGCGCGTTTCGCGCTCGCGTTCGGTTTTGCGCATGCGTTTTCGCCTTTTCACGTTATGAAACGCATGCGTTAACGCACCAAAAATGGTGAACGCATGCGTTACCATAACGCGAACGGACGCGCAATCGCATGCGCATCGGAAATCAGGGAATTTTTGCGTTCCCGCGATTTCCATTTTAGCGAAAATCGCGGGCGCAAACGCGAGCGCGAACGCGTGCGCAAACGCGCAAAAAACGCGCTAGTGTGGCCTAGCCCTAACTTTACATTGTGTTGTTCCAACACAAATGTCCAACATTCCAGCTGTGTTTTCTAGACGCAATCTAGTTTGCAGTTGACATTATAGCTGCAAAATTATCTGAATGGACTGGGTGCCTTTAACAACCTAAGCCCACATGGGAGAGGGATGGGTTAACTATTTTAGGGTCAGGCCAGGAGGAAAGTAGCAGATTGTAGCAAGCAAATGGAGGGAACTAAAGGGATTGGGTAAGGCAGTGCTATGTGGGCTGGGCAGCAGATAGTTAGGCTCTGGAGCTAGGTACACACAGTACTGATAAAGCCCTGATACCATCTGATCCAGCGGTATTGGGGCTTTATCAGTACTGTGTGTACCTAACTTTCCTGAACGAGTGCGCCCTATAGAGGGAGTCTGCCACAGCCAAGGAAAGCACACAGTCCCGAGCATTCTCCCTATGCTGTGTATATGCTGTGTATAGGAAGAACGCTCGGGATTGTGTGTCCTGATCTTTGAAAAATGACAGACAGGATCTTGCAGATCCGTCAGCCATTTTCCAAAAATTTGGCAAGTGTGTACCCAGCTTAAGCCTCTTTCTTACCAGTAGCGATCAGGTTTTGAAACATAGCAGAAGGGAAACCGAACAATCAATGGGCACCTTACATTACATGTTATTGTAAGTAGGAGGCCAGATTATTATACAATTATTCAGATATCAATAGTAAGCACCATCTTTAAATCCTGGAAATGCCATGATATAGAAGTTTGTTTTTTTTATGCTCCATTTGGCAACTAGTTCTAGACCATTTTTTAATGGTTTAGGTTATTCTACTTATCTCGCTTCTGTTATAGGCAAAATACGGTAATGTTTACAGGGTAACCCTTTTGAAATAAAAATATAAAAAAACCTTGCAGCCAGAAAAAAGCAACATTAGTGAGATAAAGATTCTTTCATTAAACAAATTGCCTTCTTCCTTATTATCTGGAAACCAAGTAGATGACTGGTTTGTAAAAAAAGTTTGACTGTTCAGCCATTTCTGGAAATGTGAATACCGGTATATGTGAGAGGACTTTAGATTTCCTAATGTGCCTTATGTATCCGTATGGCCAGAGAAAAAAAATAAAGAAATGTGATCTGAAGCCATAAAAAATGGACAAGTTATTTTAAGAAGAATGCGATCTGGAAACATGACACGAGGCACCTGCACCTACATATTGCTTGAATAGATGTATATTTCCAAGTATAAGAAGGTTTTATAAGGCAAGATAAATTTACAGCCTAAACCAGGAAAAAAATATCCTGGAAAATTCGGAGAAGCCTTGGAGCTACTGTTTGTTCTTCCCTAATAGAGAAACATTCTTTACACAGTTCTGCTTGATTACGTGACAAATTGGAATGCTTGGGCTGCAGCAGTCCTAATGTATATGTTTAGCCAACGAGACTTAAAATGATTATCCATTCCTGCTATACTTCTATAACAGATGCAAGCTATGTGACAGGGAATTAATCTAGACAACAGCGAATGTGCTTCAAGCATTCTCTTTTTTTTAAGACATGCAAGGCTGATCAGCCTAGTGGACAACGAGTTACCCTGACCAATATTTCAATTACCGGAACACATAGGGCTATTATTGTGGTTGCATCTCACCCTTTTATTTTGCTGCAACAAAATTTAACTTTTGATATGTGGTAGGGCATGCTCCCCCAGCCCCAACCGCATTAATATAATTGTTAGAAAGTCCCCCGATTCTTACTTACCTGCCCTCTCTCCTCCGCTGCAGTGTTCAGGCCCTCTGCTTGCATGGAATTGAAAGCAGAGGGCGGGACCGGCAGCCGCGTCCGTGATTGGCTGAGAGGCAGGGAGGGCTGCACTGAGCATGCCTCAACCTTGATGAGGTTGTGGAAGTCTCAGGCACAGCATGAGTCACACACTGCTCCTACACAGCAGTTTCCTGGACTTTGGAGGGGCACAGCAGGGGAACTATTTTGAGCAGGAATGTAAGGTAAGGATTGTTTTAAACTACTTGATGTGGCCAGTAAGGGGTTAAATTTTAGTTTTGGGGGTGGACATGCCCTTTAAGGATACCTATTGCCTCCATTCTGGCAAGTAAGCTGGCTCCCCTCTCCAAACAGTCAATCAAGGTTGTGACTGCTTCCATGCTCAATCTTTTTGATCAACTAGCCATTGCAAGATGAATGACAAAAGGAAAGAACCACCATGTCAAAAATGCTTTCTACGGACATTAGATATATTTGACAAACACATGTTTAACAATAGTTTCTTCATCATTTGGTAAACAAAATAAAAACAAAGAAATAAAAATACATAATAAAAATTCGGTAAAGTATGTAAATAATGTAGTACCGGTTATTTAATTGCATAAGTTCGGCATTTAAGAATTTACAAATACAGACAAAAAAACGCAGTAATTATATAGCCTTTGACCATTGTTAAGTTAATTCCTACATTAATATTTAATGATACCTGCTCTTTCTCTTGACATTTAACTATAATGGGATCTGGTTTATAATTATACTCTTGTTGGGTACCTAACACCATTGTCCTGAAGCTGATAAATACATCAGCATGAATAATTTATGTTTTTTTGGCCTGTAGATCATTGGTATCTTGAAGGAACAAAGTCACTGCATGTTTTATTATGCCTTTCTGTATGTCAAAACGTGCATATATTTATTACTTGCTTACAACAAAGCAATTGATACATTTAATATGGTTCTCAGAAATGACAATGCTTCTTTTATAATTTTGGACCTTGATTAAAAAATGATTTAACTAATTGCTGGTGAATATGAAAATCTTAATCTGGGTACACACAGTAACGTTAAAGTGCCGATGCCGTCGGATCTGGTCATTTATGGTTACTGTGTGTAGCGCATTTTCTGAACAATCACAAGGCCTTACGGTCCTTCGGAAAAGACTGAAAATTTCCCTCAGCCGTGGTTGTCTCCCTGTACTAAAGTATAGGGGAGTCAGCATGGTCGTGGGAAACATGCAGCCCTGAAAGTTCTCCCTATACTGTGTATATGGAGAATGCTCGGGATTGTGTGAACCTTCATCTTGCAGATCCTGTCTGTCATCTTTCAAAGATCTGTGATGTGTGTACCCAGCTTCAAGCTTAATTAGGTTACTATGTAATAAGATGTGGTTAAATACATACAGGGTGATGCACCAATGGACGCACCGCTCCTGTTCTGAAAATGACATTCTCTTGGGGCACTTTAAATGGCAGCTAATAGCTGGCTTTAAAAGTGCTGCAATAGAAAAATGCCAGTTAGCTGTTCTCTGAAAGCCGCTTTTGGGCATGACCAGGTTATTTGCACTGGGTTGCCGATATCGATGCTCTGTGTATCGCCCAGATAGGGATTGATGGATATGTGTTGCATTATCCTCGTTTTCAACTGCATGGTGCTGTAGAAAACCTTAATGTTGCTACCTATTATTGCATATAGCAGTTTAATACTGTCTGAATACTGTTACGATTCTAGTATAGAATAAGACAGTTGAAAACATACCATTAATCATAGAGAACAAACTCCCTATGTTTGAGACCCCATATCAAGCACTCACACACTTGGGCCACCAATACAATGACCAATCCTAGATTGTTGCCAGCAAAGTGATTTATTAATCCTCTATATTAATACCATAAAACCATCCCCACACTTCTATCACAATATCATATAAAATATGTATCAAAACATACTATCAAAAACAGTGGTAATAAGCAGATCGTACTATCTGCCGCTACATATAGAACAACAAATGTTAGCAGCTAAACCGTGACAGCTAAACGCTGGAATAAAAAGTATCTGTTCATTGACACACCGAATATATACATGGTTGCAGAACGTGCCAATAGTATAGAATCCAGGGGCAAAAATGAGGGGTCGGTGTGTATCAGACAAACAATGCACCGAATACAGTCAGGCAGCCGTCCCACACCCGTACCCCTCCCAAATGAAGACTACACCCCCAGTACGTAGCTTCAGGTAGCACTCATTCCCTTACCGGGCATCCCCGGTTTACAGGTACAACAAGGGTAGGCTTCTCTATAACAAGACAGCAACTGGGACTTGCATGTACATATAAAGTGCCGACAATAGTTGAGAAATGTTACAGTGCAGAACTGGTTAGAAGTAAGAGTGAACAAACGTTAATCTTTTAACGATCCATTAAAACTTTGTATGTAGAGAAGCATAAACTCCTTGTAGTGTTTGTTGCTCAAGGCTATGGCTATGGCACTGTATTTCCTGAATATTTTGTTTGACTTAACCTTCCTTGTTTCCCATTAGACAAGGGTCGTTAGTGTGCCTAAGGGGAGCCTCTGGTAGGAGGTCAGAGTTCAGGTGCATTTTAACAGATCTAAGATATTTATTTGTCAATAAGCCAGATCTGACAGGCACTAGGCAACCAGTATTAACCTGAATGAAATGGTAATATAACAAGTCAGGGAAATAGCTAAAAATAATGATCGTCTTAACAGACCACAACAGGAGCAGGGCAGATACTTTAGGGGGTTCTGGGCACAGAACAAAAACAAGATTCAGGAAATTAGGTTTTTAAGTCTTTACATGTGTCAAGATGGTTCGAGTTACTCGCTTCAGCCCAGCTGATCCTGAGGTGGAGAAGGCAATTAAAGGTATGTTACTTTATAGGAAGATGGTACCCCTCTAATGACTGAGATGTCCCAAGTGCAATTCCAGGGAACACAGCAAGGGCATCTGTTGTATTTCGGTCTTGAGTGGACTAATTTGTACTAGGGGATGAGACTTAAGCTGGGTACACACATAATTGATAAAGGGTACCAACAGGATCGGCCCTTTTTCTGTAATGTGTGTACGTCCGTAGCAACTGTTCCATTGCTGACGAAAATTTAGCATTGGCATCGAAAACAGTAAATACAAATGGAAAATTTCCCTTGGTTGATCGTTAGGTGTATGGCAGTAACAAATGATTTCCTTATACTTTATATGTGGAGAACACTTGTGACTGTGTGTAGCCCCATCTTACAGATTCTGCCTGACATCTTTGAATGATTGGTACAGTGTGTAACTAGCTTTATACTTGCCATACACCTATTAGACATTAAATAGATAAGATGGATTGTTTTGAAAGTTATGTCATAGTCAAAGGTATAACTAGAAATCACTGTAATAGGGCCTTCCTCACTGCTTCATCTTCAGCCATTTGGGTTGTGGAGGGGTGTCTGTATCTATGGTAGGTGAGACAATGGGGCTGCTTCCATAGTATAAAGTCTCATTGCAAGGCACTGTGAGATGCTTCTGCTTTATTACATGGCTAGGATGATAGCTGCTCTTAGTACATCATCCAGTATATTTATAATTGTAACAATTTAGCTATCAATACAATTGTAGTTCCTCTGGCATTTCAGCATTGTCATCTGTACTGGGCCTCCTTCCTCTTAACATTGACAAATGCAGCAGTTTAGGAAGCAGATTCGCTTAACTTTTATGTTTAGTTTTCCTTTAAATATACAAGCTTTTATCTGTGACCATAGTAACATTACTATAGAAATGTATGGTCAGGGAATGGTCTAAGCTCAGAAATTTTCAAAATGGAATATTGTTATATTATAGTAAAATACATTATTATAAAATACATATATTTTCCATGCTTAGCTCTGCTGAGATTGTTATCCAGGGAAACATTATCACAAGACTTCATTACAGCCATATGCTTTTTTCTGAGATGTGCTTTATTGCTAAATAATACATACTGCATTATAACCGCATTTATTGTGATATTATTATTATCCATTATAGGGAATACAATATATAATATATATATATACTGTCTGCCTTCCTAGACATGAAAGTCTAACCTGTGACTCATCTAACCCGTAAATCAAAGTTCAGTCCATTGCAAAGCTGTACCATTAAATCACACACTATGTTACTCTTTCCCACTTTACTTGCTGTGACTTCCTACTTCACTGTAATCTCGTTCAATCCACTACTCCTGCGTGACTTGCTGAAGGTGAATCTCATTTGGTCAGTCACAACTTCCCTGCTAGCTGTATATTACACTTAATAAAATGTGGACTGAATTAACAGAGTGCTGCTTCTATGTACATAATGCAATGATGTTTAAAGGTCTAACACTGGAAAATGAATGTTTGGGGTATTGAGCAGAAGTCATCTATCAATGTGTGACTTAATATGGGGTTAATCTTTTAAAATGTTCCTGTGCACTTGCACACTTCAAATAAAGTGTTTTTCTTTTCCATTTGTCATTTTTTTGCAAGCATTAATTTTACGTGACAACTCAATTATGCTTTCTGGAGGACATTGTGTGTCAATTATTTAATTTGATCGACTGCAGTACTTATAAACGTAGGGGTTATTAATGTGCAACATAGTCACTATTAAAGGGATATTGCAAGATATCACCATTTTTGTTTGGCTAAAAAAAGAATTAATGTGAGATGTTGTACCCCATTGTTAAAGGGGAAGTTAATATGATCTGCTTTAAAGTTAAAGGGGAAGTTGATGTGATACACGTTAAAGGGAAAGTTGGTGTGATACGCTTTAAAGGGGATGTTGATGTCATATGCATGAAAGATGAAGTTGTGGTACACGTTAAAGGGGAAGTTGATGTGATATGCGTTAAAGGGAAAGTGGGTGTGAAAAGCATTAAAGGAGAAGTTGATATAATACGTGTTAAAGTGTATCAACTTCCCCTTTAACTTTAAAGCATATCATATCAACTTTAAAGTGTATTATATCAACTTCTCACATCTTGTCACACCCATAGTTTGCCCCAAAATTTGGACATTTTGCAATATCCCCTTAATGCAAACTATGTTGCACAACAATAACCCGTGCATTTAAAAGTACTGCAATTGACCAAAATCAATTATTGACCCACAATGCCCTTCAGAAAACACAATTCAGATGCCACACTCACATAAAATTTATGCTTGCAAAAACAATTACACATGGAAAAGAAAAACACTTTATTTGTGCAAGGAAGTTCACAGAAACATTTCAAAAGATTTACCGCATATATAGTCACACACTGATAGATGACTGCTGCTCAATGCCACCAATATTTATTTGCCACAGTGTTAGCCCTTTAACTTTTTTTGTATTGTTTTGTTTTTAGGGGGAAAAAGACCTTACTTAATTATTCTGTTTTAATTATAATAAAGATGTAAATCCAACAACATTGCGTTAAAATAATCTATAATCGTATACTATTAAAAGTCAAAGGGTAAAACACTTGGAAGTGGCAGTTCAGAACAAACAAAAAGCTTTCAGCAAAAGAAGGATATTTTCTCATTCCATTAACCTTCTTTATCTATGTATAAATAAATGCTTCCAAAGTACTGACTGTCTGTCTGTATGTGTCCATAATGATGTTGCCCTTGGATTAGCCACTAGGTTGATTCATTTACTTATTCGAGATCTCAGCATGCTTGACCCATCCAAGTGCCAATTAGGTATAAATTACTTTTAGAAACATTCCAAGTAAATGAGCATCCGGGGATGAAGAAGGATCATTGCAGAATCTGAAATGGCAGCTCACTACTGACCATAGCAGGGCATAGCAAAAAATGTGAAATCAACTGATTTTCAAAAATGAAGAGAATGTGTAAAATACCTAGGTATGTGCAGTGAGGGAAATTGTGCCCTGTAACAAACAGCATAGGAAAGTCTCCCACTGATCACCAATTAGGCAGATTAAATTGACACTAACTTTACATTGTGTTGTTCCAACACAAACGTCCAACATTCCAGCTGTGTTTTCTAGACGCAATCTAGTTTGCAGTTGACATTATAGCTGCAAAATTATCTGAATGGACTGGGTGCCTTTAAGCAACCTAAGCCCACATGGGAGAGGGATGGGTTAACTATTGTTAGGGTCAGGCCAGGGAGGAAAGTAGCAGATTGTAGCAAGCAAATGGAGGGAACTAAAGGGATTGGGTAAGGCAGTGCTATGTGGGCTGGGAAGCAGATAGTTAGGCTCTGGAGCTAGGTACACACAGTACTGATAAAGCCCTGATACCATCTGATCCAGCGGTATTGGGGCTTTATCAGTACTGTGTGTACCTAACTTTCCTGAACGAGTGCGCCCTATAGAGGGAGTCTGCCGCAGCCAAGGAAAGCACACAGTCCCGAGCATTCTCCCTATGCTGTGTATATGCTGTGTATAGGAAGAACGCTCGGGATTGTGTGTATCCTGATCTTTGAAAAATGACAGACAGGATCTTGCAGATCCTGTCAGACATTTTTCAAAAATCTGGCAAGTGTGTACCCAGCTTAAGCCTCTTTCTTACCAGTAGCGATCAGGTTTTGAAAACATAAGCAGAAGGGAAACCGAACAATCAATGGGCACCTTACATTACATGTTATTGTAAGTAGGAGGCCAGATTATTATACAATTATTCAGATATCAATAGTAAGCACCATCTTTAAATCCTGGAAATGCCATGATATAGAAGTTTGTTTTTTTTATGCTCCATTTGGCAACTAGTTCTAGACCATTTTTTTAATGGGTTTAGGTTTATTCTACTTATCTCGCTTCTGTTATAGGCAAAATACGGTAATGTTTACAGGGTAACCCTTTTGAAATAAAAATAATAAAAACCTTGCAGCCAGAAAAAAGCAACATTAGTGAGATAAAGATTCTTTCATTAAACAAATTGCCTTCTTCCTTATTATCTGGAAACCAAGTAGATGACTGGTTTGTAGAAAAAGTTTGACTGTTCAGCCATTTCTGGAAATGTGAATACCGGTATATGTGAGAGGACTTTAGATTTCCCTAATGTGCCTTATGTATCCGTATGGCCAGAGAAAAAAAAATAAAGAAATGTGATCTGAAGTCATAAAAAATGGACACAAGTTATTTTAAGAAGAATGCGATCTGGAAACATGACACGAGGCACCTGCACCTACATATTGCTTGAATAGATGTATATTTTCCAAGTATAAGAAGGTTTTATAAGGACAAGATAAATTTACAGCCTAAACCAGGAAAAAAACATCCTGGAAAATTCGGAGAAGCCTTGGAGCTACTGTTTGTTCTTCCCTAATAGAGAAACATTCTTTACACAGTTCTGCTTGATTACGTGACAAATTGGAATGCTTGGGCTGCAGCAGTCCTAATGTATATGTTTAGCCAACGAGACTTAAAATGATTATCCATTCCTGCTATACTTCTATAACAGATGCAAGCTATGTGACAGGGAATTAATCTAGACAACAGCGAATGTGCTTCAAGCATTCTCTTTTTTTTTTAAGACATGCAAGGCTGATCAGCCTAGTGGACAACGAGTTAACCCTGACCAATATTTCAATTACCGGAACACATAGGGCTATTATTGTGGTTGCATCTCTACCCTTTTATTTTGCTGCCCATTACATTGTTAAACTGTTACTTTGTGTAGTGCTTGAATAATCTTCAATCACTTTGTCCTCGATTTACAAATTAGCAGCCACTGTTGTGCTGCCTGAAATGGTTTGTTCTGTTGTGTCCCTGTCGTGCAGTGTCTTCATTGTTTAGTGTGAGAAGTTACCTTGTACCTTACATGGGGTCAATTGGCAGTGGAAATACAAACAGAGGGACTGGGAATTCTTAACCCTTTTTTGTTCAAGAGAAACCTGCTACAATAGCACTATTGTGTTTGCCTTGATCTGGAGGGAGAGATAAACTGAAATTTCCCTAGTACCATGTGTAAAGCTAACAGATACATTCTTTGCTTCAAACATTTTTCTAAATAGCCCAAATGAACCTATAATAAAAGATGTAATACTAGAACCATGGCATGGAGGGATATTTTAGTGTATATTAGTGACATGATCTTATTAGTGACAGTGAAACACCTGTGTTGAGGAGCACCTAATCTAAAATTGTGAAGACTAATATGTGCTGGATTGTGTATGATGTACACTGTGAATATTAATATGTGCTGGATTGTGTATGATGTACACTGTGAATATTAATATGTGCTGGATTGTGTATGATGTACACTGTGAATATTAAAATGTGCTGTATCATATATGATGTACAGTGTGAATATTAATTTGTGCTGTATCATATATGATGTACCCTGCGAATATTAATCTGTGCTGTATCATGAATGATGTAAACTGTGAATATTAATGTGCTGTATGATGTATGCCAATCACTGACACTGCTGCCTGTCCCTCACCTTTCTGCTGCTGTCGTGCACAGAAAAGGCACAGAGCAGCATCAGAAGACATCCAAGGGAACATGTGCTGGTAAGTATACTTAGAAGCCTCACAGAATGGTTTAAACCTTGCAACGTCAAGGTTTGGGGGGGATAATTAACTTATATCAAAATTTTAGTTTGGAGTAGACATTCCCTTTAAAATGTGCTGTATCATGTACACTGTGAATATTAATATGTGCTGTATCATGTACACTGAATATTAATATGTGCTGTATCATGCATGATATACATTGTGAATATTAATATGCTCTGTTTAATGTATGATTTACACTGTTAATATTAACATGTGCTGTATCATGTATGATGTACACTGTTAACATCAATATGTGCTGTATTATGTACAGTGTATACTGTGATTATTTTACATCACAGTGGATACATATGTATTTTCAATAGGTTTATTAACTGTGAAGAACCAATTCCATAAACATACAAACATATTGGGCCATACATATTATGACTCTAGCAAGTTTTACACATGTCTTGCCATTTGAATCGATTCCAGTGCTGCTGTTTTCTGTAATCCTGACCATAGGCCTCTCTGACATTAATCTTTGCGTATGAGTTTAGGCTTTTTTCCTGTCTTTTATGTTCCAAGGGACCTTTTGGGTGGGATATCTGATGAAGGGTCCAGAATCTGTTAGGGGGTCTTCCAATTATCAAGGTGGGAGAGGATTTTTTGCACAAAATGATCAATACAACCCCGAAAAATTAACTTATTGAGGAAAGTCAAATAATCAAATCCAAGGGTTTGAGTTTTAATGTATACACTTCAGTTATCTTTCTTGCTCCAAGATCATTTTAATGTTTGTGAAAACTGACTAACCACAGAAGATTCTTCTAGCATCCAGCAGAGCTGTATATGGAGTTTATTGTGTTGTTTATTGTTAGGTAATATGCCCTTGTTAATAAAACTGAATTTTTGCCCCAGGGTAGTCTCATTACTAACATTTTTGTTTACAAAGTAACAAGGATACGATGTCTGACCTTTCCAGTACATATGTTAAACAATGATTTGTTACTGGTTTACTCTGGCTACTTTCTGTTTTTCTGTTGTATTTAACTTTTTCAACACAGACATGTAAATGATTTACCCAGGCATCTTAATGACACTTGACTGGCTGGTAGTTGTCCCTCCTCCAGATTTCTTAATTCCCAGCACTAGTCCTGCACACTGGGGGAATCTGGGAGGTGACTCTGGATAATCAAGCCTGGAGGTTGATAGTTTCTGGTTTATTCCGACTGAAGCCTAGACAGAAGGGATCCCACCCCCTGTTCTTTTGTAGGTAAGCTGCATTCAGTAACTTAATTAGAGAGAAATAGAAGACAGACAGCTGCAAGTGGATCTGTGCAATAGCCAGCTGGCCAAGCTGTAGCAAGAGGCAGGCAGTTAAATTTTTATTGCTATTTCTGTGGATGGGGTTCACTTTAGACATTACAGAATATTAAAAGGTTTTTGGTTGTACAGTACTTCAACGTTATAATAATCGAGTAGTAATTTTCTTGTTGCATATTATAAAACTGCATTGAACAGAAATGGCTAAAATGCAGAAAAGTACAGTTTAACATCAGCTGGAGATAGTGGCATAACTAGGAATCACCGGTCCCCCCTGCAAAATTATGATGGGGCACATCTCTCTCTTTATCTACAATGGTTTTGTAGGATATGGCTTTATCTCATAGGGGAAATAAGAAGATGGCGCCCTACTGACTCCTGGGCCCTCTTGGTCTGCTCCCCTGGTAGTTACGCCCCTGGAGGTACAACTTAGTCACTTTAATTTGGAAAGATTTGGAAACTGCTGCTAATAATGAGCTGTGATCCCATTGGTTAGTTGCTAGGTATCATTAAGTGCAAAAACTGTAATCTTGGAGCAAGATCTTAATGCTTAGTTTGTGTTGTTGGTATTTACAAGTGTTTAACCCTTAAACACATTTTTCCTGATATACAGCCTAGAACCTGCCAATTAAAATAGGAATGTCGAATAACACAGATTTGAATTTTTATATTGTAAGAATTGTAAGGTTTCTATCCATTTTTTGCACACATTTGTGTCCATTTTTTCACAATGCGTTTTCCATAGATTTATATAGAAATTGCATGCAAAAAATGGACAGGAATACTGCATGCAGTGGGTTTTTAACATCGGAACACAATAGTGTGAACGGTACTATAGAATTCGATGTGCTCTTGCCTTTTTAAAAAGGTCCGTTCAGAACAGGCCTAGTGGAAACGAGCCCTTACACATCTATAAATGCAAACAATTATAATCTCAACCTCTTTTTATATGTAAACAATAATATGTATAGGTTGCTTGAAGAAAAGCATATACTGTATAAACAAACTGTAAGTAATATGGAGGTAAGCTGCTGCTCAAACCTCCCATTCCATAGTGCCACATGCCTGATTCAACATATCTTTGTCCATGTGTCAAGATGACTAATTAACAAAAAAGGTAAAAACAAACATTTGCAAAGAAACACATAAAGACAATTATCTGAATCCAAATAAGCCCACAATTGTAAAATACACATTGGTTAACTGGCTCTTGGAATTTGTCCAGCCCTGCACAGAGCATCCTCTTTTTGGTACTATATATTGGATATTCTTACTGCACCTTCCCCTTTTAAAGTAGAACATGGTGCCCTGCTACACTTAACGGTACGCACTGTACATACACACTCTATGTACAGAGCATCCTCCTTCTTATAACAAACCTCCCCAGTGCTATTTCTGTGTCCATATAGCACTTTACCAGTGTCACAATGACTTTTTGCTGCCACTTGATGTACACATTATTTAGAATCACTGAAGAATTGGATACTAATGAGGCAATTCATTGGGTTTAAAAGCACCTGTACTAAAGAAAAGAAAGCAATTGGTAACATTTACCAATTATGAATCTTGCAAGATGAAAGCATTTGATGGGGTTAAGGCAATTCAGAGGGGCGGTTTGTTATATGTTAATAAGATAAGGAAAACAGGCAATGTGGAATACTGAGCAAGGTCTTGTGTGAATATTGCTGTCTGTGCGTTTCTGTGCCCTTTTGCCATGCAATTGTATATGCTTGTCTCCACTTTTACATGCGCTTGCGTTTCACAGGGTTTTATGGATAAAAAGAAAACCACATGTCATGTTGATTGTGTCTGCTTCTGTCCGCTTTTCTATGAGCTTAAAGGGCATGTCCACCCCCAAAACTATAATCCCCCCAACTACTGGCCCCACCATGTAGTGTAGTTTAATCCTTACCTCACATCCCAGCTCCATAGGGTTCTCCTGTAGTCCCCCCCCCCCAAGTCCCAAAAACTGACCATCAGGAGGCTAGCAGGTCCATATAGGACACTGCCTGCTACCTGGCCTCCCGGAGATCATTGCCATGCGTACTGCAGCCCTTCTCCCCCCTCCCTCCCCCTCCCTCTCCCTCCCTCTCCCTCCCGTTCTGCTATCCCTCCCCCTAGCATAAATCCCCTTTACAGTAGTAATCCCCCATGTCCCCCAGCCCCAACCGCATGATTTTTATTTTTATAAAGCTCCCCAAACTTTACTTACCTCTCCGCTTTCCTACGCTGAAGTGAGCTGATCCGGCAGCCGCGTCCGTGATTGGCTGCCGCTCAGCCAATCACAGACGCGGCTGCCGGTCCCGCCCCTCTGCTTGCATTTCCTCGCAAGCAGAGGGCCGGGAGCGCGTTGGAGGAAAGAGGGGAGGTAAGTAGAGTTTGTGGGGCTTAAAAAAAAAAAAATTATGCGGTTGGGGCTGGGAGCCCATGGGGAATAGCATAACAAAAATTGAAATTTAGGGTGGACATGCTCTTTAAATTTTGACAAAACAAAACATGTCAAAAATGCACTAATGTGGCCTAGCCCTTAGATGTGGTTGTATCCTAATACCAATTTGGAAGTAGCTGCCTTAGTCACCAGCATTTTCATCTACTGCACTTTACATAGTACATATGTGAGTATTAGCATGTTGGCAGCGACACTTTTCATGTAAAAAACATGGTAACCCTTGATATAAGGTTTATTAGTGATCTGCTGTGACAACACTTCCAAGTTTCATTCGTTTTCTATGTCTTCGTTTTGTCTTATCAGTAGTAGAGATGAATGAAACTGGTGAGTTTTGTTTCTACATTGGAACATATTGAAATTCTGCAGAACTGAACATGGTTTGGACCTATTTGAACCATCATTTTTTATTTTTTCAGCTTTTGAATGAGACTTTCCAATTGTAATTTTCAATAATAATAATTCCGTCCAACCTTTGGATTTTGAACTGGAGTGTTTATGAATATTACCAATAATCATAGTTATGTATGTACTTGTAATCATATTGGATTGGATTTTCTTTAGATACAAATGGCTTTACATCTGAATATTATAATGTCTGTTCCTGTCCAGTCAATAAAATTAAAGCTGTTTTTACCCCATAAACCCTAAATGAATGGCTGCATTTCTATTTCTTTTTTGAAAATGACTTTATCTTTCAGTGATTTTTTCCCATTTGAGTTGTGCTGTCATCAATTTGAAAAGATTAGAAATCGACATTAATAAGCTGTTAGGAAATATTCAGCATTACACAGTTTTTATAGTCGGAATATGAAGTTGCAATTACATGCATGATGCAAACCTAAAATTTAGCCTATTCTGGGAACAATGACAGCATTTAGAAAAGTCAATTTCCTGGCAGTAAAAATCAGAGTGATTATTGCAAGCACATTGACTACCCATTGTACTCTGTGTCATGACATGTGTGTCTACTTTATTGTTACCATCTCACGTTTTCTATTTGCCACATTTCTTACTAGGAAACCATCATATAAAAATGTAAGGCTAATTAACTTGAAACATTCTGTATAATCTACTAGCCAATCTGAGAAATTGCAACCCCTTTGTCTGTATGAAGAAGCTGTAGTAGGATATATGACCTTTTATTTACATTTTGTAAGGAATCGTGGCTTGGTGCTTATATTGAACTCTTTGTAAGGCTGTGACTAAAAATGAAAGGGGCACATATACACACCAATAATGATCGTAGGATCACGGCATCATATGATCACGGCATCATATGATCACAGCATCGTATGATCTCAGCATTGCATCATCGGTACATTTTTTTTAAGTGTCCAATAATTCAAAAAATCAGACAAAAACATTTAGACTCTGCTAAAGATCTTTCCCTCTTGTTGTCTATGATGTGTGAGCCCAGCATGGACATATTATTCAAGGATATTCCTGTTAATTAGAGGTGTTTTGTCCCAACATAGGCCTGCATTTACCTTACCTTATTCAATGGGTATCTGCTGCCTTTTTTCACTTTGCTAGCCAGAAACAGGACAGGAATGTGGGTTTTACATTGACTCTATGGGGCCTGTGTGATTTCTAAAACTTGTTGTATATAGTGCAGCGCACCCAATGCAATACCTTAGTACTGTGTAGTGCAAAACTTAATGTCTTGTCAATGGACACAGAAGCTGGTGGACCTTACCTGACTGTGATCCCACGACGCAGTAAATCTTGCAAGGGGATAATTGCAATGTGTGATCCTGGCCAGGTAAGTAGCATGGCTTGGGAATCACCCTGATAATGTGTGATGCAAGGGCTCATTCCACTCTTAAAGTAATGCTAAGTAATATAAAAAAGTGACATTTGTGCAGGTTTCACAAAAGACACTTGTGCAGTTGCAAGCAGTGCATTATCCATTTTGCTGCTTATCGTAGGGTGGCATTATAATGCCAGCTTATAGCTGTCATTAAAGTCATGCTGTCAGGCAAATCCCCTATTGGGATTTACCCAGAGCCACAATGGGTATTGAAGGGAGCAGATCGACATATGTATTTTGCACAGAATATCAATAGAGCCAAAAATTAAAATTTCAAGACAACCACACCATAAAAGAGCAGAATTTTTTTAGAAACTCCTGGTACACCACAGGTTTATATTGACCAATCATTATAGCTATTTTATGGCCCCTGTCACAAAATTTCCACCCCAGCCGTAAAATACTGGCAGCAGTCTTCTGTGGCCAATAGTGCACAGTAGCACAATAGTAAAATACAGCTTAGTTTAGGTAATTTGCACTGCGGACATTATTTCACAACTGTGGTGGAAAATGAGAATAACATTGTAAAATACCTTATACTAATTGGTCTTTTTTTTCATTGACAGTTATTGCAATTTTATGATATTGTGCCTTTTTAAATATGCCCCTTAGTCGTATATATTTTACCAGCATAACATATAAATGTAAATCACTTTTGTGACACATTTGCCAGATTTTGACATTTTCAAACCTATTTATGCCTTTAAATAGTTCCAATGTTAATGTGCAGGAACATAACAGAATACATAACTTTATGTACTGTGTATAACAGGTATCAAAGTGTGATGTCATCTTAGAATATCAAAAGAACTAAATGACCTTGCATAGATTTTCCTAATTTATAGCTTTAGTCAGGCCTGTAATTTCCTTCAGTTTTAAAGTGCTATACAATCAGGGAAATGTGTTTTTTAATGTTCTGCTAAATAATGTAATTTCACTTGATGCACATCAAAAGGGATGTGACCTTAAAATCCAGCATAAACTAAAATTGAGGCATTGCTTTTTATTAATGCAATCATTATTCTGAATGTTGACGTAAGAAGAACTAAATTCCTCTTGTAAGGTCACCAGCTTGCCACTAATGTGACCTAGATATATTAACATGAGAATTTAACTATAGCAGCCACTATTTTCTCTCCAATTCCCCAAGTCAAATAAACGCCAAGGTGGTTCTCACAAGTGGTGGGAGACCTTAAAGCTATACCCCAAAACATTCAGAATAATGAATTCTCTTTCCCATGGAGGTTCTAGTACGATTGAACAAAAAACTTTATTTGTCAAAAACCTGTAGATAATTATACAATCAACTGAAATTTTCCAACACAATCAATCAAAATTCCATTGATTCTACACTTGCCATCCACTATAAGACTAGCGGACGGTAAGACCGTGATGGTAGATTATCCACCCACTTTTAATTGAAATGATTCTGCTTGCATACAATTGAGGGATAATAAATGTAATAAATGTTTTTTATTCTAGAATTCAGTATTTTATATTGGGAACAAGTATTTTTAGTAATTTCACAACTAATGATAGCCATAGATGCAGCGATATGACCTGTCCGATACCTGGTATAATGAATGGAGCCCGCCAACAAATTCGGAGCAAACGTATCAGAATGGGAGATACGTATTAGTTATCTGGATGGGTAAAATTTTTGGTCGATCAATTTTAGCTCCTGTGGTTGGCCGATAAGATTTATCCGTCTATGGCCACCACGAGGCTTGTTCTTACCAGCGTCATACATTAGATAGAAAGTTTTCTTCTGAAAGCACAGAATAGGGTTCTCCAAAAGGACTTAGGCAATCACACTACGAGTTGCATATAAAGCTAAATTGTGGACATCCACACAATATGTTTTGAGTGGCTTGGTCCTTTTTTTAAGTGTGAACTAAACACACCAACAAAAAACATTTGAAATGTGTGAAACTTCACAATGATTCAGGTTTATAAGCAATTCCTAGTGTTATTGCCTAGTGTTTTTTGCCTTCCTCTGGATCAACTGTTAGGTAGGGTTAAAAAAAAGGGGGTGAATAGGTTGGACTTGATGTACGTATGTCTTTATTCAACCTTAATTACTATGTTACTATGTAAAGGTTGGTACACACCTTCCAATCCTTCTTTGTCACTGACCATTTGGCACTTCCGACTGGTTGGCCAGAAGGAAGAACAGTTTGCCACAACCGAGCATGCAGTCCATGAGAGGCATCGAGAGGCATCCGATCATATGTTTGGATGTTGATTGGGTCCGGCTGCAAAAGCCAAAATATTACGACCCAACCGACTGACATTTGGTCGGTCGCTCTGACCGAATTATTGGACGGTGTGTACCTAGCTTAAGTCCTTCTGGAGAATTCTATTTTGTTATATTCTGAATCTAGAGTGTTTGAGACTGGGGCATACCAGAAGCATCTAATGTAGTATGGAATTCACATCTAAACTTCTTTTTTAAAGCCTTTATCATCCCTAACTTTCCTAAACTTTGCCCTCATCCTATCATTATTTACATTGCTATACATTAACTATTATTTACACATGGGAGAGAAAATCTGATTTTCGTGATGTCAAATCTGGGTTGCAGGAGCCATAGTCAAAACAGAACAAAATCTGATTAAATAGTATCCCCACTGAAAAAGTTGACACACACTCTTTCACATTAATTGAAGAACAGGATGCATTTGTATTGTACATGTAGCGTGCATGTTGTTGGGCCCTTTAGAGGAAGCAGTGGAGGAGCTTGATTGTGGTTTAGTTTCAACTCCTGTTGATATAGCTGCAAACTTCCTGTAAACTCTTTTCTTTAGACTTGCACAAATTTCAAATGGACTGTGCCCACTGCATTGAACACTTTTTTTTAGCTTTGGGCAGATCATAGATGAGGCCCCAGAACTACCCTCATATCCAATTTATAAGCTGTGCCATTAGAGTAGTTATTGTACTTTAATGTATGTAGAGGTAGGATAAAAATATAACAATATCAGTATACACAAGAGCAGTTTACAGTCTTTTTTTTCTTTTGCTGTTATCACTGAAACAAGGCAAAGGTTCCAAAGTTTATTTCTACCTAGAATTTCAAAACATTTGTTTTGTATAATAATGCTTATCTTACAAGAATACAGAGAGTCTGGCCATTCTATTGTGCTACAATTGACAAGAGAGCATTAAAAAAAGGCTGGGTAGACATGTAAATGTTGTTATTCATTGGTCATTAAAAGGTCAGCTAATGAAGAGACAGCTAAAAAGGACGGGAAAAGGACACAGCAGTTCAGTGTGGGTTAGGAGGCAAGGCAAAAACAGACAATGAGTAATATGCAAGGACAGCATTAGGGGCAACTAATTATGTAAAGTAATTGCAATGAGCAATGTGTACTGAGGCTGAAAAACTTTAATTATATAGAAGAACAATGTAAGAGGAAATGTGGATGTCACTAAGGAAATGAAGTCTGATGCATTATTTTTAAAATCCAATTAGTAAATAAATTGAACTTATCGCATATTGACTTATTTACAAAAATGTTTTATGATAAAGATAAAGACGCCTAAAACAGCAATCTGTTCAGTAAGCTTACTGAATTAACATAAATCTATATATTGATAAGATGTAATAGAGCAAGCTGTTCTGCTCTTTGTTGAAAGTTATGGTGAATTGAATAAGATGATGATTAGGATGTTGCAAGTGGCACATTTTGTTTTTTAAGATTTGTATCTGGAAATGTGCAGAATCTAATAGTAAACAAAAATCTTTGCAGTCAGAGAAATAAAGGGGATTGTATTTTAAAGGTCTGTATTAGTGGAATGCAGTCTGAAGAGAAAAATCTGTGTCCTTTATGAGTTCAAATGGGAATCAAGTTGCCTTCAAACGATTTACATTTCGATCACCATTTTCTATAAAATCATTGACTGTATTTTGAAAATCAATCGATTGCAGAGCCACACCCAGTAATTATATATGATTGTAATGTTCTTTATGTTTAAAGGGAAAGTTTAGTGGAAAATACCATAAATTTGTAAATTCTTAGTTTATATTATGCATTCTTAGTTCTTCTACATATTATCATCCATTTTGAAAAATCTGTTGAATTTAATACAATGGCTATTCCCTGCTGTTGACAATAGTGAGCTAACATTTTGGGTTCTGTAACGGTCCTTCTTCTTCCCAGAATGCACTTTACCCTGGAATGTCACTAACAGTAATTTCTTTGGATGGGTCAAAGATGCTCAGATCTCTACTGAGCAACTGAATCAACCCAGGGGCTGGGTCAAGGGCAAGACCATAACATTCTCTATTAGGGGTCAGGAAGTCAGTATTTCAGAAGCATTTATTTAGACACAGACAAAATGCAGAATGAACAGGTTTACGTCATTAGGATGGAAAAATACTGCTCCTTTTTCTTAAACATATATGTATTTTCATTGAACCTCCCCTTTCAAAGGACAACTCCACCCTCATAAGAACATCTTTTAGAAAGAATGGCCTCTTTAAAATATGTTGATTCATTACTGTATGCCTGCTATGCTTCTGCATGCCTCATGGAAACTGAGCAATTTAGAAACCTGTACTGAGTCTGTACTGAGCCTGGGCATGCTCAGAAGAGGCAGATTGGGGATTCATTTTCATTCGCTTTATGGAATCCCACGAGGTACGTTAAGAGGTGCACCCCCTTCGGCCTGTGCCACGTCAGGTAAGTATAAATCCAATTTCAATTTGTAGGGAAGCACACTCAAATAGGAATTAGTAACAAAGATCCATTTATTAAGTGCTCAACATACATATGTTAAGCACTTAATAAATGGAACTTTGTTACTAATTCCTATTTGAGTGTGCTTCCCTACAAATTGAAATTGGGGATCAACATTCAGTCATTGGCTGTGATGTCAACTGTCAAATCTATAACTGACAGTTGCTAACTGGAAGAACCAGGAAGCAGAAACAAGGGAAACGGGAGATTGTACAGGATTTCAGGTTAGAATGATATATTTCAGATTTCAAACTATTACCGTTTAGGGTTTTGGGGGGTGATTTACCTGTATGTAAGTTTTCATTTTAGGGCTGGACTTGCCCTTTGATTATTTACTGATTACAGCAAGTTTGATTATTAGCTTGAACAGGATCACTCTCAGTCATTTAAATAAAAAAAATGTAAAAAGATTAAGCAGTTTTATTGAACAATTTGAATGGACTGATCAATCAGAATTTTTAAGTCTACCCAATTAAGTATTTCAGGGGCATCTGCCGCCCTTCGTAAGTCTCTTAACTTTGACTACATTTGTGCTCCACAATGAATGGGTAAATCCAAAATTTAAAACAGAATGCTGCCTGTATATTTCAATATCACTTAAAAAGACATAGCCAAACATTATAGCACCACAAGAAGTATTTTACTATAGTACCTAGGGAGTGCTCTCTACAGTACTTGGAAGTTCCATTAAGCTTGTGAAGGTTCTCATTCATCCAGGTCATGGTATATCTGTGGTTAGATCAGCTGGACATGAAGTTTAGTTCTTGAAGACATTCCGCTAGTCATCCGACTGGCTTTCTCAATTCAGAATGAATAAAAGAATAAACGACAATAAATATCCTGTAATGTGTATGTGTATGACTTTGTATAATATGTATTACTCTGTATGTAATGTATGACTATGTAATTGTAAAGCATCACGGAAGATGTTGGCGCTATATAAATCCATAATAATAATGCTGATCTTTGGCAAAGGTATTGACATTACAATCTTCAAACGTACATCCTTTTCCCTTAGGATTCAGGTACATGGCATCCTGAGTCGAAGAATTGGCTCTTCTGTGCTGGGCCATGTGTTGGTGCAGCTACTGTTTGCTTCCCCACATACATATCAGAACACTCTCACTCTTTCACACTAAGTAGAGTGCTGCAGACTAAAGGTTTTCTTTTGAAGATCGCACTGCACTGCATATATGATGTCCCTCTTCCTTTATTTTGGTATTTGGATGCACCTAGGATGAACTATCAGATTATGTTGTCCTCTCCTCCCTCAGCTATTCTTGGATCTTTTGCTCCTGTGACCTATTCAGAAGTCTGCTTCTACCATGTCCGCTCTAGAGATGGACTCGAACCCGCGTTCGAGCCCAAATTTATCGAGTTTGAACGTACTCGGACTTCTCGAATTATCCCGGACCTGGATTCTTCGAACTTTCGATAATTATTGAATTTGAAAATCAAACGATCTTTGAATCTTTATCGGATAATTATCGAATGTTTGAATCATTTATGGGATAATTATCAAATATTCAAATCGTTTATGGGATAATTATAGAAAATCAAATGCGGGAGCTCGAAAGTACTGAATGTGAGAATAAAATAGTTTTGTTTTTTAAAGTTCTGGCTATTCTAGCGTTTTCCCCAGAGCATTTCCCAGGTCCCAGAGCCATTTACATTAAATTACCATTGATATATTAATTGTATTTCATTAGAACTTTTCGAACTATTTGACTCCCATTGACTTTAATGGGTCCGTTTTCGAACTTTCCATATAGTTCGAAAGTTCGAAAACGGACCGAACTTTCAGAAGTTCGGCCATCTCTAGTCCGCTCACGACCTGTCCTCTTGATCCCATGCCCTCTGCATTACTGAAGCAATGTAATCATGTGCTTACCCCTATACTCACCCACATATTCAATGCCTCCCTTACATCTGGAATTTTCCCTTACATCTTTAAGCATGCCCATGTTAAGCCCATACTACAAAAGCCCTCACTGGACCCCTCTTGTTTAGCCAACTACCACCCGGTCTCTCTCTTACCAATATCCTCTAAACTGCTAGAACGATTAGTCTTCTCCCGTATCACTAATTACCTTCATGCTCATAACCTATTGGATCCTTTGCAATCTGGATTCCGTCCTGCGCATTCCACCGAGACGGCTCTGTGTAAGGTTATAAATGATCTGCAGGTTGCAAAGGCCAATGGTCACTTTTCTATTCTTATCCTCATCGACCTTTCCTCTGCTTTCGACACCGTCGATCATTCCCACCTTATGTGTATACTTCACTCTTTGGGCATTCGGAATGAAGTGGCATCCTGTTTTCTATTCTATCTCTCTGACAGAACTTACTCTGTATCTTATTGTTCTCCCTCTACACTATTTCCTTGGGAGATGTTATTAGCACTTTTGGCTTCAAATATCATTTATATGCTGACGATACACAAATCTACTTGTCCACACCTAAGCTAACTCCTGACATCCAATCACGTGTCTCCGACTGCCTACTTGCCATCTCCTCCTGGATGTCTCAACTATACCTCAAATTAAATCTTTCTAAAACTGAACTGATTGTTTTTCCACCTAAACCTGGTAAGGTCCGATCTTTCTTGTTCTCCGTTTACAATTCCCCCATTTTCCCTATCCAATAGGCACGCTGCCTAGGGCTAATTATTGATTCCTCTCTCTCCTTTTTGTAACAACATGTTATGTTGTGAAAACCTGCCGCTTCTTCCTTCGCAATATAGCCAAAATCCGCATGTTCCTTTCTCTCCCAAACACCGCTTTGCTTATGCATGCTCTCATCCTATCACGCCTGGACTATTGCAACCTACTACTTTCTGGTCTTCCTGCTTCCCACCTCTCTCCCCTTCAGTCTATAATTAACTCTGCCACATGTATTGTTATGCTCTCTAATAAACCGGATCTAATAAACCCTCTCTAGTGTCCCCATATGTTTCAGCCCATACCCTCCGCTCATCGCAGAACCAGCTCCTGTACAGACCCCCCACTCGGACTGCTTCCTCTTGCCTTAAACCTTTCTCTCTTGTAGCTCCCATCCTCTGGAATTCTATTCCTCTCTCTCTATGTCAAGAAACCTCTATTAGCAGGTTTAAATCTAGCCTTACATCCTACCTATCTGGTAACCAGCACAGTATATGATTGTTTTTTTTGCCACTGCATACATCTCACTCCAGCACTTATAGATAGATTGTAAGCTCTATGGTGCAGGGACCTCCTTTCCTTTTGTGGCAAAGCTCTAGCACTTCTATTTATATAATTTATATATTTATGTACTGAACTATCTATGTATTTGATCCCCTTTTATGACTTTATTGTATTTCGTTACTGTACAGCGCTGTGTCCCCAAGTGGTGCTTTATAAATAAACCATACATACATATATACCAGTTGCTGTGTCAGTGTGTTGCTGTGTTTAAATCAGGGACGCAGTGTTTTTTTAAACATTATTGCTAATTCTCTACAGTACTTGGAAATTCCATTAATTTCCAATCACTTTTATTTCCAACTGTTGCCTTAAAGGGCATGTCCACCCCCCAACTATAATCCCCCCCATAATGGCCCCACCATGTAGTGTAGTAAAATTACCTCACATCCCAGCTCCATAAGGTTCTCCTGTAGTCCCCCCCCAAAGTCTCAAAAACTGCCCACAGGAGGATAGCAGAGTCCATATAGGACTCTGCCTCCTACCTGGCCTCCGGGAGAAGTTTGGCATGCATACTGCAGCCCTTCTCCCCTCCCCTGTTTTGCTATCCCTCCCCCTACCATAAAACCCCTTGTCACATAATAGTATATGTTCCCCCAGCCCAACCGCATAAAAATTATTTTAAGAAAGTCCCCAGAACTGTACTTCTTCCCTCTCTCCCCCGGCATTTGAGAGCAGCACGTCCGAGTGCTCAGCCAATCACGGACGCGGCTGCCAGTCCCGCCCCCTGCTTGCAGTGTCTCGCAAGCAGAAGGCCGGGCCGGCGTTGGAGGAGAGATGGAAGGTAAGTAAACATTTTATAGCGGTTGGGGCTGGGGGGCTGTATTCTATTGTGTGCCAAAAGTTTTTATTAAGGGTGGACATGCCCTTTAATACACCCAAGTGATCTGAGAATTTCAACTGTTTTAGATATGTGTGAAGGTAGGTACACACTGTACAATCTTTCCTTCTGACTGACCGTTCGAGGCTTCCGACCGGACGGCCAGGAGGAAGGACTGTCGGTCGCGGCAAAAGCAGCCGCATCCGACAGGCACGATCGGTTGGGATTTTCCGACCTGTCCGTTCGTTCGCCCGATTTGGATGAACGAACGGTCGGCGAGTGGTTGCGGGCGCAAAAAAACGCCACACAATAATTCGGGCTGACCGTCCGAAACACTGAAATGACGGTCGTTCGGGCCGAATTATTGCATCGTGTGTACCTAGCATAATATTCAAAGTGCACAATTCCTTCCTTGCCTGTACTCCTTAGCTTCAAGTCCATTGGCAATGCAGTAATCATTTAAATGATACATTTCAGTCCATCCAGTAAGCGGTTTCTGTTAATAAATGCCCTCGTGTTAATTCCCCGGATTAATGCTAAACATAGCCTTTATACATTTATCACTAACAATTTGCTTTTCTTCTTTTGTTTTTACTTAGAGCTGAATGGGTTACTGGTGGACTCTGCAATTAAGAAAACGACTTTAATGCCTCAGAATGATAACACGGCAATAAGGAATATATCCATAGTTAAAAGTAATGAAAGCAAACAGACAGATTCAGTAAAAACAATGGCTACAGGTAAGACTTGCCAGCGAATAACACTGTTTACTGTGCAAATATGAAAGGAAGCATATGAAGCTATGCTAGTTAATTGCCTGTAAACACAGGCCTGCTATGAAAAGATAAGCAGATCTAAGTTACAGTTTTACACATGCCTTACTCTTCTCTGTTTGCAGCTGCATATGAGTCTGGTTGACTATACAATAGGGTGAATAACATTATTTAATATTGACAAAGGACGTTGCTGTGTGTGTCTTTGTATAGGTTTTTTTGTAAACATCTGAACCAAAGCCCAACTGTTAAACTACTGTAAGCGCTGAATGAATCATTTTATGGTTTGCCAGTTGCAGCTTGATATTTGTCTAAATGAGTGAGAACCTTAGAAGTATTATTGTATTTATTTCATTGTCATTGCAGCAGCAGATGCTCTCGGAAGTATAGCTATCGATGCTACACACCTCACTATGTCAGTCACAGACCCAACAGCTTGGGCGACAGCAATGAATAACCTTGGGATGGTTCCTGTGGGGCTTGCTGGCCAGCAGCTTGTGTCAGGTGAGTCTCTTGCTGAAGTAACACTTGCCCATTGCATTGTTATAGACTTAGCATAAACCAGGGCTACAGATTATACTCATAGGTTTATTTGTTGATTTTGATCTGGTTATAATAATAAAAATACAACCTGCTTTAACAGATTCCAGTGAGCCATCTGTAATTCTTCAGAGCACAATCTTATGACAACAATCAGTATTTGCAGACTTGTTGAGAAAGGAGACATTTAGCCGCTGAGGAGGGAGGATGTGGGAAAGGTGATTAGCCTTTTATAGCTGTATTTCGTTGCTGCCTTGCTGAAACTGACAGGCATTGGCTGAAACCTCCTGCCAAGATCTGGAGCATGTGTAAGAGAGGGGTCACTATTGGTAAATGTGTTGAGAGGGATCACTATTGGTCAATGTGTTAAACAGGGATCACTATTGGTCAATGTGTTAGACAGGGATCACTATTGGTAAATGTGTTAGAGAGGGTCACTATTTGTCATTGTGTTACAGAGGGATCACTATTGGTCAATGTGTTACAGAGGGATCACTATTGGTCAATGTGTTAGAAAGGGACACTATTGGTCATGTGATAAAGAGGGATCACTATTGTTTAATGTGTTAGAGAGGATCACTATTGGTAAATGTGTTATAGAGGGATCACTATTGGTCAATGTTACAGAGGGATCACTAATGATCAATGTGTTAGAGAGGGATCACTATTGGTAAATGTGTACAGAGGATAACTATTGGTCAGTGTTACAGGGATCACTAATGGTCAATGTGTTAGAGAGGGATCACTAATGGTCAATGTGTTAGAGAGGGATCACTATTGGTCAATGTGTTACAGAGGGATCACTATTGATAAATGTGTATAGAGGGATCACTATTGGTCAATGTTACAGAGGGATCACTATTGGTCAATGTGTTATAAAGGGATCACTATTGGTCAATGTGATAAAGAGGGACCACTATTGTTTAATGTGTAGAGAGGGATCACTATTGGTAAATGTGTTATAGAGGGATCACTATTGGTCAATGTACAGAGGGATCACTAGATCAATGTGTTAGAGAGTGATCACTATTGGTAAATGTGTTACAGAGGGATAACTATTGGTCAATGTTACAGAGGGATCACTAATGGTCAATATGTTAGAGAGGGATCATAATGTCAATGTGTTAGAGAGGGATCACTAATGGTCAATGTTTTAGAGAGGGATCACTATTGGTAAACGTGTTACAGAGGATCACTATTGGTCAATGTGTTAGACAGGGGATCACTAATGATCAATGTGTTAGAGAGTGATCACTATTGGTAAATGTGTTACAAGGGATAACTATTGGTCAATGTACAGAGGGATCACTAATGTCAATATGTTAGAGAGGGATCACTAATGGTCAATGTGTTAAGAGGGATCACTATTGGTAAACTGTTTACAGAGGGATCACTATTGGTCAATGTGTTAGACAGGGATCACTATTGGTCAATGTGTTAGACAGGGATCACTATTGGTAAATATGCTAGAGAGGGTTAACTATTGGTCAATGTTACAGAGGGATCACTAATGGTCAATTGTTTAGAGAGGGATCACTAATGGTCAATGTGTAGAGAGGGATCACTATTGGTAAATGTGTTACAGAGAGATCACTATTGGTTAATGTGTTAGACAGGGATCACTATTGGTCAATGTGTTAGACAGGGATCACTATTGGTAAATATGCTAGAGAGGGTTAACTATTGGTCAATTTACAGAGGTCACTAAGGTCATGTGTTAGAGAGGGATCACTATTGGTAAATGTGTTAACAGAGAGATCACTATTGGTCAATGTGTTAGAGAGATCACATTGGTCAATGTGTTAGACAGGATCACTATTGGTCAATGTGTTAGACAGGATCACTATTGGTAATGTGTTAGAGAGGGGTCACTATTTGTCATTGTGTTACAGAGGGATCACATTGGTAAATGTGTTATAGAGGGATCACTATTGGTCAATGTTACAGAGGGATCACTAATGATCAATGTGTTAGAGAGGGATCACTATTGGTAAATGTGTTACAGAGGGATAACTATTGATCAATGTTACAGAGGTACACTAATGGTCAATGTTGTTAGAGAGGGATCACTATTGGTAAACTGTTACAGAGGAATCACTATTGGTCAATGTGTTAGAGAGGGATCACTGTTGTTCAATGTGTTAGACAGAGATCACTATGGTCAATGTGTTAGACAGGGATCATTATTGGTAATGGTGTTAGAGAGGGGTCACTATTTGTCATGGTGTTACAGAGGGTCACTATTGGTCAATGTGTTACAGAGGGATTCTATTGGTCAATGTGTTAGAGAGGGATCACTATTGGCATGGAGATGTTTTCCTTTCAGTCCCCTTATATAGAGCAGGGATAAGCAACCAGTAGATCTCCAGATGTTTGAAAACTGCAACTCCCAGCATTCCGCTACAAGCACTCTGTAGTTAGGAAATTCAAACTACAACTCCCAGCATTCCTCTACAAGCACTCAGTAGTTAGGTAATTCTGGGAGTTGTAGTTTCCAAACATCTGGAGATTTACTTCCTGTCCAGCAAACAGCAGCTCTCCTTTTGTTTCTATTGAGAGGGAGGGGGGTGGGGTAGGTGAAAGACTGTCACATGTTTTACAAAGGAAGTAACATAAGTCTTGCAACTTCCTACTAACTTCCTACTTCCTACAACTTCTACTTCACTAACACTGTAGTTTTGTTTTGATTCATACACTGCTGTCAATCTAATATTAGCACACCATTGGATACAACACTAAAAAGTAACTGAGAAATATGTTCCTTTGTAAGGTTCATGCCTCCCGTTAAAGTTCCTGGGTGTGGCTTAAAGGACAACTCCACCCTCATAAGAACATATTTTAGAAAGAATGGCCTCTTTAAAATAGTGTGATATATCATAGTTTGTCATATGAATTAATTACTGTATGCCTGCTATGCTTCTGGTGCCTCATGGAAACTGAGCAATTTAGAAACCTGTACTGAGCCTGGGCATGCTCAGAAGAGGCAGACAGGGGATTAAACTTCAGTCATTGGCTTAATGTCAACTGTCAAATCCATAACTGACAGTTACTAACGGAGAACCAGAAGCAGAAAACGGGGAAACAGGACATTGTACAGGATTTCAGGTTAGACTTACATATTTCAGATTTCAAACTATTACCATTTAGGGTTTTGGGGGGTGATTTACCTGTATGTAAATTTTCATTTTGGGGCTGGACTTGCCCTTTAACAGTCTATTTTGAAGATACCATTACAAAACAGGAGTGGGGACATGCAAGTACTTTTATTTATTTATAGATTTTGCCTTATTTACATTTCTATATACTTTAATGTCATTACTACATATTTGTTAATATTGATATAATTATTTATTTAGTGCTTAAACACACATAAAACTGTCCCAATGTTATTACTTTTACCTACCCCCCACCAACATAGTACCTCCGAAAAACCCAATGTATTACCCATGAAATTATACTTTTTTTTATATAATATAAGGGATATATATATATTATATTACCACCCTTGTAAGCATTTTGAATTGAGAACTGAGTTGATTATGACCCTCTGCATAGAAATAATTTGAATTTTTAAATGTATTGAAAAATACTGAATAGTATTGACTAAGAGTACTAGCTTCATATCTGGCAGAAATAACAAATATAATTTGAATTATAAGCGTTCATTATACTATGTACTGACTTACCCGGAAGTGCAGAGAAGTGTGCTGAGCCGCGGGGTGGATCGAGGAGCTTGTGAAGTATGAAATCTCTTGCTGGGAGAATAATGATTAGAAACAAAATAAAGTCCAGCTATTGGGGGGGTTGCACAACAAGCTGAGGGTGGCATTCCCTTTAAAATATTTTAAATGTAGAAATTGTATTGTGGATGACTCCTATAACTAGCTGGGTCTGTTTCAAAATTTTGTAAATTAAACATATTTTCTGGTTATTTTCAAATAAAATAACCAGAAAATTACACGCAGTAACATGTAATTTACCCCTCCTGGCTGGTACAATTTAGAATAAATGTCAAATATATGAACGCAGCTTAAAATGTTTAAAGGGCTATTTCTTCCCATTATCCTTGACAGGATACTTCTGTTTTTTTAGTATATATTATAAAGACGAACGGAACGGTTATACAGTTTAAAAAAATATCATGTTTATGGCCTTAAATCCTGTGCAGCTTATCCTACAAAAAAAATAAATAAACAAGTCCATTCTGGAGTTCTAATCGGGTTTACAACACAGCTCAAAAAAAATTTCAGTGTTAATTTTTTCCAATTAAATCCCAAATGTCCCACTCTTTTCTACATCTATTCTAATCTTTTTCTACATGAAACCAGATACTGTATATTAAGCTTAAAGCTTTATCACAACAGTGGATGAACTTTACTTTTGTCAAAGTTTAATGAACTTATTTTCTATAAAAAGTGTTACACATTCAGTGAAACAATAAAGGGCAAAATAACTGCAAACCCCATGGTGCCCAATGTAATATTGGGTGCTTCAGACTATTGGCACCTGAGACAAACTTTTTAAAGCCATTTCCTATATCTTCATGCAAGCCACCTTAAAAATGGGTGTGGTTTGCAGAGATGGGCATGCTGGACTGAGGGCTGGTTCAATGCTGACTGGCCACTGTTAGGTCAGCCCTCCAGTTTCGTGTTAAGTCAGATTTCCAGTTCGTCAGCCAGTGTTAGTCAACCCACCACACCCACCTCTGCAAAGTAATAAACCAAAAATTGTAACCCCGTTTAATATGGAAAGCTGGAGATTTAAAAGGCCATTCAAAAACACTGGGAAATTTTAAGTAGGATGAAGAGCTGAGAACAGCACTAGGATCAAAACCTCAAATTATTTTGGTATGGTCATTTTAAATTATAGGAGCCAGACTATTGCCACTTTAAGAACTCTATAGTAGAAAAAGAGTTCTCCACAGTTTCTCCACTATGAAGCTAAAGTAAACTGTCAGAGGTCCATCCCCACTGCCCATTATGTGAAACGCATTGTGATGGTTTAATAGTTTGTTTTCACACCAACATCTCCCTCGTGCCATCGCTCCTGCATAACAACAATGAAAACTTGTTTTCAGAATTTCTTGCAAGAACATGAAGGGAAGCAGCAGTTCTGCTCTAAGTAGCAGCACCCGAGCATGCAAACTGTTAAGCCCAGCATAACTGACTCCCGAGTGTACATAAAAAGTTTTTTAGTTTGTGCAGAGGTGAACCCAGGGGTGTCTAAGGGTTTTTGCCACCTGAGCCAAATTTTGAATGCCACCCCTATGTACTACTAGGCGCAATCTTTATTTTCCTTCTTCTCTGCCTGCCACTTCTTAAAAAAATAAATAAAATGAGCACTGCCTGCTGTCTCTCTGATATTTAGCAGGGGCGCCGCCCTGAGCATTTTGCTCATATTGCCTCATTAGAGAGACACCCCTGGGTGAACCTAATGGCTTTTGAGTACTGGCCAGTAAATTCATGTGTTTGAGTTTTAAAACTATTTGTTTGATCTGTGGGCTCATCACTAGTATTTTTAAGATATATATTTATATTAAGTGGCATTTGTATAGTGGATATATATGGTTATATTTCCTTGTGATTGCATACATTAAAGTTCAGACTCCACAGGTGATGATATTTGATCACTAAGGATGATATTGATGCCAGGATCTGATGATCAATGTATAATTTGTATCTGCTTATATAAAAATTTTATTCATTCATCCCTCTTGGATAGTAAAAATCTGGGTCTTAGAACATTTTTTACATTTAATATCCAGTTTGTACTGGAACACAAGTCCTGAATAAGCTCCAGACTAGTGCCTGGATGTGAGATGGTTCCTAGCTGAATCCTTGGTTACTCATATCAATTTGGTGTTGTGATCTAATAAATTACATAAAAGACACACACAAAACATTGTGATCCAGGAGAATACCCCCTTCCACAGGAACTGTTTACATACAGTCATCAAAAACAAAAGAGAGGGTATATATTGCACACTGGTATCTCCTGGTAACCACGCAGATGCCTTTATTTCAGAAACAAAGACCTTTCTTAGTCAGATTATTCTTGTTCTGAGAATTTTAGGCCTATAACCTACAACGTCTCAAGAAGGACAGTTTTACAGTCTTCAGCTGTGCTATCAATTGCAACGTCATTTTCTTTTTATCCATTAAGTTTTTTAAACAGAGAAACTTGCTTTAGCAACAAAAAATACCATTGGAGTTTATGACTAGTTGTTGCTGATAATGGGCCTCTGTAAATATTCTATAGATATTCCATTAAGAATAAACCATTTCCAGCTACACACGTAATTTATGACATTCGAGTTCTTTTAATGGACACTTGCTTCTAACTCATATATACAAATGCAAAAGATAACCGCCATTTTCGTTGCATTTTAAATATTTTGCTATTATACTTATTGGGACAAGATGTCTTTATGAAATCTTACTAAAGTTTAATAGATATCAAAAATACAGAGAACAAAGTGAATGTTTGCTTATACAACACTACCACCTGATGGTATTATTTGTGTACTTCAGTATAGTGAATTTAACACAAGTCATTTTTTTAGTCGCAGTAACACTTGTCACAGTAAATGAGAAATTCAAATACTTTATTTGCATGATAGATTTCTTTTTCTTTTTTCCTCTAACTCACAGATGTAAAATACTTTGTATTTTTATTAAAGAGATATTTTATTCAAAGTTATAGCTACTGCAAATAAAATCAACATTTAGTTAACCCTAACCTATTGTCAATCCTCCATCTTCATGTTAATTTCCGAATTTCTGTTATGAGGGGAAAAAAACCTTGACTTTGTTTCTGAGATGACCCGTAATAATGTTTGGGTAATTCTTAGCAATAGTTAAGCCCTTTCAACATTCATTATTTTTTTAAAATAAAGCCAGCATAGACACCTCACTGGTTTTTTTATTTTTAAATCATGACCATTAATTTATTTATATTGGGTAGCTGTCATGAGAAGGAGTTGTATCGCAAATAGGTAAGGGACAGAACAATATGTGTTGAAAGCTAGAAAGGTCTAAGAAAGTATCTTGTTTAACTTTTCCATTATTAAATAAGTAATAAAAACATTTAAATGACATATTACAACAACTTCTGTGGATATTCAGCAAAGTGAAAAGCCAAGATGGAACTGACAAAACACAAGCAGCAGGTTACAAACACCATTCTATGCAAAGAAAATACCTGTTCTATGGTACACAAGTTTTGCCAAGTTTACCATTAAATATTGTTTAAGAGTTTGAAAATGGGTAATGTCTTAATATTACTTAAAATATACAGTAGTATAGAGAATTGTACCGTGTTAACCATAGATGAAAGTGAGACATCTTGGATATAAAGTAATACCTTTTATTGGCTAACTAAAATGATTGAAAATGCAAGCTTTCGAAGCACTAGGCTTCTTCCTCAGGCATGCCTGAGGAAGAAGCCTAGTGCTTCAAAAGCTTGCATTTCATTCATTTTAGTTAGCCAATAAAAGGTATTACTTTATCCAAATGTCTTCACTTAAAATATACAGTTTAATTATCAATGTGTGGGTTATTGAATCCCTGTTGACAAATCCCTAGCTTAGGGCGAAACACATTCAGCGTTACTCACTCACTGGCTCCCCTCTTTTGGCCCCCTGCTTGAGCTCTTCTCCTTTGGACTCCCTTTGGTGGCTGTTTTGCTGCAGCATTGGCCTATGACAGAAAGTGTATGACTACCTATACTACATATATTGGTCTTAACCTTGGGGGAAGGCTGCACTAGCTTTAAACATTATGCAGTGGGGGACTTAGGTATTCATTGTGCATAGGATTTTAAGGGCCCTATTTATAAAGATCGGTATCGTTATCGTAAAATACCAATCGTTATCGTAAAATAACGACCGTTTTTTTACCAATAACGACCGTTATTTACCGATAACGACAGGTATCTACTGATAACGACCGGTATTTAGCGCTATCGTTAAATAACGGTCGTTATCGGTAGATACCAGTTGTTATCGGTAAATAACGGTCGTTATCGGTAAAAAACGGTCGTTATTTTACGATAACGATCAGTATTTTATGATAACGATACCGATCTTTTATAAATAGGGCCCTAAATGTTTAAAATTAGTATTTGTCCTGTGCTATACCCCAATGTTTATATTAAAAAGATAACAGGGATCCTTAACACTCCTGACTCCAGTCATAGAGAACTATATGTTGGGTGCCACAGTGAGCTGGCAAGCATGTCCAAAGAATCAGAAACAAAAAGGAGGGGCTGTGAGCACTCCTAGGGCAACATCATTTAACTATAGTAGAAGTGCTACTGATCTAACCAAAACATTAGAACAAACAAAAAAGAGATGATCAATGCACATTCCTGGGCCCCATATACTATCATAATATCTGTGCTAGTGCAAACAGTAAAAATATGGGGTTTTTTAGAAACAATTTTTATGCATAAAAGTGAAAAGATTTCCAAGCACGTCAAGGTAACCCCAGTATGGAAGGTCTTAACAAATTCAAAAAAAACCAGCACACATTGACCAATAGTGATCCCTCTCTAACACATTGACCAATAGTGATCCCTCTCTAACACATTGACCAATAGTGATCCCTCTCTAACGCATTGACCAATAGTGATCCCTCTCTAACGCATTGACCAATAGTGATCCCTCTCTAACACATTGACCAATAGTGATCCCTCTCTAACGGAATCCCTGGTGACAGCTGTGAGTTAGGGCTAGGCGTCACTAGCACGTTTTTGCGCATTTGTGCACACGTTTTCGGTAAAATGGAAATCGCGGGAAATTCACGTGATTTCCGATGCGCATGTGATTGTGCATCCGTTCGCGTTTTGGTAACGCATGCATTCACCATTTTTGGTGCGTTAACACATGCATTTCCATAATGGAAACACAAAACGCACAAGAATCGCACACAAAATTGTGTGCACGATTTGGTGCTATGTAGTGTGGCCTTAATGGGAAGAGTGAGTATTGAAAGACAGATTGATAACTTTAATTATAGAATGATCCAAAGGATCTGCTATTGATCTATTATTGGTTGGAAATTTAAGGTGGAAGATTGATTTAAGCTCTGCACAAAAGTTGTATTTCACTGTGGTGTTTCTACTGAACTATAACACTCTCCACAATGTTACAATAAATAGATCAAGAATAGAGATGGACCAGATTGCTGATCTGAACCCAGTTCCGCAATGAATTTCCATAATTCACGGATTTTGCGTGAATTCCGCTTTGCAGATTTTTTTGCTGATTTTTTTCGAGTAAGTTACTGTAAATAGTTTTGGGACCTGAAAAATGGTCTGGGGAAAAGACAATTAGATTCTTTCTGAAAGAATCTGATTGTAACCAATTCTGATTAGAAAAGAATCTGATTGGTTAGTATACCAATCAGAATATTCCTAAAAAAATCTGATTGTAACTAATTCTGATTGGTTACAATTAGATTGTTCCAGAAAGCATACCAATTAAATCCTTTCTGAAAGAACCTGACTGTAACCAATTCTGATTGGTTACGTTGAGCTTTTTTTTCTGGTATACCAATCGGATTATTTTCCAATCAATATCAATCAATATTGGCTACAATGAGATTCTTTCAGAAAGTATCTGATTGGTTACTATACCAATCAGATTCTTTCCCAATTACAATTAGTTACAATCAGATTCTTTCAGAAAGCATACAATAAGATTATTTCTAAAAGAATCTGATTGCAACCAATTCTGATTGGTTACAATGAGATTCTTCCAGAAAGCGTACCAATACAATTCTTTCTGAAAGTATCTAATTGTAACCAATTCTGATTGGATATTATTTCAAAAAGAATGTGATTGGTATACTAACCAATCAGATTATTTTCTAAACAGAATTTGTTACATTCAGATTCTTTCAAAAAGATTCTGATTGGTTAGTTCACCAATCAGATTCTTTTCCAATTAGAATTGGTTACAATTAGATTCTTTCAGAAAGAATCTGATTGGTTAGTATATCTATATATCTGTACCAATCTGATTGTAACCTTTCAAAAAATTCTTTCAAGTCAATTCTGACTTGAAAGAATCTGATTCTGTTCCCAGACCATTTCCCAGGTCCCAAAACCATTTACAGTTACTGTATCATTTTTACAAAATTTTCAAAAAAATTCCTTTAAAATTGAAATTTTCTAAAATTTCGGTGACCCTCGAAAATAGAGTGTGTAATCTCGAAAAACAGTTTGATTGTGAGGAAAGTAATTTTTCTAACACTTCTGGATGTATGTACGTTTTCCAAAACCATTTTTCAGGTCCACAGATGGAACGGATTTTAGAAGTTTTGCCAATCTCTCAAAACCCTGGATTTAAATATCATCCTGTATAGATTTATCTAAACAAACAGAATAATGTGTAGTGTTATATAACAAATATAAGATGGATAATGTCTGTCCAACAGGCACACTTTTGCTAGTATATATATACAGACAGATAGATAGATGGATAGATAGATAGATATCTTCATAAATGTGTGCACTCACAGTTCACAGTGCACTCACAGCTAGGGCTTCATTAAACACTTTTATTGAGGTGCAAGGACAGCAACGTTTCTTTCTTCTTAGACATTTTTCAAGCTTGATGTATATAAGCTGGCTTATATTGGCTACAATGAGATTCTTTCAGAAAGTATCTGATTGGTTACTAACATTATTATTATTATTATTATTATCATTATTATTATTATTATTATTATTATTATTCCAGCACATATAATTCTTCCCCATGCAGGAACTTACCTTTGTGAGTAGAGAGGGAGGCAAGACCAGGCCAGGTTAATCTTGTCGGAGGAACCTTCCTTCTGCCCACAGAGTCTTAGGACCAGCATTGTCTCCAGGGGAAGGGAACACAGGGGAATGGGGAAGGTGATTCTGGAACACAAGGATTCACACTGGTCTATAGAGTGATTGTTATTATATAAACACCCTGTAAATAAACGATTCGCGTTGCATTTAATCAACATTGAGCTCCGTTAGGATTAAAGGTTCGTACACACGGTCAATATGCGGCCGAGACACGACCCCCAACACCTACGGCTACACGCCGTTTCGGCTGAGAATCATCTGTGTGTATGCGTTCGGTCGGGGGCCATTCGTCGATCCGCCGCGTAACCGTCGGTAAAATGTAAAAATGAAAGAAAAACACAAAAAAATCTACAAAAAGCAAAAGTCAAACCAGGAACAACAGAAACCCAACTGAATGTTCCATTTAATGACGTCATCAATAATTTACCCACAAGTCATTTCCAGATCACAGGTGGATCCTGTATAAATGGGGACACAAAGGTTTAAATAAACTTACACTTCATCCCATATAACCCGGGAAAATAAGGATTTTGTGGCATTCCCATTCCTGGACTTTATTTCGGGGTAAAGTTTCCTTCCCGCGTAAATCACCGAACAGGAAATGGAAAAGTTGCAGATCCTGAAAATAAACCAAAAAGTTCTCAAAACACATGAAATTCCATCATTACGTCAGGAATGAATATTATCTGCAGGACTGGTCCTAGGGTTTTTGGCACCTGAAACAACTTTTAAATGCCGCCTATAGGCAGACGGGGGCCCGTGAAGCAGGGGTAGCTTTGTCAGGGAACATAGGCATGGCTTGTGGAGGTGGGTAGGGTGGGCTGACTAATGCTGACTGGTGAACTGGGGGGCTGACTTAACACAGAGTGGTGCGGACTGGTGGATTAGTGGTGAAATGTGGTATTACAGGAAGGAGGATTATTTAAACTGCTGCCTTTCAAGTGTTCCGCAGGGGAGCGCTGTGAGCAAATGCTTCAGTTTGCTTCATGGTAGGGGCACCCCTGATTATCTGTGCAGCAACTTTCCCATTAACCCTTCTTAACAGGCCAAGCTCCATAACATGAGCCTATGACCCTTGAGTGACATCACCATGTCTAGGCAACACCCACAACTGTTAATATTCTACTGGGATGTTCTCACAGGATTGGCTTAAATATCAGGACATGCGTGTAAAGTGGAGTTTACACCCATGTTTATAGAGAAATAGAAATTGAAATGTTACAAAGTATCTAGCAGAAGGAGACATTGTAATTCCTGACCGTCTCTCCCAGATCTCTGGCAGATTGTGCGCCGCGTACAGATGGAAAGTAAGATGAGAATTGGTGCTGTCAGAACTACTCAGGGGGCTCTGGGGCATTTCCACTTGAAAATCACCATGAAAGCTCCTGCTATAGACATTGATAAGATGGCCGAGGGCTCCAGACGCCTCCATCACTGCCGCCTGCAGGGAAACTTTAACACAGACAGGAGATAAAAATTCCCCTTTCCACCCACAAACAGGAATAATTCACGTCTCTTCCCAACCCTGTGAATCTGACACAGCCAATCAGTGATAAACACAGATAGAAAGGGAAACTTGACACGTAATAGGATATTTTATTTCTAGTCTATAAGGGGCTTTTATTCTAGAGTCAATCAGTGGGCTGCCCCAATGTGGGGGTAACAATGTGACTACTCTTTATTATCATAGTGTCATTATGTACTAATAATATACAATATATAGGGAGTCACTATTAATGATAAATAATAAGCAAATATATATTATCATTACAGATATGATGGGGTTACATTGTAACTGTAATACAGAAAAGGAAACACTGTACATAACTGTGCCAGACAGTGACCCCTGGTGGACAATTAGTGTAGCACCATAAACTCTGCACAGCTAATGAGGCTACAAACAGCAATAGAAATGATTGTTCTTCACTTTAAATGTCTTTATTCAGCATCATTGTGCCAGTTAATACTGCAGAGTGCAATTAAGTTTCATTTCACACAACCCTGTCATCCCACTGCGCTCTGCTATTCTGTACAGGGAATATTAATCCATTTACGCTCAGTAAATCCAATTCTCACAGTTGGGGTCTTTATCATCTCCGCACAGACAGGGACCCAGTGCCCCAATCTCAGGAATTAGAGGGAGAGCAACTCAGAGGGGTCCGAGCAGACACTAAACTGTATTTACATTTCATCAGTCAATGGGAAAGGGACCTGGGGTGGGTTAAACACAGAAAATGGATCTTTATTTGTATCAGGGAACCATGAGAAAGTAAAATAGACTAAAGGGGCCCATACACGGTGCAATTTTGTTGTACAATCATTGTACAAACTCCACAATTGTACATCAATTGTATCATTAATGGTATAGATAAAGTCTGGTGCAATTAAATTGAGAAGATCTGATTGAATCTGAAGGTGATCGGTCAGGATGGAAAATTTTTATCTGCTACAACAAAATTGTTTATGTGTATGGATGATTGTCCAACAAAGGTCTGCCAACTCGATCCTGAAGTGTCAAATAAACAACTTCCTGGAAAAAGCAGAGTTCACAGTCTGGAATGTGTAGACCATAGAGTGTATATGTGTGTCATGATGGCAATGTGTGATACGGTACATGACACGGTCTGGAAGGTGTGAGACCATAGAGTGTATTTTTTTTTATGATAACATGTGTGTGCGGTACATGACAACGGTCTGGAGGTGATAGACCGTGAGTGTTATATTGTGCCATGATGACAATGTGTGATACGGTACATGACACAGTCTGGAAGTGGTGAGACCATAGAGTGTATATTGTGTTCATGATGACAATGTTTGATGTGGTACATGACACAGTCTGGAAGGTGTGAACATAGATTGTATATTGTGTTTATGATAACAATGTGTGATACGGTACATGACACGGTCTGGAAGGTGTGAGACCATAGAGTGTATATTGTGTCCATGATGACAATGTGTGATGCGGTACACATTACAACAACAGGGGCATTAATTAATGTACGAACACACATCGACATTCGTTAGCAAATAAAATATGAAAGAAAAACCAGCAAACAAAATCGCAAATTACTTCATTCTTCATTACCATTCGAGACCTCAACCCCAAAATGTGCTTTGTACGTTCATCAATTCCCCATATTACACTATCAGCAACAATTAAATCTGCCCATATATGGTGAATTGGTTGCTTTCTAGTAGCACATTCTATTCTGCAACAATTTACATCTTACACAATCATATCTGCCTATTAATGCCAGATTGTGAACAGCAAATGGCAACAATTTTATTGTATTCGTTTATGTCCGATTGTACGACGATCGTTTCCAATTTAAATCTGGTCAGTATGTCATAGACCAATTTCATTGCATCGTGTATGGGCCCCTTTAGAGAGAGCAAGATGTATAGACAGACAGACAGACGATAGATAGATAGATAGATAGATAGATAGATAGATAGATAGATAGATAGATAGATAGATAGATAGATAGATGATAGATAGATTATAGATAGATGATAGATAGGTGATAGATAGATAGATAGATAGATAGATAGATAGATAGATAGATAGATAGATAGATTTGAGCTCTGTGCTGGTGTGAATGCACATACATATACCAAGGGATTACGTTACACATTGCACTTTGCAATGGAAAACACATATTTTTTAAAAATTATATTTATTTGCTAAAATATGTATACACATTAAGCAGCATTTCCCTTAGAATACAGATTTTGACCAATAACCGTTGTTTTTTCAAGATTATATGCACCCTTAAAGGTTACTATATTCACTCAAACAACTTTACATTATCTGAAACTACAATTTGAGACAAGTAAAATGGTGGTACTCACATATTTATCTGTGCTTTGTCATTAAATTATTAATGTAGTGAGTCTCTAATTCCCCCCCTCCCTTACTCACTGCCTTCTTGTAGTGTGTGCAACATAAGTCCTACACAACCTCACCCAGGGCCAGCCTTTGACATGGATGATCTGTGCATAGGTTGCACTACCGAGGGGGTGGGCACCAGCCGGAGTCTTAGGTCATGGACGTGTAGGTCAAATTGTGCATCAGTGCCATAGCCCCCCCGTTATGGCTGCAGATCAAATGTATGTATCAGCACCACCCAGAGACAAAGCCACAACACATGCAAGCCTTACCGAAGGTGTCTGTATGCTGTGCTGTTATATCTGTATTTAGTGTGTTAAGTAATGATGTACACACTATGTATACAAGCACGCACTGCAGATACTGAAAGACAGTAAGTGCAGGTGGCAGACTTGAAGTCAAGCAGCATATTGTGTGTGACCGGGTGGGTCTTTGGAGGGGTCGCAGGTGCCAGTAACAAGCACAGGTGCTATTTATCCAAAGCTGGCCTGGCCTCACTATACACCATGCTCTGCTTACACATCTCCCCCCCTCTCCCCTGTCTTCTTTCTTTGCTGATTCTCTCAATTGTTACAGAAAGTGAGCTGGCAGACGGGCAAAAATCCTAGTAGGAAGTCAGGGATGGGAAACGTTATAATTTCTGTTCTGGCGTGACAGGTCTTTCCCTGGTAATTCTGTGATTTCTGTGAGTAGTGGGATCTTTTTGTAAAAAAAAATTTGAGTATAGATACCCTTTAAATCTTCACAGTATACTCATTATAATGATGATTGGTGCTACGCGCTACCAACATAGTTTGGCCTCCAGAGTCCAGGGATACTGTCAAATTTTAAGCTAGTAAACAAAAGAAATTCTCTGTCGCTTTGGTGTGTAAATATTCTTGCTTTGATAGACATTATTTTCCAGAAGATTTTTTATCTTTATTCATAAAATTTAGAGCTTTGTCCCCTGAGCAAAGAGATGTTATTGTTTGTATACATTGAGCATTAACTATTAGTAAGATAGCAGCACTAAATGCTATTGTTCAGTGTAGCCGGGAGTTTCTATGGAGATTTTGTGTTCTTAGCAATTGTTTGAGCGTGTATGATAGAATTGTACTTGATGTAATTCAAGTATCGAAGTATCAGCCACTATACGTATATCTTTAATAAGCTGCTTCCACTTATCAGGGAAAGTAATTATTTTCATTGCGGTGAAAATGTTAACATATTTTCAGCAAACATAAATGTGTATATACATATATAATTATGTAAAATTATGGTCACAAAAGCTTTAAAATAGTGTAAAAAGTCTTAATAAACTCATGTTGTCTTGCTTGGTCTTACCTTACGGTGGTGGTGAGCATAAGTAAGTGAGAACCACACGCAAAAGCACTAGTAAGTTGCTACAGTAGTAATGGGACTTTTTTATTTATATTAAGTATATAGCTGTGGTCAATTCTATAGTATGAAGCAGAAGCTGCTTTGCTGTCTGATAAATAAAACTTATTAAGAACAGCAGCTTTAGTGTGGGTTATATATTGAACTGTATTTTAAGTATGTGGCTGAAACAAGTATAGGGTTTAGAAGGGAAGGGCAGTGGGATTTGAGAAATAGAAATGTTTACCTAATTTGATGGAGTGGCTGAACATACACACACTATAGTTGTGATTTTTTCTCATTGACTGGAGAGGACATTTGGGTCTTTCTAGCAACCGATAACCTGTTGTCTTGTAGAATCAAGAGTCAAACAATCTAATTTACTGAATAGTCACCTTCTTAAGGATTAGATTTTAAAATAAAAGAGATGAAAATTCTGCTACCAAATGAAAGCAGTAAGTGACCCCACATAACACCAGATGAAGTTATTTTTCAGTAACTCAACACTCTATATAGTTTTCTGCCATTCAGTCTCTGCACTGATACTATATTGATAGAAATTCTTTCACTGCTTTCCATTGAAAATGCTTCTTCCATCTGCTATTAGGTGTCAAGTCTGCCATCTTTTTAGGTTCCAGATGGCTTGTGGGTTGTTTACAATTTAAGTGTGAGTAGAGGGATGAAAATAGTTTACACGTGAGGAAGATGTTAAGCCAAAATCTAATACTCGGTTATGAACTGTGTATATAATTGGCACTTTGGAGTTTAGGTTTCTTTCAGAATTTTGTGAAAGTTGTGTCTATCAACTAATAGGATTTCCCCACAGTGAATATCAGTGGATTGTTTTAGAAAGGGGTAATGTTGGTATTGGAGTGATTCCTACGAATCATAAAACTGCCACACTACTACTACCACTATTACAGTAGAAGTGTGATTCACATCATTAGGACTATGCCACACCCGGCTCACGTGCTTTCAACTATGTTTTGTGATCCTCGCTTTCACACGTTACTCTCTGGTCGGTGGTGCATCAGCCTAAATATAAATAAAAGGAGACAAGCAATGTAGTATGTCTATAGGTTGTATACAGTCTAACACCCAGGCATTGGTAAAAAACTAACACTTCTCTACCTAGATGGAAAATTGAATGTTCTCACTTCCTGGTGCAAGGAACAGGGCTGTTGTCCGATTAACTATGCAAAATAAAAATAATTTTGGTACGTGCTAAATGCCTATGAATTTAAAGGAGAACCAAAGCTAAAATGTAAATGAGCCCAAATGCAGAATTAAAGCTCACCTACTTTAATCAAATCGGCCAAAAAATCGCTCAAGATAGATGGTAAATGGGGATGCAGTTCAATCAGTACTGATCATGTTTGATCAGGAAGTACATCGATCTAAGAATCCTTCCAAAGAGAAACACAGAAACAAAGATAATTAGTTATGTTTTAAACTGAAATCGTTATTATTTATTTTTGTAAAATTTCTTCTCTGAATTTTTTTGACGAGTTACAAAAGGGTTACAAAATCCCTTCCTACCAAATTTCCATGGAAACAGCTATTCATTAAATGTTTAAATTAATAAATCTCTGCTTTTCCACAATCTTTTTTTCTAAACTTTTCCCTATCTTGGTAAAATCTTTTTTTCAAAGGGAGAATGAAACTGCTATTGCCCGAGTGTAAAAAAATCATAAAGAACATAATCAGCTGATTATTTAATCTATAACTGAACTACAGCTGCTATTTACCAGTCGCTGGATCAAGATCAATGTTAAAGTTAACAGTCCACTGCAAAATAAGGACATATTCTATATTTCCAAGCTTAGGTTTCACAAGGCTTCATCGTAGACATTTAGGTTTCATTTCAATAATGGTGTTCTGAAGCAATAGCTTCATAAATTCCAGTGCAGAGGGGCACCCAAGGAAAGCCTTTGGGGACCAGGGTGAAAAACACATTCAGGGCTAGGCCACACTAGCGCATTTGTTGATTTTATTATAGTGAAATTGCAAACACCATTTTTTGCGCAATTGCATGCTTAACCACAGTGCAAATGCACGACAATGCCTGTGCGTGCATGATTCCGGTGCTTTGTATGGTTGCCTTGCCCTTAGATGCAGGTTTTTTCATTTTTGTGTGCATTTTTAACTGGGAATATTTTGGAAACCTTGTGATGCAATAAAAAATGCACTCAATCCCACAACATACAAACTGCTGCAAAGTGCATCTAAAATTGTGAGGCAAGGCCGTGCGATTGTGTGGGTTGTCTCGTGTTTGTCCATGCGATTGCCAATGTTGAGCTATGGTAACGCATGTGGTTATGCAAAAAATGGTGATTGCATGCGTTACGAAAATGGAAACAGATGCACGCAACGCATAGGAAATCGCAAAGTTTTATATATTGGCGCAATTTACATTATGATGAAGTCGCACATGAATCACATGTGCAAAAGCGCCATTGATGCACTAGAGTGGCCTTGCCTCGATACAAATGAAAACCTGGAAAGATGTTTTGTAAAGATGTGCATGAACACAATGCTTCTGTCTACTTTTTCCACATTTTGAGGTTTGAAAATGTTGTAATTTAAACAAAAATTTCCCCCATCTAGTATTTCCAGATACTGTATGAGCCTTTCTATTTACTGCATTGCTGTTCAGGTGTCTCTAGGCATACAATTCTACAAGCCCCTGCATAACATTCCATATAGTGCTAGATTGCATGTATTATGCCAACTCACTCACCTCTCACTGGGGTAGCTTCCTTCTTTCCATTCAATCATATATGTTATGCAGTGGTAACACTTTAGGACTCACCCTTCGCTTGTGGTGGTCCGGGTGCTGGATCGCCCTGGACCCTTCTCTTGGTCCACATGTACTGGATGGAAAAAACTGGAAGGCCTTAGGCATAGGCATTTAGGATTTTAATGTTGTTTAATAAAGAATGTTTTTATGGGAAGATGCTGAGTAATCTCATTTACCTGACTTGGAGTGCGGATCAAAAACTTTCCAGTTTATTTGTTTCTAGGCATAGGCAACTTAAGCTGGGTAACTCACTACAGATTTCTGAAAGATGACATACAGGATCTGCAAAGATCCTAAAGGAAAGGCGGCCACGCAACGTTCAGAAAAGCAAGGCACCACAGTACCAATAAAGCCCGATACCGATGGTATCAGGGCTTTATCAGTACTGTGTGTACCCAGGTTAAGGCAAACTACTAGGGCAATGAGAGGGTGGAGAGCACACATCAAAGTTTTTTTTCTTTTCAAAGATAGGGATCCTTATCACCCATAGAGCAATACATCAACTAACTAATTCCTGAGCCCTTGCTGTGTTCTTATAGTAAATCATCTTGGCTGAGTTCACACTTTGTACAGTATTTACACCACGAAACACAGCGGTATAGCATATCCTTAATTCCAGTACACAGGGGTGTTCCTAGGGTTTTTGAAATTTTAAATTAACTTTAAATGCCGCCTGCATGGGTGCCGCACATGGGTGGTGGCTTTATCCAGGAACATAGGTGTGGCTTGTGGTGGTGGGCTGACTAACACTGACTGGTGGCCTGGAGGGCTGATTTAACACTGATTGGTGGACTGGAGGGCTGACTGAACACTGATTGGTGGACTGGTGCTAAAATGCAGTAGTGCAGGAAAGAAGTTTTTTTTTAACTGCCACCTTTTAAGTGTTAACCCAGGGTGCGCCCTGAGCAAATGTTTGTTTGCCTCATGGTAGGGGCACCCCTGCCAGTACACAGCGCTATGTACTCCCAGTGTTAGTATAATTTAGTGGCAGGCAGTGAATAAACAGGTGGATGATGATACTAATTAATTTGGCTTGAAGAGCCAAATTACTGTTCTTTTATTTCTTTTTTTCTTCCGTTTTATTCTTCCACTAATCATTACCGCAACAGGGCGAATTTCGGGACATTTTCTGATTATAATGGGTACAATCCTCAGTTGTAGATTTTGTAGAACGCTGAACCCCAACAACCACACAGACACCAGGTACACCCACTACTGACCTATCTTTCCATTCCCACGGCAGCCATACCTCAAGGGTAACTACAAGGTAAATCGTATGTGATTGCGCATAAAAATAGTGATCGCAGACGATTGTGCATCACAAGCGGATACGCAATCACAACGCACCCAAAATAATGAGATTTTGATTTGTTGCCAAGATTCCAATGTTAGGAAAATGCATGCGCAATCTCATGTGCAAATCACGTAATGGCCTAGCCCTAAAACTGAACATCTCTAAATATTGAACCTATATATCGATGCAAAAGAAGATTGTATACAGTGACTCTTTCTTGATGCCTCCCCATTAGAGATGTCCAAACTTCGCAAAATCCGGTCTGCTCGAGGATCTGCGAATTGGAATAATTTGAAAATTCGAAAATCCGCGAGCGGACCCATTTAAATGAAAAATATCCTCAAAAATACGAGAAATCCTTGTAATCGAAAATTTTGAAAATACGAGTAATCCTCGTAATCGAAAATTTTCGAAAATACGAGAAATCCTCATAATCGAAAATTTTCGAAAATACGAGTTATCCTCGGAATTTCGAAAATTTTCGAAAATACGAGAAATCCACGGTTCGGAAGTTCGGAAGGCAGAAAATCCGGAAAAATCCGCCGTTCGCGAACAGGATAAATCCGCAGCAGATCCGGGTTCGGATCACGAACCGGCCATCCCTACTCCCAATATTCATTCGCTAGAAACATATCAGTCAGTGCTATTTATCTACTAAGACTACTGTTAAAACTCAGAATTCCAGCGGCACTTAAGCAAAGAATGAGCAGTTGTATTTTGCCAGTAACAGAAAATGGTCAATTACTGAATTTGGCAAATCATTAAAGGACAATTATACTGTTCTTACTTTTCCCCGTTTAACACCTGAATAGTACCCAGGGTCAGGACCTAAACCACTACAACCCTCCCATGTGTACTTTACCTATCAGCTAGAATACTTACTTTCCTTGAGGCTTCATTCCACTATTTCCCTTTGCCAATGTCAGTGACAGTACATGATATAGCCATCTGGGAGACATTCCCTTTAATACAAACAGGGAGTTCCTATTGTTAAAAATGGTGCTTATTTTGCTCCAACCAATTAGATGTTAGCTTTCAAATGGTAAATAACATCTGAATTGTGGGGCAAAATTAGCACAATTTTTAACGATAAGAACTTTTATTACATCCCCTGCAAGAGACTGATGCAATAAGGGTGCAAAGCTTTGCCTGTGCTAACAGATTCAGTAAAAACAATTGGAATAAACAGGGAGATGGAGTATTGGCTGTAAAGGGCCGAAAATGAGTTAAACCCATGCTTCCCGATATAATAATGTGTAATGTTAGCGTGGATTTAACACATTATTTCTGGGGCCTGTGCAGGCACCTATGCAAAAAAAAACTGTGTCTTTGTGCTACTTAGTGTGAAAACGAACACCTTTAAAATAGAGGCGTTACCTCCGTGCTCCTACTCTGCATGGTTCCCGTCATGCAGTAAGTCACGGAAGGAAGACGAGCGCGGATGTTAAGTATTATATCCGACTGAAAATCTTTAATTTAATTTACTACATTAAAAAAAAATCGTTTTTTATGACATTATTGTGTGACTACTCTCATCATGTAGATTCGTATTCTTAGCAGAATTAAAGTGAAATTAGGGATTTTAGCTAGAGAGAAAACAAGCCAGAAAGCTCACCATACAGACATAAAGATCTGGATACAGGTTTTACTTTTTTCAGTATCTTCAGCGTGGAAAATACTACATCGTTTAGGTAATAGATGAAGAGAAGGAGAGAGATTCTGGCACAAATTGAACCAGCACAAAAATTGAATGTCAGAAATCACAGTGAGAACATCCGTATTGTGTATCATCAGTAGTGATAATTCTCTTTCGGACAAAAGTTGTTCTGCAAATGCAGAATTTAATCATATTCATGGACATATACAATGTTTTTATATCGGGAGACAGTAAAGACAAATGATGTTGCTAAACATCGCATCTACACCTTAGATGGACCATTTGCTGAAGCATTTTTATTATTGCCAAGACGTGCAATTTGTATTATTCATACTAGATACAATCAGGTAACTCCTTGTTTGTTGGAAAAGAATATCAGAATTTTCTGTAAGATAGGAAAGCTTGTTTCTTGTACTAATAATGTGAATTGTAAGTAGTAAGCAATCCTTTCTCTAAACAATACCTTCTTCCAAAAACAATATCTTCATGAAGTTCAATTTTTCCCAAATTGATGATAACCCTAAATAACCAGAAGTAGATAGTTCCCCCGCACACCTATAGTATATTGTTGAAATTGCAGGGTGCTGCTCCAAAAACCATAGCCAATGGTAATAGTATCCAAACAGAAGCAATTCAGAGCGCACTCCAGTCTTGAGTATTCAAATCAATTTATTAAACACGTGACGTTTCGGTGTCCGTGCGACACCTTCCTCAGACGTAGTATGTACGTCTGAGGAAGGTGTCGCACGGACACCGAAACGTCACGTGTTTAATAAATTGTTTGAATACTCAAGACTGGAGTGCGCTCTGAATTGACCCTAAATAACCACGCAGAGGTATATTCTATATTATTTTCATGCGAACCACACAGTTTCTGATCACTGAAGCTTGGGTAGCTTAGGTTTTTCAAGAGGAGAAGCAAATAGGAACAGACGTCTCCTAACAATATAAATAAACTGTAAAAACACAGAAAAACATTTATCTAAATGCTTTGAATACTCGATATTGTGTGTATATTAACATGGCAAGATAATCTTTTATAGTACCCAATTTCCCTTATTGTTATAAGCAGGAGAATAAATAGAACTTGCACTCAGTCCATTTGGAGTATAGTACAGTACCATTCAGTACGATATCCTTTTAATCTATTGTAAATACCATTTATCAAGCTTACTTGACATATTCCACAAAAGCTGTTTTGAAATTTGTTATGGGCTCTTTGTGTACTCTTGGAAAGGATATATATCCGTTTGAATTTTTTCTCACAGTAGAGAAGCGAAGGCTGAATACAAACGCTTTTTTTATCTGTGGGAAGGAACAATTTGTGATGTGATAGCCTTTCAGGAATAATGACTTTATCCTGTTCGAACCTTTTGCACTAAAGCTGTCGGATCCGACGGTATCGGGGGTTTATCATTATGTGTGTACCTTCGTTTCGGGTCAGCTGAATGCTCTTCGGGAAAGACCGAAAATTTCCAACGGCCGCATTAGACTCCCTATAGAGGAGTCTAGCGCAGCCGATGGAAACACACAGTCCCAAGCGTTCTCCCTATGATTTTCATAGGGAGAACGCTGGGACTGTGTGTATGCAGATCTTTGAAAGATGGCAGATAGGATCTTGCAGATCCTGTCTGTCATCTTTTAGAAACTGTACTGTGTGTACTAGCTTATTATATAACTACAAACAAAAAAATATAATAGACCAAAAACAAAAAATAAAAAAAAAAAGCACCAATACAGCAAACTTATTATAACTAAGTATATGGCACACACACAAGTTCTTAATTAAACTTCAGTTCAGATCTCTCACCCTGATGATATATATATATCTTTAGGGTGGTGCCTACAAACGTGCTCTAATTGTGTAAATCGGCACAATTGTCTAATTGAAAGGAGTGGTATACAGCATTCTCTTATGGATGATGGAACTCTGGTGTATTCTCTTGGATGATGGCACTCTTGGTGTATTCTCTTAGGGATGATGGCATCTTGGTGTATTCTCAGGAACGATGGCACTCTTGGGTATTCTCTTAGGATGATGGCACTCTTGGTGTATTCTCTTATGGATGATGGCACTCTTGGTGTATTTTTATGGACGATAACACTTGAGCATTCATTCTCTTATGGATGATGGCACTCTTGGTGTATCTCTTATGGATGATGTCACTCTTGGTGCATTATTCTCTATGGATGATGGCACTCTTGGTGTATTCTCTCATGGATGATGGCACTCTTGCAGGGAGATGCAATATCCAGCGCTAAAATCACACTAACCTATGTACTAACGTTTAGCGAAGGTTTTGCACTGCCTGTAGCATGTCACAATTTTTTTTTCTTTGCGCAGCGCAAAGCGATGCATAAATTTTGTGCCATTTTTTTGAGCAACAATTACTGCTTCTTTAATGGTGTCTTTAAAATATGCGCAAAAGCTTGCAACTTACCGCTAGCGTTTTCGCAATGTATTAACAGTCGCAAAGTGGTTAATACATTGCAGAAACGAGTGCATGTAGGTTGCGATAGCGAAATATATTGCATCTCCCCCATTGTGTATTCTCTTATGGATGATGGCACTCTTGGTGCATTCATTGTCTTATGGATGATGGCATTCTTGGTGTATTCTCTTATGTATGATGGCCTCTGGTGCATTCATTCTCTTATGGATGATGGCATTTTTGGTGTATTCTCTTATGTATGATGGCACTCTGGTGCATTATCTCTATGGATGATGCATTCTTGGTGTATTCTCTATGTAGATGGCACTCTGGTGCATTTATTCTCTAGGGTGATGGCAGTCTTGGTGTATTCATTGTATTATAGATGATGGCACTCTGTGCATTCATTCTTTATGGATGATGGCACTCTTAGTGTATTCTCTTATGGATGATGGCGCATTTGGTGCATTCCCATATGGATGATGGCACCCTTGGTGCATTCCTTATGGATTATGGCACTATTGGTGCATAATTCTCTTATGGATGATGGCACTCTTGTGATCCCTTATGGATGGCATCTTGGTGCATTCCCTCATAGATGATGGCACTCTTGGTGTACCTTATGGACGATGGCACTCTTGGTGCATTTTCCCTCATAGATGATGGCACTCTTGGTGTATTCCCTTATGGATTATGGCCACTATTGGTGCATTCATTCTCTTGGATGATGGAACTCTTGGTGCATTCTTCTCTTATGGATGATGTCACTCTTGGTACATTCTCTTATGGATGATGGCACCTTTGGTGTGCATTCCATTATCTTTGGTGTATGGCACTCTTGGTGCATTCTCTTATGGATGATGATTAATTTTTCCTAATAAACATAAAGCTGGTGAATTATCAAGACTTTATTGACAAAAATACATCACCTTAAACATACCAAAAGGATATGTGGAACTAGAAACTGGATGCAATTGGAGGTACTACTAAGTTACCACATTGGGTGAGTAGCAATTTTGTCTTTTGGTAAATATGCCCCTTGTTCCTTTCATTTTTAAGTTGCAGTAAGATGGTATTGACTTGTTTGCAGGTGCAGTCATGTCACCAACATCAGCTGTAAGCAAAGCATTTTACAGAGAGGTGTGTATGTGTTTAGTAGTGACATTAAAACTAGAATTAATGCCGTTCAAGGCAGCGTCTTCTGCAGCCCTTGATTTATTTAGATGCCGATATGCTCATAAAGATTAAAAATGCTTAAAAGGTATACGACTCTGATTAGATCCCATCTAATCAGACTCATTTTATTATCATTAATAAGCAAAAAATGATGCATCTGATTCTATTTCTGGCAACACTGTACAAGATTTACAGCTACATATTGCAATGCTATTAAATGTGCTGCCAAAAGCTAGTACTAGAATTTCTGCATATCTGTGTGGCATCTGTAATTCTGTAGGCAGCTCTTAAAATAAATTATAGACATTTTCATAGTCCCACATGATGGAGCTGGTGCACTTGACTATAGTTTGCTCAAGTTCAGTATGTCTGTTTCCATTTATAGACATCTTTATGCTATTGCAATGATTTTTGTAAAAAAAAGGTAACAATAAGCATGAATGTTAAATCCAAATATTCATATACTTGATTTTCTACTTAGTAAGGATTGGTGGGGACATTTTGTGGTGAAACAAAAGTGATTTATTGGTTTGATTTGAGATATAAAGGGAGTTTAGCTGTTATTGTGGAGTTTATTGTGGCATCTTGCATCTCTAACTTTTTTCCATGTTTCATTAGATTCAGTGTTGAAGTGAGGATTGGACTTTGTAAAGACAATTTTTAACTATGGGTGAAGGAATTTAATAAACAAAGTTGCAGGCTAGGTAGACACAAGCAGATATTTCATGCCGGCAGACCTATATTTTGGAATTTCGGTTGATTGGTGATCTTGATGTCTGTTCTTCTTTCATCCAAATAGGAAGTAAGAAAGATTGGACATGTTGGTACCACGGTCATGACTGTCTATCGTGGAAACTTTTACCATGACCAACACTATTTCTTCCTGGCTGACTGATAAATAGCATTGTCCTATATATGCCTACATTTACCTTACCTAAAGCTGGCCATACACTTGCGATGGATGCATGGTGCAGCTGATTGTAAAGTTTTGATTAATCTACAGGCCCTGCTTCATCTATCTTCGGCAGACTAGAGCTTGAGGGCTTGACCACACTAATGCGTTTTTCTCGCATTTGCACATGCGATTTTGGTGCATGTGATTTTCAATGTGCATGCATTTTTCGATCACCATTTATTTGCACAAATGCATGCGTTTCTATAATGTTAAATTGTAAAATTGCATGTGCAAACGCAGAACAATGCGCAACAACGCACAGAAATCGATAACGCTCGCAATTGCACGCTTCAAGGCTATGTCCACCCCTAAATTCGAATTTTAATATTCTGCTCCCCCATGTCCCCCAGCCCCAACCGCATATTTTTTTTTTTTCAGAAAGCCCCCCAAACTCTTACTTACCTCCCCTCGATCTCCGCCGCACTGCCGGCCCTCTGCTTGCGAGAATGCAAGCAGAGGGGCGGGACCGGCAGTCGCCGTCTGTGATTGCTGAGCGGCAGCAATCACGGACGCGGCTGCCGGTCATTCAGTGCAGCGAGGAGGAAGGGAGAGAGGTAAGTAAGAGTTGGGGAGCTTTTTTTAAAAAAAACATGCGGTTGGGGCTGGGGGACATGGGGGAGCAGAATATTAAGGGGGTTTAATGCTGGGGGGGGATTAGAACGGGAGGAGAGGAGAGGGAGAGGGAGGGGGAGGGAGGGGGGAGAAGGGCTGCAGCACGCATGGCAGGAATCTCCGGGAGGCCAGGTAGCAGGCAGTGTCTCTATGGACCTGCTAGCCTCCTGTGGGTCAGTTTTTGGAACTTTGGGGGGGGACTACAGGAGAAGCAGATGGAGTTGGGAGAGGTAAGGATTATAAACTACACTACATGGTGGGGCCGAGTAGTTGGGGGGATTATAGTTTGGGGGTGGACATCCCTTTCAGTACTTTCTAGTGGGGCCAGCCTGAAATGTATTTTAAGTAATGCAGCCAATTAAGGGAGTTTTGGGAAATGTTGTCCAACTTGTCTGACTCTTTAGATGATAGAAGGCAATATATGAAACAGGTTCGTATTTTGAATTGATTGGAAATATCAATCTATACAGTTGGATAGATTTAATTGGTTGCTGCAAATTAATAGCATAGGAAAACCTCCTATTACATAAGCACCCAACTTAATTAAATTCTTCCCTATTATCATGTTAATGGGTAAAATCTTGTTTTCGCCAATTCAGTTCTCATAGTTTCAGTGCAATGCCTTGTTAGTTGGTACACAGCATAAAAATGCATATATCCCAATCCGTAAATTCACAGGGAGTTAGTAAGAAATGTTCTATTGATAAACCTAAACTATAAATAAAAGAAGGTAAGATTGATTTTGAAATCTCTTATATATACAGTAGGATTTTCATACAAATTCTGACCTTTGCCAAGATCACTGAACTGTGAAATTCTCTTACCCGAAATAAGAAATAGAATTGTGCTGATATTTGTTGTTCCCAGAGAAATCTCCTCTGGCATTGCAGTATTATTAAAGTATTTATTATTTATAAGTAAAGAAGCAATAACTGGAAGGGTAAAAGAATTCTAATGACTGTGTAGGTTCACATTACTAAAAGACAAAATGATATTTATTTGTTATTATATATGTTAATGTTGAATGTTGTACGGACAATCAGATAAACACGATTTGGGTTGGGGGACCAGGCCTGCCACCCAACCTGTATTTCAAAAGCAAAAAAAAAGAAGCTGCCATTTCTAAAGTCTCAGTTCGAATCATTGCCAGATATTTCTGCTTTTTCACAATACAACAGCCTCCAGAGTTTCTTTTTTGCATTTTATTGGTAATTGGATTTGTTTTAATCTGTGGAGTAGATTTGCAAAAAAGAATGTAGTGTGTGAGGGATTCATGTGAAGTAACCCAGCATAGTTGTTCTTACCTATCCGGTATTTCACCAGTCTGCCCAGTAAATCTGTGGCAATACCGGTCAAGCTCCTATAACCTGAATCCATCATTCAGCCTCATCCCCACAGCACCTCCTAGGCTATATTTATGTGGCCAAGCAGTGGGCAATCATATAAGGCGCTGTACACAATGCACCAATTTGCTGTCAGTCTTGGTTTAAATGGTTGTCTTAATGCTGGCATTTGATCATTTTTCAGTTAAATTTGGTCATGCATTTCTTTTCCTTGGGTCAAGTTTGAGTTTTTGTTTTTTGCAGTTTTTGCATGAAGTGTGCATTGGATTTTTTTTTAGAGTTTGCGTTAGTTGGCAGTTTGCAGTTTTTTTTTCATGTTTTCACCGATTGGTTTTGCATGTGCAGTGCTGCTTAACCTGCAGTCTTTCAGTTTTCATGCAAATTGGCTTATTTTGGGCCGCAGGGGTTTTGGCAGTGTATCATTGCTGTTGCAGGTCGTTTGTTTTTTTTCAAATGGTTTGCAGTGAAGAAAATAAATAATGTACTGGCAATTCAGATTAATACATGTTAGAACACATACGTTAACAAAGGTTTAGAGTTTGTCAATTATATCAAACCCTTGATTACTTTGCCTCTGCCTACCTGGCACTAGTCTATATTGCCTTTTCCTTTAAATGGGATGAATGAAATGAAGCATGAATTTTCCTGTAAACTGAATCTTTAATGCAGATTTTGTGCTCATTGACGCATGAGATGGTTTCTTCGTACCCCAGAATGATTTTAAAAATTGAAACCTTTGGAATATGCAGTCTACCACCAAGTGCCTTGGGATTATTAAAAACATTAAACATGTAAACAGATCCTTTCCTAGCAGCTAGAGCCTTGTGAGATGAATGTGAAAAAAATATGAAGGCTTCAAAGTAAGCCAGTGTTGAAGAAGAGAAACCTCATTGAAGTGGAAAGGAAGTAGGAAAAGAAAGTTGAATGACAGAGAACATGATTTTGACCAAAGCATTTGATCTGAATAGTAATGTTCCTCCAGGTTAAGTGAACTGAAACCACATACAGGGTATGATTAAATTTTACTGCAATGCAATAAAGCTTTAAAGCATAGAGCTTCATCAACCTTGGGAATTCAGCTTTCGCACTAGAAGATTTTCCCACTGTGCATTACAGTTTCTCATTTTTATTATATGTAACGCAAACATTTACTTAGCTTCAGCAAAGTTTCTATACAGTAGTTTGGCAGGTTTTACTTTTTCATTACATTTCTTCTTTTATTAAGCAATGCAAGTGTCATGATTCTTGTTAATGTGACTAAAATATCAAGCATGTCGTTTATTAGCTAGTTAATGCCTGTATCTTTAAACAATATTGGAACAGGGCATCTGCAGGTAAGTGGGGGGAAAAGAGGGCCAAAAAGGTTGAGGGTAGGATTTTCTACCCCTATGAAATCTGTCCATTGCTAACTAGGACACGTTTACTTCAATCCAGTACTTTATTTGCCAGACTATCTGATTTCTGTAGCAAGCATGCTCAGTTATCTCTGAGGCAGGCATTGGAAGAGGAGGAAATTCCCACAATGCATTCACATGCCATGACTCACCATTCCAGCTGACAGCAAAAATATACATACAGAAAAAGATTATTATACTAAGGCACTTGATTGGCAGCTTAAATTTAAGATGTTTCAGACAGGATATCAAAGAAATAGGGTACAGACTCAACAAAAAAGGGTACATGTGGGTAAAAAAAGAGGTAATAGCCTGGGAGGTTATAGTTTCCAGTCTAATGGACAATTAAAAAAAAAATCTCTATTGTACATACCTTTAAAAAGGCTTATTAACTTAGTGATAATATTGATGATGACAATTCGCTGAAAAATAAGGATCCCTACCAGTGTTGTTAACAATATTCCTAAAAATGATTTCAGGCCACTAATGGGACCATAGCTGTCAGTGTGAAGTCACCACCACATTGCCACACTGAGTTAGACGGATCTACTAATGGTCCCATCAAAGTCAAATCTTAAAAGGCTACTATATTCACTCAAACAACTTTACATTATCTGAAACTACAATTTGAGACAAGTAAAATGGTGGTACTCACATATTTATCTGTGCTTTGTCATTAAATTATTAATGTTTAGTGAGTGCTCCTAATTCCCCCCCCTCCCTTACTCACTGCCTTCTTGTAGTGTGTGCAACATAAGTCCTACACAACCTCACCCAGGGCCAGCCTTTGACATGGATGATCTGTGCATAGGTTGCACTACCGAGGGGGTGGGCACCAGCCGGAGTCTTAGGTCATGGACGTGTAGGTCAAATTTGTGCATCAGTGCCATAGCCCCCCAGTTATGGTCCTGCAGATCAAATGTTTGTATCAGCACCACTCCAGAGACAAAGCCACAACACATGCAAGCCTTACAGAAGGTGTCTGTATGCTGTGCTGTTATATCTGTGTATTTAGTGTGTTACGTAATGATGTATACACTATGTATACAAGCACGCACTGCAGATACTGAAAGACAGTAAGTGCAGGTGGCAGACTTGAAGTCAAGCAGCATATTGTGTGTGACTGGGTGGGTCTTTTGGAGGGGTCGCTAGGTGCCAGTAACAAGCACAGGTGCTATTTATCCTAAAGCTGGCCCTGGCCTCACTATACACCACTGCTCTGCTTACACATCTCCCCCTCCCTCTCCCCTGTCTTCTTTTCTTTGCTGATTGTCTCAATTGATACAGAAAGTGAGCTGGCAGACGGTCAAAAATCCTAGTAGGAAGTCAGGGATGGGAAACATGTTATAATTTCTGCTTCTGGCGTGACAGGTCTTTCCCTGTTAATTCTGTGATTTCTGTGAGTAGTGGGATCTTTTTGTAAAAAAAAATACCCTTTAAATCTTCACAGTATACTCATTATAATGATTGGTGCTACGCGCTACCAACATAGTTTGGCCTCCAGAGTCCAGGGATACTGTCAAATTTTCTAAGCTAGTAAACAAAAGAAATCTCTCTGTCGCTTGGTTGTGTAAATATCTCTGCTTTGATAGACATTATTTTCCAGAAGATTTTTTTTATCTTTTATTCATAAAATTTAGAGCTTTTCGTCCCCTGAGCAAAGAGAATTGTTATTGTTTGTATACATTGAGCATTAACTATTAGTAAGATAGCAGCACATAAATGCTATTTGTTCAGTGCTAGCCGGGAGTTTCTATGGAGATTCTGTGTTCTTAGCACTTGTTTGAGCGTTATGATAGAATTGTACTTGATGTAATTCAAGTATCGAAGTATCAGCCACTATACGTATATCTTTAAATAGCTGCTTCCACTTATCAGGGAAAGTAATTATTTTCATTGCGGTGAAAATGTTAACATATTTTCAGCAAACATAAATGTGTATATACATATATAATTATGTAAAATTATGGTCACAAAAGCTTTAAATAAGTGTAAAAAGTCTTAATAAACTCATGTTGTCTTGCTTGGTCTTACCTTACGGTGGTGGTGAGCAATTAAGTAAGTGAGAACCACACGCAAAAGCACTAGTAAGTTGCTACAGTAGTAATGGGACTTTTTTAATTTTATATTAAGTATATAGCTGCTGGTCAATATTCTATAGTATGAAGCAGAAGCTGCTTTGCTTGTGTCTGTATAAATAAACTTATTAAGGACAGCAGCTTTAGTGGGGGTTATATATTGAACTGTATTTTAAGTATGATGCTGAAACAAGTATAAGGGTTTGAGAAGGGAAGGGCAGTGGGATTTGAGAAATAGAAATGTTTACCTAATTGATGGAGTGGCTGAACATACACACTATAGTTGTGATTTTTTCTCATTGACTGGAGAGGACATTTGGGTCTTTCTAGCAACCGATAACCTGTTGTCTTGTAGAATCAAGAGTCAAACAATCTAATTTACTGAATAGTCACAGTTCTTAAGGATTAGATTTTAAAATAAAAAGATGAAAATTCTGCTACCAAATGAAAGCAGTAAGTGACCCCACATAACACAGCAGATGAAGTTATTTTTCAGTAACTCAACACTCTATATAGTTTTCTGCCATTCAGTCTCCTGCACTGATAACTATATTGATAGAAATTCTTTCACTGCTTTCCATTGAAAATGCTTCTTCCATCTGCTATTAGGTGTCAAATGTCTGCCATCTTTTTAGGTTCCAGATGGCTTGATGGGTTGTTTACAATTTAAGTGATGAGTAGAGGGATGAAAATAGTTTATTCACTGTGAGGAAGATTGTTAAGCCAAATATCTAATACTCGGTTATAGAACTGTGTATATAATTGGCACTTTGGAGTTTAGGTTTTCTTTCAGAATTTTGTTTGTAAAGTTGTGTCTATCAACTAATAGGATTTCCCCACAGTGAATATCAGTGGATTGTTTTAGAAAGGGGTAATTGTTGGTATTGGAGTGATTCCTACGAATCATAAAACTGCCACACTACTACTACCACTATTACAGTAGAAGTGTGAATTCACCCATCATTAAGGACTATGCCACACCCGGCTCACGTGCTTTCAACTATGTTTTGTGATCCTCGCTTTTCACACGTTACTCTCTGGTCCGGTGGTGCATCAGCCTAAATATAAATAAAAGGAGACAAGCAATGTAGTATGTCTATAGGTTGTATACAGTCTAACACCCAGGCACTTGGTAAAAACTTAACACTTCTCCTACCTAGATGGAAAATTGAATGTTCTCACTTCCTGGTGCAAGGAACAGGGCTGTTGTCCGATTGAACTATGCAAAATAAAAATAATTTTGGTACGTGCTAAATGCTCTATGAATTTAAAGGAGAACCAAAGCTAAAATGTAAATGAGCCCAAATGCAGAATTAAAGCTCACCTACCTTTAATCAAATCGGCCCAAGATAGATGGTAAATGGGGATGCAGTTCAATCAGTACTGATCATGTTTGATCAGGAAGTACATCGATCTAAGAATCCTTCCAAAGAGAAACACAGAACAAAAGATAATTAGTTATGTTTTAAACTGAAATCGTTTATTATTTATTTTTGTAAAATTTCTTCTCTGAATTTTTTTGACGAGTTACAAAAGGGTTACAAAATCCCTTCCTACCAAATTTCCATGGAAACAGCTATTCTTAAAATGTTTAAATTAATAAATCTCTGCTTTTCACACAATCTTTTTTTTTCTAAACTTTTCCCTATCCTTGGTAAAATCTTTTTTTCAAAGGGAGAATGAAACTGCTATTGCCCGAGTGTAAAAACATCATAAAGAACATAATCAGCTGATTATTTAATCTATAACTGAACTACAGCTGCTATTTACCAGTCGCTGGATACAAGATCAATGTTAAAGTTAACAGTCCACTGCAAAATAAGGACATATTCTATATTTCCAAGCTTAGGTTTCACAAGGCTTCATCGTAGACATTTAGGTTTCATATCAATAATGTGTTCTGATGCAATAGCTTCATAAATTCCAGTGCAGAGGTGCACCCAAGGAAAGCCTTTGGGGACCAGGGTGAAAAACACATTCAGGGCTAGGCCACACTAGCGCATTTTTGGTGATTTTATTATAGTGAAAATTGCAAACACCATTTTTTGCGCAATTGCATGCTTAACCACAGTGCAAATGCACGACAATGCCTGTGCGTGCATGATTCCGGTGCTTTGTATGGTTGCCTTGCCCTTAGATGCAGGTTTTTTTGTTTTTGTGTGCATTTTTAACTGGGAATATTTTGGAAACCTTGTGATGCAATAAAAAATGCACTCAATCCCACAACATACAAACCTGCTGCAAAGTGCATCTAAAATTGTGAGGCAAGGCCGTGCGATTGTGTGGGTTGTCTCGTGTTTGTCCATGCGATTTGCCAATGTTGAGCTATGGTAACGCATGTGGTTATGCAAAAAATGGTGATTGCATGCGTTACAAAAATGGAAACAGATGCGCGAAACGCAACGCATAGGAAATCGCAAAGTTTTTAATAATTGGCGCAATTTACATTATGATGAAGTCGCACATGTAATCACATGTGCAAAAGCGCCATTGATGCACTAGAGTGGCCTTGCCCTGATACAAATGAAAACCTGGAAAGATGTTTTGTAAAGATGTGCATGAACACATTGCTTCTGTCTACTTTTTCCACATTTTGAGGTTTGAAAAATGTTGTAATTTAAACAAAATTTCCCCCATCTAGTTATTTCCAGATACTGTATGAGCCTTTCTATTTACTGCATTGCTGTTCAGGTGTCTCTAGGCATACAATTCTACAAGCCCCTGCATAACATTCCATATAGTGCTAGATTGCATGTATTATGCCAACTCACTCACCTCTCACTGGGGTAGCTTCCCTTCTTTCCATTCAATCATATATTGTTATGCAGTGGTAACACTCTTAGGACTCACCCTTCGCTTGTGGTGGTCCGGGTGCTGGATCGCCCTGGACCCTTCTCTTGGTCCACATGTACTGGATGGAAATAAACTGGAAGGCCTTAGGCGTAGGCATTTAGGATTTTAATGTTTGTTTAATAAAGCTAATGTTTTTATGGGAAGATGCTGAGTAATCTCATTTACCTGACTTGGAGTGCGGATCAAAAACTTTCCAGTTTATTTGTTTCTAGGCATAGGCAACTTAAGCTGGGTACACTCACTACAGATTTCTGAAAGATGACATACAGGATCTGCAAAGATCCTAAAGGAAAGGCGGCCACGCACTCGTTCAGAAAAGCAAGGCACACACAGTACCAATAAAGCCCCGATACCGATGGTATCAGGGCTTTATCAGTACTGTGTGTACCCAGGTTAAGGCAAACTACTAGGGCAATGAGAGGGTGGAGAGCACCATTCAAAGTTTTTTTTCTTTTCAAAGATAGGGATCCTTATCACCCATAGAGCAATACATCAACTAACTAATTCCCTGAGCCTTGCTGTGTTCTTATAGTATAATCATCTTGGCTGAGTTCACACTTTGTACAGTATTTACACCACGAAACACAGCGGTATAGCGTATCCTTAATTCCAGTACACAGGGGTGTTCCTAGGGTTTTTGAAATTTTAAATTAACTTTTAAATGCCGCCTGCATGGGTGCCGCACATGGGTGGTGGCTTTATCCAGGAACATAGGTGTGGCTTGTGGTGGTGGGCTGACTAACACTGACTGGTGGCCTGGAGGGCTGATTTAACACTGATTGGTGGACTGGAGGGCTGACTGAACACTGATTGGTAGACTGGTGCTAAAATGCAGTAGTGCAGGAAAGAAGTTTTTTTTTTAACTGCCACCTTTTAAGTGTTACCCAGGGGTGCGCCCTGAGCAAATGTTTGTTTGCCTCATGGTAGGGGCACCCCTGCCAGTACACAGCGCTATGTACTCCCAGTGTTAGTATAATTTAGTGGCAGGGCCAGTGAAATAACAGGTGGATGATGATACTAATTAATTTGGCTTGAAGAGCCAAATTACTGTTCTTTCTATTTCTTTTTCTTCTTCCGTTTTATTCTTCCACTAATCATTACCGCAACATGGGCGAATTTCGGGACATTTTTCCTGATTATAATGGGTACAATCCTCAGTTGTAGATTTTGTAGAACGCTGATACCCCAACAACCACACAGACACAGGTACACCCACCTACTGACCTATCTTTCCATTCCCATGGCAGCCATACTTCAAGGGTAACTACAAGGTAAATCGTATGTGATTGCGCATAAAAATAGTGATCGCAGACGATTGTGCATCACAAGCGGATACGCAATCACAACGCACCCAAAATAATGAGATTTTGATTTGTTGCCAAGATTCCAATGTTAGGAAAATGCATGCGCAATCTCATGTGCAAATCACGCTAATGTGGCCTAGCCCTAAAACTGAACATCTCTAAATAATTGAACCTATATATCGATGCAAAAGAAGATTGTATACAGTGACTCTTTCTTGATGCCTCCCAATTAGAGATGTCCAAACTTCGCAAAATCCGGTCTGCTCGAGGATCTGCGAATTTTCGGAATAATTTGAAAATTCGAAAATCCGCGAGCGGACCCATTTAAATGAAAAATATCCTCAAAAATACGAGAAATCCTTGTAATCGAAAATTTTCGAAAATACGAGTAATCCTCGTAATCGAAAATTTTCGAAAATACGAGAAATCCTCATAATCGAAAATTTTCGAAAATACGAGTTATCCTCGGAATTTCGAAAATTTTCGAAAATACGAGAAATCCACGGTTCGGAAGTTCGGAAGGCAGAAAATCCGGAAAAATCCGCCGTTCGCGAACAGGATAAATCCGCAGCAGATCCGGGTTCGGATCCACGAACCGGCCATCCCTACTCCCAATATTCATCTAGCTAGAAACATATCAGTCAGTGCTATTTATCTACTAAGACTACTGTTAAAACTCAGAATTCCCAGCGGCACTTAAGCAAAGAATGAGCAAGTTGTATTTTGCCAGTAACAGAAAATGGTCAATTACTGAATTTGGCAAATCATTAAAGGACAATTATACTGTTCTTACTTTTCCCCGTTTAACACCTGAATAGTACCCAGGGTCAGGACCTAAACCACTACAACCTCTCCCATGTGTACTTTACCTATCAGCTAGAATACTTATCCTTGAGGCTTCATTCCACTATTTCCCTTTGCCAATGTCAGTGACAGTACATGATATAGCCATCTGGGAGACATTCCCTTTAATACAAACAGGGAGTTCCTATTGTTAAAAATGGTGCTTATTTTGCTCCAACCAATTAGATGTTAGCTTTCAAATGGTAAATAACATCTGAATTGTTGGGGCAAAATTAGCACAATTTTTAACGATAAGAACTTTTATTACATCTCCCTGCAAGAGACTGATGCAATAAGGGTGCAAAGCTTTGCCTGTGCTAACAGATTCAGTAAAAACGAATTGGAATAAACAGGGAGATGGAGTATTGGCTGTAAAGGGCCGAAAATGAGTTAAACCCATGCTTCCCGATATAATAATGTGTAATGTTAGCGTGGATTTAACACATTATTTCTGGGGCCTGTGCAGGCACCTCATGCAAAAAAAAACTGTGTCTTTGTGCTACTTAGTGTGAAAACGAACACCTTTAAAATAGAGGCGTTACCTCCGTGCTCCTACTCTGCATGGTTCCCGTCATGCAGTAAGTCACGGAAGGAAGACGAGCGCGGATGTTAAGTATTATATCCGACTGAAAATCTTTAATTTAATTTACTACATTAAAAAAAAATCGTTTTTATGACATTATTGTGTGACTACTCTCATCATGTAGATCTGTATTCTTAGCAGAATTAAAGTGAAATTAGGGATTTTAGCTAGAGAGAAAACAAGCCAGAAAGCTCACCATACAGACATAAAGATCTGGATACAGGTTTTACTTTTTTCAGTATCTTCAGCGTGGAAAATACTACATCAGTTTAGGTAATAGATGAAGAGAAGGAGAGAGATTCTGGCACAAATTGAACCAGCACAAAAATTGAATGTCAGAAATCACAGTGAGAACATCCGTATTGTGTATCATCAGTAGTGATTAATTCTCTTTCTGGACAAAAGTTGTTCTGCAAATGCAGAATTTAATCATATTCATGCGACTATACAATGTTTTTATATCGGGAGACAGTAAAGACAAATGATGTTGCTAAACATCGCATCTACACCTTAGATGGACCATTTGCTGAAAGCATTTTTATTGCCAAGTACAGTGGCAATTTGTATTATTCATACTAGATACAATCAGGTAACTCCTTTGTTTGTTGGAAAAGAATATCAGAATTTTCTGTAAGATAGGAACATGCTTGTTCTTGTACTAATAAATGTGAATTGTAAGTAGTAAGCAATCCTTTCTCTAAACAATACCTTCTTCCAAAAACAATATCTTCATGAAGTTCAATTTTTCCCAAAATTGATGCCTAACCCTAATAACCAAAGTAGATAGTTCCCCGCACACCTATAGTATATTGTTGAAATTGCAGGGTTCTGCTCCAAAAACCATAGCCAATGTTAATAGTATCCAAACAGAAGCAATTCAGAGCGCACTCCAGTCTTGAGTATTCAAATCAATTTATAAACACGTGACGTTTCGGTGTCCTGCGACACCTTCCTCAGACGTAGTATGTACGTCTGAAAGGTGTCGCACGGACACCGAAACGTCACGTGTTTAATAAATTTGATTTGAATACTCAAGACTGGAGTGCGCTCTGATTGACCCTAATACCACGCAGAGGTATATTCTATATTATTTTCATGCGAACCACACATGGTTCTGATCACTGAAGCTTGGGTAGCTTAGGTTTTTCAAGAGGAGAAGCAAATAGGAACAGACTGTCTCCTAACAATATAAATAAACTGTAAAAACACAGAAAAACATTTATCTAAATGCTTTGAATACTCGATATTGTGTGTATATTAACATGGCAAGATAATCTTTTTATAGTACCCAATTTCCACTATTGTTATAAGCAGGAGAATAAATAGAACTTGCACTCAGTCCATTTGGAGTATATGTACAGTACCATTCAGTACGATATCCTTTTAATCTATTGTAAATACCATTTTTATCAAGCTTACTTGACATATTCCACAAAAGCTGTTTTGAAATTTGTTATGGGCTCTTTGTGTACTCTTGGAAAAGGATATATATCCTGTTGAATTTTTTCTCACAGTAGAGAAGCGAAGGCTGAATACAAACGCTTTTTTTATCTGTGGGAAGGAACAATTTGTGATGTGATAGCCTTTCAGGAATAATGACTTTATCCTGTTCGAACCTTTTGCACTAAAGCTGTCGGATCCGACGGTATCGGGGGTTTATCATTATGTGTGTACCTTCGTTTCGGGTCAGCTGAATGCTCGTTCGGGAAAGACCGAAAATTTCCAACGGCCGCATTAGACTCCCTATAGAGGAGTCTAGCGCAGCCGATGGAAACACACAGTCCCAAGCGTTCTCCCTATGATGTTCATAGGGAGAACGCTCGGGACTGTGTGTATGCAGATCTTTGAAAGATGGCAGATAGGATCTTGCAGATCCTGTCTGTCATCTTTTAGAAATCTGTACTGTGTGTACCTAGCTTATTAATATAACTACAAACAAAAAATATAATAAGAAACCAAAAACAAAAAATAAAAAATGTAATAGTGCCAAAAAAAGCACCAATACAGCAAACTTATTATAACTAAGTATATGGCACAACACACAAGTTTCTTAATTAAACTTCAGTTCAGATCTCTCACCCTGATGATATATATATATCTTTAGGGTGGTGCCTACACAACGTGCTCTAATTGTGTAAATCGGCACAATTGTCTAATTGAAAAGGAGCTGGTATACAGCATTCTCTTATGGATGATGGAACTCTTGGTGTATTCTCTTAGGGATGATGGCACTCTTGGTGTATTCTCTTAGGGATGATGGCACTCTTGGTGTATTCTCAGGAACGATGGCACTCTTGGTGTATTCTCTTAGGGATGATGGCACTCTTGGTGTATTCTCTTATGGATGATGGCACTCTTGGTGTATTTTCTTATGGACGATAACACTTGATGCATTCATTCTCTTATGGATGATGGCACTCTTGGTGTACTCTCTTATGGATGATGTCACTCTTGGTGCATTCATTCTCTTATGGATGATGGCACTCTTGGTGTATTCTCTCATGGATGATGGCACTCTTGCAGGGAGATGCAATATCCAGCGCTAAAATCACACTAACCTATGTACTAACGTCTTAGCGAAGGTTTTGCACTGCCTGTAGCATGTCACAATTTTTTTTCTTTGCGCAGCGCAAAGCGATGCAATAAATTTTGTGCCATTTTTTTGAGCAACAATTACTGCTTCTTTAATGGTGTCTTTAAAATATGCGCAAAAGCTTGCAACTTACCGCTAGCGTTTTCGCAATGTATTAACAGTCGCAAAGTGGTTAATACATTGCAGAAACGAGTGCATGTAGGTTGCGATAGCGAAATATATTGCATCTCCCCCATTGTGTATTCTCTTATGGATGATGGCACTCTTGGTGCATTCATTGTCTTATGGATGATGGCATTCTTGGTGTATTCTCTTATGTATGATGGCACTCTGGTGCATTCATTCTCTTATGGATATGCATTTTTGTATTTCTCTTATGTATGATGGCACTCTGGTGCATTCATTCTCTTATGGATGATGGCATTCTTGGTGTATTCTCTTATGTATGATGGCACTCTGGTGCATTTATTCTCTTATGGGTGATGGCAGTCTTGGTGTATTCATTGTATTATAGATGATGGCACTCTTGGTGCATTCATTCTTTTATGGATGATGGCACTCTTAGTGTATTCTCTTATGGATGATGGCGCATTTGGTGCATTCCCATATGGATGATGGCACCCTTGGTGCATTCCCTTATGGATTATGGCACTATTGGTGCATTCATTCTCTTATGGATGATGGCATTTTTGGTGTATTCTCTTATGTATGATGGCACTCTGGTGCATTCATTCTCTTATGGATGATGGCATTCTTGGTGTATTCTCTTATGTATGATGGCACTCTGGTGCATTTATTCTCTTATGGGTGATGGCATTCTGGTGTATTCATTGTATTATAGATGATGGCACTCTTGGTGCATTCATTCTTTTATGATGATGGCACTCTTAGTGTATCTCTTATGGATGATGGCGCATTTGGTGCATTCCCATATGGATGATGGCACCCTTGGTGCATTCCCTTATGGATTATGGCACTATTGGTGCATTCATTCTCTTATGGATGATGGCACTCTTGGTGCATTCCCTTATGGACGATGGCACTCTTGGTGCATTCCCTCATAGATGATGGCACTCTTGGTGTATTCCCTTATGGACGATGGCACTCTTGGTGCATTCCCTCATAGATGATGGCACTCTTGGTGTATTCCCTTATGGATTATGGCACTATTGGTGCATTCATTCTCTTGTGGATGATGGAACTCTTGGTGCATTCATTCTCTTATGGATGATGTCACTCTTGGTACATTCTCTTATGGATGATGGCACTCTTGGTGCATTCATTATCTTATGGTTTATGGCACTCTTGGTGCATTCTCTTATGGATGATGGATTAATTTTTCCTAATAAACATAAAGCTGGTGAATTATCAAGACTTTATTGACAAAAATACATCACCTTAAACATACCAAAAGGATATGTGGAACTAGAAACTGGATGCATTGGAGGTACTACTAAGTTACCACATGGGTGAGTAGCAATTTTGTCTTTTGGTAAATATGCCCCTTGTTCCTTTCATTTAAAGTTGCCAGTAAGATGGTATTGACTTGTTTGCAGGTGCAGTCATGTCACCAACATCAGCTGTAAGCAAAGCATTTTACAGAGAGGTGTGTATGTGTTTAGTAGTGACATTAAAACTAGAATTAATGCCGTTCAAGGCAGCGTCTTCTGCAGCCCTTGATTTATTTAAGTGCAGATATGCTCATAAAGATTAAAAATGCTTAAAATGGTATACAGACTCTGATTAGATCCCATCTAATCAGACTCATTTTATTATCATTAATAAGCAAAAATATGATGCATCTGATTCTATTTCTGGCAACACTGTACAAGATTTACAGCTACATATTGCAATGCTATTAAATGTGCTGCCAAAAGCTAGTACTAGAATTTCTGCATATCTGTGTGGCATCTGTAATTCTGTAGGCAGCTCTTAAAATAAAATTATAGACATTTTCATAGCTCCACATTGATGGAGCTGGTGCACTTTGACTATTAGTTCTGCTCAAGTTCAGTATGTCTGTTTCCATTTATAGACATCTTTATGCTATTGCAATGATTTTTGTAAAAAAAAGGTAACAATAAGCATGAATGTTAATCCAAAATCATATACTTGATTTTCTACTTAGTAAGGATTGGTGGAGGACATTTGTGGTTGAAACAAAGTGATTTTTTGGTTTGATTTGAGATATAAAGGGAGTTTAGCTGTTATTGTGGAGTTTATTGTGGCATCTTGCATCTCTAACTCTCTTTTCCATGTTTCATTAGATTCAGTGTTGAACGTGAGGATTGGTACTTTGTAAAGACAATATTTTAACTATGGGTGAAGGAATTTAAAATAAACAAAGTTGCAGGCTAGGTAGACACAAGCAGATATTTCATGCCGGCAGACCTATATTTTGGAATTTCGGTTGATTGGTGATCTTGATGTCTGTTCTTCTTTCATCCAAATAGGAAGTAAGAAAGATTGGACATGTTGGTAACCACGGTCATGACTGTCTATCGTGGAAACTTTTACCATGACCAACACTATTTCTTCCTGGCTGACTGATAAATAGCATTGTCCTATATATGCCTACATTTACCTTACCTAAAGCTGGCCATACACTTGCGATGGATGCATGGTGCAGCTGATTGTAAAGTTTTGATTAATCTACATGGCCCTGCTTCATCTATCTTCGGCAGACTAGAGCTTGAGGGCTTGACCACACTAATGCGTTTTTCTCGCATTTGCACATGCGATTTTGGTTAGAATGGAAATCACAGGAACTCAAAAGTGCATGTGATTTTCAATGTGCATGCATTTTTCGATCACCATTTATTTGCACAAATGCATGCGTTTCTATAATGTTAAATTGTAAAATTGCATGTGCAAACGCAGAACAATGCGCACAACCACAGAAATCGATAACCTCGCAATTGCATGCTTCAAGGCTATGTCCACCCCTAAATTCGAATTTAATATTCTGGCTCCCCCATGTCCCCCAGCCCCAACCGCATATTTTTTTTTTTCAGAAAGCCCCCCAAACTCTTACTTACCTCCCCTCGATCCTCCGCCGCACTGCCGGCCCTCTGCTTGCGAGAATGCAAGCAGAGGGGCGGGACCGGCAGTCGCGTCTGTGATTGGCTGAGCGGCAGCCAATCACGGACGCGCTGCCGGTCATTCAGTGCAGCGGAGGAAACGGAGAGGTAGTAAGAGTTTGGGAGCTTTTTTTAAAAAAAACATGCGGTTGGGGCTGGGGGACATGGGGGAGCAGAATATTAAGGGGGTTTAATGCTAGGGGAGGGATAGTAGAACGGGAGGGAGAGGGAGGGAGAGAGAGAGGGAGGGGGAGGGAGGGGGGAGAAGGGCTGCAGCACGCATGGCAGGAATCTCCGGGAGGCCAGGTAGCAGGCAGTGTCCTATATGGACCTGCTAGCCTCCTGGTGGTCAGTTTTTGGAACTTTGGGGGGGGACTACAGGAGAAGCAGATGGAGTTGGGATGTGAGGTAAGGATTAAACTACACTACATGGTGGGGCCAGTAGTTGGGGGGATTATAGTTTTGGGGGTGGACATGCCCTTTCAGTACTTTCTAGTGGGGCCTCAGCCTGAAATGTATTTTAGATAATGCAGCCAATTAAGGGAGTTTTGGGAAATGTTGTCCAACTTGTCTGATCCTCTTTAGATTGATAGAAGGCAATATATGAAACAGGTTCGTATTTTGAATTGATTGGAAATATCAATCTATACAGTTGGATAGATTTAATTGGTTGCTGCAAATTAATAGCATAGGAAAACCTCCTATTACATAAGCACCCAACTTAAATTAAATTCTTCCCTATTATCATGTTAATGGGTAAAATCTTGTTTTCGCCAATTCAGTTCTCATAGTTTCAGTGCAATGCCTTGTTAGTTGGTACACAGCATAAAAATGCAATATATCCCAATCCGTAAATTCACAGGGAGTTAGTAAGAAATGTTCTATTGATAAACCTAAACTATAAATAAAAGAAGGTAAGATTGATTTTGAAATCTCTTATATATACAGTAGGATTTTCATACAAATTCTGACCTTTGCCAAGATCACTGAACTGTGAAATTCTCTTACCCGAAATAATGAAATAGAATTGTGCTGATATTTGTTGTTCCCAGAGAAATCTCCTCTGGCATTGCAGTATTATTAAAGTATTTATTATTTATAAGTAAAGACAGCCAATAACTTGGAAGGGTAAAAGAATCTCTAATGACTGTGTAGGTTCACATTACTAAAAGACAAAATGATATTATTTGTTATTATATATGTTAAATGTTGAGATTGTTGTACGGACAATCAGATATAACACGATTTTGGGTTGGGGACCAGGCCTGCCACCCAACCTGTATTTCAAAAGCAAAAAAAAGAAGCTGCCATTTCTAAAGTCTCAAGTTCGAATCATTGCCAGATATTTCTGCTTTTTTCACAATTACAACAGCCTCCAGAGTTTCTTTTTTTGCATTTTATTGGTAATTGGATTTGTTTTAATCTGTGGGAGGTAGATTTGCAAAAGAAATGTAAGTGTGTGAGGGATTCATGTGAAGTAACCCAGCATAGTTGTTCTTACCTATCCGGTATTTCACCAGTCTGCCCAGTAAATCTGTGGCAATACCGGTCAAGCTCCTATAACCTGAATCCATCATTCAGCCTCATCCCCACAGCAACCTCCTAGGCTAATATTTATGTGGCCAAGCAGTGGGCAATCATATAAGGCGCTGTACACAATGCACAATTTGCTGTCAGTCTTGGTTTAAATGGTGCAGTGAAGACAAATAAATAATGTACTGGCAATTCAGATTAATACATTGTTAGAACACATTACGTTAACAAAGGTTTCAGAGCATTTGTCAATTCTATCAAACCCTTGATTACTTTGCCTCTGCCTACCTTGGCACTAGTCTATATTGCCTTTTCCTTTAAATGGGATGAATGAAATGAAGCATGAATTTTCCTTAAACTGAATCTTTAATGCAGATTTTGTGCTCATTGACATGAGATGGTTTCTTCGTACCCAGAATGATTTAAAATTGAAACCTTTGGAATATGCAGTCTACCACCAAGTGCCTTGGGATTATAAAAACATTAACATGTAACAGATCCTTTCCTTAGCAGCTAGAGCCTTGTGAGATGAATGTGAAAAAAATATTGAAGGCTTCAAAGTAAGCCAGTGTTGAAGAAACCTCATTGAAGTGGAAAGGAAGTAGAAAAGAAAGTTTGAATGACAGAGAACATGATTTTGACAAAGCATTTGACTCTGAATAGTAATTGTTCCTTCCAGGTTAAGTGAACTGAAACCACATACAGGGTATTGATTAAATTTTACTGCAATGCAATAAGCTTTAAAGCATAGAGCTTCATCAACCTTGGGAATTTCAGCTTCTGCACTAGAAGATTTTCCCACTGTGCATTACAGTTTCTTCATTTTATTATATGTAACGCAAACATTTACTTAGCTTCAGCAAAGATTTCTATACAGTAGTTTGGCAGGTTTTACTTTTTCATACATTTCTTCTTTTATTAAGCAATGAAGTGTCATGATTCTTGTTAATGTGACTAAATATCAAAGCATTTGTCTGTTTATTAGCTAGTTAATGCCTGTATCTTTAAACAATATTGGAACAGGGCTCTGCAGTAAGTGGGGAGAAAAGAGGGCCAAAAAGGTTGAGGGTAGGATTTTCTACCCCCTATGAAATCTGTCCATTGCTAACTAGGACACTTTACTTCAATCCAGTACTTTATTTGCCAGACTATCTGACTTTCTGTGAAGGCAAGCATGCTCAGTAATCTCTATGAGGCAGCATTGGAAGAGGAAATTTCCCACAATGCATTCACATGCCAACTGTCACCATTCCAGCTACAGCAAAACTATACATAACAGAAAAGATTATTATACTAAGGCACTTGATTGGCAGCTGAAATTTAAGATGTTTCAGACAGGATATCTAAAGAAATAGGGTACAGATCAACAAAAAAGGGTACATAGCTGGGTAAAAAAGGGTAATAGCTGGGAAGGATTATAGTTTCCAGTAATGGACAATTTAAAAAAAAAAATCTTCTATTGTACATATCCTTTAAACGGCTATTCAACTTAGTGAAATTATTTGATGACTGACCATTCGCTCTGATAAAACTTGCTGATTATAGTAAAAACAACATTGTCATATATTCCGTTCTGGAGTCTAGTTAATACTGGTACAAGGACATAAGAATGATAAGTTTCCATTTGTGCCAATGTGTGGCCTCTTTCACTGTCTATGTGATCTATGTGATTAGTTTCACACCTGTCCCCAAACGAGTAACACTTACTGTTTATATATCTTGGCTCCATTGGCTTTTTATCCAATTTCACACTGACATTACTTGTACTTTATGATGGCATCATGGTGCCAGAACTGCAGATAACAATAAACCAGCATAAAAAACACCTATGTTCTCACTGTGATTGTTGGATTTCCCCCCAAATCCTAAAAACAAACTGAGTTGTGTGTGTGGTGGGGTACTTTGATTGTAAACACTTCAGGGCAAGGCCTGATGTGAATGGATATGTTAATTATAAAGCTCTGAATAATATGTTGCAGAGCTATATATGAAAACAAATGCAAATTTAAGTCAGAACACCCAAGGTTTGGCCTGCCCACTGCATGTATCCTGAGTCTAGCCTGTGGTAGGGCTGACTCTGAAAGAGCAGGCACAAGAAAGAGCGTTTTGGGTGTGTATTGTCCTTAAATTTAAGTAGTAACAAGGCATTAGTCTAAACATAAAAGTGCTTTTGAATGCTCAATATACAAAAGATGCATAAATGTCCTATTAATCTGAAAAGCTCAATGATCTTATGCACTAATGTTAAACAAACTGCCACAATCTTTCAATCTCAGTTAATCTGTTTCAAGTGTAAAGGAGTTTGTCAGGCCAATCTGTTTGCATAGGGTTGGGTAGTGTAGGGACTTTAGGGTATATCCAGAGTAGCGCTATTGTTTTCCCAAAATAGAAAGTCTTTTCATTCAGAGAAAGGTTTGTTGATGTTTAGTTCAATTTCCTTAGTCCATTATTCCAAGAATAAATTCTGTTACCAAAATTGAATGCAATTGTATTAGAACCTGAAAGTTTTTTTGATAAATTTTGAGTGATTTTCGTTCTTTATTAACAAGAATGTACACTTGCTGGATAATCAGTAAAAAATTTAATTCAGATAAGAATCAAACCCGTGTGGTTCTACAATTGATTCATTTTTTTATCAAGATTCAATCACTTTATCGACAAGACCATCTAAATGTAAATTGAAGTAACACAATTTTATTCACGAATGGCTTATTACATTGATAAACTTATAATAAACCAGGCATATATTCTAAATTATATCCTTTTAAATGGTGCTAAGCTTTGTCAACAGTTGTTATCATTTTTTGATATCTCATGAAACTTGAAAGGAATAGTTCACTGCAAAAGCGAACTTTTCCTTTAATGTATTGATTGAAACCCAGGAGGTTAAGGAGCTATGCTTACCTTCGTTCTTCAATCAATATCTCAGGAGTCAGGGACGAAGGTAAGGCATAGCTCCTTAACCTCCCAGGCTTCAATCAATACATTAAAGGAATAGTTCACTTTTCAAGCGAACTATTCCTTTAAAATATACAGTAAGAATAGTATAGAGGTGCATTTAAGGAACAGCAAACCCCGAAATTTACCCACGCTAAATGAATAGTATACTATTAACAGGAACACTTACTCCTGTCTCCCTTGTTGGACCTAAGAGGAGATCTCAGTTATTACCAAACTGCGATCCTGCGGATGCCGTGTCTCTCCTGTGAGCACCCTCCTGTCTTCTGTCTCCATTTATATTCTACTTTTCATTTTTGAAAGGGGCAGTTTGGGGGTTTATTGTCCCTTTAGGGTGAGGCCACACTACAACACACTCCTGCGGGCACTCAAGCACGCACGTTTAACGAGCGCGTTCCGAGTGTGTGGTTGCGGTCACCTAATAAATGCGGATTGCATGTTCTCCAATTAACGGATCGCATGCTCAGCCACATCAATTGGTCCACACTATGGTGTGCTTTTGAAAACGCAATCGCAATTGCGATCGGATTACGCTTAAAAGTGCATCATTGTGGCCTAGCCCTTAATTTGTATATTAACAGTGTTTTTAGCTATGGAGTGCCAGGCAGTCAAAAGAGGCAGCTAATTTTCCTGCTGATTAGCAAATGTTCCGTAAGTGTCAGAATAAGAAAGTAAACTAATAATTAAAAAGTTCATATTTGTAAATTGTAATTACTCATAGGTTAATCCAATTATCTGATGTATTTAGAAACATTTTTATTGAAATGAAACCCATGACGGTAGCTTTAACATCTTTAAAGGAAAATGAAAGCCTAAAAACAAATTGAGTTCAGATTCTCATGTAGTGATGATTCAAACTGCTATATTTTTTAAAATTCAATATGTTTTTAGTTGCCTAAATATGTATGTTATTGGTGGTGCGCGCCTCCCCTTCTCAAGTCCTCTAGCTGTTACTGTATATTGAACCAGTACAGCATTTTTTTAATCTCACACTCTGCAACATTGGAGGAGGAATCTGTGTGCCTGAAAAGCATCTGTAATGCTGCATCTATTTAAAAGGTTTATACCAGAATGAACATAATAACCTTACCATGTGAAAAGATATACACCACATTACATTGTACAGTATCTCATCCATTAAGGTATGAAGCTGCTAAAGAGACTGACAGGGTGACAGTAATAAAAGTAATAAAAGTTCTTACCAATAAAAATGGTGCAAATTTTTCCCCAACCAATCAGATGTTAGCTTTCAAATGGAAGCTAATATCTAATTGGTTGGGGCAAAATTAGCACCATTTTTAACAATAAGAACTTTAATTACATCACCCTGTTTGCCCTGTGTATGTTTCATTAAATATATATCCAGGATTTCACAGTAACTCTCTAGGTGAGCCTGTAATTCTACAATTATTGGTATTGGAGGCTGTAGTTTTTGTATTGAGGGATTTTTAATTTTGCTCTTTGAGTTAACAGAAAATAACTTCTTTAACTTCTTTACAAAGTCTTCAACTCCAACTATTCAGTTTTATGTAGGGAAAGTTTCTAGTCTCCATGTAAGTTAATTAATGTTGATATCCAATATCCTTCTAAACTAGTTATGTGTTCGATTATAGCTAAACAAATCAAGATGAGTCTTAATCAATAGTTCGCTATTTAATGTTTATATCTTCCAGCCCATGAGTAAACATAAAAAATGTAATTGCCTGGCTTATAAATGCAAAACAGTAAGTAAGAAAAATAAAATTGATTTTTTTCCCCCAGAATCAAAACATAACCTTGAACGTTATTAAAATGATTACATTTTTGAGAAAAAACAAGACAGAGAGGTTGAGATCCTATTAAAGATCTATGCTTGTGAAGGTTTTAATTCCTCCAGGTCACTTTGTAGACCACAATAGATAATCAGGTTTACTAAAAAAGGGACAGAAGAAACAGGGAACATCTATTTAAAAAAAGCAACACAACCTTGCATAATCCCAGTTTAGGACCCACTGTAAGCAGGGAAACTACCTTGTTACTTGCTGGTTCCTTCTGCTCACTCTGCACGAGATTACCAGCTAGCACTGGTTATGTGTACAGAAAGCCAGAGATTGCCAGCTAGCACTGGTTATGTGTACAGAAAGCCAGAGATTGCCAGCTAGCACTGGTTATGTGTTCTGAAAGCCAGAGATTGCCAGCTAGCGCTGGTTATGTGTACAGAAAGCCAGAGATTGCCAGTTAGTACTGGTTATGTGTTCTAAAAGCCAGAGTTTGCCAGCTAGCACTGGTTATGTGTTCTGAAAGCCTGAGATTGGCAGCTAGCACTGGTTATGTGTACAGAAAGCCAGAGATTGCCAGCTAGTACTGGTTATGTGTTCTGAAAGCCAGAATGTACCATTCTTGGAATAAATTAAAACACCCAATTTAAATAATGGTACAAACTCTTGCATTTACTTGGTTAGTTTAATTAAAGAAATATGTCCATTTACTCTTTTACTTTAATCATGATGCCTACCTATTTAAGACATTATCCGGGAGAAGGCATACAAACTTTCTAAAGTCATATCCAATTTCCACCAGAAGAGGAAAAAGATTCCTTCCTCGCTCTAGCTGACAAATGGACTAATCCATGGATCAACTTAGAATTCTAACATGAATTCCATTTTCAGTGTCATGAGTTCCAAAGTTATTTATTTGTTAAAGGATAGTATTGCATACCTATAGGCTAGTATTTAGTTTATAAAAAGTTAAAACAATATTCAGTGAAATAGTCTTAAAAAACACTTACCAGTATTTTCTGAATTAACATTGACAGATCTAGTTCTAACTGACAATAAACACCTTTGATTTGTATACATTTGGTCGGAATAGATCTATAATAACTAGTTTTGCCTACACAGTCCAAACTCTGTGAGGTATACAGCCTCTATGCTCCTATTCACGCCAATTCAGGTACTGCAGTAAGACAAAAAAAAGCAATTCAGCGGATTTGTCAAATAAATTCCTATACCAGCAGGCTAATATTAGAATTTTCTTAGAGGAAAACAAAGCTGCTACTGTGCTGTGTGTTGTTAATATTTTATTTGTTGATCATGTACTGAGTTGCTTATCCACTGACTTGATTCTCGCCACCAATGTACTGCGTGGCATCGGGAAACTGTCTCCGGGTGCACACCTCCAGCTATTATTGGGCCTGAATCAGCAGCATCCCTTCTCACTCCAGCGCTCCTTCCCACCTAGAGCTGACAGACTAGACCTCAACACTTAATCTAGAGATAAAAACGATCAAATGTATCAAGTTTAAATTGTAAAAAGTGCTATGTGTCGTTATGAAAAATAAACAGGGAGATTTAATAAAAGTTTTTATTGTTAAAAATGGTGCTAATTTTGCCCCATCCAATCACGTTAGCTTTCAGATGTTAATAAGATCTGATTGGTTGTGGGAAAATTAGCACAATTTTAAGGATAAGAACTTTATTCTTATCAGTGTTACAATAAAGGGCTGCTATGCTTTTCACCAGTATCAAACTGGCTCCCTACTGTTGAGTAGCAAGTCTCTTGTTTGTATGGCCAGACCAGAGTACCAGGTTATTATTGAGGGACTAGGAGAAGGGTATGTGTAGCCCCTGGCATTCTGAGCACTGATCTGGGGGGGGGGTGCTATCTGAATTTGTATACAGGTATAATACCCCACAAATCTGCAATAGATAGAAAGCTAAAAAGTCCTACAAGAACTATTTCCTGATGTTCTGTTACCTCTCTCTATGTCTGCTTCATAGTTCTTCCAGTCAGGGCCATTTTTGAGCCCTAAGTCTCCCCTGGTGCCCCCTTCTCAACTTCCCCCCAACCACCTCTTGCATTAGTCTTTGTATAGATTAGAAAACTTGAAACAACTAACAGATAGGGAATCATCCTGTATTCAGCTATGTTTGGTTGCACTGTACTGTACACTGAACTAGATTAGTTATAAATTATTGCTCTATGGCTGATAAGGATGCCTGTCTTTAAAAAGAAAACAATTACATTTCGTCCTACACAGTCTAGGGGCCCTTGCATTTCGCCTAGGTCACCTATGCCTAGAAACGGCCCTGCTTCCAGTTAACAGCTGTTGGTCATGGATGTAATCGATCACAACCAATGACTATATGCTATTCCACTAGCTGCCTCAGCTGAGCATGTACAAACTTCTAAAAAAGCTTGGAGAGCTTAGAGAGGGAAGAGGGGGGAAACATAATTTTTGCTGCATAACAGATTAGCCATACATCTGTCAGCTTTCTAAATATTATAGATTTAGTGTTAATTTCTATATACCGTATATACTCGAGTATAAACCGAGTTTTTCAGGCTGAAAAATCAGCCTGAAAACTCGGACTCGGTTTATACTCGAGTCAACCTCTTACCTGGGCATTCCGGCAGCCGCGCAATCTTTTTCTGCACTGGCGCGCCGGCCTGACGTCACTGCCCGGCGCCATATATATCCCTTATATTATATAAATATGTTTATATCTTCATAGGAGATTGCATTGAGTTTTTAGGAGCTACCAATGTGGTGGGGGTATATGATATTACATATAGGAAAGGTGTATATGTATGTGTATATATGTAATATCTCACTATTACCATTTAAATGACCATCAGTAAATGTATATAAAGAATAGCATTGACTTAAATTAGGTACAACACAAAATATACAAAATGCATAAACTTACTTACAGAGCTGAGATTCCTATTTCAAAATGGAATGGTCAAATGGAAGCTTAAACTACACCCCTGTGTCTGCTCCATGTGAAAGGAAGTGTAATCCAGAAAAAGTTTCTGTCTGCTACACAGGATGTGGTGTGTATTGTAATGGACATATACACCAAGGCTCCTTATATAACATCTCCAGCCTGCAGGTGGCATTAGTGAGTAATAAAAGACAAGACTAGGAGGACAGAAAAGTGACTATGAGGAAGACTATGGCTAGGAGGACAGAAAGTGAAAGTAGATTGGGGTGTGTGCTTTGTAGAGATATTGACTCTCACGAACCCTCCGAGCCGCGACGCCCATCCACCTATCAGCTACTGGAAAACACACTCCAAGCAACCGACAGGCGGATGGAACAGATCGGACCCGGTGGGGTTAGTGAACACATGATATACTAAACAATAATATTAGTTAATATCAATATACTCTCTGCCACCACATTCCGAGAAAACAGCGGAATGACCTGTTACATATATCTATGGGGTTATCCGCACCCCTACTTCTAACAACCTGTAAGAAAATTGGTTATTCACCCCTAATATTCTATACACAGTTATACAGTATATCTATATACCTAAACAATACTTCTCTATAGTAGCGTACTTCCAAGACACAGGTTTGTTTTGGGATATACTCAGAATAGGACAATAGCCTATAAATGATTTTATATCATTTATTAAAAGTTGACAAAAATAGTGCATAAAAAAATATAAAGAAAAGTAATTTACTGAACATAGAGATGGCCGGTTCGCGGACCCGAACCCGGATCCGCCACGAATTTATCCCGTCCGCAAACGGCAGATTATTCAGGATTTTCCGCCTTCCGGATTTCCGAACCGCGGATTTTTTTTTCCGAAAATTTTCGTAATTACAAGGATCTCCGGATTTTCGAAAACGGAGGTCCTCATAATTAAAGGGTATCTCCACTCGTATTTTGAAGATTTGGTAATCCAGTTCTATTGAACAATCGGGGTAAAGGAGCTGTGCCTTACCTTCCGTTCTTCAATAGAACAAACAGGAGCCAAGAGAGAAGGTAAGAAACTTACCCGCTCGCTCGCTTTGTTCATTACCTTTTACCCAGGGTGAGGACCTGAACCGCTAGGTCCTCACCCCTGGGTTTTCGCGTAACTTAAAGCACTGTCTAGAGCAACGCTGCTCTAGTAGGCTCCGCCCCCTCCTCCCCGTCGGCGACGAGGCCAATAGGAAGGCACACTCTGTAACAGCGTTGCTCTAAGACAGTGCTTTAAGTTACGTGAACCCACTGTAACAGCGTTGCTCTAAGACAGTGCTTTAAGTTACGTGAACCCAAGGGTGAGAACCTAGCGGTTCAGGTCCTCACCCTGGGTAAAAGGTAATGAACAAAGAAGAGGAGCGGAGGTAAGGTGAGTATAATTGTCCTTTAAGTGATGTGATTTGTGAATGGATCGCTGCTTGCTCCAGATCGGGACATTTACCGGGACATCAGAAGATCGGGGCTGCATTCTTAAATCCGGGACTGTCCCGGGTAATCCGGGACTGTTGGCAACTATGGTATCAATTAGCTTAGCTGTCTTTTTAAAGCAGTTTGGTATAATTTAATTTTGTAATATAATGACAGTTAGTGAATGTAATTGTGTGGGGCTAACTCATTCTCTGGCTGGCCTGTTTTGTTTAAGCTGGATTTTTTAATTGTCTGTAAATGAAAGTATTGGAGAGAGACGCTTGAGGGACAAGGCTCCAACACGAAGATCATGTAAGTACAAGAGACACGTTTGGGTAGCTATTGATTATGTTCTTGGTCATTATCAATAGAAACCAAGTGTCTTTAATTTGCTTTATATAGAATGACCACAACATAAATTGCTTGTCTTGTTTGACTTCCTTGTTCACTAAAGTTGAGCAGATTGTGGCCGTTTTCAACGCTTCCTCCAGACAAAAAGCATGGGACCATTTCTCGAAAGCTCAGCGCAAGAATATTGACATATGGCGAAAGCACTGTGAGGTGGGTACATTTATTTATTTTGTTTCCAACCCTCATAAAATTAAACCTATTTATAGGAAGTGAATTAGGATGTATTATTCATTTAAGGTGGGTTTAAAGACATATTAGATTCATTATACTTTCTTTTCTCTGATCGGGAACCAAGAAGACATCGTAGAATTCCTGCAGGTTTGTTTAAAAGGTTTCATGGAATCACTTTGTATTTTAATATTTGCTTATTGGTTGAAATTATGTTTTGCAGAAAGTCAACCTAAATTTCTCATATTTTAAAGCAGTGATGTCCAACCTACAGCCCTCCATATGTTTTGCAAACTGCAACTTTCAGCATTTTGCACTCAGGAAATGCTGTAAGTTGTAGCCACAGATTGAACTTCCCAGTTTTAATAATGTTATTTTATGCAGACTGAAAGTAGCAGTATAAATAAAACTGATTAATGTTGCTGACATTTAAAATACTGTATTATGTTGGTGTACAGCTTTTGCATATGCAAAATTTTAAAGTTGCAATTTCACTTACCTTACATTATAGTAGATTTAACTGCCAAATTTATCTGCAAATTTTCAGTTTAATAGTAGTCAAATCTATGGGCTAAAGACCAAAACAGGGAAAATGAAATACAGTTATGTTAATATGGCCATAATATCGTCATCAGGTTGGTTTTGCAGGAAAAAAAATGACTTTGCTTTAGTTAAAATTGTGTAGATACTGAAGATAAAAAAGACGGGATCCAGAAACAGAGATTTTTATAGTTGGGATATAGTGCATATTTGCACATCTTTACATAATGCGTGTTTTATGTTTTGACATAGATGACTTTTTTTATTTTTATATCTTTGTAAATGCATGTTCTCAATTCATTTTTAAATCATATTAAAGGAAAACTAAAGGTAAATTGTCAGTATTACCAATATGTAGAGCACATGGCCCAATGTGCTAAAAACTGCTTGAAAATGTGATTGTTAATCTTATATTTGATCACTTACACTTATTAATTTCCCAAATTATTATGATACATAATAGGGAAAAGAAATGTAAGTGAACAGTGTCCGCAATTAGGGTAAATATAAATAAAGGGCATGTCCAGCCTAAAATAATCTTAGCTTAGAAATGTTTACCACACCCCCAAACCTAGGTTTCACATTATGCATATGTTCCAAAGATGCTCCTGAAGTGTCTTACCCAACCTGCTCCGTCGCCACTCCTCATCTGCTCTGCGGTTGACAGATGCTCTACTTCCTGGTTGCAGCTGTCGGTTACGGCGCAACGTGACGTCACACCCATTTGCCTGACAGCCGCGACCAGGAAGTAGAGCGTCTGTCAGTGCAGAAGCCCTCTGCTCCTGTTTTTGCTCAAAACAGGAGCAGGGGGTGATGCCCAGGCAGTGAGGGACTGTGTTAGTTCAATCACTTCAGAATAATCTTTGGAACATATGCAAAATGTGAAACCTAGGTTGGGGGGGGGGGGTGTTAAACATTTCTGGTTTATTTTAGGCTGGACATGCACTTTAAAGGACTTAGCTCTTACTGCCTGTCTGTCAGGTAGGGTAGATAATTCCCTTTTAGTAAAAAAAAGAGCTGATGCTGTAAATATTTATTCCTCCTTTACAGGGAGGAATAAATACATGCTCTTACCTTCCTTACAATTTCAGGGGGTAGAGAGATAAATTGGGAGTTAAGTGGTCCCTTAAAGGAATCCATATTTTTAGATTCTTGCAAGTTGTTTTAGATCGTTAAAGTTCAATACTTTTATAACATTCAGATGGCCATTTTAATATTTATTATGACTACTCGACTTGCATTTTTTGTTCAGAAATTTCATTTTCTGTGAACCTGTATTTAAACAGGTAAGTAAGTCTTTTGGTTTACTGTTAAAAAAGGCTTTGCATAATGGGGTGCACTGTGGCCTTTTTTTATCAAGCTCTCTCTTAAGCATACATGCATCAGCAGTATAATTAGTATAGTATTTGAGGTTAAATAAAACCAAACATTCGTCTAGTCCAACCTACACAGCAACTTCCTGTCTTATAGTTGCCACTTCAAGTGGCAATCAGAAATACCGCTGGATCAACTCCAACTTTATATATCAATACCAGTAACATTCTTTGTTTTTAGAAACGAATCCATTTTTTAAAAAACTATCCAATAATCCCGCCTTCACCACAATTGGTGCTTAAAAAAACATTGAAGCAAAAGCAGCCTTGAGATTTCAAAACTACAACCTTCCCTGCTCTGGAACATTTGTTTGCTTTGGTGGTTACTTGGGTTTAGATATTCATATATAATTGTCTGCTGACAAGAATTAAATATGTATTTGAGTATTTAGTTGACTAGCAAAACAATTTTATTTTTAGTGCTTTTGCTGCTATATATTCTTTTAAAACTGTCTGCCAGATAGCTTGATGAATAAGTGCACTGTGAGGCAGGACACAACACATCTTTTTACAATATACAAGTACTGTAGATCTGCATTAATCTCTTTTGAATTACTGTCTGTTGTTTCTAGATGGGATTTTTAAAAAAAAATTAGCGAGCATTAATTTTCTCTTCTGCCAAAATTGAGCTTGATAATTTGGCCTTAGTTTCCTCCTTTGCAATACATGTCGATATTTGTCAGACAAAAAAGGTAAGGTAAGATTGCTTGGGGTTTTGCTACACATTTAACCCTTTCAATGCTAGCTATATTTGTTAAATAACATAAAAATAAATTTGCTTACTTAATTACAATATTGTTTTTTAGCTAAATATAAGCGATCAATTTCTCAAAATATCAACACCAGTTTCTTTACCGTTTGATATGAGGGCTTCTGGAATGTATCCTCTAATCCTTCCTAGCCAGCCCTATTTTTAAGGTCCGTAAACCCAGTAATATGTGTTGTATTCATTCTTGGCAAACATTATTGTCTTTTAAAAATAAACTGGCCTATAGCACACTACGCAATTTAGCATAATTAAGAAATTGATCTTATGCAAATATGTCAAAAGTAAACCTTGGTAAACCGCTTATTTTATTCTATCTAGACCAATAAAAGCTGAATGGATTTTTACAATAGCAACAAGAAACCATTTAAGGTTGAATATAGCATGTAAATATTTAAAACCTATTTAAAATAATTAAAGGAGAACTAAGTCTACTTTTTTTAATTTGAATGCTTTCCTCCTACCATGTGGTATAATGGTGGCCATACACTAGGAAGGATTTACTTACCCAGCCGAGCGATCCCACAACATTAGACCGATCCTGCCAGAACCGCCTTTCCCCTTCTTCTTTGCAGATGACATGCGATTGCATGTCGGTCACAAAGAAGAACAGGAAAAGGCGGTTCAGGCAGGATCGGTCTAATGTGGTTGAATCGCTTGGTCAGGTAAAGTAAAATCTTACCTTTAGACACTACTTCAGTAAGTTGTAATTACATGTAAGAATGGACTCTGTAAAAAAGAAAGCTTCCATATTACATTCACTGTACATTTTTCAAAGAGATTTTTTCTATATACAGTAGATGTCTTTACACCAGGATTGATAATTGTTTAAAAGCAGCTTTTGCTCTGCTATTTTCCAGCCAGCATGAATGGCAGTTTTTTGTTGTTTTTTTTAAATAAAATTGCAGACAGCAAGCCTAAAGGAATAGTAAAGTAGTTATGTTACCTCCCTTTCTGCAATAACTGTATCGCAGTGTTAAAACTTACCCGCAAGCACACTCCCTTGCATACAGCTGACAGTTCCCCGCTGCTTCTGGCGTATGCTATACTATCGTGCGTACGGCTCCTGTAACAGAAATTGAAGAACGCGAGGTAAGACTTAGCTTCTTTTTAAAACCAACCCTATAATCAAATCCATTAATTTTTTTTTAAAAACAGGAGCATTAGGCCTAAGCCTACTAGAAAGAGTACTTGCTTTTACTCACTTATTATGCCTGTATTCTGCTTGCTAAATTTACCACTTATGTTTCCTCTGAACTAATGATCTACTTTTCGTATCTATGAGGTAACAAGTTAAAATCCCAAGTTTTTCTCATCAAGGCTGTGGAGCTGCTCCAAAAATCCTTTGACTCTAAATACTCAGCTCATGGTTTCTCTGACTCTTGATTCCTCAGGTTTAAGTATACTTTTGCATTCTCCATGTTGATTGAAACATACGAGGCATTTCATCACTGCCAGTACTCATCAGTTTTGAAGTTTTATAAAGATGGTTCCTATTTTTGGAAACTATCACTACACTAACTACACACTCAGGGTAATTCAATAAAAGTTATCATTAAAAATGATGCTAATTTTGCCCCAACCAATCAGATCTTATTTAACATTTGAAAGCTAACATCTGATTGGTTAGGGCAAAATTAGCACATTTTTAACGCTAAGAACTTTTATTGAATAAACCTGATGTCTCTCTGACACAAACATACAATACAAATCCACAAGCACACACAACTTTACATGCACTCACAACTCCATAAGCACACTTACACAATTTTAAAGTAAAATCCTAAAATGTATACAATTAAATTACAATAATAAATGTACATAAAGTATGGTTCTGAAGGTTTTCATTCATCCAGGTCATGGTATATCAGTTTTATTGAGTTAGATCAACTGGACTTAAAGTTTAGTTCTTGGAGACGTTTCTCTAGTAATCCGACTGACTTTCTCAATTCAGAATGACTTGAACAAGAATCTTAGATCCCTAACACTTGGCTGTTAAATGCTGTTTGGGACATACCATAGTTCTTATTGCCAACAGATATTTGTACAAGTCATTCTGAATTGAGAGCCAGTCGGGTGACTAGCGAAATGTCTTCAAGAACTAAATTTCCAGTTGATCTAAACTGAATAGAATAGCTATATAGTGGTTGGCAAAAGTATTCGGCACCCTTGAATTTTTCCACATTTTTTCACATTACTGCCACAAACATGAATCAATTTTATTGGAATTCCACATGAAAGACCAATGCAAAGTGGTGTACACGTGAGAAGTGGAACGAAAATCATACATGATTCCAAACATTTTTAACAAATCAATAACTGCAAAGTGGGGTGTGCGTAATTATTCAGCCCCCTTTGGTCTGAGTGCAGTCAGTTGCCCATAGACATTGCCTTATGAGTGCTAATGACTAAAGTGCACCTGTGTGTAATCTAATGTCAGTACAAATACAACTGCTCTGTGATGACCTCAGGGGTTGTCTAAAAGAATCTTGGGAGCAACAACACCATGAAGTCCAAAGAACACACCAGACAGGTCAGGGATAAAGTTATTGAGAAATTTAAAATAGGCTTAGACTACAAAAATATTTCCAAAGCCTTGAACATCCCACGGAGCACTGTTCAAGCGATCATTCAGAAATGGAAGGCGTATGGCACAACTGTAAACTTACCAAGACAAGGCTGTCCACCTAAACTCACAGGCCGAACAAGGAGAGCCCTGATCAGAAATGCAGTCAAGAGGCCCATGGTGACTCTGGACAAGCTGCAGAGATCTACAGCTCAGGTGGGGGAATCTGTCCATAGGACAACTATTAGTTGTGCACTGCACAAAATTGCCCTTTATGGAAGCGTGGCAAGAAGAAAGCCATTGCTAACAGAAAAGCATAAGAAGTCCCGTTTGCAGTTTGCCACAAGCCATGTGACACAGCAAACATGTGGAAAAAGGTGTTCTGGTCAGATGAGACCAAAATGGAACTTTTTGGCCAAAATGCAAAACGCTATGTGCGGCGAAAAACTAACACTGCACATCACTCAGAACACACCATCCCCACTGTCAAATATGGTGGTGGCAGCATGCTCTGGGGGTGCTTCTCTTCAGCAGGGACGGGGAAGCTGGTCAGAATTGATGGGAAGATGGATGGAGCCAAATACAGGGCAATCTAAGAAGAAACCTCTGGAGTCAGAAAGACTTGAGACTGGGGCGGAGGTTCACCTTCCAGCAGGACAATAACCCTAAACATAAAGCCAGGGCAACAATGGAATGGTTTAAAACAAAACATATCCATGTGTTAGAATGGCCCATCAAAGGCCAGACTAAATCCAATTGAGAACTGTGGCAAATCTGAAACTGCTGTTCACAAACGCTGTCCATCTAATCTGACTGAGCTGGAGCTGTTTTGCAAAGAAGAATGGCAAGGATTTCAGTCTCTAGATGTGCAAAGCTGGTAGAGACATACCCTAAAGGACTGGCAGCTGTAATGCAAAAAGTTCTACAAAGTATTGACTCGGGGCTGAATAATTACGCACACCCCACTTTGCAGTTATTGATTTGTTAAAAATGTTTGGAATCATGTATTTTTCGTTCCACTTCTCACGTGTACACCACTTTGTATTGGTCTTTCACGTGGAAAACCAATAAAATTGATTCATGTTTGTGGCAGTAATGTGACAAAATGTGGAAAACTTCAAGGGGCCGAATACTTTTGCCAACCGCTGTTTGTAAAGTACAATGTATGGTTTAAGTATTTAGAATGTATGTCATTCAGTTTTAAACAGGGATTTCCATTGTGTGGTCCTCCAGGTGTTTGCAAACTACAACTCCCATTCCCAGATTAGACAAGTTAGGGTTGTTTACATTGGAGAAGCAACGTTTGCGTGGGGATATGATAACCTTATACAAATATATTAATGGGCCATACAATGAACTCTCTGGTGCATTGTTCACGAATAGGTCATATCAGAGGACCCGTGGACATCCTTTAAAGGGTATGTCCAGCAAAAAAGTATGTATGTTTCTAAATGATTAACTGAAGAACAGGAGGTAAATGCACTATCTCTTACCTCCCGTTCTTGAGTAAATCTTCCAGGAGAGGGGGAGACACTTACCCGCGGACCCGCCCAGTGCTGAAATCCCTGACGCCCACTTGCCCTTCGCACTATGTGCATGTGCGCACAGTGCAAAAGACTGGAGATACGTCGGAGGCATCTGGGATTTCAGTGCTGGAGCGGGTCCGCGGGTAAGTGTCTCCTCCTCTCCTGGAAGATTTGCTCAAGAACGGGAGGTAAGAGATAGTGTATTTACCTCCTGTTCTTCAGTTAATCATTTAGAAACATACATACTTTTTTGCTGGACATACCCTTTAAAGGATGTCTACGGGTCCTCTGATAGATGGACGGGAGGTAAGAGAGAGTGCATTTACCTCCTGTTCTTCAGTTAATCATTTAGAGATATACTTATTTTTTTGCTGGACATACCCCTTAAGGATGGAAGAAAAGATGTTTCATCTACAGGTTAGGAAAGGTTTCTTTACAGTGAGAACAGTGAAACTGTGGAACTGTCTTCCAGCAGATGTGGTAATAGCATGTTCATTGAATAGCTTTAACAATGGCCTGGATAAGTTTCTAAAACTAAAAATATTGAGAACTACTGGTATTAATACATTTACTGTAGATCTGGTTGATCCAGGGATACTTTCCGATTGCCGTTTGGAGTCTGGAAGGAATACCCCCCCACCCCCATTTTTAGCTGTTTTTTTTTTTTTTTGCCTTTCTCTGGATCAACTGTTAGGAAGGGTTGAAAAAAAGTGAATAGGTTGGATATCTTTATTCAATCTCAATTACAATGTTACTATTCCCTGCTGCCATCTTCTGTTGGTGAGAGTTGTAGTTTTTAAACATCTGCAGGGCCCCTCACAACCCAACCTACTTTCCGTTTCCATGGCAACCATACCTAAATCATCAAAAAAATTTAATTTTATGGTGTAAAATGCAAAAACATACCTCCTAGCACCACAAAGACACAGGTACACACACCTACTGATCAACTTAAAGGACAACTCCACCCTCATAAGAACATCTTTTAGAAAGAATGGCCTCTTTAAAATATGTTCATATATCATAGTTTGTCCTATGAATTCATTACTGTATGCCTGCTATGCTTCTGGATGCCTCATGGAAACTGAGCAATTTAGAAACCTGTACTGAGTCTGTACTGAGCCTAGGCATGCTCAGAAGAGGCAGACAGGGGATTAATATTCAGTCTTTGTCTGTGATGTCAACTGTGAAATCCATAACTGACAGTTGCTAACTGGAAGAACCAGGAAGCAGAAAAAACAGGAAACAGGACATTGTGCAGGATTTCAGGTTAGACTTATATACTGGATTTCACATTTCAAACTATTACCATTTAGGGTTTTGGGGGATGATTTACCTGTATGTAAGTTTTCATTTTGGGGCTGGACTTGCCCTTTAAAGGGGAAGTTCACTACAAATAATTACCGTATATACTCGAGTATAAGTCGATCTGAGTACCTATATTTACCTGAAAAATTTGTAAAAACTGATTGACTCGAGTATAAGTTGAGGGTAGAAATTATCACCACTACTGCCTTCTGATTCTGGACAGCAGTAGTCCCATACATGAATCCCATACAGTAATAGCCAAATCCAGTACCAGTAACCTCCAATTCTTTGGCACTCGAGATGTTTGGAAACTACAACTCCCAGCATGCTTTGTTGCTGGGAGTTTTTCTAAACATGTGGAGTGGCAAGGTTCAGTAAACTTTTAATTAAGCTTACCTTCATTTACAATTCTCCTGAACCCCATATAGTAAAGGGCCCTCTGACCCCCATATAGTAAAGGGAACTCTGACCCCCATATAGTAAAGGATTCTCTGACCCCAATAGTTAAAAATGTCACCTGAGAGTTGTAGTGTCAAGCTGTCCTTTGCACTGAACAAGCAGCTGTTTTTTGCCCCAAACTGAGGAGACCCATCAGATTTACAGCATCCAGTGACAGTGCTGAGTGAGTCCAGCAGCCAGAATACAGGAAGCAGGAAGTGTAAAGGCAGATCAGCTCCTGTAACTTTCTAAGCAGGTTAACACAGCGCCACCTACTGGTGTACTGTAATTGCAGAATTTGGATCTAAATTAGGACTTGACTTGAGTATAAGTCGAGGTTAGGTTTGCAGGCTAATTTTAAAGCCTGAAAAATTCGACTTATACTCGAGTATATACGGTATGATATAAAAAAAGCATCAATAAATCCAATATATATATTTATTTATAATGTATATTGGAAATAATTTATAATGAATGATGTAACAAGCAGGTAGAGTAACATCTAGTGGCTATTTTTATTACATGTAGCCCATACACAATATGTTTTGTGCCTCTTGGACCCTTTCTCATGTCACAGGTACACACACCTACTGATTAACCCTCACAACCCAACTAACTTTTTGTTTCCATGGCATCCATGCCAAATGTATCAATTGGTTTTATGGTCTGAAATGAAAAAAAATACCCTTTAATACCACACAGACACAGGTACTCACACCTACTGATACACCTTCTCAACCCAACCTACCTTCTGTTTCCATGACAATCATACCAAATTCATCAATAAAGTTAGTTTTATGGTCTGAAATGCAAAAACATACCCCTAACACCACACAGATGCTAAACACACACACCTAAATACACACAGATAATCCACTGCTAGGTTTGTGGCAATGTGAGTTACCCCGATCTATGCATCTATCCAGAATGCTTCAATTAAATTTAATATAAAATGTAATGAATGAAGTAACAAGCAGGCAGAGTAACTGCTAGTGACAACGTAAATCCATGTAGCTTATATACAACAGGTTTCGGGGCTTATAGACCCTTTCTCAATTGAGGTACATGGTAAACACACCTACTGATACACCCTTGCAACACAACCTACCTTCTGTTTCCATGGCAACCATCCCAAAATTTTCAATAAAGTTAGTTTAATGGTCTGAAATGCAAAAACATACCCCCCAACACCACACAGACACAGGTACAGACATCTTAAGGTATACTCTCGCAACCCATCCTACCTTTCTTTTCCCATGGCAACCATACACACAATAATAATATAATGTATGTTTTAATCAGAATGGACTATAAAATATTTGTCCTATTTCATTGAGTTTTGCAGACACATACATTCCCTTCCCAATGCAGCATTTTGTTTCTACACTTTTTTTTTAATTGACACATGCTGGCTAGGAACTAAACTTTCTTTTTTGTATGAAAGGCAAAAGGAAGAATGGTTTCAAACACACTGTACACTGCAAAAGCTCTTTCTGAGCCTTACAGTGGCAGCTTCTCTATGCTTTTACATGATTGGCTGTCAGCTTTTAGATCTAAAGGGGCAAAAGAGGCTGTAGGAGAATAGGAGCATTTGTATTCCTAAAAACACTTCCATTACCACAGTGAGATGAATTATGTGATCTGACCCCTAGTATTTAGTAGTTAATTAAATATATCAACCAACAGTCACTTTAAATAGAGAGTGAGATGTTCTAGTTCTCTGTCTATTAGGGCAATGATGTCTGGTGACCTTAGTTTCTTTAAAATATATCTTACAAATTACCAAGTGAAGATTAAAGCATATGCTTTGCTAAGGGTTTTCTTGTTTATTCTTAGTAATGGGACACCTGGTACAATGTATTTTTGTCCTGATATTTATTTTTCTCTTTTGTCTTTTACTGATAAGCAATATATCTAAGAGAATAATTTCAGACCATATACAAGATAAAGTGGGTCTGATAGCTACTTTTGTAAAGAGCACCATTCATTATTTGCCTTGAGATGCCATTTTAATAGGACTTTGAACATTCATTACAGCCCTCTCTTGCAATATGTTCTGTTGAACAGAAGTAACTCCTGTGGGAATATCTGCTGCATTTTTCATGGAAATTGCTGTGACATTTGTCAGATAATGAAAGCTATATATGGAGTTCATTGTGAATTCTATTCACGTGACAGTAAAGATTCCAAATTTCAGACCTCCTTGGGGACCGAACCCTTTGTCAGTAGAAAAATTAGATGTCAACAAGGTGAAAAGCTGCATGCTGCATTTGTACATTAAACTTGGCAGCGTTATTAAGAGAAAACGAGGCACTATCAACTTTCTGTTTCTCTGCACCAAAAACGAAGGCCACTACATTATCTCTTCCCAGTTGCATTAACTATTTGAAAGCTTGAATAATACTATATCTGTTTTCTTAACAGCACCACTGCTTTAAAAAAGAGTTTTGATGTTGATTGTGTAATACAGATTTTTATGGACAGTATAGTATAGGGTGGTGATCAACTCAAGCTCACACACAACTCTGCAGGCCTTATTTCTGAGCACACAAATTATTTAAGAGGGAACGTTGGTGGTTATGTCCTTTCTCTTTGCAGGGGAAAGTTCTATATTCAAATTACCCCTTTATTGTTAAAGTGAGTCATGTAGAAACAAGTGTTCCTGAGGCCAAAGAAGTTTACTAAGAAGAAATGCCTGAGGTACCTCCCAGGCCTCCAATCCCTTCTGGCCACCTCTCTGCCAGATAGACAATACCAAGAAATGAAAATAATAGGGCTGTCCAGTCACTTGTATTTTACAAGGGGTAATCCCTCTTTATTGCAGTTACACCAACACACAACGTTTCGGCCGCTAGGCAAAGAAGTTTACTGTTGGGAATAACCATAAATTTGGCCCTCTTTGCTAAAGTATAGGAAGTTGACCGTAGCCAAAGGTAATGTATCAGTCCCAAACATTCTCCCTCTATATACTTTATAGACAGAGTATGCTCAGGACTGGGTGTAGCCTAATCTTTGAAAAATGACAGACAGAATCTCACAAATTCTCTCTGTCATATTTTAAAGATTGTTCTTTGAAGTGTGATAGATGTACCAATGGTAGAGGTTTTCAGTGGGAGCTTTATTTAAGTCTACTTGTAGCCAATTGTGTGATGCAACATAAAAGCATGTCTAGTACGTATCTTTCTATGTAACCTGCAGTTGCCACTTCCTACATGTAGCTGGCCTTCTATTTTTTCCTTATTTTTCTACTTTTGTACATGGCTGTAGGGGAGGAATACAGTGGCAACACAAAAAACTACTGTGTTTATGTCTATTATAGTACCTGGAATAAAACAGCTTGGCTGACTGCTGTTCCCCAAGCCACCTCCTCTGTGCATGTGTGGGAGAGAGAGGATCAGAACTTTATAGTAGATTTTAGGTTAGTGATTGTTCTTTAAAGGGAAACAATACCCACCTTTTTTAAACTTTAATGTGAAAGCCTTTTCTCCCCAGTACACCCATGCATTGCAAGATACTATTCCAGTAAATTGTAACATAGTACTATGCACTATGTATTTTCTATACAGATATCTCCACACTAATTTGAAGCCCTTGCAGTTTATTTTCCAGCAAGTGGCACAAAGAAAAGCCTACTAGGATTAATGCCGAATACTAAAGGCTTACTGAATTTTTTTATTTCAATCTCTTCCTAGGATAATATAAAGTTATTTTTACATGTTCAGACTTTATATGTATTAGCTCTGGTGGACAGAGCACATGATGTTGCAGGTTAAAATTCCCAGACTTTTTTACTAAAATTTCAATATTCGGTTACTTGCTGGCTAAAAATTAAACTTCAAAAATTACTTTTCTTTTTTGTATTAAACTATGATAAGCAAAGGTATCTGTCATTATAAGGAGCAGGAATGTTAAAGGGCATGTCCACCCTAAAAATAATTTTTTAATATATGGTAGATAACCCCTGACCACCCCCAACTGCCATTTTATTTCTTTAAAACAATGATTAGAACTCTTGCGGTGCACTGATCCGGCTTGACAGAACTTGCAAGCAAGGGGCCAGACCAGCAGCTGCGTCTGTGAATGTGAGATGCAGGGTTGGGCATGGGGTATCTACTATATAGTAAAAGGATTTTACGCTAGGTGGAATGTCAAGCAAGGATGGATCCGGATGGTAAGAAGGGAGTAGGGGTGAAGGGCTCCCCTGTGCATGTCACTGTCGTTCTTGAGATTAAGGAAGTAGAAGGAGCCGGATGACTCACAGACAGCTCCTACTCTTCACTTTTTGGAACTTTGGACAGACACTACAGGAGAATCATAAGGAGCAGAGATGTAAGGTAAAGATTTTTTTTAAACTTCACAGTGGGGCCAGTTGTGGGTTTAATTTTAGTTTTGGGGGTGGACATGCCCTTTAAAATATGTTTGCATACACACTTCGCTGAAATTTGTGTCAGAGGCAGGATTTCTAAGATGTAATATAATTGGATGGTAGCTTCTGGGGGTTGAGGCTGCAGCTTCCTTGTGTTACTTTAAAGGGCATATTTGACACACAAATTTTTATATGTAAAATATTTACCCTTCAAACATGGTTTTTGCAGTACTTTTCTCTCCGTTACGCCAAGTTCAGATATCTTACCTTCAATTCCTCTGATCCTTTGCTGCACTACCTCATTGCAGCCATCAGTCAAGGTCATGATGGTGACATCATGTCCAGTGTATTTCAATGGCTGCACTGCTAATCTATTTTGTGGGTGCGTAAACTCTCTTGAAAAGCTGTAATGGAGGTAGCAGAGAGCGGTAAAAGATTGGAGGAATTCAAGGTAAGATACCTGGACTGAGGAGCTTTGGGGGGAAAAGGTAAATATTGAGAAAATGCATTTTGGGGGTGATTATCTGCAAAAGGGTTGTGTAGGGGGTAAATATACCCTTTAAAGTAACACTTTGATGCTTTAGATGGTAAAAACAAAGAGGAAAAATGTATTTTTGAAAATTATGACCGTTTTAGAAAAAAGGTTAGGAATTGGGCTGTAGATTGTGTGTAAAATAATGCAGATCATTATCAATATCAATAATCAAAATTTGTAATTTTTGTTAAAAGCTCCTAATTTTCACTTCAGGGTACTTTTGCACTTGCTTTATATTCAACTTAATAGTAGTATTGTGATAAGCTATGTAATTGGGTCAGTGCGAGTATTTCAGTGCTGTGTAAAGTTTATTTTTTATTGACTCAATTCATAATTTTTTTAAACCAGTCCTGTTATTTTCATTTATACTTATCTTACACAATAGGGGTTTCATGGTAACTGAGGCATAATACACGTGCTTGTATGGATAGAAAAATTCATAATTATGTAAAACATTTATATATACTGGTAATAGTTGTACATATTTTTTGTTTGTAGGAACTAAGAAATGCACATAGTGAGCTACTTATGGGGATCCGTCGAGAAGAAGAAATGGAAATGTCTGATGATGACAGCAATGACATACCAAACAAAAGAGTCAGAGTGGATGAATCAGGTAATACATGTCAGACTCCACATACCATATCCATTGGATATATTGTAATGAGATTATCTGTTTATTATGGATGATCTGAAACATTTATATAATACTTCACCATTACGTTTGATCTAATCCTCTAATTTGCCATTACAATTGTTTTATAGGATAGCTAATTTTTAAATGATCAACTTTTATACATACATCAGAATATCTACACATATTCTAATAGTGTGCACGTAATAAATGTTAATTAGTTTATAGTTAGTACATTTGTTTGTTCCTTCCTAAATATCATTGGACATATTTAAGCAAAGGTACATGACATTCTTTCTGATACAGTCTTAGGCCTCCAATAAATTGGACGACAAACGACCCCCGGGCGCAGGGCACACGTGTGGCGAGTGCCTGTTTCGGGCGCTAATAGCACTTGTGTATGTGTTCTGACAGTAGTCATTCGTTGATCCGCCATGTCTACTAACATTTACCTTACTCTTTATTAAGTTTAAATTGCAATGATTAAATACTTTAATAAAGGACTAGTCCAGGACTAACCTGGCAAATTAAAACTGTATGTGCTGTAGCTCCTCAACCAAATGATATTGTGAGGTAGGAATAATGAATCCTACCTCCCCGACCCAGGTACTTTTCATTTTTAAATAGTTACATTTTAGAGTGTATTTATCCTTTAATAAATATCAAGCTTGTAACTATCAGTGGACCAGACCCTGCAGCTGCAGGCAGGGCTGGAATTCCCACAAGCCTGGTGCCTTTATAGCCCTCCTGGCACTGTCAGCAGATCAGATCCTTTACTTCCTGCAGCACTAAGCAGAGATTGAATTACACTACCAGGGTCACTGCATGTTAGGAAGGGGAGGGGGAGTGCAGCAAATTCATGCTGGGTATGATCTCTCTGCCTGGAACACACTTGGAGGAGGTTAGTGACTGTGTTAGAGGGCGGTTAAAGGATATCTATACACTAAAAATTAACTAATTATAAATGTAAAGTACCTGGGGCGGGGAGATAGGATTGATTATTCCTACCTTACAATATAATTTCATTGAGGGGCTACAACACATACAGTTTTTGTTTGCCAGGTTAGTCCTGGACTAATTCTGTATTAAAGATAGTGCTGAAGCAAGGCGGAAGACTGGCAGAGTCAGTTTTCTTTGGGCTGGTGCTCCTCACAGAAACAAAATTGGGAGTTAGGAATTACCAGTCCTATATCCCTGTCCCATGTACTTTTCAGTTAAACTGTTTTTCAAAAAAATCTTTATACACACGATAGTTCTCTTTTAAAGGAACACTAAACCCCGAAAATTAACTATGTCCCATTCGTTTCTATTATTCACAGGGAGGTGAGAATAAGCATTCTCACCTCCCTGTGAATAATAGAAACGAACGGGACATAGTTATTTTGGGGGCTTAAGGGGGGTTTACAGGTCCTTTAACTGTAATGTATCTAGCTTTCATCTCGATATGTAACTTGTCTACGTGTTTGATTTCTCTGTCCATCTAGCTCTCTCTCTGTCTTTGTCTCTCTCCCCATTGTGTCTCTTTTCTGTCTCTATCTCTCCCTGTCTCCTTGCCTATTTGTCTCTCTCCATCTATCTGTCTTTCTTTTCTATCTCTCTTATCTTTCTCTCTATCTGTGGTGGCACACAACTATTTCTAATATGTGTCCCTAGAAATGTGTAAAGAATGTGTGGCACAAAAGTCCTGGAGTATCTTTGTGTCTCACCTTTAATATAGCAGTCATTGTGGGCAAACTTATATGTACCAGTCACACTCACTGTGGGCAACCTTGTATGTACCAGTCTCTGTAGGAAAGCTTACATATACAAGTCACACTCATTGTGGGCCTCCTTGTATGTACCAGTCACTGTAGTAAAGCTTACATATATAAGTCACACTCACTGTGGGCAAACTTGTATGTACCAGTTTCTGTGGGCAAACCTGTATGTACCAGTCACACTCACTGGGCAAACTTGTATGTACCAGTCACACTCACTGGGCAAACGTGTATGTACCAGTCACGCTGGGTAAACGTGTATTTACTAGTCAATGTGGACCAACTTGTATGTACCAGTCACTGTGGGCAAGCTTGTACTGTATGTATACTGTATGTAACAGTACCTCCGAACAGAGACTGGTACATATAAGTTTGCCCACAGTGACTGCACTGTGGGCAAACTTATATGTACCAGTCTCTGTTCAAAGGTACTCTGTTTGGCACATATATTATCACCCTCCGTGTTGCATATTGATTTCAGCTTTCCATTTTCCCAGCCACTGCTTGGGAAGCCCTCCAGTTTACCAGCCAGTGTTAAGTAAGCCCTCCTGGTGACCAGCCTCCTTTAAGTTAGCCCTCCAGTTTAATAGCCATGGTGTAGTCAGTCCTCCAGTTCACCAGACAGTGTTAGCCAACCACATCCACCTTCACAAGCCATACCCACTTTTTTGCTGGAGCACAGTACAAGCAGTAAGGTGTGTACAGTATGTAGAGAAATAAACAAGGGAGCAATAATACTGTGTTTAAAGTTTATTTGTGTTTTAAGGGAACTGAATGTGGCATTGCCTTTTTAAATGGAGTTGATTGGTTGATGATTATAACATTTTGAACAAAGGGGGCTCCAAAACTCACCATTTGCCTAGGGCTCTATTTGCCCTTAATCCAGCTCTGGTTGCATAGGGATCCATCTTATTTTCTGATAAAGCCTCCTTCCAGAAAACCACTGTAGATGAAGCAGGAAGAGGAGTTCAATCCTAGTTTTGCTGGGAAGCCCAGCGGTTCCTAGTAATGCCACTGATTATTCTGTTAAAATGTCTGTCATATGTCTTATGTTTTGTTTATTTTGTCAGTGACAAATATATATTGGCAATATCCGTTAGTGCATCAGAATCCTATCAAGTAGTTATTTGCTTTGTTCTGAAAAGCAGACACCAACATGGTAAATACTTAAGTATAATAAAAAGTTATGGTGGGAGGTGTCATAAATTTATTTTTTATGGCCCAACTCCACTGTCTTGAAAATAATATTGTGCAAGTCCTCAGCTTTCCTTGTACAATCTGTGGAAATGCTTACATTTACTAAATTTAGCTTAGCAGAATGTATTCTACAGCGGGCTAAAAAAATGTTTATATATTTTCTATTCAAAAGTCAAATCAAAGTGCAGCTGTTAGTAGAATGCCTCATGTTCTTTAAAATTCAATTTGTCAATAGCTATAATGTTTATATATTAAACTTTTGAAAGCTGCATTGAGTATTCTGTTTGACTTGTACACACAAGAACCCAAGGGAAAGTAACTAGAACAAAAAAACAAGGAAAAGTTCATTTCAATGTTGTTTGTTACCGAAGCTAATTCAAAGTTTTTATTACAATAGAGATTGTGGGGTTGGTAAAAACCGAGAGCTGATACTAATTTAAAGATGTGTGCTTTCTACCATATCATGTACAGTGAGTGAGAATCTCCTCACAGAATGTTTCAAAAGGAAAAGCAACAAAATTTGTAAAATATTTTAGTATATAAATATGCATAAATATATATTTTCCAAATTACATATATATATATATATATATACTTGATGCATTTGTTTCCAACAGCAATGCAATACAGCAAAGAACATTCTTCCTGGGGCCATTTGCTGACCCATAGAAGACAATTTAGATAACACTAGTTAAGAGGTCAAGCAGCAGGATGAATAGAATAGGGAGAATTCTATCAATTGTTAAATCATGAATTAGGTACAGTTGTCCATACACCATTTTTTGGTTGTTGTTTTTTTTAACATTTAGTAGTCCTTTAATAAAAGGGCAATTATAGTAAGAATTTTTGTATCCTGTCATCCTAAACTCCAGAGTACATTTAGTTTCTTTAAATTCTTTATAGTCCCCGAATTATAAGCCTTTGAATATGCTGTGATTTGTAGGAGCTGCTACACCTCATCTGTCACTCAAAGGCACACACCCACACAATCCAAAGCTTCCCTGCAGTACTGTCACATACTCCTTCACCCACACTGTAAGTACCATGTGCAAAACAGTCAAATGCTGTAGTGCTAAACACAATCAATAAACCATTAACCCAAGCAATATGAGCATAACACACTATAAAACAGCCCCTCCCCCCAAAAAAAATCTTATATACTATGAATCAGGATAACAAGCAGTGTCATTGTGTTTGTAAAGGTCTCTCACTACAGCTGCTGCTACACGGACTCTGTCCTCAGTGATTCTGATCTCAGCTAAGCAGGGGGAGAGATATGAACTTTAGGTACAAAAACAACAATTAGCAAACTTAGAGAACAGGCAGAGTTCAGTAACTTACTTGTAAAAATTCTCAGCACCACTTGTCCTCCTCTCTCCTCCTCTGCCCCACCCTTCAGCACACTGCTACTTTGCTTGCTTGCAGTCTGCAAGTCTTGCTCTGGATGGGAGAGGTCAACAGGATGCCAGCACTTCATTTAAAGTCCTTTCAACTGAGCATGCCCAGACTTTTAATACAGCCCTTTACTGCTTGAGGGGGACTAGACAGAGAGGGGAGGGGGACTACACAGCTTGGTACAAACTTCTGCCAGTGTGAAGAAACAAAGCCACACAGCAACATGAAAATAAGGCAGCTTATGCTAAGTGATCTGTACATTGTATATAGACTGTTTTTTTTTTTTTTTACTATAGTTGCCCTTTAATAGATTGAGAGGAATGGAAGTTTACATGTTGTGGGGGAATGTATATATAACAGACAATGTGTGAAAGGAATTGCATTGCATTATTGTAAAGGTGACCCCTTTAAAGGCCAACAATTAAAAAATGTAAAATGCAAATATTCAGGCAGTAAGGCCCCAAGGCATCAGGCAATTGTCATGTAATTATATTTGTATACTGTATTTTATGATGACTGTTGGATTGTTTTGAAGAGTTTTAAAACCCCAGAGACAATACATTTATTATTATGTTTCCACACTCAAAGGTTTAATGTTGTAGAGTCACTACATATTAGCATTGAAATTAGTTTTTCCCTTAAGATATTAGACAAGTGTCTTAAATCAAAATTTCCCTAACAATCAGCTATTTTTCACAGCAATCGCCAATTTTAAGAAAATAAATTTGATATTAGCTCTCACCTAATTCAAATGATCATTACTCTAAATATTTTATTTATAATTGTAACCTGCCCTTCTCTAAGGATACATTAAAGCAATATGCTTATAAAATAATTATTACGTAATAGGCTTATCATCCACAATACAATATATACATTTTTTTTTTACTACATTAGCATAGGAGACTATGGGGCATATTTATAAAGTATTGTTAAGTTTTCGCCACCAATTTTGACAGCGGGGAAAACTCGCAGCATACTGTACATTACGGTGAAGATGTTTTTGTTATTCATTGTTTATTCGTATTCATTTAGCAATGAAAAGTGATTTTGGCATTCATTTAAGCCTCACATCTGAGAAAGCGATACATTAGTGGTCAAATTTGTATCCTGGAAATAAGTTCTATTACTCACTAGAAGGTGTCAGTACTATTCCCTATAGAAATAAGTGTCATAGGGGGTGTTACACAGCAGATCAAAGCTGCACATTTGCCCACTAGAAGCTGGCAGCAATCATATTGCAGCCTCTGTTACATACAGATCATGTTATTGCAGATTCGCAAAACAAGTTTTTAAGTCTGAATTGTTTTTTTTAAAGAAAACTCTTTTTCCCTCCACGCATTCTTTTGATTTTCATGTAAAAATCAAAAGCAATCTATGCAATTTATTTTCTATCAAGCAATGAGAAGAATATAAAACAAAAAAATCCAAATTTAGAGTCTTGGGATTTTAAACTGTAACCTCATGGGCTTTAACTTTCTGAAAATATAGCATTTGCGTGATATGCCACAAAAGCTAATACTAATAATTTAGAAAATCTATTTTGCTAGGAACAGCAAAAAAAAAAAAAAAAACTGTAGTAAAATCAACTGACTTTTTTTGTAACAGGCAGCTGTCAAAGTCTTATCAGGGACTTGTGTGAGGGTGGAGACATCTGTATAGAAAATATGTGCATAGAGACATTGAAGGGGTCATATTTAAAGGTTTTGTTTTAATAGAAATGGGGAATGTTTTTACACATTGTAGGGCCAGGGGGAATGGGCTGTACTATGCAAAAGGGGCAGGTGATTGAAAGTTGTTTACTACCTGGCTGAAAAGAAGGGAAAGGGGGCCTGAAAATGTAAAGAAAAAGCATTCGGTTAATGCTAATTAATCCTTATTGCTGTGTACTTCGCTTAATTGGAAAATGATTAAGCACAGTTTACATGCCTTTAAAAAAATAAATGGGGAGATTCAATAAAAGTTCTTATCGTTTAAAGTGGTGCTAATTTTGCCCCAACCAATCAGATCTTCTTTAACATTTGAAAGCTAACATTTGATTGGTTGTGGCAAAATTAGCACCATTTTTAACGATAAGAACTTTTATTGAATAACCCTGTAAGTGTTTACTGTTCAATGAAGTAAGTCAAGTGTGCTTTGAGTTCTCTTTTAAATTTGGTTTTAAACACACTAAGAAATACTTTGGTTTTGTAGGACACTGAATGTGAGCAGCCAGCTTATTTGTAGCTAAGGCTTGCCATATTCTATAAATCTTATATTTTAAAATCTTTTGGCAGCTCTTTAAATTGGCACTATCCCACTTAAAGGACAACTATACTGTAAAAATTTACTTTTTAAAAATGGAAAGCACCTGGGGCAAGGAGATAGGATTGATTATTCCCACCTCCCAATATTGTTTTGTTGAGAAGCTACAGCACTTAGTTTTCATCTGCCAGGTTATGGCCCTGGGCCATTCTATATTAACGGTATAGTCCCCCCTAAACATTGATTTTAATATGCTGCTCCCCCATGTCTCCCAGCCCCAACCGCATAAATATTTTTTCAGAAAGCCCCCCAACCTTACTTACTCTCCCCTCGTTCCTCCGCCGCACTGCCGGCCCTCTGCTTGCGAGAATGCAGCGAGAGGGGGCGGGACCGGCAGTCGCGTCTGTGATTGGCTGAGCGGCGCCAATCACGACCGGCTGCCGGTCATTCAGTGCAGCGGAGAAAGCGGAGAGGTAATATAAAGTTTGGGGAGCTTTTTGAAAAAAAAAATATGCGGTGGACATGGGGAGCAGCATATTATGGGGGTTTCGTTAGGGGAGGGATAGTAGAACGGGAGGGGGAGGGAGGGGGGAGAAGGGCTGCAGTGCGCATGCAAATATCTACCGGAGCAAGATGCAGGCAGAGCCCTGCTATCCCCTGGTGGTTAGTTTTGGGACTTTGGGGGGGGGGTTTACAGGAGAACCCTATGGAGCTGGGATGTGAGTAAGGATTAAACTACACTACATGGTGGGGCCAGTAGTTGGGGGGATTATAGTTTTGGGGGTGGACATGCCCTTTAAAGATAGTGCTGGAGCATTGAGTAAGACTGGCAGAAGCAATTTTTTTTTATCCTGCTGCTCCTCATAGAAAGAATATTGGGAGGTAAAAACCACCAATTGTGCCCCCCCCCCTGCCTCAGGTACTTTTTTTGAAAAAACTTAATATGCACTATAGTTTCCCTTTAACTGGCACATTGCAAAAGCATGAATTTATTTATTTTTTTTTATAAAAAGGGTTGTTTTAAAATACCAACCTGTTGGAACATTATGATAGACGAGTCTGCACTGTGTGTATTTTAATACAAGTCTAACAGTTCAGAAGCCAAAAACATACACGTGCCCTCTGCACCTCCCTCCTACCCAGGGTCCAAGCATGCATTACTGTAATAATTATCCATTAGAGTGTCTGGAAAGTTTGAAGATGTTTCGCTAGGCATGCGACTGGCATTCTCAATTAAAAGGTATCTCCACTGATAAAAGTGACCTGGGTTGTAAGAATAGATATGTGTAATGTGGAAATGTACCTGCAGTATCCTGTGTGTTTGAGCAGTAGTTTAGAAGAAATCCAATGAGTCTCTCCGTGAACGCTGTGGATGGTGCTGACCCGCCCACTTTCAGTGACTGCCTGCCTGGAAAATGTCTGACGCGTGTTTTCCTTTAGTGCATGCACAGAACTTGTGAGGATGTTTTGGGACTGCTGTCTGTGTGATCCGACTGGCTGGTCGATTCTACACACACACATACACGCGCGTGTACACACACTTCAAGCTACGGAGTTCACTGATTAATGGAGGAATAATCACATGACCATCACAGCAGCTTGCTGACTTCACTAATTAATAGAGGAGTAATCAGGTACTACCCTTTTCTCTCTCCCACCCCCTCCGATACCAGATTGCCTCATATTCCCAGCATCCCCTATGAAATTAATCTTAGATCACTTTTTCAACCACCCCTCTCAGAGTTAGACACAAAAAAATCTTTATTAAAAACACAAGTTCCCCTGCCTTTGTTACAGTATTGTGGGATTTGGGTTTTAACTTTTCCTCCCCTGTGTCTCTCTGCATGATCAGCTGTAAACATGAACTTAGAGAGTCAGGGAGGAAAGGATTTCTTTACTGCAGCCAAGTGGGTGTGTCTGCTACCATGATAATGCACATTGAGTGACAGCACTCCCAGCACAGCGGTAGACACACCCCCAGGAACCAGCACAACTTTCCCATGCTGCTGCAAGCAAACAAAAGGGAATTCTGGGGGGGGGGGGAATGGGGGGAGGGTGGGGGGATGGTGTACTTTAGAATAAACCCCAAAAAAATGCTCTTTCCTCAGTGGAGATACCCTTTAAGAATGGTGTTTAATAAAACCTCTCATCTAAAATGCAATCGCACCTAACATTCAGGAGGTCCCTGACACCATGCTGTTAAATGCTGATTTAAGCATTTGCAGTCAGATGACTAGCAAATTGTCTTCAAGAACTAAATTTCAAGCCCAGTTGATCTAACCAAACGTAAACCATGAGCTGGATGAATAAGAACTTTGAGGGCTAGGCCACACTGTCGCGTTTTTTTTTTTGCGCTTGCTTTTGCATTTTTTAAAATATCATTGAAAACGCGACAACGCACCGAAAATGCGCTTTTTTGGGTGCATTGCGATTGCGATTTGCAGTCAGCATTTTAAATCGCATGCGTTTTTCAATACTTAATGAAAAAACGCAACAAAATCGCACATGAAATCGCATGCAATTCCGTTTGCGTTGCAGTGTGACCGTGCCCTTAGACCCATTATTATAATACTTCTACTCCCCTGCTTCCTTTTCGCTTCTAGTGATCTAAATGTGTACTGAATTTGCTTGAATATGCCTATATAAGATATAAGCTCTTCTTACTATACTTGATAGAACCCATTTCTTGATAAAATTGTAAATATACATGTATTCATCCTGCAGTGGAGTGTGCTTGAACTGTAAACTCTACTATTGGTCTTTAATGTGTTTTCATGCTTCATTGGTTTTTCCTTCATATAATTGTTAATAACTCGAGCACTCTTCATAATTTATTCTGTTTTATGTTTATATTGGGGTTTTTTTTAAATCCAAGTTCATGAGATTTTATAAACATAATAGCAAACCATGAACAGATTTAGTTAAATAATGCACTGTTAACCTGTATGGGTAGGTTATCCTGTTTAAATACTATTCCCAAGAATCACAGATCTAAATCTACAATATTGAAGTGGACTACATCTGCACACAGCACAGGTTTTTCTTTTGTTTTTTTTAAACAGACGTCCAGTGAACCACAGCAAGTTCTTTTTAAAGGGTATCTTTGATTCAAAAAATTGCTTCCAAAAGTGGTAGAGCAAGAGCCCTCAATTTTAACACCTTTTTCAGTTTAGAAAAGAGGAGCTCTAGAAGCCGAGAAATCTTTGTTTAAAATTACAACATTTACTGTGATAGACCTGTCACTCACACCAGAAATTATAATATGAGCGCCCCTCCATCTGATCTTCTGGCATAAATGTAACTTTTTTTGGCTGCTTGCCAACACACTTTCTGCTTTTAGTAAGAAAATCAGCTTTCAGCAGAGAAAGCAATAAGAGCATGGTTACATAAGTGAAATGCCAGTGACACTAGAAGGAGGCGCATGTGTTTTAAAGGGGTGTGTGTGACATAAGTTAGTTGAGGAGAAGTTATTTCTTTATATTGGTGGCAATGAAAGTAAGTATTACATTTGTACAGTGTGGAAATTGAAGTGTACTGTATGTTTATGCAAAGTGGAATCTTTGAATAAATTGTCCCTTTATATCATTCCCTGAAACATGAATATTCTGACTGGTTCAAGACAGGTGTCAAGGAGGCCATTTATGTGAAAATTAAGATACCAAGCCTAGACTATGTTGCTAAAATCTTCCGCTTTTTCCTTCGCAATATAGCGAAAATCCTCAGGTTCTTTCTCTCCCGACCACCACTATGCTTATGCATGCTCTTATCCTTTCAAGCCTGGACTACTGTAACCTGCTACTTACTGGTCTTCCTGCTTCCCACCTCTCTCCCCTTCAGCCCATACTAAACTCTGCTACACAAATTCTTTTGCTCTCTAATAAACAGGATCCTAAATATCCTCGGTACTGGAAAACAACCTGGCTCCTCGTTTAACAGCGCAATGTATCTAAAATTCTTCTCCTAACATTTAAATCCCTTCGCTTTGCTGCATCTCCTTATATTTCCTTTCTAGTGTCCCTATATGTTCCCACCCGCATCCTTCGATCATCACAGAACCAGCTACTGTTCAGACCCCCCCACTCATACTGCTTCCTCTCGCCTTAAACCTTTCTCTCTTGTGGCTCCCATCCTATGGAATTCTATTCCCCTCTCTCTATGTCAAGAAAACCTCAATTAGCAGGTTTAAATCTATCCTTACATCCTACCTATCTGGTAACCAGCACAGTATATGATTGTTTTATTTACACTGCATACGTCTCACTCCTGCACTTGTACCCTTTCTTTTGTATCTGTATGTTACCCTCCTAATTAGATTAAAAGCTCTACAGGGCAGAGAGCTCCTTCCCTCTTGTGGCAAGGCTCTAGCAGTTCTATTTATATATGTATGTACTGAACTATTTATGTGTTTGCCCCCCTTGTACGACTTTTTTGTGTTTTGTTATTTTACAGGGCTGCGTCCCCAAGTGCCGCTTTATACATAAACTATACATACATACATTCATACATTTTCTGTGCTAGTGAGTCTCATAAAATAAGACTTCATCCAGAGTCCAGTCAGTAGCATTGTTCAGACAAACAGAATGCATTTTCTCTTCTAAACAGCTGTTCCTTATAATAAAACAATTGCATTGCACGGAAGAATACTGAATTGTGACATGAAAATAATAAGTAACTAAATAGCTGCATAAAGAGATGTATTCTTCTGATATTACACTACTATTTCCTATGTTCATTCCCACAAGATAATTTAAACATGTAATGTTGCTGGTGCTTGTTTTATGGCCTTTTGCACTTAGCTGTTCAATTTTCAACTTATATTTGCGACTGTGCCATTCATTTGGGAGAAGTCATTTTCATCCCTGCATACTTATTGATTTTCTCGCAAATATCTCCTATCAGTTATGGTAATAAAAATGTCATTTTAAATTGAAAACAGTCCAAATGGAGCGTCCCTAAAAAATGACTTAAGTGCCATTCAATGCTGCTAAAGCAGTCCTATTCTAGTCTTTCCAACACACTTTTTCATCCGAAAATTTTCAAACCGTTTCAGTTGATACATTTCTTGTTCAGCTTATGACCATGTAAAAGCTTTTATACAAAGGAGAGACTGGCTTTCCACACACATTTCTTTTTATTTGAATTTTTAAGGGTGTTTTCATTATTTTCATTTACTGTTTGTTTGTAAATAAACAAAATCCTATTGGAAGCAGTACATGGGAAAATATTTATTAGGATAAATACATATATAAATGTATTGATTGAAATCATTTCAAAAGTCAAGTATTAGTTTATTTAGTTCTTTTTACCATGACTTTTTGGTAGTGTTAATGAGATGCTTGTGTTAATGAAGTGCTTATGCCTATTTGCATTTATAGGAGAACAAAGCTTAAATATAAAACTTAAACACACAATAAAGGACAACCTTCTTGTATTTTATGAAACCTTGATCCCTAAAATTTTTGACAAGGCATCAACATCATTTTGTTTAAAAAAGTGTTAAAATGTAAGATATAGCCTATCAAAACATTCATTCTACTTAATCACTTGTTTACTTTATTATTAAAAAAAATATAGTATTCTTTTGATAGTAGAAAAATTACATTTTGGGGGAAAAAATGAATTTTTTTGCCATGATTTTTTTTAGTCACCTTTATTATAATTATCTGGCATCCAGTTTGGTTATTACTCTGATATGCTATTTTAAAGTTTTAAAGGGCATGGCCACCCTTTTAAACATTTTTTGATATATTGTAGGGCTTTGTCCCCCAGCCCCAACCACATTGTTATCTCCAGAAACTCCCCCGATCTTTACTTACCTTCCCTCTATCCTCCGCCGCACTGTCCCGGCCCTCTGTCCCCCCCACTGTCCCGGAAACTGCAAGCGGGGGGCTGGACCGGCAGCCAATCACAGACGCGGCTGCCGGAAGTTCAGAACGGCGGAGGAAAGAGGGAAGGTAAGTAGAGATTGGGGGAGTTTCTGGAGATCATAATAATGCGGTTGGGGCTGTAGGAGGAAGCCTTAAAATATTACATTGGGTTTTGTGCTAGAGGGAGGGAGACCAAAATGGGTGGGAGAGGGAGGGGGGGGGGGGGGCTGCAGTGCACATGGCAAAATTCTCCTGGAGGGGAGACAAGAGACAGAGTCGTATATGGACTCTGCTAGGCTCCTGGTGGACAGTTTTTTGGAATTTGAGGGAACATTGCAGGGCGGCTATTTGGAGCAGGGATGTAAGGTAAAGATTTTTATGCATTACAGAGTGGGGCCAGTAGTGGGTGAAATTATAGTTTTGGGGGTGGACATGCCCTTTAACGCAAACATTATTGTTTAGAGGCAGAAAAACACTACATGTAGCATTTGTCAACAGTGACCTTTCAACACTACCTGAGTAAAAACATGCTGCTCATGTGAAAATAGCTTCTTTAGAATCAAAATTGGATTTTATTGGCCAAGCAAGTTTAAATTTACAAGGAATTTGATTTGGCGTTTGCTCAGAGAATGTAACAATCAGCCAAAGTGTTTGTTGAACACAGACAGTATAACAATTGAATATACAATGTAACACTCAGACAATATAAAATTTTTGACAAGAACATTCCAGTTTGTACAATTCCAGTGGTATTCTGCTTCATTTTTCTCCATTGGCAGCATTGCTTTAGTGCTTGGGTGATTGTTGCAGTTTGTCATTGAGAAGGGATACAGCCCAGGGAAGGAAACTGTCAGCCAAAATAATTAATTTTTTAATGATATGAAACTATATTTTGTACATAAAAGATATCAAGTCTTGGATTTTCTCACAGTATTTGGCTTTGAATCCCTCTAATCCTTCACTCATCCAAATGCATATACATATTAAACAAGTCTATAATCAGAGGTACATAAAGCAAGGAGGCAGTTTATACTGCTCAGGCTTTTTATTCCACTTTATCTGACATGTTTCAAGTGTGAGAAATGGTCCATGTGTCACGAAACATGTCAGATTGCCTTGCTTTATCCAACTATTATAGTTTTGTTTAGTACATTAAAGAGATGCCTTGAAAAGGGGCAAAGGAAGTCAGAAACATGTTGTGTGGAGTTTACAATAAAACTACAGGTACATTATACCACGGAGTTTTTTCAAATTCAAGGTGCTTGGGACAGCACACCAGGGTATACCTGAAGCAGTATACAGGAATACTGAATACAACAGTTATACAAATGTATTGTTTAGTTAAGGAACGAGAATACAGTAATTGATCACATTTTATAAATTCTTCTTTCTTTAGCTTTAGCCGTTCAAGCCTATGCACTAAAAGAAGAGAATGACAGTCTCCGGTGGCAGCTGGATGCCTATAGGAACGAGGTGGAACTTCTAAAGCAAGAAAAAGGGCATCATATTCGGACAGAGGAAAGTTTAACCAAGGACCAACAACTGCAGTTTTTGCAACAGACTATACAAAATATGCAACAGGTAAGATAATGTGCATGACTTATTGATGCTAATTACAGCCAAATTGTTTAACAATCCATGTGCCACCTACAACATAAATAACTCTGTGTTAAGTGAATCTCGGCTGGAAAAAGTTTGGGGGTTCTGGTAGATAACAGACTTAGCTGTAGCAAACAATGCCAGGCAGCAATGGCTAGAGGTATTTGTCTTGTATAAAGGGGGGAATAAATTCAAGAGAGAAAAATTATTATTATTATTATTCTCCCTCTTTACAAGGCACTGGTAAGGCCTCATTTGTAATATGCGGTGCAGTTTTGGAATCCCATATACAAAAGGGAGATCTTGGAAATGGGGAAGCCATTCTGAGAAGGGCAATTAAAATTAAAAAGGGAATGGAGGGGCTTGACTATGCGGCAGATTAGGCAAGTTAAAGCTGTTCACATTGGAGAAGCGACATTTGGGTGGGTATATGATCACTTTATACAAATATATTAATGGGCCATACAATAAACTCTCTGGTGCATTGTTCCTAATAGGTCGTTACAGAGGACACGTAGACATCCTTAGATTAGAAAAAATAAGTTTCATCTTCAGGTTAGGAAAGGTTTCTTTACAATGAGAACAGTGAACCAGGAACTGTCCAAAGTATAGTATTTGAGGTTGAATAAAGACACATGTCCATCCAGTCCAACCCATCTAGCAATATCCTCATTTCCTGCCTAACTGTTGATCCAGAGGAAGGCCAAAAAAAAACCCACCAAATCTATGAAGGGGCAATCGGAAATTTCCCTGGATTAACTCTACTTTATGTATCAATACCAGTAACTTGCAACATTCCTTGTTTGTAGAAAGTCATCCAGCTTTTTTTTTGAAACTGACAATGAACCTGCCATAACAACTTCCACTGGAAGACAGTTCCTAGCTTTACTCGTTCTCACAGTGAAAAACCCTTTCCGAACTTAAAGCCTAAATCTTTTTCTTCAGTATTAAGGGATGTCCACGTGTCCTCTGACATGCTCTATTAGTGAATAATGCCCCAGATAGTTTATTGTATGGCCCGTTAATGTATTTATACACAGTAATCATATCCCCACACAAGCGCCTTTTCTCCAGCGTACATAATTGTAACTATTCCAGTCTCTCTTCATATTCAAGCTCCCCCAATCCCCTTATTAATTTAGTTGCTGCATATTCCAAATGAGGCCTTACCAATGCTTTGAAAAGAAGGAGAATAACATTTTCCTCCCTTGAATCCATACCTCTCTTTATATAAGACAATACCATGCTGGCTCTGGCTGTTGCCACCTGGCACTGCTTGCTTCCTTTAAGTTTTTTATCCACCAAAACTCTTTCCAACAGAGATTCACTTAACACAGAGCCATTTATAGTATAAGCAGCACAAGGATTTTTAAGTCCAAAATGCATCACCTTACATTTATCAACATTGAATCTCATCTACCACTTTGCAGTTTTTAATGGTCGACAAAGTTTTGTGTCGTCCGCAAACACAGAAACCTTGCTGACAATACCCACTTCCAAATCATTAATAATAGATTAAATAGAAGCGGCCCCAACACAGAACCCTGTGGCACCCCACTTAGCACTTTAGTCCATAATGATGAAGCCCCATTAACAACTACTCTCTCTTCGCATCCTATTCCTACATTTCTCTATCCATGTACAAATGTGACTCCCCAGAACAACAGACCTATCTTATACATTAGTCGCCTATAGGGGACTGTATCAAAAGTAAAATCCAAGTAAACTACATCTACTGCTATGCCAGAGTCAAAATTTCTACTCTCTTCCTTATAAAAGCCAAGCAAGTTAGTTTGACAAGATCTATTCCTCCTAAATCCATGCTGGTTACTACTTATAATGTCAGTCCTTGAAACATACTCTAGAACATGTTCCCTTATTAAACTTTACAGTATCTTCCCCACCACTGAAGTTAAACTTTGCAGGCCTGTAATTACACGGCTGTGAAGGACTACCCTTTTTGAATATTGGAATAACATCAGCCTTTTTCCAATCCAGAGGCACACCTCCAGGCATGAGGGAATCTGCAAAAATAAGAAACAATGGCCTAGATAAAACTGAACTAAGCTTCCTAAGTACCCGAGGACGCATTTTATCCGCTCCAGGAGATTTATTAATATTAACCTTATTTAGTTCCTTCTGTACCATATCATCGGTTATGGAAAAGCCAAATTTTCTGTTCCAAACTGAAAATTCAGCTGCATGGATGCAAAACACAGTAACATACACTCAATAAGCCATCATAGGGAATAGGAAGTTTGCAGGAAAATGGCACATCAGCACTTTGTAGGGACCTGGTTGTTCCTAGATATGTCAAAAAAAATTGTGATTTTTTTTTTTTTGATCTTTCAGTCAAGGATAGAAAGGGTCTCTTACCCTTAACTTTACAATCCGAAGTCTCTTATTATAAGCAGTGTTGAATAAGGACAAATGTTTGCTAATGTTTATAGGCCCTAGACCTTCACCCAACCTCACAAACTGTAACCATTCTGATAAAAATAATTTCTCCCACCCTTGAACCTTGTATAACTGCTATCTAAATGTTGTCTAGAACAACCAATTTAGCCAGCAATCTAGCTATAAGCATAAAATAGATGGGTAGCTGTATGTAATTTTTGTTGTTATTATTATTATTAAAAATTGAAAACACAATACAAAATATATAATACAAATTCCTTGTTGAAATATATTCTATTATACAAAATTTCAGAAGTGCCTTTTATTCTCATGGACAGATTAGGTACCAATTTTACATTGTCAGTATCTTTTTTTTCTAGGGCAGAAACCGGTCAGAGTGCAACTAGAGACCAAATTAATTCAATACAAAAAATAGACTAGTTCACATCCATTAATTGCTTATATTTTACTTTACCATTGTATTGCGACTTAAAAAGCCTGCCCTTCCTTAGCTATAAATTAAAGCAATTGTTAATTTTAACTTTTTTACTCAAGTAACTTTTTACCTTCTTAGGAGACGTAATTCTCAAACTTTGTCTTTATATCAGTACCTGCCTTTTATGAGATGAAAGCTGCTCTCATAAAAGGCAGATACTGATATAAAGACAAAGTTTGAGAATTATGTCTCCTAAGAAGGTAAAAAGTTACTTAAGTAAAAAGCTTAAAAGTTAGAAACCCAGCAGAAAAAGCAAAACGTTAGTGGTTGCTGGGCTTAAATAATTTGGCCAAGCTATTGAACTAAATGCTTTAATTTATCCAGAAAGAAGGGCAGGCTTTTTAAGTCACAATACAATGGTAAGTAAAGTAGAAGCAAATTAATTTTATGTGCACTAGGCTTCTATTTTTTGTATGTATTTGGCCTTAAAGGACAATTATACTCACCTTCCCTCTGCTCCTCTACTTTGGTCAGTACCTTTTACCCAGGGTGAGGACCTGAACCGCTAGGTCCTCACCCCTGGGTTCGCGTAACTTGCAGCACAGCCTTACTGAAACGCTGCTCTGGTAGGCTCTTTCCCCTCCTCTCCTTGCGCGACGAGGCCAATAGGGAGGCACGCTCGTTGCAGAGCGTGCCTTCCTATGGCCTCGTCGCCAACAGGGAGGAGGGGGCTGAGCCTACCAGTTTTGTAAATATCTTCAAAACTATGTTTTAAAAAAAATGAAAGTAAATTGAAAAAATACCAGGAAAGCAATTCCTGTCAATTTACCTAAAGCCATTTTTGGATCGCAGTTACCCTTTAAGAAGGGATTTTAAAGATCCATCTCTCATTAAATTTTAGTGCCATTTGTCATTTAGCTTAGGGAAAGGCAGCAGTAGTTCAGCAACATCTGAAGGACTATAGATTGTCTAGTATTATTAGCATCTTAATTTTATAAATAGCCAACAGCTTCCTACTCCATACCCCCTTTTGATTAAGCAGGTTGTCTGATAATATGAAAACCCCTCCAAAACCAATTGGAGTAGTGACCATTTTACTGTTTACTCATTTTACACCATAACACACTAGCATACTCATTAATCACTGAAGTCAAAAATTGTGCTTCTGTCATAATGCGGCTGTAATTCGTTTTTTTTATGGGGTGTTGAAAACATAATACATTTTCTGCATCTAATTTTTTTCTTGCTAAAGCTAGTTATGCAAAATGCACCATCTAATATCATTTTTCACTGTCATCTATTTGGGTTGCTCCAAATAAATCAATGCAAATTTCCAGTTAAAGTTTATTTAAAGAAACAACTCCTATTACATATCATGAAATGCAAATCTTTTTTCTCAATGCAGACTTGAAAGAAGCTTTTCATTTGTTCTCCCGACTAGCAGCAAGCTACTGCAATGTTTTTGTTGTTGTTAATGCTCTCTACCAGATGAAATAGCCATTATAGGATTTGTAAAGGAAAACAGAAACAAAAAGAGCCTACAACAGATGGAGCAATGTGCTTTTCCTGATAAATTGCTGTCCTGCACTTTGTGTTCAACAAACATTCATCTTGCAACTAAAAATTAAATCCCATATTCGATATTTTAAATAGCCGTTCCAATTGAGATTATTTATAAAATTATATATTATGTTGTATTTTCTTATTATTAGTTGTGGTTTATTTTAGAAGACTCTGATGATTTGGATCTTGTGAATTAAAAGTTGAAAAGGGGTCAATCTTCACCAGGGGTCAATCTTCACCAGGGTGATACAATTGAAATAGTTAAGAACCTAATAATTGTTTTAAGCCTAATTAGAGTAATGTATAAAAACATGAAGTTGCATTTTGAGGCTGTAGCAAACATTTCGCATCAATGACCGTTAATTATACAGCGACTGTCAATGTGAGTCCTAATATTCCACTTTTGTGAGCCAGCACAGTAAGCAAATTGTGCTTCGTTTGAGGGGCAAACCTCATAATGGATATCAAAAATGTTAATATTTGGTGCACATTCTATTATGGTTCTTGTATTAATAAAATGTTTTTAGAGGGTGCAAGTTTTGGAGGAAAATGAATGAATATGCTGGAAGTTTAACTAAAGGCTGAACAAAGTTCAGGAGTAAAACATTTCCAGACTATCGTCCATATGGGAAATGGAACTTTTAAAAGTAAAAAGGAAATAAGGAACGAAGACTGGGTAATTTCCATGGTGTCCCTTTAGGAAATGATATACCTATTACAATGTTGTTAACTGGAAGAACCAGAAAGCAAGACCAGGGGCAACAGGATATTGTGCAGGATTTCAAGTTAGATTTACATATTATAGATTTAAAACTATTACAGTTTAGGGTTTTGGGGGTTGATTTACCTGTATATAAGTTTTCATTTGAGGGCTGGACTTTAATAACCTTTAATCCTGCGCTACACTGATGATGGCTCAATAAAGCCTAAATTAGTCTGTAACTGTCTCTCTGGTTTTCTATTTAGCTTGCGGAATGCTGTAAAAACATTGCATTTCCTAAAGGGACACCATGGAAATTACCCAGATGTCTCCTTTCCTTATTTCAGGCAGCATTTTAGATTAGACTTACATCTCAGATTTATAACTATTACTGTTTTAGGGGGGATTTTACCTATATACAATTTTTCAGTGAGGGTGAACTTAAGTTTTGCAATATTTTCCAAAAATACTTTGCTCTAGAAGTGTAAATAAATATTTGTTATATGTAGTAAAAGAGTAATTGTGCATTTCATTTTTTCAGCAATTAACTGCAATGCAGGAAGAGTTAAATGCTAAAAAGACTGAGCTGGAGAAAGCAAAGGATGAACAGACTCATGCACATGCGCTGGTCACTGTTCTGAAGGAGCAGGTGAGTTGTAACCAGCAGCAGTTCATGCTTGGTTTTAATATATAAACTGTAAGTATGGTGTAACTTTCTGATGAATTGCAAATGCAGTGGCCAAAATTGACTCCTATCTGAAGAGGGTATTATCCAACTATTAACCAGCCTAAACTTTGGATTGGCTGGTATTGTATCTTGAACCATCTGCTTTGTGCACCAAAAGCATATTCATGTCTAAAACCATTTGATGCTTACTACTGCAATATATCTGGGTCCATTTTCTTACATGGGTGAAATTCACAAACTGATAAATATGAACTATAGTGAAATTTAAAAAACAAAAAATTTATTTCAGACAAGTTTCAAAGCAAATGAGTTTGTTTTGCTTCTGTATACTTAGTCAGTTTCATAATGATGATGTATGCAGTGGATCATTTAATTGAATTGGGCATTTTTTCTGTGAGTTATGTATCACTCATCCAGTCATCTCACCGAAATTACTTTCTGCTTTCATATTTCATGTCCAGTTATTGCAGCAGGTTACTGCTTTGGCCAAAGGCTTCTATGGCTTCTTTTAATCATGCAGTATAACTGCTTTTGTGGAAAATGATTAAATTCTGTAGCCAGCTACATTTTAATGGCCCAGGTTTATGAGCATTTGGGAGCTAGTGTTTTGATTTTGATCCTTTTTTAAAGCTAAATACATGGAATTACACTAGGTGCTAAAAACACTAAATCTATGTACTGTATGTCTGTCTATCTTGATATAAAGGAATATTCACCCTAGGCTGACCTAAAAGACTAACGGAGATTCAATAAAAGTTCTTATCGTTAAAAATGGTGCTAATTTTGCCCCAACCAATCAGAATTTATTTAACATTTAAAAGCTAACATCTGATTGGTTTAGGCAAAATTAGCACCATTTTTAACGATAAGAACTTTTAATAAATCTCCCTGTAAATTCTAATTGAGCAGATTGTAAATACTGTATCTAGACTTTCATAATTAAGAAGTGAAAGTAAAGTCACTTTCAGATTAATTGGTGAGCCAAATTTAATGTTGAGTTACCCACTGCTCAGACTAAATTCTAGATTTTGGCATGTCATCTTTCAATAGGATTATCAATTCAGTTTATACCATGACAACACAACATCATTTAACAATGGCATTACAGAGAAATTAGAAAACAAATGCTGTCATTGAAAGGTTTGTTCTTAATTTTCTTATACTTTAGTGTGTTTCTATATATATGTATGTTGAACTACTGTTTATGAACAGGTGTATAGGGTGCACCCAGATATCAATTTTTCGTTACAAAAAAGTTGTGATATTGGTTTTATAAATATGTATATATAGAAAGGAATCAAGTTGTGCAGCACCCAATGAGATTTATTATATAAAATACATCATTACAAATTAGATTACAGGCGATGGTTCAGTAACATCCACTACCTTTTTCAAGCCATTCTAAAATAATGGCTAGAGAAAGGTAGGGGGATGTTAACGAAACGTTGCCTGTGATCTATTTTGTGAAGATGTATTTTATATAATAAATCTCATTGAGTGCTACACAGCTTTATTCCTTTTTATTTTCAATTGGAGCATTGCAGGTTGTCCTGTGAGTGTCTCTGTGAGAGATAGAACGCTATAAATGATCTCCATCCCCCCAAACCCCGCTTTCCCATTAACAATATTTTCCTTATATGCCCCTGAAGTTTCTTACTGTCCGTAAAAGCGAAACATCACTCAGCCGTGTACCTGCATCTTAAGGGAAAAGGACATACCTTTGAGGAATCCAAGCTTGAATAGAGGTGGGGGGGTGTATGAAACCAACTGTACAATGTACAATGCTGTTTTGACACCTTAACCTGGGCGTTCCTATAACACCTCTGAGCCACAATGCAATCACATAGTAACATAGTAATTGAGGTTGAATAAAGACATACGTCCATCAAGTCAAACCTATTCACTTTTTTTTAACCCTTCCTAACAGTTGATCAAAGGAAGGCAAAAAAAACAGATTAAAAAAAAAGGGGGGGGATTCCTTCCTGACTCTAATGGCAATCGGAAAGATCCCTGGACAACCAGATATATATATATATATAATATATATATATATATATATATATCCATTAATTCTCATATTTTTTTAGTTTTAGAAACTTATCCAGCGAAATGAACTTGCCATTGCCCACTCTGCTGGAAGACATTTTCCACAGTTTCACAGTTCTCACTGTAAAGAAACATTTCCTAACCTGAAGATGAAACTTCTTTTCTTCCACCTTAAGGATGTCACGAGTCCTCTGATATCCCCTATTCGTGAACATGCACCAGAGAGTTTATTGTATGGCCCATTAAATATTTGTATAAGGTTTATCATATCCCCACGCAAATGTCGCTTCTCCAATGTTAAGTACCAGCCCCTACTTGTCTAATCTGCCTGCATAGTCAAGCCCCTCCATTCCCTTTATTATTTTAGTTGCCCTTCTCTGAACTGCTTTCATTTCCAAGATGCCCCATTTGTATATGGGATTCCAAAACTGCACTGCATATTCCAAATGAGGCCTTTCCAGTGCCTTGTAAAGAGGGAGAATAATATCTTTCTCTCTTGAATCTATTCCTCTCTGTATACTAGACAATATCTTGCTAGCTCTAGCCGTTGCTACCTGGCATTGTTTGCTACAGCTATCTGTTCTGTTCTGTTATCTACCAGAACCCCCAAATATTTTTCCATTACAGATTCACTTAACACAGAGTTATTTATGGTGTAGGTGGCACAGGGATTATTAAATCCCAAATGCATCACCTTACATTTATCAACATTGAATCACATCTTCCATTCTGCTGCCCATCTTGATAATCTATCTAGGTCTGCTTGCAACACTTGCACATCATTTGAAGTTTCGAAAGCTCTGCATAGTTTAGTGTCATCTGCAAACACAGAGACCTTGCTCTCAATGCCCCCTTCTAAGTAATTTATAAACATATTAAAAAGAAATGGCTCCAGAAGCGGCCTTGCATTGAGAAGGTCCTTAACACCTGCTTATGATATGCTAATTGGGACTTTCCAGGTTACATAGTTGCCAACAGATTTTTGTACAAGAACGTCTTCAAGAACTAAACTTAAGTCCAGTTGAACTAACTGAATACAACAGATAGATAGAAGAGTTGCAAAACATTTATATTTGTATTTAAACACATTTCTGGTGAATTAGCAATTCCACTCTTGATTCACAAATGTTCTAGTGAGTGAGAGCTGCATAATAACAATGCAGTTGCCTTAAAGGACAACAATAGTTTCCCCTTCCCCCTCTCCAATTGAAAGTACCCAGGGTGAGGATCTAAACCCCATATGGTCTTACCTTCTTCAGTAGTAAAAGCTGGCTTTGTGAATAGGGTCTTGCCCCACCCTCTCCACAACCCCAACCAATGGGAAGGCACACCCCGAACATGATATGCAAGAAGTGTGTCTTCCGATTGGACAGAGCTAAGTGGCTTTGTAAAGCCTGCTATGAAGGCTGGTACTAATCATATATAATAAAACCCTAAGTGTGCGTCCCTGTGTCCGTGTGTGTGTGTCACTGCAGTTCTTATGGACTTACCACTAAAGGGAGAGTCTCTGCAGTTCCTACCTACTCACCACTAGAGGGAGAGTCTCTGCAGTTCCTATTGACTCACCACTAGAGGGAGAGTCTCTGCAGTTACTATTGACTCACCACTAGAGGGAGAGTGTCTGCAGTTCCTATTGACTTATCACTAGAGGGAGAAACACAGGAAACACACGGAGGGAGAACAGCAATTAAACAGACTGCAGGTAAGGTTGCTTGGGACAGAGGGGCCCCTGGATCCGAGACAGACGGGGGGCCCCCTGGATTTGGGACAGGGGGGGCCCCCTGGATTTGGGACAGGGGGGGGGCCCTGGATTTGGGACAGAGGGGGCCCCCTGGATTTGGTACAGAGGGGGGCCTTGGATTTGGTAAGGGGGGGGGGGGGCTGGATTTGGGACAGAGGGGGGACTCTGGCCTATGGACACTAAGAGGGTACTCTGGCCTTGGGACATGGAGGAGGACTATGGCCTTGGGACACTAAGGGGGCACTCTGCTTCTAGCGCCCGTTATTGTAGCGGGCTTAATGTCTAGTAAAAAAAAATTAAAAGGATGATAACCTAGCAATTTATGCCTCATCCTTGGTACTTTAAAATGATGAGGGTCAAATTTTAGGATTTATTTGCTCTTTAAATCTAGACATATAAAATTCAACTATAGGATTCATAGTATTACATTTAGTCCATGTGGTAACAGTGGAAGCTTCTCCAATATCACTTTAAAGATCATGTCCACCCCTTTTTATGCCTTTTGTTATATAATAGTTCTTCCTCCCCCAGCCACAACCGCTATAATAGATTTTTCAGAAACTCCCCCGAACACTACTTACCTTGCCTCTTTCCTCCGGCATACTGTCCCGACCCTCTGCTTGCATGAAACTGCAAGCAGGGTGCCAGACTGGCAGCCGCATCCGTGATTGGCTGAGAGGCAGCCAATCGCGGACGTGGCTGCCGGCAGTGGAGAACGCCGGAGGAGAGAGATAAGGTAAGTTGAGTTCGGGGGAGTTTCTGTAAAATCTATTCTAGCGGTTGGGGCTGGGGGAGGGAGAACTACTATATACCAATGGGGTTTGATGCTAGGGGGAGAGAGAGGAAAACTTGTGGGAAGGGGGGGAGCAGGGATGTAAGGTAAAGATTTTTATGCACTACTCAGTGGGGCCAGTAGTGGGTGAAATTATAGTTTTGGGGGTGGACATGCCCTTTAAAGTAAGTAATCAGCACTGTTTAGGTTTGTCATTTTATTGATGCAATAAATATTACACCAAAAACACTAATTACAGATTTGCATTACAATATAGAATTGATGTTTTAGTTGGCATCTTTGTAGGTTGTTTTAAATTAGAAAAAAGCAAAATTAATGAGGAAATATATTTTTTGTTCTTTTAGAATAACATTCCGATTTTTTCAGCTTGAATAAAAACCGTGTAAAGCAGTTATGTAGCCCTGTTGCAGTGTTAAAAAGAATAATTTAAGCATAATATCTAAACAAAAAATCTAATGACAGCGGTGCCAGCAATATGCATGTAACTAAACATTAGGGCTCATCAGTTTGAATGTATTCGAGATTCCTTATATTTTGATACTCTGTTTGTGAATTTATTTTTAATGCTCAGGTCTACTTTTAATATTGGTATAATTTTCTAATTGTAGCTATGTAGTTGTAATATAAGTAATATGTATTTTTATTCAGTGCCCCATTAGTTTTTCCCTTATGAACTATCCATAATTACAGTTCTGCAATCATTTCCTAGCAACAGGCATTGTAAAGACTTTAAGATTAGTTGACAGTGGCAGTAAGTAATACTGAATTAAATAAGTAATATAATTTGCTTATAAATAAAATACTGCAGTCTCCTGTGCCAAATGAAGAATATAAAGTATCATCTTAAACTCCTGTGACCTGTGTCTGAAAGAGGGCCCAGTGAGAACTCACCTATGTTGTGTCAAAGGCATTTTTGATTTTAAGCAGATTAGATGTGCATAAACACACAACCCAACTTTCTTTTTCTTTTTTTTTTTTTTATAAATATATAAGCTATTGTACAATTTATTGTATTATACTGTTGTACAAGTCATTGTTCTGTATAATGCCAGTATATAATTTTTTAATGAATTTGCCAGTACAACCTCTTTTTTTTTGCTTATTGCCAGAATAAGGGTCCTTCATGGGTCTTCTGCCAAGATCTAAAGGCAAATAAGTATCTGGAGAATATATTGTAAGGACCTTTGATTTTAATTATCTACAATGTATCCCCCACAAGTGCCAATGTGAATATAGGGGCATGTAAAGGTTGTAACGTATACCACAATTGTTAACTGCTTGCATTGGGAATGTATGATGCTGCCATAAACAAACATACATTGTTGGTAGTCTATGATCACATTATTTTTTTAAGACTACAGGCAAAAATATCTGTTTGTGGACGTAAAATCCCACTGCATCAATCAGGTCAGCAGTTACCTATCAGCGATACCTGTTTTGTGGTATGGTATTTGTATGTATATGTATGTATAGTTAATTTATATAGCGCCACTTGGAAATGCAGCGCTGTACAGTAATAAAATACAATACAGTCATACAAGGGGGATAAATACATAGATAGTTCTGTACATAAATATATAAATTATATAAATAGAAGTGCTAGAGCTTTGCCACAATAGGAAAAGAGGTCCCTGCCCCGTAAAGCTTAAAATCTAGTTAGGTGGGTAACGTACAGATACAATGGAGTGGGAAAGTGCCGGAGTAAGACGTATGCAGTGCAAATAAAACAATCATATACTGTGCTGGTTACCAGATAGGTAGGATGTAAGGCTAGATTTAAACCTGCTAATAGAGGTTTCTTAACATAAAGAGAGGGGAATAGAATTCCAGAGGATGGGAGCCACAAGAGAGAAAGGTTTAAGGCAAGAAGAAGCACTACGAGTGGGGTGTGTGTACAGGAGGTGGTTCTGCGATGAGCGAAGGGTACGGGCAGGAACATATGGGGATACCAGAGAAGAAATATAAGATGGAGCAGCAGAGCAAAGGGCTTTAAAAATTTAGAAAGATTTTGTATACAATGTTTTAACGGGGAGCCAGGTTGTTTTCCGGTACAGAGGGGATTTGGGATCCTGTTTATTAGAGATCGAAACAATACGTGTGGCAGAGTTAAACTATAATTTCCCCCACTACTGGCCCCACTCTGTAGTGTATAAAACCCAGGTGGCAGTAGTAATACTGAATTAAATAAGTAATATAATTTGTTATAAATAAAATACTGCAGTCTCCTGTGCCAAATGAAGAATATAAGTATCATCTTAAACTCCTGTGACCTGTGTCTGAAGAGGGCCCAGTGAGAACTCACCTATGTTGTGTCAAAGGCATTTGATTTTAAGCAGATGAGTGTGTATAAACACACAACCCAACTTTCTTTTTCTTTTTTTTTTTTTTATTAAAATATAAGCTTTGACAATTTATTGTTATTACTGTGTACAAGTCATTGTTCTGTATAATGCCAGTATATAATTTTTTAATGAATTTGCCAGTACAACCCTCTTTTTTTTTGCTTATTGCCAGAATAAGGGTCCTTCATGGGTCTTCTGCCAAGATCTAAAGGCAAAAAGATCTGGAGAAATATTGTAAGGACCTTTGATTTAATTATCTACAATGTATCCCCCACAAGTGCCAATGTGAATATAGGGGCATGTAAAGGTTGTAACGTATACCACAATTGTTAACTGCTTGCATTGGGAATGTTGATGTGCCATAAACAAACATACATTGTTGGTAGTCTATGATCACATTATTTTTTAAGACTACAGGCAAAAATATCGTTTGTGGACGTAAAATCCCACTGCATCAATCAGGTCAGCAGTTACCTATCAGCGATACCTGTTTTGTGGTATGGTATTTGTAGTTATGTATGTATAGTAATTATATAGCGCCACTTGGAAATGCAGCGTGTACAGTATAAAATACAATACAGTCATACAAGGGGGATAAATACATAGATAGTTCTGTACATAAATATATAAATTATATAAATAGAAGTGCTAGAGCTTGCCACATAGGAAAAGAGGTCCCTGCCCCGTAAAGCTTAAAATCAGAGGTGGGTAACGTACAGATACAATGGAGTGGGAAGTGCCGGAGTAAGACGTATGCAGTGCAAAATAAAACAATATACTGTGCTGGTTACCAGTAGGTAGGATGTAAGGCTAGATTTAAACCTGCTAATAGAGGTTTCTTAACATAAAGAGAGGGAATAGAATTCAGAGGATGGGAGCCATAACAGAGAAAGGTTTAAGGCGAGAAGAAGCAGTACGAGTGGGGGGGTCTGTACAGGAGCTGGTTCTGCGATGAGTGGAGGGTACGGCAGGAACATATGGGACACTAGAGAAGAAATATAAGAAGGAGCAGCAGAGCGAAGGATACGATTTAAATGTTAGGAGAAGTATTTTGTATACAATGCGCTGTTTAACTGGGAGCCAGGTTGTTGTTTGGTACACAGGAGATTTGGGATCTGGTTTATTAGAGAGCGAAATAATGTGTGGCACAGTTAATTATAGACTGAAGGGGAGAGAGGTAGGAAGCAGGAAGATCAGAAAGTAGTAGGTTGCAATAGTCTAGGCACGATAGGATGAGCATGCATAAGCATAGCGGTGGTCGGGAGAGAAATGAACCTGCGGATTTTGGCTATATTGCGAAGGGAAAAGGGCCCCGTTTTCGCAACATAGTTAATGTGGTTAGAAAAGGAGAGAGAGGAGTCAATAATTAACCCTAGGCAGCGTGCTGATTCGATAGGGAAAATTTGGGTATTGTCAACAGAGATGGAGAAAGATGGGACTGGACCCAGGTTTAGGTGGAAAAACCATCAGTTCAGTTTTAGATTTAATTTGAGGTAGCATTGAGACATCCAGGAGGAGAAGGCAAGGAGGCAGTCGGAGACACGTGATTGAATGTCAGGAGTTGGTGTGGACAAGTAGATTTTTGTATCGTCTGCATATAAATGATACTTGAAGCCAAAAGTGTTGATGACCTCTTCCTAGGAGATACAATGTCATTAAAGGTAGGGTATCCCAAACCATGCCTTATAAAAATGCCACATAGTTTTTTCTCTTACTCCCAGGGAAATTACTTCTTGTTTCTTAAATTTTGTGGGCAATGCTATTCATATAGAATGAGACTGCAAGATACCTTCTGTTAAGAAGGCTGTGCTCCCTTTTTATGCTCTGTGCTTTTTTTGGCCCACCTCTCCTTAAAGGATAATTATACTCACCTTTTCCCCGATCCACTGCAGCATAGTACCCAGGGTCCTAACCCTGGGTACTTTCCCTAACTCCTGCACTACTTACCGCAAATCTGCTTCGCCGATCCACACTGTTCCACCTCTCTTCTACTGTCAGTGACAGTCGCGAGGCAGCCAATTGGAAGACACCGCCTCCTTGCAGGAGCGTATCTTCCTATTGGCTGCCTCGCGATCTGTCATTGAAGTAGGAAGAGCGGAGGAATGGAGCGATCGGCGAAGCAGATTTGCGGTAAGTAGTGCCGGAGTTAGGGAAAGTACCCAGGGTGAGGACTTAGCGATTTTAGGTCCTCACCCTGGGTACTATGCAGCTATGGAGGAAGAGGAGCGAGGGTGAGGTGAGTATAGTTGTCCTTTAAGCTTTTTAGCTGTCTTGTCTATTGTGCTTCCCAAGTCCTACCCCATAGAGCCATGAATCTGTATGTTAAAGAGATCTAACAAGATCGAAACATGTCATGTCTGCAAGTCAGATGATTAGCTTTATACCTTAGGCTGTATTGCATAAGCAATTAATAAGACAGCCGTTCTGGACACATGCATTAGCTATAGGACATAAAGGAGAAATTTTGCGTTCCTTTCTGTCCAGAGCTTCTGGAGTTCCATGGCCGAAATGAGCTGGAATTCTCTACATTCTTGTATATTTTTTTTTTTAAAGGCAGAGTGAAGGTTGGGGAACTTAGCACAACATACATATACATTTCACTTGTTTCCCATTTTATGAGTATAATTGTCCTTTTAAATGGATTCCTTTAGTTGCATTGTTTGTAAAAACATGCTTAAAACACACACATGGTCAGCAGAGAGTTAAATAGGTATGAAGTAAAACCCACCACATCTTGTGTTTCCTGCATTATGTCAGTAAGAAGATTTTTATGTCCAATCTTCGGTTCCCCACACCATAAGTCCTGCCTTTCCCTCTCTGTCAAGGACAAAAAATAGAATGTGCCATTTGATTGGTCAGGAAGCATGCAGCTTTGCTGACCTCTGTCACACTATAACATAGTAGTGTGTGATTTACTTTCTGCCGAGAGCTTTTGGAGTTCTGTGGCTATAAGAGCTAGACTTCAAAGTTGGAATTCTTTGAAGGGAAGGCAGAGGGAAGGTTAGGGAACTTAGCACAACATACATAAACATTTAACTTGTTTCACATTTTATGAATATAATTGTCTTTTAAGCTGATACTTGGATATTGCTTCAGTCCTAACCTAGTGGGAAAAGTACAATCCCTGGGGAAAGAAAGATCTTGCCTGCTTTGGGAAACATTTAGTATAATGAATATATTTAAAACCTAAAATTCATCATCTTACATATATCAATATTTAAATTTTGGCTTTCCATCTTGTCAATCTGCCTAGATCTGTTTCCAAGGACTGAACGAACATCAAGCAAAGTTTTGCATCATTATCATATTAAAAAACCTTTATTTCAGTATAACTTTTGTATACAAGTAAATGCATGGGCGTAAAACTGGAACTTTACTATGGCCATTCATTTTAATATTTTGAGCCTTCTGCCTGTCTTCTGTGCAAGGAAGACAAGTAGAAGGGTCTTGACTGGCGTCAGCTCCTGTGATTGGCTAAGGCGCAATGTTTTAGCCAATCACAGGTGCTGATACCAGTCGAGCCTCTTACACGGAAGCAAGCATGGAAAACAAGCAGAATGCAGCGGGGGAAAGAAGGCTGGTAGGTACATTTGGGGACAATCTTGAGTTCTACAAACCTCGCATGGTCGAGGATAAATCAGACATAGAGGAGACAGAACTAGGATAACAGGCCTTTGCAGACTCCCCTTTACACATAGTGAAAGTAGAGCAGACTTGTAAAAAGGAAATAGCAGGCCTCCAAGCAGATCTCCATGAAAGAGCAGAGCTAGAATTCACCACAGAATCCATGATACCACATTGAATGATTTCTTTCTGACCTCTCAATCGGCAACTATCAGACACTTGCTGAACCATGTGGATGACATAGAAAATAGGGCAGAAGAAATAACATCAGACCCGGGTCTGCTGGAATGAATATCCTCCTCACAACTCCCGGACACATTGCAAACACTTTTTAATACATTACTAGGACTGCCAACAGACTCCGTTGATAAAATAGACAAGGCACGCAGAGATCTGTGTCCTAAAGATCCATAAGAATTAAGGCCCAGGGATGTTATTTGTTGCATCTATCAATAAACGTTAAAAGAACAAATAATGACCAAAGCGAGGGAATGCGGGGAAATTTACTTATATCACTATATACAGATTTATCACAATGCACCCTTCAACAACGAAAGGGCTCTTACTCTATGGTTCATGAAAACGGTATAAAATACAGATAGGGGTTTCCCTTTCAGTTTACAGACACGGAAAGATGGAAAACAAGCCATGTTATGGGATCCTAATAACCCCCAAGACTACCTAAATAAATTCAATCTGCCAGAGCTCTTAGTCCCTAACTGGGATCAACAATACAAAATCCAACAAGCATCCCTCATTTTCCATGGCAAAGGGCACACCCCCACCCTTGCCTTTAATAATGGGACAAACATTTCTCGAACACATAAACCATCTATAGCTTGCAAGGCACAAAAGGCTAGATTTAAAATACAATGGTACAATACAATTTTACACAATCACTTTCCAAGTGTACCTACGTAAATTTGGTTCTCCTGCCCTGTGATCTTTCCCTATTGGGAGACTCTTATCTCAACCTATAACAAATTAATGGATGACCAAATATCCTGCTCCATCCCAACTGTCCTACTTTTCATAATACGTGGCTTGTTTTTGCATGTTTAAAAAGCATTGTTGAGATTATTTCTAATAGCTGGAAGAAACTTCCTTCCTCGCCATTGGAAAAGGACAGATTGGCCTCAACCACATTAATAGATAAATGACCTAAACCATATTATGAGGATAGAGGTGACAGCATGTTTGCTTAACAAACAAGACACATTTGTAAAAAGATGGACATCTTGGATACTCATTTAAAAATTCAAGAGATCCCAGAAAATACACTGGGAAGGCAGTAAACACTTTAAATAGTGGATATGGTCAGTATGCTGACCCACTGGGCCTCATAAAGTGTAATAAAATGGATCTCATAAAGCATATAAAAATGGACATCTTGGATAATATTTCAGGACTCGGAGCGTTACAAATCTTTTAAAACTTAACCATCCACAGGGAACTCCTCTTAAATGGAAGCCGCACTATACATCATCCTTTGAACCACTAAGCCCCACATAAATTGATTCCCTTGCAACCCCACAACTGCCATCTCTCAAATCCTCTTCCCACAACCCAATTTACACGTAGGTGCACACGTGATGCTGAGCGAATTACAAGTTTATGCTACAATGCCTCAACACCGCACTTTCGGTTAGCAAAAGAAAATTACTATAGACGCTTAAATATATAACAAAACAAACCACCCTGCTCTTCTCCATTTTTAACTTCCTTCTCAGTCCTCTGCCCACTGATTCTCTTGTCTCTCACACTCTCCCAAAGACTTTGACGATTACTTCTTAAATAAAATAGCCCTCTCCATACCAGATTCCTAATCCTCAGGATAGCTCTCTTTAACCACACCATCTTCTGCTCACTTGAATCTTTTAATCCCTGACCTGGTCAGAGGTTGTTCACCTGCTTTAGTACTGTCTTCTAACTACTTGCCCCTCAATCCCATGCCCTCTTTCCTACTGAGCACTGTAATCAGCAGTTGCCCCTACACTTGCCCACATAATCAATGCCTCCTTGTTATCTGATATTTTCCTTCTTTAAACACGCCCAGGTGAAACCCATAATCGAAAAGCCTCCCTTGACCCCAGTTGTCTTGCTAACTACCACCAGTCTCTCTTTTACCTATAGCCTCTTAGCTACTGGATGTTTGTCTTCTCCCATATCATTAATTATTTTCATGCTCATAACCTACTGGCCCCTTGCAGTCAGGGTTTCGTCCTGCGCACTCCACAGAGACAGCTCTGTGCAAAGTTGTGAATGGCCTTCAGGCTGCCACAGCCAAAGGTCACTTTTCTATTTTCATCCTTCACGCACACTCTCCTCTACTTTCGACACAGTAGATCAGTCCCTCCTACTGCAAATTATTCATCCTTGGGTATCCAGAATGAAGTGGCATCCTTGCTAGGATCCTACCTCTAACAGAACCTACTCTGTGTTTTTTAATAATAAAAATCCTCTCTGCTTCCTCTTAGTGTAGGGGTTCCGCAGGGCTCTGTTTTTGGGCCCCTGTTGTTCTCCCTTTATACTATTTCCCTGGGAGACATCATCTGTTTATTTGGTTTCAACTACCATCTGTTTGCCGATGATACTCAAATATCCTTTTCAGCCCAACGCTGACCGTCCTGACAACCAATCACGCATCTCTGACTGTCTCCATGTTGTCTCCTCTTAGATGGCACACCGATGCCTCAAACTAATCTTGACAAGAATGGAACTAAACATTTTCCAACCTAAAGCTGACCCTATCCCACCTTTTTCTATTTTTGATGATAAAACCCCCAGTTACCCTATTCAACACATTGCTTAGGGATAATAATTGATTCCCCTTTCTCAATGTTGCTAAAACCTGACACACTCCACACACACACTCCCCCCCTGTAATATTGCAAACATCTGTAGATTCCTTTCTCATCCATCTACTGCTATGCTTATCCATGATCTCATACTATCATGCCTGGACTATTGTAAACTTCTGCTTTCTGGTCTTACTGCTTAACCAGAGCCCATTGCCTCAATGCCCCCTTCTAAGTAATTTATACACTATTAAAAAGAAATGGCTCCAGAAGCGGCCTTGCATTGAGAAGGTCCTTAACACCTGCTTATGATATGCTAATGGGACTTTCCAGGTTACATAGTTGCCAACAGATTTTTTGTACAGACACTCTTCAAGAACTAAACTTAATTCGTTGAACTAACTGAATACAACAGATAGATATAAGAGTTGCAAAACATTTTATTTGTATTTAAACACATTTCGGTAATAGCAATTCCACTCTTGATTCACAAATGTTCTAGTGAGTGAGAGCTGCATAATAACCAATGCAGTTGCCTTAAAGGACAACAATAGTTTCCCCTTCCCCTCTCCAATTGAAATTACCCAGGTTGAGGATCTAAAACCCATATGGTGTTACCTCTTCAGTAGTAAAAGCTGCGTTTGTGAATAGGGTCTTGCCCCACCCTCTCCACAACCCCAACCATTGGGAAGGCAACCCCGAACATGATATGCAAGAAGTGTTTCTTCCTATTGGACAGAGCTAATGGCTTGTAAGCCTGGCTATGAAGGCTGGTACTAATCATATATAATAAAACCCTAAGTGTGCGTCCCTGTGTCCGTGTGTGTGTGTCACTGCAGTTCTTATGGACTTACCACTAAAGGGAGAGTCTCTGCAGTTCCTACCTACTCACCACTAGAGGGAGAGTCTCTGCAGTTCCTATTGACTCACCACTAGAGGGAGAGTCTCTGCAGTTACTATTGACTCACCACTAGAGGGAGAGTGTCTGCAGTTCCTATTGACTTATCACTAGAGGGAGAAACACAGGAACACACGGAGGGAGAACAGCAATTAAACAGACTGCAGGTAAGGTTGCTTGGGACAGAGGGGCCCCTGGATCCGAGACGACGGGGGGCCCCCTGGATTTGGGACAGGGGGGGCCCCCTGGATTTGGGACAGGGGGGGGCCCTGGATTTGGGACAGAGGGGGCCCCCCTGGATTTGGTACAGAGGGGGGCCTTGATTTGGAACAGAGGGGGGGGGCTTGAATTTGGTACAGAGGGAGCCCTGGATTTGGGACAGAGGGGGGGGCTGGATTTGGGACAGAGGGGGGACTCTGGCCTATGGACACTAAGAGGGTACTCGGCCTTGGGACATGGAGGAGGACTATGGCCTTGGGACACTAAGGGGGCACTCTGCTTCTAGCGCCCGTTATTGTAGCGGGCTTAATGTCTAGTAAAAAAAAATTAAAAGGATGATAACCTAGCAATTTATGCCTCATCCTTGGTACTTTAAAATGATGAGGGTCAAATTTTAGGATTTATTTGCTCTTTAAATCTAGACATATAAAATTCAACTATAGGATTCATAGTATTACATTTAGTCCATGTGGTACAGTGGAAGCTTCTCCAATATCACTTAAAGATCATGTCCACCCCTTTTTATGCCTTTTGTTATATAATAGTTCTTCCTCCTCCCCCAGCCCCACCGCTATATAGATTTTTCAGAAACTCCCCCGAACACTACTTACCTTCCCTCTTTCCTCCGGCATACTGTCCCGACCCTCTACTTGCATGAAACTGCAAGCAGGGTGCCGGACTGGCAGCCGCATCCGTGACGTGGCTGCCGGCAGTGGAGAACGCCGGAGGAGAGAGATAAGGTAAGTTGAGTTCGGGGGAGTTTCTGTAAAATCTATTCTAGCGGTTGGGCTGGGGGAGGGAGAACTACTATATACCAATGGGGTTTGATGCTAGGGGGAGAGAGAGAAAACTTGTGGGAAGGGGGGGAGCAGGGATGTAAGGTAAAGATTTTTATGCACTACTCAGTGGGGCCAGTAGTGGGTGAAATTATAGTTTTGGGGGTGGACATGCCCTTTAAAGTAAGTAATCCAGCACTGTTTAGGTTTGTCATTTTATTGATGCATAAATATTACACCAAAAACACTAATTACAGATTTGCATTACAATATAGAATTGATGTTTTAGTTGGCATCTTTGTAGGTTGTTTTAAATTAGAAAAAAGCAAAATTAATGAGGGAATATATTTTTTGTTCTTTTAGAATAACATTCCGATTTTTTCAGCTTGAAAAAAACCGTGTAAAGCAGTTATGTAGCCCTGTTGCAGTGTTAAAAGAATAATTTACACATAATATCTAAAAAACAAAAATCTAATGACAGCGGTGCCAGCAATATGCATGTAACTAAATTAGGGCTCATCAGTTTGAATGTATTCGAGATTCCTATATTTTGATACTCTGTTTGTGAATTTATTTTTAATGCTCAGGTCTACTTTTAATATTGGTATAATTTTCTAATTGTAGCTATGTAGTTGTAATATAAGTATATGTATTTTTATTCATGCCCCCATTAGTTTTTCCCTTATGAACTATCCATAATTACAGTTCTGCAATCATTCTCCTAGCAACAGGCATTGTAAAGACTTTAAGATTAGTGTGACAGTGGCAGTAAGTAATACTGAATTAAATAAGTAATATAATTTGCTTATAAATAAATACTGCAGTCTCCTGTGCCAAATGAAGAATATAAAGTATCATCTTAAACTCCTGTGACCTGTGTCTAAAGAGGGCCCAGTGAGAACTCACCTATGTTGTGTCAAAGGCATTTTGATTTTAGCAGATTAGATGTGTATAAACACACAACCCAACTTTTTTCTTTTCTTTTTTTTTTTTTTTTATTAAATATAAGCTATTGTACAATTTATTTGTATTATCTGTTGTACAAGTCATTGTTCTGTATAATGCCAGCCAGTATATAATTTTTTAATGAATTTGCCAGTACAACCTCTTTTTTTTTGCTTATTGCCAGAATAAGGGTCCTTCATGGGTCTCTGTCTCCAATCTAAAGGCAAATAAGTATCTGGAGAATATATTGTAAGGACCTTTGATTTTAATTATCTACAATGTATCCCCCACAAGTGCCAATGTGAATATAGGGCATGTAAAGGTTGTAACGTATACCACAATTGTTAACTGCTTGCATTGGGAATGTATGATGCTGCCATAAACAAACATACATTGTTGGTAGTCTATATGATCACTTTTTTTTTAAGACTACAGGCAAAAATATCTGTTTGTGGACGTAAAATCCCACTGCATCAATCAGTCAGCAGTTACCTATCAGCGATACCTGTTTTGTGGTATGGTATTTGTATGTATATTTTATGTATAGTTAATTTATATAGCGCCACTTGAAATGCAGCGCTGTACAAATAAAATACAATACAGTCATACAAGGGGGATAATACATAGATAGTTCTTGTACATAATATTAAATTATATAAATAGAAGTGCTAGAGCTTTGCCACAATAGGAAAGAGGTCCCTGCCCCTTAAAGCTTAAAATCAGTTAGGGTGGGTAACGTACAGATACAATGGAGTGGGAAAGTGCCGGAGTAAGACGTATGCAGTGCAAATAAAAAAATCATATACTGTGCTGGTTACCAGATAGGTAGGATGTAAGGCTAGATTTAAACCTGCTAATAGAGGTTCTTAACATAAAGAGAGGGAATAGAATTCCAGAGGATGGGAGCCATAACAGAGAGGTTTAAGCGAGGCATCTGAGATTGAAAAAAAAGGGACAGAATTCTGAAAATGTTCCTTGTTGTATCATAATGCCTAGTTAGCGGGAGGGTGGCGAATACATGAGCTGGTGTCATGACGATAGGAGCATCCGGCAGGTGTACGCTAGAACTACATGGTAGAAACACTGAATGCAGAACAATAAGCGGGATAGACATTTGACACAGGAAATTATAATCTGGAAGCTTCACTAAACACAACATAGGTTACGATGACTTGAAAGTTAAACTGACAGAACAGCAAGGGACTGTACCTTGTTGACACCAGAGAGGTCGGACATATTAAGAGACGAAATAGTGTGGCACAGTGGTATGCTGAAAGGGGAGAGAGGATGAAGAGCAGGACATCAGAAATCGTAGGTTGCAATATCTCGGCAGATAGGATGACATGCATCAGCATAGCGGTGGTCGGGAGAGAAATGAACCTGCGGATTTGGCTATATTGCGAAGGGAAAAGGGCCCCGTTTTCGCACATAGTTAATGTGGTTAGAAAAGGAGAGAGAGGAGTCAATAATTACAACCCTAGCACTGCTGATATAGGGAAAATTTGGGTATGTGATCACACAGAGATGGAGAATTAGATGGAGGATGGACTGGACCCAGGTTTAGGTGGAAAAACATCAGTTCAGTTTTAGATTTAATTTAGTAGCATTGAGACATCCAGGAGGAGAGGCAAGGGCAGTCGGAGACACTGATTGAATGTCGGAGTTTGTGGGACAAGTAGATTTTTGTATCGTCTGCATATAAATGATACTTGAAGCCAAAGTGTTGATGACCTCTTCCTAGGGATACAATGTCATTAAAGGTAGGGTATCCCAACCATGCCTTATAAAAATGCCACATAGTTTTTTCTCTTACTCCCAGGAAATTACTCTTGTTTCTTAAATTTTGTGGGCAATGCTATTCATATAGAATGAGACTGCAAGATACCTTCTGTTAAGAAGGCTGTGCTCCCTTTTTATGCTCTGTGCTTTTTTTGGCCCACCTCTCCTTAAAGGATAATTATACTCACCTTTTCCCCGATCACTGCAGCATAGTACCCAGGGTCCTAACCCTGGGTACTTTCCCTAACTCCTGCACTACTTACCGCAAATCTGCTTGCGCGATCCACACTGTTCCACCTCTCTTCTACTGTCAGTGACAGTCGCGAGGCAGCCAATTGGAAGACACGCCTCCTTGCAGAGCGTATCTTCCTATTGGCTGTCTCGCGATCTGTCACGAAGCAGGAAGAGCGGAGGAATGGAGCGATCGGCGAAGCAATTGCGTAAGTAGTGCCGGAGTTAGGGAAAAGTACCCAGGGTGAGGACTTAGCGATTTTAGGTCCTCACCCTGGGGTACTATGCAGCTATGGAGGAAGAGGAGCGAGGGGTGAGGTGAGTATAGTTGTCCTTTAAGCTTTTAGCTGTCTTGTCTATTGTGCTTCCCAGTCCTACCCCATAGAGCCATAATCTGTATGTTAAAGAGATCTAACAAGATCGAAACATGTCATGTCTGCAAGTCAGATGATTAGCTTTATACCTTAGGCTGTATTGCATAAGCAATTAATAGACAGCCGTTCTGGACACATGCATTAGCTATAGGTACTAAAGGAGAAATTTTGCGTTCCTTTCTGTCCAGAGCTTCTGGAGTTCCATGGCCGAAATGAGCTGGAATTCTCTACATTCTTGTATATTTTTTTTTTAAAGGCAGAGTGAAGGTTGGGAACTTAGCACACATACATATACATTCATACTTGTTTCCCATTTTATGAGTATAATTGTCCTTTTAAATGGATTCCTTTAGTTGCATTGTTTGTAAAAACATGCTTAAAAACACACACATGGTCAGCAGAGAGTTAAATAGGTATATAGTAAAACCCCCCCATCTTGTGTTTCCTGCATTATGTCAGTAAGAAGATTTTTTTTGTCCAATCTTCGTTCCCCACACCATAGTCCTGCCTTTCCCTCTCTGTCAAGGACAAAAAATAGAATGTGCCATTTGATTGGTCAGGAAGCAGCAGCTTGCTGACCTCTGTCACACTATAACATAGTATTGTGTGATTTACTTTCTGCCGAGAGCTTTTGGAGTTCTGTGGCTATAAGAGCTAGCACTTCAAAGTTGGAATTCTTTGAAGGGAAGGCAGAGGGAAGGTTAGGGAAACTTAGCACAACATACATAAACATTTAACTGTTTCACATTTATGAATATAATTGTCTTTAAGCTGATACTTGGATATTGCTTCAGTCCTAACCTAGTGGGAAAAGTACAATCCCGGGGAGAAAGATCTTGCCTGCTTTGGGAAACATTTAGTATATGAATATATTTAAAACCTAAAATTCATCATCTCATATATCAATATTTAATTTTGGCTTTCCATCTTGTCAATCTGCCTAGATCTGTTTCCAAGGACTGAACGAACATCAAGCAAAGTTTTGCATCATTATCATATTAAAAACCTTTATTTCAGTATAACTTTTGTATACAAGTAAATGCATGGGCGTAAAACTGGAACTTTACTATGGCCATTCATTTTAATATTTTGAGCCTTCTGCCTGTCTTCTGTGCAAGGAAACAAGTAGAAGGGTCTTGACTGGCGTCAGCTCCTGTGATTGGCTAAGGCGCATGTTTTAGCCAATCACAGGTGCTGATACCAGTCGAGCCTCTTACACGAGCAAGCATGGAAAACAAGCAGAATGCAGCGGGGGAAGAAGGCTGGTAGGTACATTTGGGGACAATCTTGAGTTCTACAAACCCTGCATGGTCGAGGATAATCAGACATAGAGAGACAGAACTAGGATAACAGGCCTTTGCAGACTCCCCTTTACACATAGTGAAAGTAGAGCAGACTTGTAAAAAGGAAATAGCAGGCCTCCAAAGCATATCTCCATGAAAGAGCAGAGCTAGAATTCACCACAGAATCCATGATACCACATTGAATGATTTCTTTCTGACCTCTCAATCGGCAACTATCAGACACTTGCGAACCATGTGGTGACATAGAAAATAGGCAAAATAACATCAGACCCGGGTCTGCTGAATGAATATCCTCCTCACAACTCCCGGACACATTGCAAACACTTTTTAATACATTACTAGGACTGCCAACAGACTCCGTTGATAAATAGACAAGGCACGCAAGAATCTGTGTCCTAAAGATCCATAAGAATTAAGGCCCAGGATGTTATTTGTTGCATCTATCAATAAACGTAAAAGAACAATAAGACCAAGGCGAGGGAATGCGGGGAAATTTACTTATATCACATATACAGATTTATCACAATGCACCCTTCAACAACGAAAGGGCTCTTACTCTATGGTTCATGAAAACGTATAAATACAGATAGGGGTTTCCCTTTCAGTTTACAGACACGGAAAGATGAAAACAAGCCATGTATGGATCCTAATAACCCCCAAGACACTACCTAAATAATTCAATCTGCCAGAGCTCTTAGTCCCTAACTGGGATCAACAATACAAAATCCAACAAGCATCCCTCATTTTCCATGGCAAAGGGCACACCCCCACCCTTGCCTTTAATAATGGGACAAACATTTCTCGAACACAATAAACCATCTATAGCTTGCAAGGCACAAAAGGCTAGATTTAAATACAATGGTACAATACAATTTTCAACATCACTTTCCAAGTGTACCTACGTAATTTGGTTCTCCTGCCCTGTATCTTTCCCTATTGGGAGACTCTTATCTCAACCATAACAAATTATGGATGACCAAATATCCTGCTCCATCCCAACTGTCCTACTTTTCATAATACGTGGCTTGTTTTTGCATGTTTAAAAAGCATTGTTGAATTATTTCTAATAGCTGGAAGAAACTTCCTTCCTCGCGATGAAGGACAGATTGGCCTCAACCACATTAATGATAAATGACCTAAACCATATTATGAGGATAGTGACAGCATGTTTTGCTTAACAAACAAGACACATTTGTAAAAAGATGGACATCTTGGATACTCATTTAAAAATTCAAGAGATCCCAGAAAATACACTGGGAAGGCAGTTAACACTTTAAATAGTGATATGGTCAGTATGCTGACCCACTGGGCCTCATAAAGTGTAATAAAATGGATCTCATAAGCATATAAAAATGGACATCTTGGATAATATTTCAGGACCGGAGCGTTACAAATCTTTTAAAACTTAACCATCCACGGGAACTCCTCTTAAATGGAAGCCGCACTATACATCATCCTTTGAACCACTAAGCCCCCATAAATTGATTCCCTTGCAAACCCCACAACTGCCATCTCCAATCCTTTCCCACAACCCAATTTACACGTAGGTGCACACGTGATGCTGAGCGAATTACAAGTTTATGCTACAATGCCTCAACACCGCACTTTCGGTAGCAAAGAAATTACTATAAGACGCTTAAATATAATAACAAATCAAACCCACCCTGCCTCTTCTCCATTTTTAACTTCCTTCTCAGTCCCTCCCCACTATTCTCTTGTCTCTCCACACTCTCCCAAAGACTTTGACGATTACTTCTTAAATAAAATAGCCCATCCATACGCAGATTCCTAATCCTCAGGATAGCTCTCTTTTACCCACACCATCTTCTGCTGCACTTGAATCTTTTAATCCCTGACCTGGTCAGAGGTTGTTCACCTGCTTTAGTACTGTCTTCTAACTACATGTCCCCTCAATCCCATGCCCTCTTTCCTACTGAAGCACTGTAATCAGGCAGTTGCCCCTACACTTGCCCACATAATCAATGCCTCCTTGTTATCTGATATTTTCCTTCTTTAAACACGCCCAGGTGAAACCATAATCGAAAAGCCTCCCTTGACCCCAGTTGTCTTGCTAACTACCACACCAGTCTCTCTTTTACCTATAGCCTCTTAGCTACTGGAATGTCTTGTCTCTCCCATATCATTAATTATTTTCATGCTCATAACCTACTGGCCCTCTGCAGTCAGGGTTTCGTCCTGCGCACTCCACAGAGACAGCTCTGTGCAAAGTTGTGAATGGCCTCAGGCTGCCACAGCCAAAGGTCACTTTTCTATTTTCATCCTTCACGCACACTCTCCTCTCACTTTCGACCAGTAGATCAGTCCCCCTACTGCAAATTATTCATCCTTGGGTATCCAGAATGAAGTGGCATCCTTGCTAGGATCCTACCTCAACAGAACCTACTCTGTTTTTTTTATAATAAAAATCCTCTCTGCTTCCTCTTAGTGTAGGGGTTCCCAGGGCTCTGTTTTTGGGCCCCTGTTGTTCTCCCTTTATACTATTTCCCGGGAGACATCATCGTTATTTGGTTTCAACTACCATCTGTTTGCCGATGAACTCAAATATCCTTTTCAGCCCCACGCTGACCGTCCTGACAACCAATCACGCATCTCTGACTGTCTCCATGTTGTCTCCTCTTAGATGCACACCGATGCCTCAAACTAACTTGACAAGAATGGAACTAAAACATTTTCCAACCTAAAGCGACCCTATCCACACTTTTTCTATTTTTGATGATAAAACCCCCAGTTACCCTATTCAACACATTGCTTAGGGATAATAATTGATTCCCCTTTCTCAATGTTGCTAAAACCTGACACACTCCACACACACACTCCCCCCTGTAATACTGCTGCAAAAAACTGTAGATTCCTTTCTCATCCATCTACTGCTATGCTTTCCATGATCTCATACTATCATCCTGGACTATTGTAAACTTCTGCTTTCGTCTGTCTTACTGCTTCCCTCTTCTCTTTCCCCCTTAAATCGAAACTGCGGCATTCATTTTCCGCTCCTCATAAAAATCAGGAAATTATCTCTGCCTGTGCTGCACATTACCTGGCTCCCCATTAAACAACGCATTTCTACAAAATCCTTCTCTTAACATTTAAATCCCTTCGCTTTGCTGCCCTTCTATATTTCTTCTCTAGTGTCCCCATATGTCCCTGCCGTACCCTCTGCTCATCACAGAACCATTTCTTTGCAGACCCCCTACAACACCGCCTCCTCTAACCTAAACCTTTTCCTCTTGTGGCTCCCATCCACTGGAATTCTATTCCCTCTCTCTTCATCAGGAACCTTAATAAACAAGTTTAAATCTAACCTCTATCCTACTCTCTCCCCACTGGAATTCTATTCCCCTCTCTTCATCAAGAAACCTCTATAAACAAGTTAATTCTACCTCTTATCCTATCTCTCTGTGCACACATAGGACTGTCGACAATGCACCAGTTTCTTACTATGGCGTTTTGTTCTTTCCTATGTATGTATGTTACCCCACCTAATTAGATTGTAAGCTCTACTTGGCAGGGACCTCTTTTCATATGTTACATGTTTTTAGCACTTGTAAATTTCATGATGCACATTTATATATTTATTTATTATTGTCCCCCTTGTATGGCTTTTTGCATTCTAATATTGTACAGTGCTGCGTCACCACACACACCACAAAAAAACATATGGGAAAGTGAAAATAACAACCTTAGTTCTTATCCTGGACAGAGATGTAACAAAGACTTTTGCTTTTGAACCTGGAGTTTATCACAGATGGCAACAACTTCAACAAAAATTTATTTCACAGGTAATAGGTAAAAAGATCGAGTTAAGCTGATCCTAATGTCAGTGTTATAGGAGGGACAGGATTAGGTTCCAAACAAACCTTCTTTTTACCAGTCCCCAAAAGGGCTCTACAGATCTTTTTGGGACCAAAGAGGACGGGATGTTTTCCTTGCTTAGGATGTGCTCAGTGTGTACGCAAAGGGGACACGTTTATTCATCCCACTATGCAAAAAGTATATAATCAGGGACCACTACACATGTAACACCAATCTGTAGTATATGTGTTGTGGTGCCCATGTAAATTCTATATATGGGGGAGACCCTCACAAGCTGTGAGATCACGTATTTCCAACACAGGTCATCAATAAGATGTAAAGGTGTAAAACTCCCTGTAGCTAAACATTTTGTGGAGGCATCCTACCATGAATACCAACTAAGCAAGACAGGAGGAAGAACATGGTCATCCCATATGTAGCTGGGGTCTCCGAGAAATTAAGAAGAATTTTCAAAAAACATCGATCCCTGTCTGCTTTATCCGAACAACACACTGAGGCAGCAATTGGTACATCCGAAAGACCCAATACCTAAACACAAGAAAGCGACATCAATATAGCTTGCAGTGGAAGAATGCTCTGATTTGTATGTGGGGGAGACCAAACAGCAACTGCATCAACGTATGGCCCAGCACAGAAGAGCCAATTCCTCGGGTCATGACTCAGCCGTGTTCTGCATCTTAAGGATAAAGGACATACCTTTGAAGATTGTAATGTTAACATACGGGCGAAGGAACGTGACTGTTTAAGAGAGGTGTTAAGGAGGCCATTTATGTGAAATAAAGAAACCAAGCCTAAATAGAGGTGGGGGGTTCGACACCAACTGTCTGCCATGTACAATGCTGTTTTAACACCTTACTCTGGAGTTCCTATAACACCTCTTAGGCACATCTAATCACACCCATCCTAACACCGGGCTGGTGATGCTAATTGGGATTTTCCAGGGTACATAATTGCCACAGATTCTTGTACAAGTCATTCTGAATTGAGAAAGCCAGTCGGATGACTAGCGAAACGTCTTCAAGAACTACATTTCAGTCCAGTTGATCTAATTGAATAACACAGATTACCATGACCTGGATGAATGAGAACCTTCACAAGCATAATCCCAACTAAGGTATATGGTTTAGAGGCAGTAGGAGGCCCATTAGGGGGAGATAGGACTTGAAACAAAACAAGGGACCAAGTGGGTACATGAGCTACAAACCTTGTTTCCAAATGGCCTAAATAGAGATTTTGATTTATTTTTGTTTTGTACATGATTTGTTTTTAAGTATAAGGTTGATGCTTAATAAATACATTGTTCCCTTCACTAGGGCTTGAAACAGGAAGTTAGAAAGTCATTTCCTTTTAATCCATAAATGTATAAGAGTAATGAACAGAACTTGTTGACTTGAGAAAGGAAACACAGGTTTCTGAAACGTTGTCACCATATCTGTTTTGTTGATAACAATAAAGAGGACTTGAATAAGATTTAGCGTGTGCCGGGGTTAACTACAACAAATATATATATATATATATATTATATTATATATCTATCCATGGGAGATTGCATTAGTCTTTAGGAGCTACCAATGTGTGGGGGGGTATAGGATATTACACATAGGAAGGTGTATATGTATGTGTTACTATCTCCCTGTTACCATTTAAATGACCATCAGTAAATGTATATAAAATTTAGCACTGACTTTTATATTAGGTACAACACAAAATATCAAAATTCATAAACTTACTTACAGAGGTGAGATCCCTTTTTAAAATGGAGTGGGCAAATGGCCTTAAACCACACCCCTGTGTCTGTCCATTGAAAGGAATGTTACCAAAAAAAGTTTCTGTCTGCTACACAGATATGATGTGTTTGTAATGGACATATACACCAAGGCTCTTAATACCACCTCTAGCCTGCATGTGGTGTCATGAGTAATAAAATACAAGACATCCCTGCTCTCTATGGTAGGAGGAGAGAAGGTAAAGTGGATTGTGGTGTGTGCTTTGGAGTGTATAAGATCCTGTTACCACTTGTTGGAGGACAATTATTGGACAGACAATTTTCCTCATTGGATGCAAACTCTGAGGCAACAGATAAGTGTACACCAACTTACAAGGACCACACAATATACAGGCCTGGTTAATATATGGTGCACCATATATATTAATCCTTGTAGAGGGCGGCACTCACAATATATGTTTAACTGCAATAGAGCCCGGTGTTTACCAGTTGTTAATATTTAGTATAAAGTCCATGCACACAAGGGATTTGTAAAAAAAAATGCAGTTTATTGGTTGTAACATGAAAGCAGACAATGTTCGTCGGGCCCTTGTGTTGGGCCCTTTTCAAGCCTAGTGATTAAAAGTTTAAACAGCGCAATCAGTTAAGTATCTTAAAACACCAATAATTGTAACAACACTGGTACCCTGTCAACTGCATATATTCATCACACCATCAATGTGCATTAAGTTTCCCTTCTTTACATACAGGTGAGTATATAATACACATACTTTATATGTAAAGTGCCTGTGCATCAAGATTAAATCTTGACACACTGCTTGGTTTAAACAGGAAATATGTTTTCTGATCAGTGGTTCTTAAACTTTTCAGACCATGGTGCACTTAGCAAGCCAATTTTTTCTCGAGGCACACCTCTGTTCTTAATGTTCGACTTAAATTGTAATTACTCATATTTTATGCACTTAACAGTGTATACTACTGTATTCAAATCAATGTAGTGTAAAGTTACTCAGTAACAGGAAAAAGGGTATGGAAACCAGGCAAATATTCTAGGCTGATCCTATGTTTATTGCAAAATCAACCGCGCTGAACAAACACAGCAAAAAGGTTGATTTCTCAATAAACATTGTATCACCCTGGAATATTTGCCTGGTTCTACATCCTTTTTTTTGTGTTACTATATACTGTTACACCAATGAGGAGACTGCTGTATACGAATTTCATCCTATATCATCTGATTATTGAACTCCATTGTTAAGTTACAGTACATAGATTAAGGCACACCTCTGGCTCTATGTAGTCACACTGGTGTTCCCCAGCACACCCTTAAGAAACCCTGTTTCTAGATGTATCTGTGAGGGACAGATTGGGAAACCTTTTTGTTTAGAGACACAGAGTTTTAAAGAAATCCAGTTAGAAACCCTTCTACAACCCAGCAAACTGATTTGCATAAACAAAATAAACCTTTCTGTTGTCTATTAGGATCACACTCCTTTTAACCTGTGTATTACTAAATTTCAAACTGCAGTGAATTACCCCAGGGTGCTCAGCCATCTAGGTATAGATTAGGGTTTCTTTAAAAAAAAAAAAAGTGTTACTGCTTGATATTGCTACCAGACTGCTGGTAAAATTCTCTGTTCTCAATAAAAATTCTCAATAAAAATATGATGATAATTCTTAAGTGGTGCAATGGAACCCAATGGTTATTGCCTTTTCAGTCTGTGTTCATTTAGCACATGCTTAGGTGCATAAAACTAATTAGAAACACAGTCAATGATCCTCCATTTACATTCCCTGAATGCAGCAATCATAATTTAGGAAGAAAGAACAAGTCCTCTTCTGAGGTCATTAAAAGAAGACGAAAATAGTTTTTTTATGTATATGCAGCTCATCTTTAAAATGTGTGCTCCAAATGTAGACTCATTAGACACTCTGTGAACATCAACAGTAGTCAGATAATGTTATTAGCAGTTAAATCTATTACCTACAATACCCTATGCTGGTCATTAGCGGCATGTTGTGTTTTAGTATCTAAAAATTAACCATACAGTATAGTTTTTTTCCCCCTCTCTAGAAACCATGTCTGTAGATATCTACTGCCAAGGTTTAATTATTTACTTACTGAGATTATCAATAGTACCAATAGGCAAATAAACTACATGCATGTGCTCTCTGGATTTGTTGCTATGTTTATCATCCTAATTACCTTTTTTTAGATAACTAAGATTATACTTGCATATACATCAAAGCATGTTTTTCTCGTTTTTTTTTCTACACACCAATATATTTATTTTGTATTTATAAGACTTATATTAAACTTATTAAACTGCAATTATCAGACACCCATCGCTCTCTAAAAATCAGGAAATTATATCTTGCCTGTGCTGCACATTTACCTGGCTCCCCATTAAACAACGCATTATCTACAAAATCCTTCTCTTAACATTTAAATCCCTTCGCTTTGCTGCTCCTTCTTATATTTCTTCTCTAGTGTCCCCATATGTCCCTGCACGTACCCTCTGCTCATCACAGAACCATTTCTTATGCAGACCCCCTACTAACACCGCCTCCTCTAACCTTAAACCTTTTCCTCTTGTGGCTCCCATCCACTGGAATTCTATTCCCCTCTCTCTTCATCAGGAAACCTTAATAAACAAGTTTAAATCTAACCTCTTATCCTACCTCTCTCCCATCCACTGGAATTCTATTCCCCTCTCTTCATCAAGAAACCTCTATAAACAAGTTTAATTCTAACCTCTTATCCTATCTCTCTGTGCACAGCATAGGACTGTCGACAATGCACCAGTTCTTACTATGGCGTTTTGTTCTTTCCTATGTATCTGTATGTTACCCACCTAATTAGATTGTAAGCTCTACTTGGCAGGGACCTCTTTTCATATGTTACATGTTTTTAGCACTTGTAAATTTCATGATGCACATTTATATATTTATGTATTTATTGTCCCCCTTGTATGGCTTTTTGCATTCTAATATTGTACAGTGCTGCGTCACACACACACACAAAAAAAACATATGGGAAAGTGAAAATAACAACCTTAGTTCTTATCCTGGACAGAGATGTAAACAAAGACTTTTGCTTTTGAACCTGGAGTTTATCACAGATGGCAACAACTTGCAACAAAAATTTATTTCACAGGTAATAGGTAAAAAGATCGAGTTAAGCTGGATCCTAATGTCAGTGTTATAGGAGGGACAGGACATTAGGTTCCAAACAAACTCAGTCTTTTTACCAGTCCCCAAAAAGGGCTCTACAGATCTTTTTGGGACCAAAGAGGACGGGGATGTTTCCTTGCTTAGGATGTGCTCAGTGTGTACGCAAAGGGGACACGTTTATTCATCCCACTATGCAAAAAGTTATATAATCAGGGACCACTACACATGTAACACCCAATCTGTAGTATATGTGTTGTGGTGCCCATGTAAATTACTATATATGGGGGAGACCCTCACAAGCTGTGAGATCACGTATTTCGCAACACAGGTCATCAATAAGAGTGAAAGGTGTAAAACTCCCTGTAGCTAAACATTTTGTGGAGGCATCCTACCATGAATACCAACTAAGCAAGACAGGAGGAAGAACATGGTCATCCCATATGTAGCCGGGGTCTCCAGAAATATAGAAGAATTTTCAAAAAACATCGTATCCCTGTCTGCTTTAATCCGAACAACACACTGAGGCAGCAATTGGTACATCCGAAAGACCCAATACCTAAACACAAGAAAAGCGACATCATATATGCAGTGCAGTGCAGTGAGAATGCTCTGATTTGTTGTGGGGGAGACCAAACAGCAACTGCATCAACGTATGGCCCAGCACAGAAGAGCCAATTCCTCGGGTCATGACTCAGCCGTGTATCTGCATCTTAGGATAAAGGACATACCTTGAAGATTGTAATGTTAACATACTGGCGAAGGAACTGACTGATTTAAGAGAGGTGTTAAGGAGGCCATTTATGTGAAAATAAAGAAACCAAGCCTAAATAGAGGTGGGGGGGTTCGACACCAACTGTCTGCCATGTACAATGCTGTTTTAACACCTTACTCGGGAGTTCCTATAACACCTCTTAGGCACGATCTAATCACACACCCTTAACACCTGGCTGTGATATGTAATTGGGATTTTCCAGGGTACATAATTGCCACAGATTCTTGTACAAGTCATTCTGAATTGAGAAAGCATTCGGTGACTAGCGAAACGTCTTCAAGAACTACATTTCAAGTCCAGTTGATCTAATTGAATACAACAGATATACCATGACCTGGATGAATGAGAACCTTCACAAGCATAATCCCAACTAAGGTATATGGTTTTAGAGGCAGTAGGTAGGCCCATTAGGGGTGGAGATAGGACTCTGAAACTAAAACAAAGGGAGACCAAGTGGGTACATGAGCTACAAACCTTGTTTCCAAATGGCCTAAATAGAGATTTTGATTTATTTTTGTTTTTGTAACATGATTTGTTTTAAGTATAAGGTTGATGCTTAATATATACATTGTTCCCTTCACTAGGGCTTGAAACAGGAAGTTAGAAAGTCATTTCCTGTTTAATCACATAAAATGTATAAGAGTAATGAACAGAACTTGTTTGACTTGAGAAAGGAAACACAGGTTTCTGAAACGTTGTCACCATATCTGTTTTGTTGAATAACAATAAAGAGGGACTTGGAATAAGATTTAGCGTGTGCCGGAGTTAACTACAACTAAATATATATATATATATATTTATATCTCCATGGGAGATTGCATTGAGTCTTTAGGAGCTACCAATGTGGTGGGGGGGTATAGGATATTACACATAGGAAAGGTGTATATGTATGTGTGTACTATCTCACTGTTACCATTTAAATGACCATCAGTAAATGTATATAAAATTTAGCACTGACTTTTATATTAGGTACAACACAAAATATACAAAATTCATAAACTTACTTACAGAGGTGAGATCCCTATTTTAAAATGGAGTGGTCAAATGGCAGCTTAAACCACACCCCTGTGTCTGCTCCATATGAAAGGAAGTGTTATCCAAAAAAAGTTTCTGTCTGCTACACAGGATATGATGTGTATTGTAATGGACATATACACCAAGGCTTCCTTATATACCACCTCTAGCCTGCATGTGGTGTCAGTGAGTAATAAAATACAAGACATCCCTGCTCTCTATGGTAGGAGGAGAGAAGGTGAAAGTGGATTGTGGTGTGTGCTTTGGAGTGTATAAGATCCTGTTACCACTTGTTGGGAGGACAGATTATTGGACAGACAATTTTCCTCATTGGATGCAAACTCTGAGGCAACAGATAAGTGTACACCAACTTACAAGGACACACAATATACAGGCCTGGTTAATATATGGTGCACCATATATATATAATCCTTGTAGAGGGCGGCACTCACAAATATATGTTTAACTGCAATAGAGCCCGGTGTTACCAGTTGGTTAATATTTAGTATAAAAGTCCAGTGCACACAAGGGATTTGTAAAAAAAAATGCAGTTTATTGGTTGTAACATGAAAGCAGACAATGTTTCGGGCCCTTGTGTTGGGCCCTTTTCAAGCCTAGTGATTAAAAGTTTAAACAGCGCAATCAGTTAAGTATCTTAAAACACCAATAATTGTAACAACCTGGTACCCTGTCAACTGCATATATTACATCACACCATCAATGTGCATTAAGTTTCCCTTTCTTTACATACAGGTGAGTATATAATACACATACTTTATATGTAAAGTGCCTGTGCATCAAGATTAAATCTTGGAACACACTGCTTGGTTTAAACAGGAAATATGTTTTCTAGATCAGTGGTTCTTAAACTTTTTCAGACCATGGTGCACTTAGCAACGCAAATTTTTCTCGAGGCACACCTCTGTTCTTAATGTTCGACTTAAATTGTAATTACTCATATTTTATGCACTTAACAGTGTATACTGTATTCAAATCAATGTAGTGTAAAGTTACTCAGTAACAGGAAAAAGGGTATGGAGAACCAGGCAAATATTCTAGGCTGATCCTATGTTTATTGCAAAATCAACCGCGCTGAACAAACACAGCAAAAAAGGTTGATTTCTCAATAAACATTGTATCACCCTGGAATATTTGCCTGGTTCTCTACATCCTTTTTTTTGTGTTACTATATACTGTATACACCAATGAGGAGACTGCTGATATACGGAGATTTCATCCTATATCATCTGATTATTGAACTCCAGTGTTAAGTTACAGTACATAGATTAAGGCACACCTCTGGCTCTATGTAGTCACACTGGTGTTCCCCAGCACACCCTTTAAGAAACCCTGTTCTAGATGTATCTGTGAGGGACAGATTGGGAAACCTTTTTTGTTTAGAGACACAGAGTTTTAAAGAAATCCAGTTAGAAACCCTTCTACAATCCCAGCAAAACTGATTTGCATAAACAAAATAAACCTTTCTGTTGTCATATTAGGAGTCACACTCCTTTTAACCTGTGTATTACTGAATTTCAAACTGCAGTGAATTACCCCAGGGTGCTCAGCCATCTAGGTATAGATTAGGGTTTCTTTAAAAAATAAAAAAAAGTTATTCCTTTTTGTTTTTACAAGCAGACTGGTGGTATTCTTTTTTGTTCTCATTAAAATTTTTCATAAAAATATGATGATAATTCTTAAGTGGTGCAATGGAACCCAAATGGTTATTGCCTTTTCAGTCTGTGTTCATTTAGCACATGGCTTAGGTGCATAAAACTAATTAGAAACACAGTCAAATGATCCTCCATTTACATTCCCTGAATGCAGCAATCATAATTTAGGAGAAAGAACAAGTCCTCTTCTGAGGTCATTATAAAGAAGACGAAAAATAGTTTTTTTGTATGTATACTGCAGCTTCATCTGTTAAAATGTGTGCTCCAATATGTAGACTCATTAGACACTCTGTGAACATCAAATCAGTAGTCTAGATAATGTTATTAGCAGTTAAATCTATTACCTACAATACCCTATGCTGGTCATTAGCGGCATGTTGTGTTTTTATGTATCTAAAAATTAACCATACAGTATAGTTTTTTTTTCCCCCTCTCATAGAAACCATGTCTGTAGATATCTACTGCCAAGGTTTTAAATTATTTTACTTACTGAGATTATCAATTAGTACCAATAGGCAAATAAACTACAATGCATGTAGCTCTCTGGATTTGTTGCTATGTTTATCATCCTAATTACCTTTTTTTAAGATAACTAAGATTAATACTTGCATATACATCAAAGCATGTTTTTCTCGTTTTTTTTTCTACACCAATATATTTATTTTGTATTTATAAGACTTATATTAAACTTAATTAAACTGCAATTATCAGACACCCACTCACAGACACATCTCACAATATTTCCTTTGGCTGCTTGATGCTTGTGTAGGTTAAAATACCTTAACAGATTTCTACAGAATAGCAACCGGAAACTTTATTCAGTTTATTTCCTCTAGATATGTTTTGGAGAGGTTTTTAATGACAAATGACACGTAAAAACAGTTACAGGTCCCAAATGTGATTTTATTTTGTTTTTGGATTTCATTTCTCAACAGTGATCTCAATCTGCATTAGATAAGTAGGTCTGGTGTGTTTAACTGTCCACACATTGTATATTTGCATCTCATGCACACAGCCACCCAAGGAGGTAGGAACAGGATTATGGGATAATGACTTTCATATCCCTTAAAGGCACTTCCTGGGAAATCACTGACTTGTTAAAATACTTTTGTTTTCATGCTACAAAGTAGCATACAAACGAACATTCAAGGTTCAAGTGCCTGTGCTGTGAATCCAAAATGGTGCAGGCCCCGCAAAGTATGAGTTACCCGATATTACATCTGCTAGTAATTACACTTTAGGGACAAAATATTTTGTATATGTGACTCTTGAATTTTCAGTTACAGCTCTCACATTAATGTGCATTTCTTTCTCTTTACAGCTTAAAAGTGCAAAAGAGGCCACAGAAGCTAGCAACCAAGAATACCTCAGCAAAGTAGGTTCTTTGACACCGTACTGGTCATATTTTGTTAATTACACTGTAATTATAGGCCTTTGTTATAGATATTCCACAGAAAATGAGAGAAGGAATAACAAAGTAATCATGCCATTTGTAATGCTTTCACATCCTACTCTTTTTGCTTTCCTTGGATTATGTAGGCCATGTCAGCCAGACAACCCTTATTTCATTTTATAATATAAAGTCGTTCTCTTTGAATAACAATTTTTAGTTAACGAAGCATAACTATTGTTTTTAATCTTTCTCCGTTTAATTTTTATGGAAGAATCCATTTAATGGAATTAATAATGAGAATCAAATGAAAAACTAACAGGGATATGTAATGTTGTCCACAGATCCCTAAAAGACACTCTCTAAAACCCATTTTGTTTCTAATAGAATATCCATCCAATATTGATTCAATCCTATATGCTACCGCAAATAACCTGTAGCATCTAAATATTTTGTGTCGGGACAATTTTGGGGTAGTCAGAGTTTGAAGTTGGAGAAAATGTACCAATTCCAACTCCATTATTCTATTACCAGATAACAGTCATAGTTAGTAAAGTCCTTCTCTCCTTTAAGACCAAAGCACAGTGCGTAGCTGCCTTTTCAGTGCACGTAAGCAAGGGACTGACTGGCAGCGGTGTCTATGATTGGCTTAGACATTGCGTCTCAAGTAATCGCGCCAAGTAACAAGATACATATTAAATGAAAACAATAATAATGTGCAAAGTCTGGCTGCAGTATTAAAGTTAAAAATATCAATGCTTTAGATTGGGTTGCAGAGTTCTCACTACGGCAACTCTGATACATAAGTTATAAAAATAACTTTAAATGCAATTAACAGGTTTTCTATATCAGCTAAAGATATCCTTCCTCCCCCTAGTTGGTAGACAACCTGGAAGATGGGAGAACCACAGAATTATTGCTAAATTACTTTATTTTGCAATATATAACATGTTTCATGTTTTCATGCTATTCATTAATTGTACATTTTGAATGCAAGGCAATCTGTTCAATCTCCTTTTTTCTTTAGTGTCGGAAATATAAGCACTAACATGTCAGGGAGAATATCTCAAAAGGCGTGTAGGGATTTGTAATGACTGCTTCATTCTTCCATAGCCTGGCCTTGAGTCTTGCTCACAGAAGCCTTTGGAGCACTTTTCCAGTCAAATTGTAGCTGTGGGACAATAAGAAAACCATGCAGAACTGGCAATTTATTTTAGTTGCCAACAGATTTAAATAGATTCAGTCAGAATTGCTTTATAGTGTAGACAGGCAGAGCACGCCTGCACAGAGGAACTATCCAGCTGTTGAATTATACCATAGCTAATCCATTTCATTGATCGAAATCTAGAAACACTTTGAGTTACTGACAGACACCTTTGCTTTGCTGCTTAGCCCCCTCTAACCTAACCTAGACCATTACATGAAATATGCTGTAAAAGCATGTAAGTGTAAATTCCAGTCTCTACTATTCACATATTGGGTATATTTTTTCAAAATGTATAAAGTAGTACAGGTTTTTAGGTGACCAACGCTTACAGTATAAAGGTTGGGTACGAGGATGGAGGATAAGTGTGCTTTTTCCAGCAAAAAATATGTCTGAAATCTGTACGATGTTATATAAACCTATAGTAGTTTATAAGAAATCTTTATTATCCCTCATAGTCTTGTATAAATAAAGTGGCAGAAAAGCACAAGTGATTAAATAAAAGACTTTTTTATTGAACCAGATCACTAAAACGTGACCCTATGTTTTAACACAGAATATTTAGGATAAGCATTTCAGATCATTGTTGAACAGCAATTTATATCAGACCCATATGGCTTTGATGGGAATATGCACAGTTCATTAGACCTTAAGTAATGTATCAGAAAGAAATGTTTTTCACAGCATGAAAGCAGAGTAATATGTGATCTTTTCAACTAGGAGATAGTGATGGACTCATTTCTCCTGTATTTCCACAAGTGTCAGACTTACTCATAAAATTATTTTAAACACTAAAAAGTATTTAAAGGGCATGTCCACCCCCAAAGCTATAATCCCCCCACTACTGGCCCCATTGTGTAGTGTAGTTTAATCCTTACCTCACATCCCAGCTCCATATGGTTCTCCTGTAGTCCCCCCCCAAAGTCCCAAAAACTGCCCACCAGGAGGATAGCAGAGTCCATATAGGACTCTGCCTCCTACCTGGCCACCGGGAGAAGTTTGGCATGCGTACTGCAGCCCTTCTGCCCCTCCCTCTCCCTCCCTCTTAGGATTCCCTCCCCCTAGTGTAAATCCCTTTAGATATATGATTCCCCCTGTCCCCCCAGCCCCAACTGCTCTGTTTGTATTCTTAGAAAGTGCCCCAAACTCTACTTACCTTCCCTCTTTCCCCCGCTGCAAAGAACTCCCGGCAGCCGCGTCCGTGATTGGCTGCCGCTTAGCCAATCACGGACGCGACTGCCGGTCCCGCCCCTCTGCTTGCATTTTCTCGCAAGCAGAGGGCCGGCAGCGCGGCGGAGGAAAGAGGGAAGGTAAGTAGAGTTTGGGGAAGTTTCTAAGAATAAAAATAGAGCGGTTGGGGCTGGGGGGACAGGGGGAATCATATATCAAAAAATATTTTTAAGGGTGGACATACCCTTTAACATTAGTAAATGTAAGGTTACCGTATTACTGCAAAACTCTCTCTTCATAAACAGTATTGTATTTAGAACTAAATGTGTAAATTTTAGACAAAAATAATCAGTATGCAAACATCTGTAGTGGTTCGTTGTGAAAACAATGGGAAGAGAATTGACTTGGTTATATTAATGCTGTTGTTTGCCCATATGTTCATCAGGAAAACAGAACAACCAAACTGCCTTGTGTCCTAAAAATAATATAATATAGTGACTTTCAAGTGTTTTGTTTTCACTTTGTCTCACAATTAACAAACCAAACTGCTGTGTGTAATTTGAATTGCATCATTAACTACATATGTTTGTTTATTTTTATTTTATTTAGTCACAGCACGTTGCTTTCTGGTATAACGTCCTTGTTTTCCTGGATATACTGCAGATTTAAATTTCTTCTCTAAAATTGTCTACAGAATTATTTACATTAAGACAGATGGAGAAACCATAAGGCAGATATTACTTTCTGTCTCCGTAGAAATGGTGTATTGCTTGTATTGACCCCAATTATATTCATTTGTGTTGCATTATTTACTTTCCTTAAAGGAATTCTAGTGTCCTGTTTACCTTAAACCGTATAAAAGGCCTAATTGTTACCTTTTAGTTTACTGCTGTATCAAGCTTCTACATACTAACATTCATACACAACTTCACTTTTGAAAAGCTTAGCGGTGGGGCCAGTTCCTACATCATTCTCCTCCCCTTGCCCTATGCTGCATGTATGTACAATGTAGGTACATAGGGTGATTGGGGTCCTCTCATCTTGTTTATGATTAGAGAAATCCAAGTGTGCACTGATAACTAAATGGGTAGCTTCTAGAACTGGCAATGGAAATACCCTTACTCAAATTGGCGACACCTTCCCTGTATAGACAAAACAAGAGTTTTGAATAGGGAAAATGAGCAACAATGCTGTATTATAAAAGTAGGAGGGGAAAGGCACACTACTGTAGCTTTTTAAAGTTTTGGACCACTGTTCCCCTTGTTTTCTTTTTAGGTTAGTGTCTCTTTATACGTTCTTATCATTTTCATGCCTTGTTTTTTTACTTCATTCACTTTAGTTAAAGGGCATGTCCACCCCCAAAACTACACTTTTACCCACTACTGGCCCCACTGTGTAGTGTAGTAAAATCCTTACCTAACATCCCTGCTCCAAATTGTTCTCCTGTAATGTCCCTTCAAAGCCCAGAAAACTGACCACCAGGAGCTTGGCCAAGTCCATATAGGCCTCTGCCTCCTGTCTCTCCACCGGGAGAATTATGAAATGAATATTTGGGTAAGACTGTATATTTTTTCAATTGATTTCAGTAGCTTGATTGAAAAGTCAACCTGTGTATGGACTTATCACCTGATCTATCATGCAACCATCTACCTTACATGGTCGTCTTTACAGAGAGCTATACGTGTATTTCAAGAAAAGTGTAAACATGATTAATGGGGAGATTTTATTATTTGTGTTTTAATTTTTAAAAAATGAAATAGAAATAGGTTGACATGGGGGAGGGAATGGTAAAATTTGACTCAGACCAAAATAATAGGGATCCAAAAGGTCGAACTGATAGTTTGGTTAGGCAGGCAACCAGGCTGGAATGTAGTAAAAAAACATTCAGGGTTATTCAATAAAAGTTCTTATCGTTTAAAATGGTGCTAATTTTGCCTCAGATGTAAGCTTACAAATGTTAAAAAAAGATCCAATTGTTTGGGGCAAAATTAGCACCATTTTAAACAATAAGAACGATATGTGCTAAAAACACCCATCATGGCCATTGCCGCATGCAGACATAAAGTATGCACAGATGGACACAAACACATCTTTACGCGTTTCATGGACCTCATAAACTTCCTCAGGGGCTCAAGGGGTGTTCCTGTTGTCTCCCCATTTAAACACAGGAGATAACCACTCATAGTGCCATCTTGATTGAAACCTAAAACATGAAAATCCATAAAAACAAGAATAATACTTAATAGCAAAATTTGTAAGTATTAGAAGCACTATTTACAGTGACATCAGACCTGGATCACATATCCTATAAATTTATTAAATATTTTAAATTTTTAAAATAAATTATTTAATCAATTATATGATATGTGATCCAGGTCTGATGTCACTGTAAATGTGCTTCTAATACTTACAAATTTTGCTATTAGTATTATTCTTTTTTTTAAGGATTTCATTTTTTATTCAGTTCGACCTTTTGGAGCTTTAATCACATACCGTGAGGGAGACGGCATTCAGAAGGCATAGTGAGCACTGACTGTATAGGGGAAGACGCTCCCAAATAACCGGTGTGTCGATCGTTAGAAGTTCAAAATAATAGGGAATTAAATTACAATAAAAGGATGTATAAATATCGCCCAGGTAAAGGTACTAAACGTAACCATCAACGGCCCAGATGCAGCCATCAAACTTTAAATATCAAAAGAAAGTAAGGCACACTCTAGGGACTACAACTTTAAATCAAATAAATATATTTATTGCTAACATGGTCTCAGAAAGACATTTATTTATTTTATCCCCAAACCATTGTGCCCTTGTGAAACCATGCAAAATAAAGCAAAACAAATAAATAAAGCGAAAACAAACATAAATGGACACAGACACGTACCATGGATCCAAAAAAAAGTAAACAAAATCCAGTTGAAATATGCAAAAAAGCCAACAAGATATTGGAGTACCTATTAACAGCAGTGTGTGCATATCTGAACATGAAGTCAGATATGCCTGATTTTTATGATATTCTCTTTATTGTGGGGAAGGGTTGGGTGTTTCCTCTTGTGTCCCTTTCCTGATCCTACTAATAAGAATATATTAATAATAATTAGTGATGGTTTCAGTGCTGAGTGAGCAAAGTTTTACTTTGAGTCCGGCTCATTATAGTCATGCTGCAGGTTTGCTGAATTCAACCTTCTCGTTTATGCCAGCTTTGCTAATGTAAACACTCACTATGCCAGCTTAGGTCATACCTTCTGTTCTGTCTATGTAGGGACCATGCCAGTATTCAGGGGGGTTCACCATGGCATCTGGTATACAGATATGTGCACACTCTGCAGTTGATGTACCTTGTTGGCTTGTCACTTCTCTTTTAGATCTCATGTTTGTTCATACCTGTAGCTAACAGCCTTTTTGCTCATTAAACATTGACTTTTGCTTGTTTTCTTTTTCTTCGTGGTACAGTATGTTTATGTTGCCTGTGTTTGTTTTTGCTTTGTTTTTTTTTATTTTATCTTAAGTTACATGGGTGGGCATGATCACTTACCTTTAACCGGGTAGGTTTTGTTGGTGTTAATTCTGAATTCAGACCATAGAATGCATTGCGACTGTGTTGTAAAACATATTTACTTGATTTAAAAATGTCTTAAAATATATATATTTATATATTGTAGATTATACATACGGTATATGGTTTATGTTTTTAGGAGAACAATACAGTTAGTGTTGCTGTGTACAACCATGATAAAGAAAAGGATGCTGAAAAACAACGTCAGTCTCTAAAGTCAGAAAAAGAAGCACTGCTTATTGGTAAGGCAAACAATTCCAATTGGTTTTGTGCTTGATTCATTGAAATGCTGTCAAAGATAATAATAGATAATCATTGTATAAATTTGTGTTTGTAAATTAATTTTTGCAGTGATTACACTCAAGGGAACTAGAAAGTATAGGTCTCCTATTGACTATCACTTGCAAGTGATACAAGGAACATAAGGGCTGCTTACTGGAGAACATTTTAGGTACTATTTTCTAGGAATATTCCTAATACTGGGATAAACCTAGTGCTAGACATTGCAAGTATGATCTCTGTGTTTGCTGATGATACTAAATTGTGCAGGATTATAAGCTCGGAGCAAAATATCTCTACCTTAGAAACTGATTTAAATAAACTTGATTATTGATAATGTTGAGAAATGAAAAGTTATGCATTTGGGCAAAAACAAAATCAAGGCTAGTTGTACTTTAAATGGGATAGAGTAAAGGTGGGTACACACTGTAACAATCTGTCAAAGATGGCAAAATCAGCAAGATTTTGTCTGTCATCGTTGATAGATGGGAGTACACACAGTCACAATCATACTCCCTATATACGTAGTACGTGCATGACTGCCATATACTCCCTACACGAACAAGGAAATTTTTTGTCCGAAATTACCGTTCCCGACTCCAATTCGTAACGTTTGTCAGCATCAGAAACAATTGTTTCGGCCATACCCACAAATTATACAAATTTCAAAGATGGAAGGCCAAGTCCACATAAAGGAGAACCTAGCGATGTACATACGACTTTATTAAGGGTTTGCCATTTAGTGATGGGTAACTTTCAGAGTGGCTATATTAAAACTTGATGGTGAGGTAGGAGTGTCTTTTATAGGCTGCCTTTAATAGTGTACATGTGTGTGTGTGTGAGAGAGTATATATAATAAAGTACATTCGCTTTCACTGCAGTTTTTTAAATAAGGATGGTTGTATAATTAATGAGTGAGCACTTAAATGCATCATAAAACATTGCATGTTGTAAATGTGAGAGGATGCTGAGTCAAGTAATATGCACAGAGGCAAGGATATACTGAAGTTATAAATTATATATTCAGAAGTATACTAAATTGCAAATGAAAGAAAAACCTAAACCCCACAATTATCAAAAGGGACCTTTGTGAACGTATGCATTATAAATGATTAGCATGCTAAATTAGATCTTAGGACTGGTGAACCTATTGATGAAAGAATTTACCAAATTTAGGCTTATCGGTAAAAAAACTGATCAGGCCAAATTACATTAATTTTTACTGAAAACTATGATCAGGTTCAGTTTTAACTTGGCTCATTTTCTTCCTTATCATCCACTTGCTTTATTTCAGGGAAGGCACGAGTAACTAGTTTAGGGAGTACTGTGCTTTCTACGTTGACACTTAGCAATAATGTGAATTAAATAGTTTTTATGACTACGAACAGTGTAATTATTGGGAAACTTCATTTCAATGTGTTTTATGACACATTTGTTAAAAAAAAATATTTCTCTGGAGAATGTCTGCTCCAAGGAAAATGGTAATTGCCTTATTCCAGTCACTGCAATTTTGTATTGGCAAATCAAGCATAAAATTGATGGCTAATAAGCTTCTAGCTGCCTGAACTGAAAAACACCATTTTCTCCCACATTGTTTTATCCTGAGCACCTGATCGCAGATGGTTGGAATTTTCTGCACTGATGTGAGAAAGTAGAAAGCATTTGTGAATGTTTTCTGTACAACTGACTCCATCACCAAAATAAAAAGCAGCATTTGAAAAATTCATGGCATACACTGATAAAAATTCAATTTACTTCCTTTCAAAACTTAACATTTTAAAATTATTTTGTAATAAAATCTTCAATATTCCTGCAGGCATAATATCTACATTTCTCAATGTCCATCCATTTGGAGCTAATACAGAATACTTATGGTCATACTTGCAACAGCTGGACTCACGGGTAAGTGCAGGTTTTTTTTGTTTTTTTTTTAGTAATGAAAGCTTTTTGGACTGTGAGGTGCATTTAAAATACCATTGCTTTTACAGTGCATTATTTTATTATTCTGCAGTTAATGTGAAACTAAAGCCAAATTATAAGTACAGCTTGTATTATTCCACTTTTTAAATAAAAAAAAGCACTTTTAGAAGCTAGGGAACATCATCGCCTAGCTTTGCTGCCAAGTGCTGCCCCTTTCCTCTGATTGAGCCAGCAGAAGGAAGACTCCACATATGTCACCTCACTGGAAGAGAATAGGACTATTGGTGTAGCTAGGTGACATCTATTCCTCTGCCCACTGAGCAGCTTCATAGGTAAGCATGTTTAAAAATGCAGAAGGTGTAACCAATCAGATCTTATTTAACATTTGAAAGCTAACATCTGATTGGTTGGGGAAAAATTAGCACCATTTTAAACGTAAAGAACTTTTATTGAATCTCCCTGTATATGCCTGTGTGTACTAGTGCTTACTTATCTCTGCTAGGAACACTGCCTTTGCACAAACACTGCTGCTTCTATTCTAAAGCAAAAATTAAATAATTATGATATTAAATAGTTTTTTCCTTGGGTAAAAGATGTTCTATGTACTTGAGCAATCTTTTGTGCTTCCTAGTAGCCTTGATAAGTTACTGTAAATGTAATCCATATAATGTATTGAATACATAACTATCTGGAATCAGTGTGAATGTCCAACATTGTTCTGGAATTTAACATAAAGTACATAGTCAGGATTATTTGCAGTAGAGAGGTCTCAAAGGTATTTTTAAGGTTTTGGATGGGCTCTCCTATTGAAAGTATATGGCTAAGTTCACACAATTGTTTTGTGTTCTCTTCATTTTGCCGGAATTTTTAGCTAGTAAAAATATCGCATACAGCAAAATGGTTGACTCTTGCCTTAGGCATGTAAGGTGTCGGCTGTGCTTTATATGTGCCTGTTCACTTGTGACTTAATGTCCAATCCTCATAGTTGGTTTCAGAAATAATGCTTGCTTGTTTTTTTCTCCACACCAATGCAATAACTTTTAAAGGAAGCACAGAACCTATGTATTCTCATGTTGTTTGTTTTGTAGCTGGAAAATCATGCCATGCTTTGTATTGTAATTTCAACAGCCGCAAGAAATTAATTTTCTATTGGTATGGCTGTCACCTGCTTTTTTGCTCCATGGTTCAGTATTTCAGTAAGGTACTTAGAACTAAGTGCCACTGATTTATTACGGTGGGAATTTTCGTGAAATACAGTTTCTCTTCTAAATAATGAAAGGACAACTCGGTCTCTATAATCTTATATCTTATTCATTTTTAAATAATTTTTTAAAATCAGGATCAAAAAGAAGTTGCGTGAGAGTAATTTAAAGAAAAAATGTGTTTAATTTAATTGCTAGAACTACATTTCAAGTCCAGTTGATCTAATTGAATACAACAGATATGGGCATGTTAATGTTAATCGCAATTTGGAGCTGTGAGTGATTCCTGACATACTTTTAAACTGGTTTATTTTGATACAGCCAAGTGTTGGTCAGGCAAACACCATCCCAATATCCACATATAATATACTATGCTGGGACCAAGTTTAATCCAAAATTACCTTGAAAAAAGTTCATGTTGCACAAAAATAGTTCTTCCGGAGCCATGGCAAACCACATTACAAAGTGTAAGGGGAATAGGAACCCAGTATAAACACACTTCCCTTCCAAATGGCCTAAACACATCGTACATTTACTTTTAAGTGGGGAAACAGCTTGATTTTCAAGCCTTCCCAGGAACCATGGAATCACTGTGAGAAAATACATAGGATGTGGATATTTGTGCCAAAGTCTGAGGATTGTGATCAGAGTTAATGTAAAAATAAATCACACGTTTAATAACTATGGGTTGGCTGCTTTTTACTGTAGGTAAAAAAAGAAACATACAGCAATATACAGACTGACCTTTAAATAGAAAAAAACAGCCATGTATTTTTATTATAAGTGAATAGACTGGGTGGAAGATGTGATTAACAAGAAAAAGCCTTGTACGCTATAACCTTTACTGACTGCCCGAAAGCCTTAAATGTTCACCCTGTGTACTTGCAGCTCAAACTTTCCAATTTGTGATAACAGCAAGCTAGCTATTTAGTAGTACAATCCTTTATGTAATGCTATTGCAAGATTTAATAGGTTACCTGGTCTAGAAAATGTAGAAATCTCAGACAAGTCCCAACTCTGCATGTTATCAAGCTGAGAATATGTTTAATCATCAGTCTTTCAAAGACAATTAAACTCCTAAATAAATAATGTGCCATTCTCTATTAGGCTTCTTATGCAGCATGTTTGCCCATTGTTTCCTCTGTCATTTGCCTGTAATCATAATTGATGTTTTTTTTCTCTGTACATCATACACAATTATTCTTCTCACCTACCAGATTTCACTGCAAACACCCAGAGCAGGATTACCTGTGGCTTTATCTACATATTATACATTAAAATCATTTCTGCCAAATCTGCCTAATTCCACTTTAATGCAATTATGTAGTTATCTATGCATCTGGTTTTGCACCCAGTTTATTTGAAAAAGCACTATTATTATTATTTAGTAGTATTAAAAAAAAGCCCTCCGTAGAGTATAAAATGGAGCAGAGCCTTCTTATAGCATGTCATGTCTGCAGGTCAGATGTTTGGGTCTATACATTAGGCTGTATAGCAGTATAGCATTTTAATAAGCCATCGGTTCTGGACACATGCATTAGCTATAAGACATAAAGGAGAAATTTTGCATCTCTCCGCCCCTTTCTCTGGAGAACCTGGGAGTAAGAAATTACTTCTTGTTTCTTAGATTTTGTGGGCCATGCTATTTGTATAGTATGAGACTGCAAGATACCTTCTGTTATAAGAAGGCTCTGCTCCATAGTATATCTAGGGAACAGATCTGTATAGTATTTGTACATTAGGTTGATAATTCTGTACCTTATCCCATGGTTTGTTTTCTTATTAAATTGTATAATGGGAAACTCTGGCATGTCTTGATACCTTGAGGTGTGCATCTAAATAATAGTTATTTCCTAATTAAAAATAGAATTTACAGTAAATACTTTATATCATTTAAATATTTTTAACATTGTATTGAAATTCTATTTGAGACTAAATGGGCAATTTTTAGAAATCTCCCCCATACTTAAACGTTTCACAAAATGTTACAGCCACGAGATTCCCTTCCCTCTTTAGACCCGCTCACCTCCCTAACCCCCTGACAGCTGAGAAAACTCACGCTCCTTCCCTCGAGTTGTGAGACCTTTGAATGCCTCTTCACTCTCTGGGCTGAAGAAAGCGACAGAAACAATCATCCCCTTCAGTAACTGGCCAGATAATCAGAAAGAGTTCCATCTGTGGTGGATTTTTTTGTGCAGAACGGGGAGGTTGCATCAGGGGGTTGATTGCTCATTTGTGTTTTCTGTGATGTCTGTTCAGAGAGCACCAGCCTCCAGGGCACATGTGTTAAAAAGGTGGAATTGAAAAATGCAGATGCCTTAAAATGATGGAGAAAAGGGGTGAATTATCGCTTTTTAGCGATACCGCACCTTTAACGATTGTTAAAACATCTACGATAGCAATCGTAAATGTCTGAAAACAATCCCCATAGAATATCATTGCAGTATTTTACTATTGCATGGTATTCTATGAGCGAACGTTCGGCGTAAATGTACGATTGCTGCTGAACTTTACTAATAACGTGTGGTATCGCTAACCTGCGATACCGCACATGTATAAATATGGCCCAATGTATGTCCCACTACAAATTATACAGATGTTACCTCAGAGTTCCATGCCCTTTATAAAAGAACTCGCCCTACGTCCTTGTGCTTTTAAATGGTCATGGAACTCCTCTGTGACTTTTTGTATACTTACCATTTACAATAGGGGGTACATTACTCACTATATAATTTGAAATTGTCAAACTTAATAAAAACAAATGTTTATCATCCCTTTAATAAGGTGTGCAATATTGCAGAAGATCTCAATGTAAAAGAACACCCTTAATTCTATCCTTATTGATTGTTTTCTTGGTTTGTTATCCATTTCCAGATTCTAACAATAGACTTCCATTCTGACTCAGATAGCATCATCCATAACAGGAAAATAAAGAGAACTCTAGTTCTTGTACAAAATAAAGGAACAAAGGTGTCACACAGACTGAGGTCATGACATTCTCTATACAAAGGAAAGCTGAACCACTGTGATAAAAAAAAAACTTTAGGAATGCAAACCATTACCTTTTATAAAATGCTACTTCCAGCACAGCTTCCTTCTTGTGAAATGTATTTTTGAAGAGGGCCATGACTGGCTGAATATGAGGGCCATGACTGGCTGAATGTACAAATCTGCAAATGCAGCAACATTTCGTCTTGATATCTGCTGAAAGTGCAGGAAACTAAAAAGTAGGAGCCACTCTGTGTGTAATAAGGAATTTGCCCCTTCTCTGTCCTTCTTTAGGACTCTGACATGAGCTGTGCAGCTCTTTCTCTCCCTCCCTCCCTCTGGATCCCTTAGCGCTGCCATCATGATTTTAAAAGAAAAAAAATGCACACACTGTAGGGGACCTCCCTCCAACCCTAACAACCATATTTATAAATGAGCGGTATCGCACATTTGCGATACCACGCATTATGGGTAAATTATGATGGCAGCCATAAATGTACGGGCAGAGAGTTCGTTAATTGATGAGCATTTGGTAGTCAATTACCACAATGCTATTCTATGGAATCATAAATCTATGATCGCGGTCGTAGGTTTACAATTGTTTTCACAGATTTACGATCGGTAAAACGTTTGTAAATTAACAATCGTTTTGGCAATTGTTAAGCCAATCAGTAAAGGTGCTGTATTGCTAATCGCCTTTATAAACATGCCTCTAAATGCTATATTGACATCTTTAGGGCATGTCCACCCCCAAAACTATAATCTCCCCCACTACTGACCCCACTGTGTAGTGAATAAAAATCCGTACCTTACATCCCAGCTCCAAATGGTTCTCCTGGAATCCCCCCCCACAAAATCTGAAAAACTGACCACCAGGAGTACTACAGAGTGCATATAGGACTCTGTCTCCTGTCTCTCCTCCGGGAGAAATTTGTCCTGCGCAGTTCAGCCCTCCCCCCCTCCCTCTCCCTCCTGTTTTGCAATCCCTCCCCCTAGCGTAATTCCCCTTTGCCATATAGTAGGTTTCCTTCCCCCAACCCCAACTGCTATAAAAGATTTTACAGGAACTCCACCGAACTTTACTTACCTTAGCTCTCTCCCCCGGCATTCTCCACTACCGTGAGTCACGTCCGTGATTGGCTGCCTCTCAGCCAATCACAGACGCAGCTGCCGGTCCCGCCTCCTTTGCTCTTCCATTCCCGAAAGAAACAGAAGAGGCAGTGGCAGAGGGAACGAAGGTTGGCAAGTACATTTCCTTCCCACAAACAGAGAAATCAATATAGCATTTAGGGTTAAGTATTGCATTTGTGTTTAAAATACTTCGAAAGAAATATTTATTTTTGCTCACCTCTGTGAAATTCAAGACATCTAAAACAATAAACCACTGGCTTAATGTGAAGCACTTTCTTTAATTCCGTAAACCATTTACACATTTTGTAATCACATCTTGTTCAATGAAATCCAAACATTTGCCATTTTATGATTATAAACACATTTCCTCCGCTGTTGCACACAATGAAAACAAGAGTGGGCTGGTAAATTAAAATTACCATGTTCTTTCCTGCACCAGTGAAAATCTCAAAAACAAACAATAAATGTATTCCTAAATATTAGAGCAAGTATTGCTTTTATTACTAAAATTGGAGTATAAAAGTAAACAGAAAAGTAATAATTTCCAAGTGCAAAACCCATGCTAACTGATGCAATATCGGGTTAGCTAGGGTTTTTAATAATTTTGCATTGCCTGAGCCATTTCCAGTTTTGAAATAAGCACATTGATGACTATTGTGCTACTTTTTTGCTTTAAAAGACCACAATTTACTGCTCGTCTTCACATGATGCAATAACAGTTGCAAAGGGGTACTACATCGCTGGAACAAGTGCAGGTTAGTTTGTAATAGGGAAATTTATTGCAACTCCCCCTATGGGGGCGATGATTTATTGACCACTTTTTGGCCGAATTACAGGCATAACAAAGTATCTTGGCCCTAAAAATAGTGCTAAATTTGCCCCAATCAAACAAATGTTAGCATTCAAATGGTACATAACACCTGATTGGTTGGGGCAAAATTAGCACAATTTTTAAAGATAAGAACTTTTATTACATCTCCCTGCAGAACTTTTGTTACATAGGCCTGTAAGTGTAAGGCTGGGAACACAACAGAATATATTTTCGACTGATCGATCGATTCATGGCATGGAAAATATCTCCTGGTGTGGGGAGGCCGGCCGCGACTGACCTCGATCGTCTGTTCGTCCGGTATTCAGTATATATTTTAAACATTAAAAGAGTTAGACAGTGAGAGTAACATAGTAATTAAGGTTGAATAAAGACATACACCCTCCTCTTTAAAACAGCAAAAAAGGGGGAATGGGGGGGGTGATTCCTTCCTGACTCAAAATTGCAATTGAAAAGTGTCCCCTGGATCAACTAGAACTACAGTATATGTATTAATACCAGTAATTCTCAATTTTAGTTTTAGAAACTTATCCAGGCCTTTTTTAAAGCTATTCAATGAACTTGCCATAACCACATCTGCTGGAAGACAGTTCCACAGTTTCACCGTTCTCACTGTAAAGAAACTTTCCTAACCTGAAGATGAAATTTCTTTTCTTCTAGTCTTAACTTTGTCATTGGAACCAGCGCGAACCAAGACCGCCGGGTCACTCCCAGCCCCACCCAATAATTTGTCTACGCGATCTACCACATGTCGAACCCTAGCAACAGGCAGGCAACACACTGTTCGGCATGCAGGGTCTTGGCAGTAGATTACCTTATCTACCTTTCTAATAATGGAGTCCCCTACCAATACCACCTGCCTATCCTTCCTCGCCCTAAGATCTCCCTCCCTTGTTTTCATGATGATGGTCCCCTAGCCTCCTCTATTTATGCTACTTCTGAGCTGTTATCCTTTGCTTCTTCACCTAAGACGACAAATCTGTTGGGATTAACTAGCTGAGAAGAAGCGACCCTACCCTTCCCTCCCCTACTCCCCCTAGTGAGCCTTACAAAGCAATCTTCCTTCACCAGCTTATCTGCTCCCCCAAGGTTTGCCAAGCCCTGCAATTCTGCAAGTTTCCCCTTTATATTCTGCATGCCAGATTCTAAATGGGCAACCCACACACATCTGACACATACAAAAGCCCCCTGTAATCAATGTTTAAAAAAAGGCAGTGAAGTTATCGATGTTAAATACCAGTCAGTGGTGTCATCGATGTTTAAAAAGCCAAAGAGTGATGCCATCAATGTTAAAGGACAACTCCACCCTCATAATAACATAATTTAGAAAGAATGGCCCGTGATGTCAACTGACATTTGCTAACTGGAAGAACCCTAAAGCAGTAACAGGGGTAACAGGACATTGTGCAGGATTTCAGACTTATATATTTCAGATTTCAAACTATTACAGTTTATGGTTTGGGGAGGTGATTTACCTGTATGTACCTTTTCATTTGAGGGCTGGACTTGCCCTTTAAAAAAAAAGATAGTGATGACATCAATGCTAAAACACAGACAGTGATATCACTGATACTTAAATACTTTTTGACTGGTTGCAAAGGGCAGTTTAACTAGTTGCTATGTGTAATTGTGATGTCACAGTGGAAATTATGCAGATACACAGTCAGGGGAAGGTTGTTGACAGGGCTGTAAGACAGCCATGCATCTATTCAATAGGGAGTAGCGTGGCTTTGTAGATCATTTTGTGTAATCTCTGCAAACTGATATCATTTTGTTTGTTGCTGAGCTGCAGTGCAGACCTGTTGTTGGCTGCGTTGTTACTTTCAAAAAAACTTTTTTTAGCCTTTCAAAAGCTTTTTTTCCCGTTAAGTCGAATCCCTGTGCATTTTTTTGCATTCAGGTTAATTCCTTAACAGATTTAATTACATTTAAAGCAGATAATAAAAGATCTGATCGTGAGAAGAGAACTATTTACCTATATATTTATGTCTTATAGTATTGAGGGCACCATTTCTAGATAATGAATGAGTAGACTCTTATTAATTAAAGCAGTACTAGCGGTAAGAAATGTAAATCTACCTTATTTTTTAATGTAGGAGAGACAAAGATGTTTAAGAAATTTCGCAAAAAAGTGTCCACAGGATCTTTGGAAAAAAGGAGAAGGTAAGGCTGCTGCAGAACCTCTTTCTTTTAATAATGACATAACATTCCTTTATAGTTATTGTATCTACTGTACAGGGCCATGTACTGAGAGCCGGTATCGGCTATTTGTGTCTTAAAGTCACGTTAATCAATGTATCAATCGTTAACGTGACTTTAAGACACAACTAACGGCACTTGAAACGTTACGCAAAATTTGTGTCACGTAACTGACGCAACCAATGTACTGAGCCATTAACAGCACTTTAGGACATAATTTCTAATGCCAGCAGATAGCTGGTGTTAAAGATTCGCAAAAGGCAAACTCCAGTCACAATGCACTGAGAGCCACTATCAGCTCAGTACCTAAAGGGGGCAATAGAGAGCGATAGCGGCACTCGGTACATAGCCCCTCTAGTGTTTAAAGCTAAAATATTATTGCTTTTTTTTTGTCTGTAGCTTATTTCCCATCATCATCAAAAGTCTCCAAGCTTGAGTTTATGGCCTTCTCTGTGTCCATTCCTGTAAGGCCCATCAAGTCAGCACTAATAGAACACAAACCCTACCATAGTACCAAGTTTTCTATGGCTTTATCATATCTGTTGATGGTTTATTTTCTTGCTGGTTTTCCTATGTAGAATTCCAGCTTTAAGTTTGATGAAGATCCAGAAATAGAAATAGTTGGAGAGATTGTTCCTGGAGAGGAAAAGATTTCCCGCTGGAAGAAATACAAGCGGTGTTGTATGAGAATATTCTCCATTCAATGTTGTGGACAGATGAAGAGGAGAACAGACCAGGTACCAGATTAACCAACCTCAACATTTTTATTATTGGAATTTATGCTTCATTGACATACTTGGCCATTGCACATTCATGGTGATAGTTAAATTTGGTGTTTCTATAATATTTCCTATTGGGTTTATTCAGAATGTCTCCCACATTCACAACTTCCTCTAATTCATTTGGCTGATTCTGCCAATGATGGGAAAGGAGAGAAAATCCAGAAAGAAGAGGAACAGCAAAGAGAAGATGGTGACAGTGATTATTCCATTCATTGGAGTGTCTTTGATGCTGTTTTCATTGTAAGTCCATTACCATTGTATATAATAGAGATAATACACAGAGCATTAGATTCTTCATCACTGTAAACATGACATGTAAAATTATTATTCCATATTCAGGATTCTGTCAATGTCACTGGTTTTGGAGAGATTATTGACCATAGTGAAGATTCTGAAGATTTATTTTTCATTCATTGGAGCATCCTTGACTACGTACAGCGTTATCTGACCTTGTAAAGGGCAACATAGTACCGACCGAGAATCTGCAACCAATGGAAATACAGAAAACCCACCACCAGGTACAGTACAGGGGAAATCAATCTGAGCATTATTATTACCTACATGACCTTACTATAGGTATGGATCTTAGTGGGAACCCCGGGTTTGCTGTAATATTGAGATCTACTAAATAATGTAACATCACTATGACCACATTACAACAGGTGTAGTTAGTCCATAATTTACTGTTTGTGTTTGCAGTTTGTCTCTGTTCTGAATTGGAAAATGGAAATATTATAGAAAATCCCATAAATGTGGAACAGCAGATTGACTGCATGGTAAGTCTAATACCCTCAGTGTATCACAGAGCAGCCTAAGGGACTTTTGTATTGTAATGTACAGAATTAGTGTTTGGCCATAGAACTTTGCAGATAATGGCGTTTTATTCCAATATTTAGCCTGCCAGACCTGCTTCTTCTCCATTCAATCAAAATGAAGCAAGGGCAGTGCAATGGGACAAGAAGGGAATCTGCCTAGTGAATTACTGTAAGTTAAAAATAAATTGTAATCAATTTGAATAAACATTTTTTGCTGAGTCACATGATACTGAGGAATAGGGATGAACTATTCGAATTCGAACAAATTCGGACTTCTCGAACTATCCCAGACCCGGATTTTCGATATTTTTGGACTTTCGATAAATATTGAATATTCGACTGTTCGAATGTGCGAGTAAAATGCATATAATACCTATACGCGAGCATCAAATCCGCGAGTAAAGGGTTCATTAAAACCAATACGCGAGCATCGAATCTGCGAGTAAAATGTCCATGGTATCTAGGCGCGAACGCGAGCATCAAATCCGCGAGTAAAGTGTCCATTAAAACCAATACACGAGCATCGAATCCGCGAGTAAACTGTCCATGGTATCTACGCGCGAATGCGAGCACCGAATCTGCGAATAAAGTGTCCATTAAAACCTATACGCGAGCATCGAATCCGCGAGTAAAATGTACATGGTACCTAGGCGCGAACGAGCTCGAAAATAACTTTCCATATAGTTCGAAAACGGACCGAACTTTCTAAAGTTTGGCCATCTCTACTGAGGACTAAGAGCTGAGCCAATGATGTTGAATCCCTGATTCCTTTCTCTTTCCAGTATAAATGATTTCCGGTACTGTAACTGGCTCGGTCAAGGAGCATTTGGAAAGGTGAGCGACTCAGTAAATTGAATTATCCTTTTTCAGAATTCATTTTATGGAACTTAACTAACGTTTCCCTTTTTTCAGGTTCTCCTGGGAGAGTAGAAAGAGAACAGAACCAAAGTCGCCATCAAAGCAATAAAAGTGGGAAAACACCAGAGCAACCCTGAGATTAATGGGTCGGTATAAATCCAATTCTAACGGAAGGGTCAATCATAGATTATGTACAGACCCTCCATACACATAGACTAAAGAGACTTTAATAATTTATGTCTATTTCATTATAATTGCTATTATTTCATTAGCCAGTATACTGGGTTTGCATCAATTTTCTATTACATTTCTTTTATTTCTTAGCTTAATGACAGGGGGACTTTTCTCTCAGAAAGAGAAAAGTCGTTTTCTGATTGGCTGGGTCGGCTCCTTCCATACAAAACATTATTTGTGTTTAGTCATGGAATATGAATCTCTGGGAGATTTACGCTCGCAAATGAGGACTCCACATAATCTTCAGTGGGAATAATACACAGAGCAGAGCATTATGGGAAGGCGGGGTAATAATTGGGTTATATTAATTAATAAATTATCTAATGTGAGTTTTATATTTTTACAGATTTTACACAGCCATTATTGTCCTTGGGGTTCAGATTGTAACATTGTTCAGAGGTAAGCGATAAAGGAAATGTACAGATACAATATATATTATTATTATATTATTGTCTGGGAGACAGAGAAATAAAGTCTTCTACCAGAGGGAACAACATTGGATACAGTTAATTATTTCCAATATTCTCTTTTATTCTTCTCCAGAGATCTAGTTCCTGAAAATATCTTATTAAATGACACTGGGTACCTGCAATTAGCAGATTTTGGATGTTGTAAAGAAGGTACGATTCAATACAGTCCAATCCCATAGTAACAGGTCCATTCATCCTTTAATGTGCCATTTAGTATAACAACCTTCAATGAAAATACTAATGTCCTTCTATCTATTCACTGTGGTTGTATAATGTCAGTTTGATATGGGTCTCTGTAACTGGGTCTGTAATAAACATACTATACAAATAACGACAATAAGGAGATGTCTTTAGGCAACATGAAATATTTTGTGTCTGGTTAAGGAATTGGATTTGAAGACAAAATGAAACATCCATATGGAGCCCTTCAATACAGAGCCCCAGAGTCACTGAAAAAGGAACCACACACCAGATCAGTGGACTGGTTTGCATTAGGCGCCATCGTCCATGAAATGCTATTCGGTCATGTGAGTACGAACCGTTCATTCATTGGCTTCATATTAGTGAAACTGCGTAGCCCAGGGATGCCCAATGTAACCAAGGGATGTTGGGAGTTGTAGTTTTGAAACATATGGCTGGCCGCATTCCTGGTGTAGTCTTTCACTTTGTTGTTGGTCTATTACCTGAATAAAATGGGGTTTCTTAACAATTTCATTTCTATTTTTAGCGTCCAATTAGAGCAAAAAAATCCCATGTCGAACGCAAACGAGGACATCAGGACCTTATTATCTGGGGTAAGTTATTAGGGGAAATGGTAAAATCTGATATTTTGGGTTTGTTTAGGGTTTTCCCCTAATAAATTGTGGTAACCAATTGTTTTTATCTGTAGCTTATGGCTAAAGATGGATTAACGCGCCTTGGAGCAAGTGTAAATGGAGCTGGGGATATAATGGAGCGTCCATTCTTTCAGGTAAGTTTGCATTGCCGACATTCTCCATTGGAGCTACAAACAGAGGAATCAGAATATCAGGCAGAATGGGGACTGCGGGATTTGGGATTAAATTTGATAGAAAATAGAAAGTGATCAGTTTGTTTCTTTGTATTTCATTTAATGTAGACAATAGATTGGTATGAATTAAAGGGCAAGTTCAGCCCCCAAATTAAAACTTACATAAGGGTAAATCACCCCCCCAAAAAAGTCTAACCTGAAATCCTGCACAATGTCCTGTTTCCTGTTTCTGCTTCCTGGTTCTTCCAGTTAGCAATTGTCAGTTATGGATTTGACAGTTGACATCACAGCCAATGACTGAATGTTAATCCCCTGTATGCCTCTTCTGAGCATGCCCAGGCTCAGTACAGGTTTCTAAATTGCTCAGTTTCCATGAAGCATCCAGAAGCATAGCAGACATACAGTAATGAATTCATAGGACAAAGTATGATATATCAACATATTTTAAAGAGGCCATTCTTTCTAAAAGATGTTCTTATGAGGGTGGAGTTGTCCTTTAAGAAAAGGGAACTTCAAACCTCCATTCATCCCTGAGCCTCGTGCAATGACATTCTACTTTTAGCATCTTTTAAGAATGAGGCCCCCTATATGTGTCATGTATAGAGATGTTCGAAATTGTTGAGTTATGTTTCATTTTCGAATTTTCGAGTTTTTATTTTGGAAAATCGTCTACTTTCGATTTTCAATTTTTGAAAACCATCTCCTTTCGATTTTCAAAAATCGTCTCCTTTCGATTTTCGAAAATCGTCTAATTTCGATTTTAAATAATAAAATAAAGTGAACCTGATAATAAAGTGAACCTGATCTTAGCACAGCTCTGTTCAATGCATTTCTCAATAGTGTCCCTTTCTGAAAGCAAATAAAACCTTCACTGTCACTGAGCAGATCAATCCGGCTCCACATTTTTGTTACTATCCCAATCAAGCACTGACACACTGACTTAGCTAGAATGAGAGTTAGAATGAGATCTCCCTGAAATCTAGTGGGAGGGAGACTCCTTAGAATAGGATGAAATCCAGTGGAAGGATATAAGGGATAGAGTAACTGGTAGTGTATAAAGGGGTATGAATAGAGTGAATTGTACAGTATAGAGGTAGAGAGACTGGTACTGTATAAAGGGGTAGAGTGAATAGTATAGAGGTAGAGATAGGGGGTAGAGTGACTGGTACTGTATAAGGGGGTAGAGACACTGGTACTGTATTGAAAGTGGAGAAAGGTAAGGCACCAGCCTCAAAATAGGAACAGCGCTAGAGTAAGTAAAAAGTCACTTTTATTGTAGTATCCTATAAAACCACTATGACCCAAACACATACGGACCTGCACACTTGGGGAAGGAGGTGTGGAGATAGGGGTAGAGATAGGGGGTAAAGTGACTGATACTGTATAAAGGGGTAGAATGGGCTGTTGACCCACAGGGGGATTCCCCTGTAACCTTGTGGGCCAGTTAGACACTGCGTGTGTATAGTGTGGTCAGGGGGCATGGCAATAGGTGCACATGCTCACAAGGTTCTTTAAAGACTACATGGACTGTGAGTTGTACTGGCAACAGCATGTATGAAAATGCAACTTTCTAGAGAAGAATCTTACAATGTATACACGTTCTGGGGAGAAAAGATTTCACATTAAAAAGGCACGTGATCTGACCAATCAATCGGTACAAGCTGCCACCACTTTAAGTTAAGACTCTTGCTGCCACCACTTTAAGTTAAGTTACTGACTATGCACACCCCTGTCCTGGCAGCTAAATGGTTAAGCTACAACATTCACTCCAACAACTAATTAGCATCAGTCCTTCACAAGCAGTCATAGAGTTAATTAGCATTTACACTGCAAAACAATCCATTCAACCACATATAAATAGAGGCTAACTGAGTTCTTTAGAGCATCAAAGACAAAACTTACTAAATTTTAGATTTAATATTCCAAAAGGTGGACAGTGCACATAATACAAAAATAAAATTAAAATGGTGTTACAATAAAATGACATACAATATGTACAACAGTTATATAAAATAAAAAGGATAAAAATATTCACAGACCCTACTACTTACTAGAAAAGTCCTGTGTCCAGGGGCGGGAAGATAATATGTCCATATACATTTAGGCAGATTCCATATAAATGAAGATATGTACATTGTACTGGGATATCGACCACATATTCCTCTCCTGTATTAATTATCAATTCCTCCAATACCAAACATGACCTGTGTGTAATACATATTTCCCAAGATATTAGTAACTTGCCTGGGCAAGGAAATAAGGTCTCCATGTTGGGTATCATTTTAATGGGCCTACTTTCCATTCACAAATATAATATTGCTTTCTGTCTTACATATTCCAATACCGAAATACATTTATTTTCCATGTATGACTGTCCTTAAAATGACCTCTTAAGGTACCCTCCAGACCCCTAGCTGTAGAGAATTCCAGATACACTGTTCGGCCCCACATTGTCTGGAAAGGAGATCTGGTTCCATGCTTCACTAATCCTAATATAAACAATAGGGACTGGAATAGCATTTTTATCGGTCCTTTGCAAGAACTAATACCAATAGTTAACCCATTCTTGCCACTACACACTTTCCTGACAGTTTAGTTCTCCTTTCAGGTGATAGATGTTGAATAAATGATAGTATGTAATTAAAAAATAAATTCATTAATTCACCATTATTATTATTATATTTCTGAAAGAGAAACTGTGGTCTCTGTACGGGGGGTTTATGGATCTGAGGTATGAGTGGAGGAGGGCCCACGGGGCCAGCAAGTGGGTAGGGCAACAGGGCGCATGAGTGATCGGAGCCACGTGGGGCTTTAAAGGAATGGGCCCATGAGTGTGAGGGGTCATGGCGGCTGTAAAGGAAGGGGCCAAGGAGGGGCCTGCAAGGGGAGGAGGGACTGTCACATGTTTCAGAGCAGGAAGTGCAGGGGATCTGGTAATGCTGCTACCATATCACATACAAAAATGTAAATATCTTCAAAACTAAGCAGGAAAGCAATTCCTGTCAATTTACCTAAAGTTATTTTTGGACCACAGTTAGCCCTTTAAAGGTATCTCCTCCCTCTAAATATTTTTTTATAAAGTGCAGGGCATCACTTCCCACCCCCAGCCACAATATTAGATTTCTAAAAAAAAAATCCGAACAGTACTTGCCCCTTGCTCCAGCGGCACTCTGATCCTGCTCCCTGCTTGCCGGAACTAACAAAATGGCTTGACCGTCAGTCACAGCTGTGATTGGCTGAGGGACTGGAAAGAGGAATGCTTGTTAATTAGAACAAGTCTTTTTTTCTGGAAATGTGGGAACTCCAGAAGCTATGAATCTGGGGGAGGTAGTTCTAGAAATTCCAAGGAATAGCCTTTTAGTACTGTTTCCAGAACCCACCTGTTTGATGTTATGAGGGACCAGTTTCTTCAAGTCCAGGGCCAAAAAGAACAACCCCCATGAAAGGAATGCAACATAATCTGTTCTTTGATGCATTATTCGCAGAACATGGCTTTAGCCGTACCGCTCTTCTGGCTACTGAGGAAGTTGCTGAGGCTCTAGCTGACAACTTCACATTGGATAGGGTGGCATCACAAATATAATCCAGTATAGAAAGATCCTTAATAAATTGGTCTCTGCTGGTCCCTTTAGTTAAACTATTTTCAAGGTCAGAAAGCCAAATTCTCAGGGCTTTGTCTATAGATGCTGAGGCTATGGCATATTTTATAGCTACTCCAGAGGCCAGAAAAACCTTCCTTAGGGCTGAGTCTGCTTTGTGATCCATTGGATCTTTTAAACACGACCCATCGTCTAAAGGGATAGTTGTTAGTAACATACATTGTGAGTTCTCAGAGTCAAAGGGACATAAGCTTAAAAACCATTTGGGAATAGTGAACTTTTTATCTGGACAAGACCACTCATGTACTATTGAGTCTTTAATAGCTTGATGGACTGGAATAGATATTATCTTCCATATTGATCCTGAAAATAGTTTAGAAACTTTTTAGGGGGTTCATGGGGTTCTTCAGCATCTAGGGATTGACTTACAGTTTTGAGTAATTTTTCAAGATCCTGTAACAGAAAAAAAAATCCTCATCTTCTGAGACCTCCCCTTCATCAGAAGATGAAAGGACAGATGTAGTGCTTTTTGAACTTCTAGGTACTTCAGAATCTGCCGGAGGTTAAGATCAACAGTTAGGCCTTAAGAGGTCTTACCAAATCAGGCAGGGGAAGGAACCGTGAGCAGAAACACACACAGTGATCAGGAAGTCTTGGGTGTTCAGGGATGCGCTATGACGTCACACACACGGCACAGAGCTACATGGATCGTTGGCCCCTGGATAACGTCCCCAATGTTCCGAAACCGGAAGAAAGAAACTTAACAAGCATATGTTTACAATGTGAAGGGACTAATCACATCACAGCTTATAGAAGTTGTATGGCAAGGGACAAGATCCCCGGGGGGGAAGCAGCATTCGGTTCACCCTACTGCCAGGGATCAGGGATCAGACATATCCTGGAAAGAAGGAACTGTCCTACAGGTAGGACAAAAAACACTGAGGGGGTCAGGTTTACGGAGGATCTTTTAAGCTGGGACTGTCCTACCAGGAGAGGGGCTACCTCTCATAGTTATAGCTACCTTTGAGGTGAAAAGGAAATATGTGGGATGGGTGGCAGCCCAATTCGAAACATGTTGTATTGTCAGCAGCAATAAAGACACTTTTGCAAGCATAGATCTTTATGTGCCTTCCTGTATACTTACCTTTCCTGACTCAGAAATTAGAGTAGCAGCATTGAAAAACATATAAATGACTCTTTTAACCCTCAGTACCCATAACTATATAATATTAGATGTTTTTATTAGTTAAATATAATTCCTTGTTCCCTTTATCTTTAGTGTTTTATAATCTATAGTCTCTGTGTTAAAACAGCTATTGTTAATCTATTGACAATCTGATCTTACTCTGAAACAGAAAGCCACGCAAAGGATTTGTCTTCACTGTCTTCTAAAAATGACACCACTGACAGCCCTCAGTATGTATTGTTAACAGTGGCTATTTTATTATCATAGTCATTTTAGAGCTGCAGTTTATCATTTATGCTTGTATGAGGGGAATAATAACATCAAATAGCTATTTGTATGGATGGAAATCAATATTGGAGGAAAGAAGGTATACAATATCAGCGAAACATAAGAATATTTTGTTTGCAATGAAATAATGGTTAAGAATTTTAAATGTCCAGGATATTTCAGTGACATCATTAGGTATATACATTTTGGGGGAACATGCAGGTACCCCACCACTCTCGGAAGTCACAGGAGTCTCCCGCACTTCTGTCAGACCACCCCAAATTACCACTATCATGCCCCCGGAAAGCCCCAGAACGCCACTAACCCCACTCCCCCCCCCTTTGGCACCTAATTTCGCCTCTGCCAACCCCCTAGATGACATCACCGACATCATGTTCCCATAGCCACGCCCCTCAACATTTTTTCCACCCTGCCTGGAAGCCTCATATGGCAGGGTGGGATGTCTGAACATGCCCAATCTGTGGGCACAGAATGTCAAGCCATCCCTCTTTGTTAGGAGTGCCCCAAATGAACTATACAACTATTGTGAAGTTTGCGTGGGGTTTCTGCCAAGCATGATGAGTATTTGCCAGCATGATATCATAATGCATGTTGTGCACTGCAGAGACTGTGGCTGCACTCTCCAGAGGTACACTATAAAGAGGTCCTGTGCTGTGCTTCCTGTGGTGGGATCTAGTGTGGAGAGATGACATGAGGAATGGCGGTGTCTCATCTGGCGTGTGGACAGAAGCTGTAAGAAAAGTGGCACTGATATAAAGCTTTTCTCTAATGAAAATGACAAATAGCTGCCTAAGCTTAGATACTATTTAATATAATACAATGCATGTATCTGTCCTAAGACTAGTAACCCCTGACACTAACAATATATATGTTGGGGTATTCACCAATGCAAGCCCACTATTCGATATAACTGCACAATATTTAGCAATTTGGCAAAAAAAAATATACTTAACTTTCCAAGCAATACATGACAGACACTAGGAAGACAATGCCAGTAACAATTTACAATGTTCCCATACAGCCAATACCCTAGCAAACGCATATGGCCCAGAACCCCAGACCCTCACTGTATAAGAGGTTAAATTGACTAAATTCAATAAAGTAGTCAGTATGGCCATAACCCACACATCTTCCATCAAGAAGAAAGAGGGGGAACAACAGAAACTGTAGAAAAAATAAAATCCACCTTACTCTTGCTGATACTTTCTTCAGAAATCCTCATTAGGTGGGACTTTCTAATATAACCACCAAACAGCTGTAATCCTTTGAAAACCTTACCTCTGTTTATTGATCTTATCAGTAAGGTGATATACATTTTAGAGAACATCCAGAGTACACCCACAAAGTCTAGGCTGCTAACAATGGAATAAAGTGCTGTCCTTTACAGGAAATGATGCATGTAAACAATGATGATCCATTATGACTATAATAAAACTTGATACATCTCTCAGCAATCTCCTTGTATCACACAGTCTGTAATAAACTTGGTATTTATCCTGTGGCTTTCTCAAGGGCAGCTTTAGTGTCTTATAAATTAATAATATTACAGCCCTGGTCACGACTTACAGCAAACCACAGTAAAAGAACAAAACACCTGCTAAAAAGGACAAATATTCAGAAGAGCAAATGAAATTATGAAGTAGGATTTCAAAGCACAAAGGTTAACTGAATTTCCCACCCATTATGAGAAGCTTTCTCACCGATCTATTTAACTTGAGGTGTTTAACATCCTCTAAATTTATACCTCACTTGGGTTCCTTAGAACATAATTAGTTGTTATTTTAACAATGCAGCATTTTGCTATCATGTATAAAATAACTAACTCCTAAATAAATGAATTTCACTGAAAACATAAGCCTGACATTTTCAGCAACTATTGGCCACTTTCATGGGTTCTCTGTGTATAGTTGATCACTGCATAGAAAGAAAACACCCGCCCAATTTTTTTATAAACATCACATTGTTAGTATTGGCACTGTAGTTTTATCTAAGCAATCCACCATAATATAAGCATTGCAGTTTGCAGTGTGTTCATCTAAACAGATTGTATACAGTACTAGTTCCCTCTCAGTGTCCCAAGGCCAGAGTCCTCCCATAGTTTCTGAAGACCAGTGTCCCCTCTGTGTGTCCCAAGGCCAGAGCCCCCCTCAGTGCCCCAAGGCCATAGCCCCTTCCCCAGTGCCCCAAGCCCAGAGTTCTCACTCAGTGTCCCAAGCCCAGAGTCCTCCCTCAGTATCCCAATGCCAGAGCCCCCCCTCAGTAACCCAAGGTCATAGCCCCCCTTCTCAGTGTCCAGTGTCCCGAGCCCAAATTCCTTCCTCAGTGTCCCAAGCCCAGAGACAACTCTCAGTGTTTCCAAGCCAGAGACCCCTCTCAGTGTCCCAAGTCCACAATCTGCCCTCTGTCCATGCCCAAAGTTCCCTCTCAGTGTCCTAAGGCTAGAGCCCCCTCTCAGTCTCCCAGAAACCCCCTCAGTGTCCCAAGCCCAGATTCTCCTCTCTGTGTCCCAAGGATAGTCCCCTCAAGTGTCCCAATCCCAGAAATCTCCCTCAATGTCCCAAGCGTAGAGTCCCCTTGCAGTGTCCCAAAGCTAGAGTCCCTTTCCAGTGTCCCAAGGCCTAAACTCCCTCCTCAGTGTCCCAAGCCCAGAGACCCCCTCAGTGTCCCAAGACCAGAGTTCCCTCTCAGTGTCCCAAGGCCAGAGTCCCCTCTCAGTGTCCCATGGCCAGAGTCCCCCATCAGTGTCCCAAGGCCAGAGTCCCCCCATCAGTGTCCCATGGCAAGAGTTCCCCACTCAGTGTCAAAAATTAAGAGTCCCCCTCAATGTTCCATGGCCAGAGCCCCCCTCTCTGTGTCCCAAGGACAGAGCCCTCCTCAGCAACCCAAGGCCATAGCCCCCTCCTTAGTGCCCCAAGCCCAGAGTCCCCCCTCAGAGTCCAAAGCCAAGTCCCCTATCAGTGTCCCAAGCCCAAAGTCCCCCCTCAGTGTCCCAAGCCCAGAGACCCCTCTCAGTATCCCAAGCCTAGAGCCCCCTTTCAGTGTCCCAAGAACCCCCTCACTGTCCCAAACCTAAATTCCCCTCTCAGTGTCCCAAGGATAGAATCCCCTCTCAGTATCTCAAGCCCAGAGTCCCCTTCCAGTGTCCCAAGGCCAGGGTTCCCTCTCAGTGTCCCAAAGCCAGAGTCCCCTCTCTGTGTCCCAAAGACCGAATCCCCTTTCAGTGTCCCAAGGCCAGAGTCCCATCTCAGTGTCCCAAGCCCAGAGTCCCCTCTCAATGTCCCATGGCCAGAGTCCCCTCTCAGTGTCCTAAGGTCAGAGTCCCCTCTCAGTGTCCCAAGGCCAAAGTCCCCTCTCAATGTCCCATGGCCAGAGTCCCCTCTCAGTGTCCCATGGCCAGAGTCCCCTCTCAGTGTCCCAAGTGAAGAGTCCCCTCAGTGTTCCATGGCCAGAGTCCCCTCTCAGTGTCCCAAGTGAAGAGTCCCCTCAGTGTTCCATGGCCAGAGTCCCCTCTCAGTGTCCCAAGTGAAGAGTCCCCTCAGAGTTCCATGGCCAGAGCCCCCCTCATTTTCCCATTGCCAAAGTCCTCCCCTGTCCCCTGTCCTCCCCTGTCAGTGTCCCAAGCAATCTATTTTATCTACTGTCTGTGTCCATGCCTCCGTGTAACTGCTGTGTCCTAGTGGTGAAGCAATAGAAACTGCAGGGACAATTGGGGTAAACACACAGAGGCACGGCACTGCAGTTAAAGATGACATAGAATACGGGATAATTCACCCCTTTACAATGTAATATAAGGATATTATGTCACACATTAAGACCATATGTGTCATTCTTAGGTTGAGAGGTGATTTCTCTAGCCTCCATGTAAGAGGAAGTGGTTTGGTTGGATAAGGCAGTGGACAGTGGTTTGGCAGAACATAATTGTTGACCCCACCAGGAGCCTTACCACAGTTGTTTCATAAATCCACAAGATACTGTCTATTGCTTGTGAAGGTTCTCATTCATCCAGGTCATGGTATATCTGTTGTATTCAATTAGATCAACTGGACTTGAAGTTTAGTTCTTGAAGACGTTTCGCTAGTCATCCGACTGGCTTTCTCAATTCAGAATGACTTGTACAAGAATCTGTTGGCAATTATGTACCCTAGAAAATCCCAATTAGCATATCACAGCCAGGTGTTAAGGGCGTGATTAGATAGTGGCTAAGAGGTGTTATAGGAACACCCAAGTAAGGTGTCAAAACAGCATTGTACATGGCAGATAGTTAGGACCATTGGTGGGAAGTTCTAAGCATCACATCCAGAACTCTCAGTATTTCACCAACAAGATTGAAGATATAGTACTGGGGTAGAAGAAACTATGGTGTCCTAAGATCTGACATCTCTCTTTAACTGTATACCCACCAAGGAGGCTGTTATCATGGTGAGAAAATGGCTAGGCCAAGACAGCACTCTTACCAGCAGAACTGATCTCAACCCAGAACAGGTGTGTTCCTTACTGGACTTGTGCCTGAATACCACCTATTTCAAATACAGGGATAAGTTCTATAAGCAAAAACATGGATGTGCTATTGGATCTCCAGTCAACCATTGTGGCCAACCTTTACATGGAGGAGGTAGAAAGACAGGCACTTAATACCTTTAATGGCATAGCACCCAGCCAATGGTTCAGATATGTGGATGACACCTGGGTTAAAATCCCCCAGAAGGAAGTACAAGCTTTCACAGAACACATTAATGCGGTAGACCAAAACATCAAATTTACAAGGGAAGAGGTACAAAACAACAAACTAGCTTTCTTGGACTGCTTGGTAGAAATCAAGGAAAATGGTAAACTGGAAGTAGAGGTTTACAGAAAACCAACACACACAGATCAGTATTTGATGTGTGACTCCCACCACCCTTTAGATCACAAGCTGGGTGTCATCAGAACCCTGCAACACAGAGCTTAGAACATCCCTACAAGCACAGAGGTGAAGGCTAAAGAAATGAAACATCTCAGAGGAGCTCTTAAAACTTGTGGATATCCAGACTGGGCCTTTTTCAAAAGAAGTAGAAGGAAAGAAAAGAACACACATACCAACGGTGAAGGGGAAAAGCAAGACAGGAGAAAGAACATGGTAATCCCATATGTAGCAGGGGTCTCAGAGAAATTAAAAAGAATTTTCAAAAAACACTGTATCCCTGTCTGCTTTAAACCGAACAACACACTGAGGCAGCAATTGGTACATCCGAAAGACCCAATACCTAAACACAAGAAAAGCGACATCATATATGCAGTGCAGTGCAGTGAAGAATGCTCTGATTTGTATGTGGGGGAGACCAAACAGCAACTGCATCAACGTATGGCCCAGCACAGAAGAGCCAATTCCTCGGGTCAGGACTCAGCCGTGTACCTGCATCTTAAGGATAAAGGTCATACCTTTGAAGATTGTAATGTTAACATATTGGCAAAGGAACGTGGCTGATTCAAGAGAGGTGTTAAGGAGGCCATTTATGTAAAAATAAAGAAACCAAGCCTAAATAGAGGTGGGGGGTTCGACACCAACTATCTGCCATGTACAATGCTGTTTTGACACCTTACCCTGGGCGTTCCTATAACACCTCTTAGCCACTATGCAATCACGCCCTTAACACCTGGCTGTAATATGCTAATTGGGATTTTCCAGGGTACATAATTGCCACAGATTCTTGTACAAGTCATTCTGAATTGAGAAAGCCAGTCGGATGACAAGCGAAACATTTTCAAGAACTAAACTTCAAGTCCAGTTGATCTAATTGAATACAACAGATAAATACTGTCTATTGCTGGCAATATCCATCATTCTGTGTGTAACTGTTTCCTCATCAATCATTAAGAAGTGTCATGGAAATGCTGAATCCCCTATTTTCAGCAAATGTCTTTCACCTACATAGAAACTAAAGATGTTATTACTGTATCAGCATTTTTAGTTTTGCCCAGTAGAGTAGCTCATCTGGTCCCAGACCAATTGTTCTGGACTTTTCAGATTCATTAACATAAACATTAACATTTTTTTTATTTCCTGTAATTTGGTTATATTTTATATACATATCTCATATACAGTATTTGTATTTTTGTTGCTACTACAATTAAACCCATTATTTTATTAATATTTGTGAAGTATATTATACTAGTGTATTCTTTTGTTTATTCATTTACTGTATGCCTTATGTCTTGTTTAAATAAATGTATTGGAAGTTACTGCAGATTATTATGTTAATTGTCAATTTAGAAGTTTATTTCTAGTCTAGGAAAGTGACCATGTGACCTGTTATAACTGTGCTCACAGCATCAAACCTTGCAGAGAACTTGAACAGCCATATTTTTACATTTAACAACTGTGTATGGACTAGGCCGCAATTTAGATTTAGGGGCATTCACTAAGACCATTTCCCTAGATGTCCTACAACACTGAAAGGGGTTTTTCTGTGAGATTACATTGTAGATGGTGCACGTTCGTAAGAAGATTTACACAATAGGCTCATTCTTAAATAGTGAAATTTGCTAGGAAAAAAAAACGTTCATGTCTGTGTGGGCCACATTCCGATAACACATCTAAAAGTGCAAAAGCTGCAACTTTAAATAAAATAAAACAGTAATTCAACACCAAAGATTGTTGCCTTAATCTTTTTTCTCAAAAATCCACCACTGCTGGGTGGGTGTCTCCTATCATGGGTGTGGGAGAAGAAACTGTTCATTTGGCAGGGTAGAAATAGGACTGGTCTGAAGGAGACTCTTGGTAGACAGGTTTTCACATTTGTATTGTGTAGATAGGAGCATCTTGGAGAAGAGATATAGTAGCTAGCTATCTGGGGTGATGGATCTTTACCATCTTCATGTAAGTTCATGAAATGCTTTAATTGCTTTTGATTTATGTCATGAAGAGTGGATGAGAAATAAGAAGACAGCGGTGGTATTAAAGAGAGCTCTAGTGCAGAAAATAATCCATCACTTTAAAGCCTGTTAAAAAACTGGTATAAAGAATTTGATGATAGCTTTCCTATCCGTAAGGTCTTACATTATTATTCTTTGCAATTTCCGAGCTTTAAAAGTGTGTGTTTTTCAAACTCTGTGATCTTGCTTGATTTGCATTTGTTGACCTTTTTATCTTCATCTCTTTGCTACATAAAGGGCAAAAAAGACAAAGTAATAATTAAAAAGCTGCTATAAAAAGCTTGTGCCTGGTTACTTTTCTGATATTTTAAAATGGCACACTGCTAATGATTTTTTGTTCCTATGGATTCTGCTATACACTTAAATTTACCAATTAACTAATTATGTATGAACACGCCTGTTTAACTGGTATTAGTGGTGTAGCAATTACCAGTTCTAAGCTGATATTTTTGTCACAGGGAATTGTGTGGGACCATCTTTACGTCACACTGGGCCATATTGGATCATTATTGGTAATAATCAATTGCATTTCTTTATCACAGTCGGAAAATGGTGCTAGTATTGACAGTGTTTTCAACTGCGGTGTCAATTTTTGATCTGGGTGACATCAATGATCAGATATCCAAATACTTTTATACCCATGTGATAATTTTCACTGCTGTACTCAAATAATGATGTCAACTTACATCATATTTTTATATGATGTTATATTTATATTATATGAAAATGAGAATGATGTCAGTTCACCTTAAATCTTTTCCTAAGAAAATCCATTTTAGTTATTTTGTTACAAAGCACTATACATGTTTTGAGGATATACTGTAGTTTAATGAAATTAAGTCAGGATCCATCCATCAGCCCAGAAGATCCAATTCCAGTAATGGATTTCACTTACAGTAATTACATTGCTAAATGCTATTCACATACTTTAGTGTGTGTTCTCTAAAGAAACAAGAATTGCGAAAGTCCTAGGTGTTTGTGACCTGGTGGTAAAAATGAGCTTCAAGTGTAAGGTAATACTGTAAAATATAATTTCTCTAATAAGAATAGACTGCTATAAGAGACATTTCTATTGAAGAAATAAGTAAATTGTACCCCATGAAACTTCCAGTGATTTTTAGAATTGTGTGGGAATTATTTTAAACAAGGAAAATTACTTTATTTTATGAAGGAACTAGGATTTTCAATATCTTTTAGCCAATGATATTTATGTTAGTTATCGACACAGAAACTCCCAATCGTGTCCATTTGCATTGCAAACTCCCTGACTATAAGAATTTCCAAGCCAGGCACAATTTTCTTAATCAATCCACTAATAAAAATCCATTCTCTCTATATATTGTATTTTATACAGGTGTGCTGGAATAGTATATGATGAAGATATTGGTATAACTGATTGTACACATTTATATTCATATATTTATGTGAAATATTATATTAAAACTAAGAGGGAAATTTGTCATACTGTTTTTCTTCGACAGTAATTGATATTTATTTAAAATATTTTGCCCATTGGTACAGGTCCCTCTGTGCCATTTCCTAGCTTCCTATTACTCTGCTTTTAATATTATTAACTTAGAAATAAAATAATCTTAATCATAAAATGTTTCCTCTGTAGACTTTAATTGTTTTTTGTATGATTAGACTGAATATCCTGTGAGATATATCGGGTGTTTAAGCAGGATTTAGGGGCCTTTCTTACAATACAATACAATAGCATTTCTCCTAAAGGACTCTTGTATTCCTGCACAGATGTGGTTTGGATTTGGAGCAGATGGTCCCAGGTAATAGTTGATGCAGTTCAGAAATTGCTGTTTTACACAATATTCTTTCAACTATTGCTTTGACAATATTCTTTGGGAATAGGACCAGCATGTTTTGGGAAAAGGATTGTCACGGCATTCTATTGTTTTAAGTCCTGGCAAAGTTTTGAATGTGGGAAGAAGCACAATCAGCTGCTCCTCTGGGCATGCCAAAAACCTCTCAGAGGACAAAAAAGCAGCAGAGACCGGATGACTCACAGACATCTCCTACTTTGGACAGAAACTGTAGGAGAACCATAGGTGTTTCCAACAGAGGTGTAAGGTAAGGATTTTTTAACACTACACAGTGGGGGCAGTAGTGGGTTAAATTTTAGTTTTGGGGGTGTCTTTAGGTGAAATGGTGGTAGATAATTCAACTACACCAACAATTATCTTGTTCAAAGCCAGCGAATTTGATCATGCTAAGAAAAACTCAGGCTTCACAATTGGCAACAACTTTCTGAAATAACTATACAAAATGCTTATAAAGGTTCTCATTCATCCAGGTCATGGTATATCTGTTGTATTCAATTAGATCAACTGGACTTGAAGTTTAGTTCTTCAAGACATTTCGCTAGTCATCCGACTGGCTTTCTCAATTCAGAATGACTTGTACAAGAATCTGTGGCAATTATGTACCCTGGAAAATCCCAATTAGCATATCACAGCCAGGTGTTAAGGGCGTGATTGGATAGTGGCTAAGAGGTGTTATAGGAACGCCCAGAGTAAGGTGTCAAAACAGCATTGTACATGGCACCAACATACTGCAGCAATGAATAATCTTTAGCTCCTAGGTTTATTACCTATGGTGTCATTGTCTAGCAGTCCACAAACAGCAGATGCATGTTGATATAACAGATAAATTATAAAAATAGACTTTTGTTAGCAGAATCTGAATTTGTGTTACTTTAGCAAAATAGCCTACAAAATTGTGGGCAAATCTAATACATATGTAGTTGCACTACTAGTTCTTTTTCATCAAGTGTCACACTTGATAAATGACTGCGATTGTCCGAAACATGTTGTATATCCAATAAATAAGCAATTTCACTTATTTGAGTTGCATGAAGCCCTTATTTGGTACCTTGTCTTCGTTTGTTTTTCTACTAAAATTGTGAGCAAACCTAATACATATGTAGTTGTACTGCTAGTTCCACAATTCCCTGACAAACACTCTCAAACAGCAAAGGGCAGTTAGGGGTTGTACATTGAAATCATGCAGCAAGGCTGTCAGAATCACTGCAGTATATGTACAACCAGGTTGTAACTAATGTAGCCCTGTTACTTACATTAATTATAAGTGTCCCCCAATTATGAGATGATCTAATAACTAAATATATATATCCACTAATAATGTATTGCTCTATTGCCAAGAACAGGGATGTCCAACCTGCGGCCCTCCAGATGTTGGAAAACTACAACTCCCAGTATTCCTTGGATTTTTCTGCAATGGAGAAATGCTGGGAGTTTTCCAACATCTGGAGGGCTGCAGGTTGGAAATCCCTGGCCCAGAGCCTTGCATAGCCAGGAAAAACCAACTTGGATACCTCATTATACAGAAAGTTAACAATTGGATAATCCACTGGAATGTTCATGCAAATCATGTAAATTGCATGATGGGAAATTCCCTCTTCCAACGCTGCCTCTTAGTGATTACTGAGCATGCTTGCCCTTATAGACAGTCTGGCCAGATGGAAGGAGGTGTTGGTTAAGTTTGGGAGAGATACTGAACCTGAGCAAATCAATTACTGTATTGAAGGAATGCAGCAACACACAAACCTGGAGTATGTGCTAATTACATGTATTAATTTATAGATTAAGATGAGGCAAAGTCATTTTTTCACTATAGTTGCCTTTTAACAAAAATTGTTGTTTGCTGTTTGAAATTATGTAGAGATCCTACCAATGAATATATAAAACAAATGTTTATCTTTGGCTTCACTTGAAGGGTCAATTACACTAGCTATAATGAATCTACTTATCTCTATTTTTAACCTGTGGGCCTGTGCAGCAGAATGGCTGCTGATGGTCTGGTGTAAGTCAGGCCCTAGGACCTTGGATCCAGGAGGAACCTGCACAAGCATGTGGCAAGATTGCAATATAAAAAACATAACAACGTATAAATACAACTACTAAATTATTATTCAGAATTCCAAAAATCTGAAAACAGAACGGAATTCTGCTGTTTCGAACATCTCTAATTATGAGCTCCACCCTCTGTAAGGTATAAAGCTGTTATAAATTTGTATAATACATAAGTGTGATATTTTATAAAGGGAGCTGCAGTGGTATATATCCTTATAAAAATCACTCAGTTATGTCACTAAGTGACTCATTTCTTATATTTCTTATATGCCACTACTCCGCCCATTTCAGTGTTCATGCCTGGACAATGACTCAGCATTTTTTGCTGTGTTTAACTTCACTAACAGAACCTGCTGGAGCTGCTTCCTGTCACTTCATAACCAATGTCTCTTTCCTCCTCCACAAAGATTTGTTTAACCGTGCACCTGAAACATTGGGCTTCAATATTTGTTGTATTCAATTAGATCAACTAGACTTGAAGTTTCGTTCTTGAAGACGTTTCGCTAGTCATCCGACTGGCTTTCTCAATTCAGAATGACTTGTACAAGAATCTGTGGCAATTATGTACCCTGGAAAATCCCAATTAGCATATCACAGCCAAGTGTTAAGGGCATGATTGGATAATGGCTAAGAGGTGTTATAGGAACGCCCAGAGTAAGGTGTCAAAACAGCATTGTACATGGCAGACAGTTGGTGTCGAACCCCCCCAGCTCTATTTAGGCTTGGTTTCTTTATTTTCCCATAAATGGCCTCCTTAACACCTCTCTTGAACCAGTCACGTTCCTTTGCCAATATCATTATTAATATAATCACGCCCTTAACACTTGGCTGTGATATGCTAATTGGGATTTTCCAGGGTATTCTGAATTGAGAAAGCCAGTCGGATGACTAGCGAAACGTCTTCAAGAACTAAACTTCAAGTCCAGTTGATCTAATTGAATACAACAGATATACCATGACCTGGATGAATGAGAACCTTCACAAGCATTGGGCTTCAATAACTTTATAATAAATAAGGGTTTGTAACCCGTTTATAACCTGCTCTCAATGTGGCGTATGGCGTACCCATTTTTTTCTACAAAAGAGTACAATAAGGTCAATGGTGTGTGGCCAAAAGTGAGCCAGAGGGTGGCAGATTTAACATTTTTCTTTTTGTTTAAAGGGTATGTCCACCCCATAAACTTATTTTTAATATGCTGCTCCCCTATGTACCCCAGCCCCAACCGCATAAATATTTTTTTCAGAAAGACCCCCAAACTCTTACTTACCTCCCCTCGTTCCTCCTCCGCACTGCGAGAATGCAAGCAGAGGGGCGGGACCGGCAGTCGCGTCTGTGATTGGCTGAGCGGCAGCCAATCACGGACGCGGCTGCCGGTCATTCAGTGCAGCGGAGGAAAGCGAAGAGGTAAGTAAGAGTTTGGGGAGCTTTTTGAAAAAAAAAATATGCGGTTGGGGCTGGGGGACATGGGGGAGCAGCATATTAAGAGGGATTGACGCTAGGGGGAGGGATAGTAGAACGGGAGGGAGAGGGAGGGAGAGGGAGGGGGAGGGAGGGGGGAGAAGGGCTGCAGTGCGCATGGCAAATATCTACCGGAGGCAAGATAGCAGGCAGAGCCCTGCTATCCTCCTGGTGTTTAGTTTTGGGACTTTGGGGGGGGTTTACAGGAGAACCCTATGGAGCTGGGATGTGAGGTAAGGATTAAACTACACTACAGAGTGGGGCCAGTAGTTGGGGGGATTATAGTTTTGGGGGTGGACATGCCCTTTAACTCAATTAGACTGTAATGTGGTTTTTCTACATTACTTAAAAGTTTAATATATTTAGCACAAATACTTGTTTTGCCCTGTCTTGTATTATTCTTAATTGTAAAAATGAATCTTTCCGAGTAGAAGCCCAAAGCTCACCGTTAACAGTTGCAGCCATGAATTTAATTAAAGCAATAAACACACTAGTTTCAGATTTATTAAAATAAACTTTTGGTCTGTGATCAGGTTCGGTTTATTAACACTCAGTAAAGCAGTTTATTGAGGAGAACCAGACAAGACCTGGAATATGTGTGAAACTTCTGCTGACAGTTTGATTTGCAAGAAAAGACGTAAGGGCTGGAAATAATAATATTGCATTTTAATGCGAAAGAAAACAGAATCCTCTCATTGTAGTAACTTTTATGGCAGAACAATAATAAAGATCCAATAAAGATGTTATTGCAAATGGGTGTTCAGAAGACACCAATCCTTTCCTCTGTAAATACAATAAAATGGAAAAATAGGTACAATTATCCAGCTCTGTATATGTGTTAGCAAATCCAATTCACAATCCTGTTTCTTACCCTCCTTTATTCAGGTGTCTGCTTGTATATTTCAATAGACTTGTGTAAAGGAAAACTACCAGAAGTTCTTGTTACTTCTCTATAATAGAATATAGTTTTGATATACATGTTCACATAAAGCAAATAATCTATTCTATTATGTTTTCTGCTTTATTTTTTTGATGAAATATATATAGTTACTTTGATTTGAAAATAAATAAATGACTGTTCTTTCTATTTCTTTTTCTTCCCTCTTCTTCCCATTTTTTGTCTCTCCTCACAGAGTTTCAAGGTAGGAACATACAACATAGTACAGGGCACACAGGAGAAGTGTGCTATCTTTTTCCTGAAGTATCCATTAAAGTGTTCACAAATTGTCTTTAGGATAGCAGGACTACTTCTGGGACTGTCCCGGTAATTCTGGGACTTCCCAAGAACTCTGTTTTAAACACATTAAAAGGGGAACTAAAGCCTCCAGACAACATTGTCCCAATAGACAAAGCAAATTCACAAATATAGAACAAGCTGTGTCTGACCCCTCCTTTTGCTGTGACTGCTGGGAAATTTGTGAAATTAACCTGTGAGTACTAGGAGTAAGCTCCCATAATCCACCTTAGCTAAGTGTATGCAGTAGACTCCCAGCTAAGCGTACTGCTCAACAGATTAAAACAAGTAAGCTGCAGCCTTGCTTTCTAGAAGCTGACAGATAATCATATAACAGTGCAGACATAGTCCCTCTCCCTGACACAGAACAAGGATATCAATGCAGTTTTTGTGTAAACTTATTTAAATGCTCCTATACCTAACAATATATTCCTTTGCTTTTTACACACATAAGAGAAAAGTAATTTTTGCAGTGTATTTCTTTTAAAGCATGGACGTAAGAAACACATATTAACTTTTTTAGTAAATATTAAAAGTAAGTCTGGGGAATTAAACCTGCAACCTCATGTACTTTGTCTTGCTAAAAGTAATGTAGAAATTTTATCTTCTGCTTGAAACAAAATGGGAGGGGGTGGGGGTCTGGGGATTTAAAACCAATGACCTCATGGGCTGTGTAATTCTAAAACATGTGTTTAGATTGGTGAGCCACCACTGCCTATGCAAAGATTACAGGTACATTTAGAAATGTATATTTTGCTAGGAACACAATAAAATAATGCCATTCACGCTAGCTGGTAATTAAACTGCAGAGTAACAAGCAGCTTTCAAAGTGTTATCAGGGACTTGCATGTTGGTATGGAGACATCTGTATAGAAAATACTCTGTGCATACTGGGGTCAGGGGTGTGGCTCTTTGAAGACTACATGGGCTGTGAGTTGTACTGGCAACAACATGGAAGCCTTCTTAGTTACAGAATCTATTACTTACATGTGCAAAATGCAACTTACTAGAGAAGAATCCATGTTTGCAACCCCTTTGAGCTGTCAAAAATGCACACTGAAGTTGGGCTTCTTAATGTAGTAAAGTGCACCCCAATAGTGTTGTTAGCTTTCTCAAATTTAAAGGGGAAGTTCAGTGCAAATACATGTACTTTTCAGAAAAAAGAGCAGTATTTTTTCATTCCAATGACCTTAACCTGCCCATTCAGCATTTTGTCTGTGTATAAATAAATGCAACCGAAATACTGACTTCCTGTTTGCAGGACCCCTAGTAGAGACCGTTATGGTCTCACCCTTGACCCAGCGCCTGGGTTGTTTCAGCTGCTCAGTAGAGATCTGAGCATGTTTGACCCATCCAACAGCCAATCAGTACAAATAACTGTTAGGAACATTCCAAGGATGTGGTGTATCCTGGGAACAAGAAGGACCATTAGAACCTGAAATGGCAGCTCACTAATGTCAACAGCAGGGAACAGCAAAGGGTATGAATTCAACTGATTTGTCAAAATGGAAGAGAATATGTAGAATAACTAAGAAGGCATTACACAAACAAACAATTTAACAAATATTGATAATTTCCACTGAACTGTCCCTTTAATTGTTAATATATGGATATTGTCTAATTAGCATGAATACAACTCTAAAATTTATCCCATTTATTCACATTCTCTTTAAATATTCCCATAATTTTGGTTGAATGTGAAAAATTTATTAAGAGAGAGTTTAGAATTAGTGATTTAGAACATTGGGTGTTTTATTACGAAAAAAATAATTAATTATTTAACCCTGTTTGACTTTTTCTAACACTAAACAAATATTTTGTAAAAGTTATATTACTCCATTTATTTAATCTCTAGAATCAGGTCTTTGGATCTTCTTTAGATTTCTTAAAGGGCAACTGTGGTCTCCAAACAAGTTAAGGTTAAATGAAAGCCTGCAGCATTTTCTTTATAATGAGCTGACAATAACATCTCTGGCTTCACCCTGTGAGAAATGATATTGAGGTGAATGTTCAAACTTCCTGCTTCCAGTAAGTTGAGTGACATCACCTGACCTTTGCTAGACCCTCGGTCCCGGGGGAAGAAGCATGCTCAGATAACACTTAATGCTGGGGAAATCAGGAAGTATCTGGGGGAAAAATTGACAGTTGAGAAGGGGAGCCTATTAAAGGACAATTATACTCACCTTCCCTCCTCTTCTTTGTTCATTACCTTTTACCCAGGATGAGGACCTGAACCTCTAGGTCCTCACCCCTGGGTTTGCGTAACTTAAAGCACTGTCTTAGAGCAACGCTGCTCTCGTAGGCTTCGCCCCCTCCTCCCTGTCGGCGACTAGGCCAATAGGAAGGAACGCTTGTCCTCGTTGCCAACGGGGAGGAGGAGGCGGAGCCTACCAGAGCAGCGTTGCTCTGAGACTCTATCTCTGATATTTATCTATCTCTGCTATCTATCTATCTCTGCTATCTATCTATCTCTGCTATCTATATCTTCTATCTCTGATATTTATCTATCTCTGCTATCTATCTATCTCTGCTATTCTACTATATCTATTATTATCTATCTACTATATCTATCTATCTACTCTATCTATCTATCTCTGCTATCTCTATTATCTAATCGCTATTATCTATCTATCTCTTTATCATCTACTCTGCTATCTATATCTATCTATCTCTGCTATCTAGCTATCTATCATCTATGCTATCCATCCATCTATGTATCTATATCTATCTATCTATCTATCTATGCTATTTCTATCTATCATATCTTATTATCTATCTGTCTATCTATCTCTAGTAGCTATCTATCTCTATAAGCTATCTCCTCTATATATCTATCTATTATCTACTATTCTATCTATTATCTATCTATCTATCTATCTATCTATCTATATATAACCACACACACACTCAGTGTCTAATGTCCAGACACAATACTAAAACATGATTAGAAGTCAGCAGAATCTTCAGAACAGGATCTTCTTGACTGCACAATGAATCAAATTGCTTCTTTTCACATGGATAACTAAAGGGAACTACTTGCCTCATATGAAGTTATGATGTGCAGAAGTTTAATAAATTACTTTTGTGTCCATAACATACCTAGTGGCACTACCCCCCTGTCCCACACATCATAGCATTGGTACCCCCTAATATTGTTGTTGTAAAGAGGCCTGCATTCTTGGTGAAACTTTTTTCAGGAGTTTGAGCTAAAAACACACACACACACACACACACACACACACCGCCTTACCCGAACTTCCAGCGCTGCGAGTCCTGCATCAACCTATCTATCTATCTCTGATATCTATCTATATTATCTATCTATCTCTTCTATCTGTCTATTTCTCTCTGCTATCTATCTATCTCTATTATCTAACTATCTATCTATCTATCTATCTCTGCTATCTATCTATCTACCTATCTATCTATCTCTGCTATCTAATCTCTCTATCTCTGCTATCCATCTATCTCTGCTATCCATCTATCTCTGCTATCTATCTATCTCTTCTATCTGTCTATCTCTCTCCGCTATCTATCTCTATTATCTATCTATCTATCTCTGCTATCTGTCTGTGTAACTATCTATCTCTGCTATCTATCTATCTCTGTCTGTCTATCTATGTCTCCATTAATCTATCTATCACTCCATCTATCTATTTAGCTACTACTATCTATCTATCTATCTACCTATCTATCTCTGCTATCTATCTATCTATCTCTGATATTTATCTATCTCTGCTATCTATCTATCTCTGCTATCTATCTATCTATCTATATTATCTATCTATCTCTGCTATCTATCTATCTATCTATCTATCTATCTATATTATCTATCTATCTCTGCTATCTATCTATCTATCTATCTATCTATCTATCTCTGCTATCTATCTATCTATCTATCCATCTATCTCTGCTATCTATCTATCTATCTCTATTATCTATCTATCCATCTATCTCTGCTATCCATCTATCTAATCTATCTATCTCTGCTATCCATCTATCTCTGCTATCCATCTATCTCTGCTATCCATCTATCTCTGCTATCCATCTATCTATCTAATCTATCTATCTCTGCTATCCATCTATCTCTGCTATCCATCTATCTATCTATCTATCTATCTCTGCTATCTATCTCTGATATTTATCTATCTCTGCTATCTATCTATCTATCTATCTCTGCTACCTATCTATATATCTATCTATCTCTGCTATCTATCTATCTCTGCTATCTTTATCTTCTATCTCTGATATTTATCTATCTCTGCTATCTATCTATCTATATTATCTATCTATCTATCTATCTATCTATCTATCTATCTATCTCTGCTATCTATCTATCTATCGCTATTATCTATATATCTCTATTATCTATCTATCTCTGCTATCTATCTATCTATCTCTGCTATCTAGCTATCTAATCTATCTCTGCTATCCATCTATCTCTGCTATCCATCCATCTATGTATCTATCTATCTATCTATCTATCTCTGCTATCTATCTATCTATCTATCTATCTCTATTATCTATCTGTCTATCTATCTCTAGTAGCTATCTATCTCTATAAGCTATCTCTCTCTATTAGCTATCTATCTATATATCTATCTATCTCTGCTATCTATCTATCTATATATAACACACACACACTTCAGTGTCTAATGTCCAGACACAATACTAAAACATGATTAGAAGTCAGCAGAATCTTCAGAACAGGATCTTCTTGACTGCACAATGAATCAAATTGCTTCTTTTTCACATGGATAACTAAAGGGAACTACTTGCTCCTCATATGAAGTTATGATGTGCAGAAGTTTAATAAATTACTTTTGTGTCCATAACATACCTAGTGGCACTACCCCCCTGTCCCACACATCAAATAGCACTTGGTACCCCCTAATATTGTTTGTAAAGAGGCCTGCATTCTTGGTGAAACTTTTTTCAGGAGTTTGAGCTAAAAACACACACACTTGCCCGAACTTCCGGCGCTGCTAAGTCCCGCATCAACCCAGCGGCAGCTCAATTGCCGAAGGGATTTGCCGCCTTTTTTTTTTTAAAAAAAACAGACACTAATGTGCCGCCATGAGCAACTGTTTCAAGTTGCGTCATGGTAGGAGCGGCGTTGTATACAGGCCTTCTTAATGAATGGGCACGTGTCTTCTTAGCAAATGGGCAGCAACGTTTGTGCTGTATATGCACCTGAGCATTCAAGAGATAAGATCATGAGAACTATCTGGGCTGTGTTGCGCTTAATGAATCTAAAGGTTAAAATGATAAACTCTGAACTGATGAATTCAATAAGTCATTATTTGTACACTATGCTAATTACTCACTTGCAGATGGTTAAGCACATATTTTAGAAATATTAATTCACCACTTGGACATTCCTGAGTCATCTTCATCACTTGTCTCATCCTGAACTTTTTTGCTGGTTTTTCTTTTGGTTATTTTCTTTACAGGACTTAACTCCTCTTCTTCGGGAATATGTAGCCTATTCACTCCTGCACAAATAAAATAAAATAAAATAAAAACAAATAAAATAAAAACAAATAAAATAAATATGTAAACCCAGTTAAATTATCTTTACAGGTGAGTGGGTTACATCATTCAATGGAGCTTTCTTGAGATTCTCTTCATTTTCCCTTATATAAAAGATATTTTAATTTTGAGTCATCCATATCTCCTTAACCTCCGTCTTCAATCAATACTTTAAAGGAATAGTTCGCTGTTTTTCAATCAATACTTTAAAGGAATAGTGAAATGTTCCTTTAAAGGATAACTATCGTATGGATAAAGTTTTTTTTAAAATACAGTTAAAATGAAAAGTACTTTGGATAGCGATATAGGCCTGGTAATTCCTAGCTCCCAATATTGTTTCTGACAGTCTTCCTCCTGGCTTCAGCACTATATTTAATATTTAATAAAGGAATAGTCCAGGACTAACCTGGCAAAAACTGTTAGTGCTGTAGCTCCTTAATGAAATTACAATGTGAGGTAGGAATAATCAATCCAACCTCCCTGCCACAGGTACTTTCCATTTATAAAAAAGCTAAATTTTAGAGTATAGTTATCCTTTAAAGGGGAAGTTCAGTGGAAATACATATGCTTTTAAGAAAAAAGAGCAGTATTTTCCCATCCCAATGACTTTAACCTGCCCATTCAGCATTTTGTCGGTTTATAAATAAATACTTCTGAACTTCTGAAATATTCCTGTTTGCAGGACCCCTAATAAAGACCGTTTTGGTTTTGCCCTTGATCCAGCGCCAGGGTTAATTCAGTTGCTCAGTAGATATCGGAGCATCTTTGACCCATGCAACAGCCAATCGGTAGAAATGACTGTTAGGAACATTCCAAGGAAGTGGTGCATCCTGGGAAGAAGGACCGTTAGAACTTGAAATGGCAGCTCACTAATGTCAGCAGCAGGGAATAGCAAGAGGTAGAAATTCAACTGATTTTTCAAAATGGGAGAGAATATGTAGAATAAATAGGTATGTATAATATAAACTAAGAATTTTTAAAATATTGATATTTTCCACTGAACTTTCCCTTTAATTGAATGTAAATTAGTTTATAAAAGTCTAAACAAAAAAAACACACAAAACGTAAAACACTAAGATTAGAAATCTCACACTTTCCCTTCTCATCCTCTGGCTCATCTGTTTGTTGATACGGTTAGTTCTTCAGCTATGACCTCTGTCATTTGGTTATCAAACCCTTTAGGATCTTCAGAATCTTCTCATTTCTTTATTTACAATTTGTAGAACTTTTTATTAGAAAGTTTAGGTTTCTTTCCTGATTTTGGTTTAAGACACAGAAAAACAAATCATACATTTCTGGCATTACATTTAAATTACAGCCATTCTGTTTAATTTGGGTTTTATAGGCGTATTTGTGTCTCTCTACTTCATGTTATTGGATCTCAAGGCTGATAGAAATAGTAGACATACATTTTTTCTTTAGAACATGTTAATTTCTTGTATCCTTTCCTCTAATAGCCCTGTTTACTGGTCATCAAGGTCTTCTGGATCTTCAATATAACTTATTCTCTTTTCGAGGCAAAATGCCAAGACACCACCCAACATCATCCTCACCACAAATTAACAGAGAATAACAATGGATACTTCCAGCAGAGCCAATTCTTCAAAATGACCAACAAAATATTGGCCACTGTACTTGGCCTTTGGTCTTTCAAATCCAACAAAACTAAAACCAAAAACAAGTACCAGCATTGTATTTATGTTCTAACTGCAAAATGCCTGTATTTATATTTGGGTCCTCATTCATGGAAATACAGTATGTAACAGGAAATACAGAAATAAATATTGCAAGTTGCACAAACACTGATTTGAATCACAAGATTGTGGTCCAATATTTTATTATGCTTAAATATAGAACAACTGTATTTCCAACAGTGACAGTAATAGTGGCAGGAAAAGTAAAGGTCCAATGTTTTTAAACAGACATACAGCCATTCAGTGCATATTATAGCACAAATGAGACTATGGTTAAATACCATGTTGGTCTATCCTGCAGCACTAACAGCAGTTTAACAGCAGTTATTTGCTGGCATTAAATAGTTGGGCAAAAAAGAGCAATTTAAAGTGTGACATTTTTATGCCATGTGCAGATGCCACAGTTCTCTTCCTAAAGTCACGCTAAATTGGACAGTGCACATACTGTCGAGGTGTAAATATTAGGTTACGTGTTTTAATTAGAGATGGCCGAAACTTACTAATTTCATTCCGTTTTCGGATTTCCGGACCTCTGGAAAATTCATAAGATCCGAAAATCCGGAACGAATTTTCGATAATTTTCGAATATAGCCTCGAACGTTCAAAAATATACGATTGGAGACCATTTTCGAGTTTCCGATTGTATTTTCGAAGATTTTCGAATGTTGGAGGCTATTTTCGGAAATAGCCTCGAACTTTTTTTTCAATTTACGAAAATACGATCGGAAACTCGAAAATGGTCTCCGATCGTATTTTCTATAATTTTTGAACGTTCAAGACTATTTTCTAAAATTATCGAAAATATCCTCGTACTTTTGAAAATGATCGAAATTATCTTCCGTACTCCCGAAATCCGGAGCATCCGTCCGGATTCGGGCGAACCCATCGATCCTGGATCCCATCTCTAGTTTTAATGCACTTACACTCTGAACTAATATTTAATTTAATTTGTATCTATCTGTATAATGGTTTGCACCTATCCCCTTGTTTGTATACTCTGTATTTTTTAATGAATGCACTGTGTACCCAAGGGGCGCTTTATAAATAAAATTACACATAAACACATACATAATAAAGCCTAATATACCATGTGATACATTGCAGTGTTTGTGAAATCAGTTCCAAGATTTGGCCGACGTTAAAATCAAATTAAAGAGATCCTGCCCACAGAAATAAGAGCAGAAGTTAGAAGAAGAGTAAGAGCAGCTATTCTGCTTCACATTTCGCAGGGAATCATCTGAACAAAATGTATTATTGATTTTGGCTTAAAATCTTTTTAAAGGAATATTTTACTCAGAAAGTGAACTATTCCTTTACTGCTTTAATTGAAGAACAGGAGCTGTGTTTTTAGCTATGTTCAAATTTGTGTGCATCATTTGTGACCTTTTAGGCCTACCCTTGCCACGAACCAACCCCTTCCTATTGCTGAAATAGAAAATCTCTCTACTTTATAAAACCTTTCAATTTGTTGACAGCGTCACTTTCATTTAGAAGATTAACTGCTGCAACAAGAAGATGAAAAGGATGCAAGGAGACAGGCTTACTCTGGACTAAATATTCATACATAAGAGAGGTAAGTAAAAATTGGGAATGGAAGATCAAAAGAGGTGTGATCTCACTGGAGAAAGGTACGGATGTTTTACACTACACAGTGGAGCCAACATTGGGGAAATAAAATTTCGTTTGGGGGTGGACATGCCCTTTGATATACAGTGTCTGTGGTGGATATCAGCTGTGGCCTGTTACCCTATTGGACAAATGTCTGGGGTGGATATCAGCTGTGGCCTGTTACCCTATTGATATACAGTGTCTGGGGTGGATATCAGCTGTGCTTAACCTCCGTCTTCAATCAATACTTTAAAGGAATAGTTCGCTGTTTTTCAATCAATACTTTAAAGGAATAGTGAAATGTTCCTTTAAAGGATAACTATCGTATGGATAAAGTTTTTTTTAAAATACAGTTAAAATGAAAAGTACTTTGGATAGCGATATAGGCCTGGTAATTCCTAGCTCCCAATATTGTTTCTGACAGTCTTCCTCCTGGCTTCAGCACTATATTTAATATTTAATAAAGGAATAGTCCAGGACTAACCTGGCAAAAACTGTTAGTGCTGTAGCTCCTTAATGAAATTACAATGTGAGGTAGGAATAATCAATCCAACCTCCCTGCCACAGGTACTTTCCATTTATAAAAAAGCTAAATTTTAGAGTATAGTTATCCTTTAAAGGGGAAGTTCAGTGGAAATACATATGCTTTTAAGAAAAAAGAGCAGTATTTTCCCATCCCAATGACTTTAACCTGCCCATTCAGCATTTTGTCGGTTTATAAATAAATACTTCTGAACTTCTGAAATATTCCTGTTTGCAGGACCCCTAATAAAGACCGTTTTGGTTTTGCCCTTGATCCAGCGCCAGGGTTAATTCAGTTGCTCAGTAGATATCGGAGCATCTTTGACCCATGCAACAGCCAATCGGTAGAAATGACTGTTAGGAACATTCCAAGGAAGTGGTGCATCCTGGGAAGAAGGACCGTTAGAACTTGAAATGGCAGCTCACTAATGTCAGCAGCAGGGAATAGCAAGAGGTAGAAATTCAACTGATTTTTCAAAATGGGAGAGAATATGTAGAATAAATAGGTATGTATAATATAAACTAAGAATTTTTAAAATATTGATATTTTCCACTGAACTTTCCCTTTAATTGAATGTAAATTAGTTTATAAAAGTCTAAACAAAAAAAACACACAAAACGTAAAACACTAAGATTAGAAATCTCACACTTTCCCTTCTCATCCTCTGGCTCATCTGTTTGTTGATACGGTTAGTTCTTCAGCTATGACCTCTGTCATTTGGTTATCAAACCCTTTAGGATCTTCAGAATCTTCTCATTTCTTTATTTACAATTTGTAGAACTTTTTATTAGAAAGTTTAGGTTTCTTTCCTGATTTTGGTTTAAGACACAGAAAAACAAATCATACATTTCTGGCATTACATTTAAATTACAGCCATTCTGTTTAATTTGGGTTTTATAGGCGTATTTGTGTCTCTCTACTTCATGTTATTGGATCTCAAGGCTGATAGAAATAGTAGACATACATTTTTTCTTTAGAACATGTTAATTTCTTGTATCCTTTCCTCTAATAGCCCTGTTTACTGGTCATCAAGGTCTTCTGGATCTTCAATATAACTTATTCTCTTTTCGAGGCAAAATGCCAAGACACCACCCAACATCATCCTCACCACAAATTAACAGAGAATAACAATGGATACTTCCAGCAGAGCCAATTCTTCAAAATGACCAACAAAATATTGGCCACTGTACTTGGCCTTTGGTCTTTCAAATCCAACAAAACTAAAACCAAAAACAAGTACCAGCATTGTATTTATGTTCTAACTGCAAAATGCCTGTATTTATATTTGGGTCCTCATTCATGGAAATACAGTATGTAACAGGAAATACAGAAATAAATATTGCAAGTTGCACAAACACTGATTTGAATCACAAGATTGTGGTCCAATATTTTATTATGCTTAAATATAGAACAACTGTATTTCCAACAGTGACAGTAATAGTGGCAGGAAAAGTAAAGGTCCAATGTTTTTAAACAGACATACAGCCATTCAGTGCATATTATAGCACAAATGAGACTATGGTTAAATACCATGTTGGTCTATCCTGCAGCACTAACAGCAGTTTAACAGCAGTTATTTGCTGGCATTAAATAGTTGGGCAAAAAAGAGCAATTTAAAGTGTGACATTTTTATGCCATGTGCAGATGCCACAGTTCTCTTCCTAAAGTCACGCTAAATTGGACAGTGCACATACTGTCGAGGTGTAAATATTAGGTTACGTGTTTTAATTAGAGATGGCCGAAACTTACTAATTTCATTCCGTTTTCGGATTTCCGGACCTCTGGAAAATTCATAAGATCCGAAAATCCGGAACGAATTTTCGATAATTTTCGAATATAGCCTCGAACGTTCAAAAATATACGATTGGAGACCATTTTCGAGTTTCCGATTGTATTTTCGAAGATTTTCGAATGTTGGAGGCTATTTTCGGAAATAGCCTCGAACTTTTTTTTCAATTTACGAAAATACGATCGGAAACTCGAAAATGGTCTCCGATCGTATTTTCTATAATTTTTGAACGTTCAAGACTATTTTCTAAAATTATCGAAAATATCCTCGTACTTTTGAAAATGATCGAAATTATCTTCCGTACTCCCGAAATCCGGAGCATCCGTCCGGATTCGGGCGAACCCATCGATCCTGGATCCCATCTCTAGTTTTAATGCACTTACACTCTGAACTAATATTTAATTTAATTTGTATCTATCTGTATAATGGTTTGCACCTATCCCCTTGTTTGTATACTCTGTATTTTTTAATGAATGCACTGTGTACCCAAGGGGCGCTTTATAAATAAAATTACACATAAACACATACATAATAAAGCCTAATATACCATGTGATACATTGCAGTGTTTGTGAAATCAGTTCCAAGATTTGGCCGACGTTAAAATCAAATTAAAGAGATCCTGCCCACAGAAATAAGAGCAGAAGTTAGAAGAAGAGTAAGAGCAGCTATTCTGCTTCACATTTCGCAGGGAATCATCTGAACAAAATGTATTATTGATTTTGGCTTAAAATCTTTTTAAAGGAATATTTTACTCAGAAAGTGAACTATTCCTTTACTGCTTTAATTGAAGAACAGGAGCTGTGTTTTTAGCTATGTTCAAATTTGTGTGCATCATTTGTGACCTTTTAGGCCTACCCTTGCCACGAACCAACCCCTTCCTATTGCTGAAATAGAAAATCTCTCTACTTTATAAAACCTTTCAATTTGTTGACAGCGTCACTTTCATTTAGAAGATTAACTGCTGCAACAAGAAGATGAAAAGGATGCAAGGAGACAGGCTTACTCTGGACTAAATATTCATACATAAGAGAGGTAAGTAAAAATTGGGAATGGAAGATCAAAAGAGGTGTGATCTCACTGGAGAAAGGTACGGATGTTTTACACTACACAGTGGAGCCAACATTGGGGAAATAAAATTTCGTTTGGGGGTGGACATGCCCTTTGATATACAGTGTCTGTGGTGGATATCAGCTGTGGCCTGTTACCCTATTGATATAAAGTGTCTGGGGTGGATATCAGCTGTGGCCTGTTACCCTATTGATATATTGTGTGTGGTGTTGCACTGGTTGTTGTGGAGCCGAGCAAACTGAGCAGTCGAGACCACCACACTTCCACATTAATCTGACTGCAACAACTGTAAGTAATTGTAGTAATTACTAAATATGTGATAATGAGTCACAGACTCACCAGGACAGCCAGGTCCTAAGCTTTGGGGGGGGCGGGGGTGGGCTGGTGGTTCAGTGGCCTCAGCCCTCATGGCCCTTAATGTAACTCCATGGGGTCTTTATCATGGGGGGGGGGCTGGAGTCAGTGGCCTGTACCCTCCTGGGGTCTTATCATGGGGGGTGGCTGGATTCATTGCCTGTAACCTCCCTGGGGGTCTTATCATGGCCATAGGGGGTCGACTGACTGAGGAATTGTTTCATACGTGACAGGAAGCCTCAAAATCTTAAAATGTTAGCCACGCCCACTAGACAAAGCCACACCCACTTTAATTTGGCGGCGGCGCGCTGCGGCGGCGCGCATACAATCAAATGCGGCATTCTAAAGTTTGCCTCAGGCAGCAAAACCCTAGAAGTGGCCCCGTATCTATCTCTGAATTATCTATCATCTATCTATCTATCTCTGATATTTATCTTTCTAATATTTCTATCTATCTATCTATCTATCTCTGATATTTATCTATCTATCTATCTATATTCTCTGATAATTATTTCTATCTATCTATATATCTATCTCTGATATTTATCTATCTATCTATCATCTATCTATCTATCTATCTGTCTCTCTGATATTTATCTATCTATCTATCTATATATCTATCTCGAATTATCTATTCTGCGATCTATCATATTATATATATCTATCTCTGATCATCTATCTATATATTATCTATCTTTCTATCTGTCTTCTCTCGCTATCTATCTATCTCTATTATCTATCTATCTATTCTATCTATCTATCTCTGCTATTAATCTATATCTCTGCTATCCACTACTCTCCTATCTATCTTGCTATCCATCTATCTCTGCTATCCCTCTATCTATCTATCATCTATCTTGTTCCATCTATCTTGCTATCATCATATCTCTGCTATACTATCTTATTATCGATCTATTCTTCTATTGTCTATTTCTCTCCGCTATCTATCTATCTCTATTATAACTATCTATCTATCTATCTCTATATCTATCTATATTATCTATCATACTCTTCTATTGTCATTTCTCTCCGCTATCTATCTATTCTATTATCTATCTATCTATCTATTCATCTCTCTGCTATTATCTATCTATCTATCTATCTATCTCTGCATCTAATCTATCTATCCTGCATCCATCTATCTTGCTATCCATCTATCTCTGCTATCTATCTATCTCTGCTATCTATCTATATCTTATCTATCTGTCTATCTCTCTCCGCTAATTATCTATCTCTATTATCTATCTATCTATCTCTGCTATCTATATCTCTGTATCTGTCTGTGTAACTATCTATTATCTCTGTCTGTCTATTATCTCATCTATCTATCTATCACTCCATCTATCTATTTAGCTACTACTATCTATCTATGTACCTATCTATCTCTGCTATCTATCTATCTATCTATCTATCTCTGATATTTATCTATCTCTGCTATCTATCTATCTATCTATCTATATTATCTATCTATCTCTGCTATCTATCTCTGCTATCTATCTATCTATCTATCTATATTATCTATCTATCTCTGACTATCTCTATCTATCTATCTTGCTATCTATCTATCTATCTATCTATCTATCTACCATCTATCCATCCATCCATTATTCTATATATCTATCCATCTATCTCTGCTATCCTATCTATCTATCTCTATTATCTATCTATCCATCTATCTCTGCTATCATATATCTATCTCTGCTATCCATCTATCTCTGCTATCCATCTATCTCTGCTATCCATACTCTGTATCCATCATCTATCTAATCTATCTATCTCTGCATACCATCTATCTCTGCTATCACTATCATCTATCTATCTATCTATCTATCTATCTATATATTATCTCTGCTATATATCTCTGATATTATCTACTCTGCTATATCTATCTATCTTCTATCTTGCTACCTATCTATATATCTATATATCTCTGCTATTATCTATATCTGCTATCTATCTATCTCTGATATCTATATCTTCTATCTTGATATTTATCTATTCTTTATCTATCTCTGCTATCTATCTATCTATATTATCTATCTATATTATCTATCTATCTATCTATCTATCTTGCTATCTATCTATTATCTATCTATCTATCTTCTATCTCTATCTATATCTGCTATCCATCTATCTTGCTATCCATTACTCTGCTACTACTATCTCCTGCTATCTATCTATCTCTGCTATCTATCTATCTCTTCTATCTGTCTATCTCTCTCCGCTATCTATCTATCTCTAAGTCTATCTATCTATCTCTGCTATCTATCTATCTCTGCTATTCTGTCTGTGTAACTATCTATCTATCTCGTCTGTCTATCTATGTCTCCATCTATCTATCTATCACTCCATCTATCTATTAGCTAATACTATTATCTATCTATGTACCTATCTACTCTCTGCTATCTATCTATCGATCTATCTATCTCTGCATATTTATATTCATCTCTGCTATCTATCTATCATCTATCATATTATCTATCTATCTCTGCTATCATCTCTGCTATCTATCTATCTATCTATCTATATTATCTATCTATCTCTGCTATCTATCTATCTATTATCTCTGATCTATCATCTATCTATCTATATATCTATCTATCTATCTATCATCTATCCATCTATCCTCTATTCTATCTTATCTATCAATCTATCTCTGCTATCCTATTATCTATCTCTATTATCTATCTATCACCTATCTCTGCTATCTATCTACTTCTATCATCTATATCTGCTATCATCTATCTGCTATCCATCTATCTCTGCTATCCATCTATCTTTAAATTATCTATCTCTGCTATCCATCTATCTCTGCTATCCATCTATCTATCTATCTATCTATCTATCTATCTATCTCTGCTATCTATCTTGATATTATATCCTATCTCCTGCTATATCTATCTATCTATCTATGGCTACGATCTGATATCATCTATCTCTGCTATCTATCTATCTCTGCTATCTATCTATCTGCTATTATATCTTCTATCTATGATATTTATATATCGCTATCTATCTATCTCTGCTATTCTATCTATATATATTATCTATCTATAATTATCTATCTATCTATCTATCTATCCTGCTATCTATCTATCTAATCGCTATTATCTATCTATCTCTTTATATCTACTCTGCTACTATTTATCTATCTCTGCTATCTAGCTATCGAATCATCTATGCTATCCATCCATTATGTATCTAGTATCTATCTATCTATCTATCTTGCTATTTTATCTATCTATCTTATTATCTATCTGTCTATCTATCTCTAGTAGCTATCTATCTCTATAAGCTATCTCCTCTAGGTAGTATCTATCTATATATCTACTATATCTGCTATCTATCTATCTATCTATCTATCTATCTATCTATCTATATATAACACACACACACTCAGTGTCTAATGTCCAGACACAATACTAAAACATGATTAGAAGTCAGCAGAATCTTCAGAACAGGATTCTTGACTGCACAATGAATCAAATTGCTTCTTTTCACATGGAAACTAAAGGGAACTACTTGCCTCATATGAAGTTATGATGGCAGAAGTTTAATAAATTACTTTTGTGTCCATAACAACCTAGTGGCACTACCCCCCTGTCCCACACATCATAGCACTTGGTACCCCTAATATGTTGTTGTAAAGAGGCCTGCATTCTTGGTGAAACTTTTTTTCAGGAGTTTGAGCTAAAAACACACACACACACACACACACACACAACCGCCTTTCCCGAACTTCCAGCGCTGCGAGTCCTGCATCAACCTATCTATCTATCTCTGATATCTATCTATATTATTATCTATCTCTTCTATCTGTCTATTTCTCTGCTATTATCTATCTCTATTATCAACTATCTACTATCTATCTATCTCTGCTATCTATCTATCTACCTATCTATCTATCTCTGCTATCTAATCTCTCTATCTCTGCTATCCATTCTTGATATCCATCTATCTCTGCTATCTATCTATCTCTTCTATCTGTCTATCTCTCTCGCTATCTATCTCTATAATCTATCTATCTATCTCTGCTATCTGTCTGTTGTGTAACTATCTATCTCTGCTATCTATCTATCTCTGTCTGTCTATCTATGTCTCCATTAATCTATCTATCACTCCATCTATCTATTAGCTATAGACTATCTATCTATCTATCTACCTATCTATATCTGCTATCTATCTATCTATCTGTATTATCATCTCTGCTATCTATCTATCTATCTATCTATCTATATCTATCTATCTATCTCTGCTATCTATCTATCTATCTATCTATCTATCTATATATCTATCTATCTCTGCTATCTATCTATCTATCTATCTATCTATCTCTGCTATCTATCTATCTATCTATCATCTATCTCTGATCTATCTATCTATCTTCTATTATCTATTATCCATCTATCTCTGCTATCCATCTATTAATCTATCTATTCTGCTATCCATCTATCTACTGTATCATCTATCTCTGCTATCATCTATCTCTGCTATCCACTACTATAATCTATCTATCCTGCTATCCATCTATCTCTGCTATCCATCTATCTATCTACTCTACTATCTCTGCTATTATTCTCGATATTATCTATCTCTGCTATCTATCTATCTATCTATCTCTGCTACCTATCTATATATATCTATCTATCTCTGCTATCTATCTATCTCTGCATCTTTATCTTCTATCTCTGATATTATCTATCTATGCTATCTATCTATCTATATTATCTATCTATCTATCTATCTATCTATCTATCTATCTATCTCTGCTATCTATCTATCATCGCTTATCTATATATCTCATTATCTATCTATCTCTGCTATCTATTATTCTATCTCTGCTATCTAGCTATCTAATCTATCTCTGCTATCCATCTATCTTGCATCCATCCATCTATGTATCTATATATCTATATCTACTCTGCTACTTATCTATCTATCTATCTATCTCTCTTATCTATCTGTCTATCTATCTCTAGTAGCTATCTATCTTATAAGCTATATCTCTCTCATTAGATCTATCTATATATCTATCTATCTCTGCTATCTATCTATCTATATATAACCACACACACTTCAGTGTCTAATGTCCAGACAACACAATACTAAAACATGATTAGAAGTCAGCAGAATCTTCAGAACAGGATCTTCTTGACTGCACAATGAATCAAATTGTTCTTTTTCACATGGATAACTAAAGGGAACTACTTGTCTCTATGAAGTTATGATGTGCAGAAGTTTAATAAATTACTTTGTGTCCATAACATACCTAGTGGCACTACCCCCTGTCCCACACATCAAATAGCACTTGGTACCCCCTAATTTGTTTGTAAAGAGGCCTGCATTCTTGGTGAAACTTTTTTCAGGAGTTTGAGATAAAACACACACACTTGCCCGAACTTCCGGCGTGCTAAGTCCCGCAATCAACCCAGCGGCAGCTCAATGCCGAAGGATTTGCCGCCTTTTTTTTTTTAAAAAAAACAGACACTAATGTGCCGCCATGAGCAACTGTTCAAGTTGCGTCATGGTAGGAGCGGCGTTGTATACAGGCCTCTTAATGAATGGGCACGTGTCTTCTTAGCAATGGCGCAGCAACGTTTGTGCTGATATGCACTGAGCATTCAAGAGATAAGATCATGAGAACTATCTGGGCTGTGTTGCGCTTAATGAATTAAAGGTTAAAATGATAAACTCTGAACTGATGAATTCAATAAGTCATTATTTTTACACTATGCTAATTTCACTTGCAGATGGTTAAGACATATTTTAAAATATTAATTCACACACTTGGACATTCCTGAGTCATCTTCATCACTTGTCTCATCCTGAACTTTTTTGCTGGTTTTTCTTTTGGTTATTTTCTTTACAGGACTTAACTCCTCTTCTTCGGGAATATGTAGCCTATTCACTCCTGACTACAATACAAATAAAATAAATATGTAAAACCAGTTAAATATCTTTACAGGTGAGTGGGTTACATCATTCAATGGAGCTTCTTGAGATTCTCTTATTTTCCTTATATAAAAGATATTTTAATTTTGAGTATCCATATCTCCTTAACCTCCGTCTTCAATCAATACTTTAAAGGAATAGTTCGCTGTTTTTCCAATCAATACTTTAAAGGAATAGTGAAATGTTCCTTTAAAGGATAACTATCGTATGGATAAAGTTTTTTTTAAAATACAGTTAAAATGAAAAGTACTTTGGATAGCGATATAGGCCTGGTAATCCTAGCTCCCAATATTGTTTCTGACAGTCTTCCTCCTGGCTTCAGCACTATATTTAATATTTAATAAAGGAATAGTCCAGGACTAACCTGGCAAAAACTGTTAGTGCTGTAGCTCCTTAATGAATACAATGTGAGGTAGGAATAATCAATCCAACCTCCCTGCCACAGGTACTTTCCATTTATAAAAAAGCTAAATTTAGAGTATAGTTATCCTTTAAAGGGGAAGTTGTGGAAATACATATGCTTTTAGAAAAAGAGCAGTATTTTCCCATCCCAATGACTTTAACCTGCCATTCAGCATTTTGTCGGTTTATAAATAAATACTTCGAACTCTGAAATATTTGTTTGCAGGACCCCAATAAAGACCGTTTTGGTTTGGCCTTGACCAGCGCCAGGGTTAATTCAGTTGCTCAGTAGATATCGAGCATCTTTGACCCATGCAACAGCCAATCGGTAGAAATGACTGTTAGGAACATTCCAAGGAGTGGTGCATCCTGGGAAGAAGGACCGTTAGAACTTGAAATGGCAGCTCCTAATGTCAGCAGCAGGGATAGCAAGAGGTAGAAATTCAACTGATTTTTCAAAATGGGAGAGAATATGTAGAATAAATAGGTATGTATAATATAAACTAGAATTTTTAAAATATTGATATTTTCCACTGAACTTCCCTTAATTGAATGTAAATTAGTTTATAAAAGTCTAAACAAAAAACACACAAAACCAAAACACTAAGATTAGAAATTCACACTTTCCCTTCTCATCCTCTGGCTCATCTGTTTGTTGATACGGTTAGTTCTTCAGCTATGACCTCTGTCATTTGGTTATCAAACCCTTTAGGATCTTCAGAATCTTCTCATTTCTTATTTACAATTTGTAGAACTTTTATTAGAAAGTTTAGGTTTCTTTCCTGATTTTGGTTAAGACACAGAAAAACAAATCATACATTTCTGGCATTACATTTAAATTACAGCCATTCTGTTTAATGTGGTTTTATAGGCGTATTTGTGTCTCTCTTTCATGTTATTGGATCTCAAGGCTGATAGAAATAGTAGACATACATTTTTCTTTAGAACATGTTAATTTCTTGTATCCTTTCCTCTAAATGCCCTGTTTACTGGTCATCAAGGTCTTTGGATCTTCAATATAACTTATTCTCTTTTCGAGGCAAATGCCAAGACACCACCCAACACATCCTCACCACAAATTAACAGAGAATAACAATGGATACTTCCAGCAGAGCCAATTCTTCAAAATGACCAACAAAATATTGGCCACTGTACTTGGCCTGGTCTTTCAAATCCAACAAAACTAAAACCAAAAACAAGTACCAGATTGTATTATGTTCTAACTGCAAAATGCCTGTATTTATATTTGGGTCCTCATTCATGGAAATACAGTATGTAACAGGAAATACAGAAATAAATATTGCAAGTTGCACAAACACTGATTTGAATCACAAGTGTGGTCCAATATTTTATTATGCTTAAATATAGAACAACTGTATTTCCAACAGTGACAGTAATAGTGGCAGGAAAAGTAGGAAGTTAACAGACATACAGCCCATTCAGTGCATATTATAGCACAAATGAGACTATGGTTAAAACCATGTTGGTCTATCCGCAGCAATAACAGCAGTTTAACAGCAGTTATTTGCTGGCATTAAATAGTTGGGCAAAAAAGAGCAATTTAAAGTGTGACATTTTTATGCCATGTGCAGATGCCACAGTTCCTCTCCTAAAGTCACGCTAAATTGGACAGTGCACATACTGTCGAGGTGTAAATATTAGGTTACGTGTTTTAATTAGAGATGGCCGAAACTTACTAATTCATTCCGTTTTCGGATTTCCGGACCTCTGGAAAATTCATAAGATCCGAAAATCCGGAACGAATTTTCGATAATTTTCGAATATAGCCTCGAACGTTCAAAAAATACGATTGGAGACCATTTTGAGTTTCCGATTGTATTTTCGAAGTTTTCGAATGTTGGAGGCTATTTTCGGAAATAGCCTCGAACTTTTTTTCAATTTACGAAAATACGATCGGAAACTCGAAAATGGTTCCGATCGTATTTCTATAATTTTTGAACGTTCAAGACTATTTTCTAAAATTATCGAAAATATCCTCGTACTTTTGAAAATGATCGAAATATCTTCCGTACTCCCGAAATCCGGAGCATCCGTCCGGATTCGGGCGAACCCATCGATCCTGGATCCATCTCTAGTTTTAATGCACTTACCTCTGAACTAATATTTAATTAATTTGTTCTATCTGTATAATGGTTTGCACCTATCCCCTTGTTGTATACTCTGTATTTTTAATGAATGCACTGGTACCCAAGGGGCGCTTTATAAATAAAATTACACATAAACAATACATAATAAAGCCTAATATACCATGTGATACATTGCAGTGTTTGTGAAATCAGTTCCAAGATTTGGCCGACGTTAAAATCAAATTAAAGAGATCCTGCCCACAGAAATAAGAGCAGAAGTTAGAAGAAGAGTAAGAGCAGCTATTTGCTTCACATTTCGCAGGGAATCATCTGAACAAAATGTATATTGATTTTGGCTTAAATCTTTTTAAAGGAATATTTTACTCAGAAAGTGAACTATTCCTTTCTGCTTTAATTGAAGAACAGGAGCTGTGTTTTTAGCTATGTTCAAATTTGTGTGCATCATTTGTGACCTTTTAGGCCTACCCTTGCCACGAACCAACCCCTTCCTATTGCTGAATAGAAAATCTCTCTACTTTATAAAACCTTTCAATTTGTTGACAGCTCACTTCATTTAGAAGATTAACTGCTGCAAAAAGAAGATGAAAAGGATGCAAGGAGACAGGTTACTCTGGACTAAATATTCATACATAAGGAGGTAAGTAAAAATTGGGAATGGAAGATCAAAAAGAGTGTGATCTCACTGGAGAAAGGTACGGATGTTTTACACTACACAGTGGAGCCAACATTGGGAAATAAAAATTCGTTTGGGGGTGGACATGCCCTTTGATATACAGTGTCTGTTGGTGGAGATATCAGCTGTGGCCTGTTACCCTATTGATATAAAGTGTCTGGGGTGGATATCCGCTGTGGCCTGTTACCCTATTGATATACAGTGTCTGGGGTGGATATCAGCTGTGGCCTGTTACCCTATTGATATACAGTGTCTGGGGTGGATATCAGCTGTGGCCTGTTACCCTATTGATATACAGTGTCTGGGGTGGATATCAGCTGTGGCCTGTTACCCTATTGATATACAGTGTCTGGAGTGGAATCAGCTGTGGTCTGTTAACCTATTGATATACAGTGTTGGGGTGGATATCAGCTGGGACCTGTTACCATATTGTATACAGTGTCTGGGTGGATATCAGCTGTGGCCTGTTACCTATTGATATACAGTGTCTGGAGTGGATATCAGCTGTGGTCTGTTACCCTAGTGATATTCACGTGTTTGGGGCTGAGACACTGTATATCAATAGGGTAAAAGGGCCCAGCTGATATCCATCCCAGACACTGTATATCAATAGGGTAACAGGTCCCAGCTGATATCCATTTGGACTGGTGTTTTTCTTTGACTTGGTTTTTTTTTTTTTGTGACAGTAATAGTGGCAGGAAAGAAATAAAGGTCAATGTTTAAACAGACATACAGCCATTCAGTGCATATTATAGCACAAATGAGACTATGGTTAAATACCATGTTGGTCTATCCTGCAGCACTAACAGCAGTTTAACAGCAGGTATTTGCTGGCATAAATAGTTGGGCAAAAAAGAGCAATTTAAAGTGTGACATTTTTATGCCATGTGCAGAGCCACAGTTCTCTTCCTAAAGTCACGCTAAATGGACAGTGCCATACTGTCGAGGTGTAAATATTAGGTTACGTGTTTTAATTAGAGATGGCCGAAACTTACTAATTTCATTCGTTTTCGGATTTCCGGACCTCTGGAAAATTCATAAGATCCGAAAATCCGGAACGAATTTTCGATAATTTTCGAATATAGCCTCGAACGTTCAAAAATACGATTGGAGACCATTTTGAGTTCGATTGTATTTTCGAAGATTTCGAATGTTGGAGGCTATTTTCGGAAATAGCCTCGAACTTTTTTTCAAATTACGAAAATACGATCGGAAACTCGAAAATGGTCTCGATCGTATTTTCTATAATTTTTGAACGTTCAAGACTATTTTCTAAAATTATCGAAAATATCCTCGTACTTTTGAAAATGATCGAAATATCTTCCGTACTCCCGAAATCCGGAGCCTCCGTCCGGATTCGGGCGAACCCATCGATCTGGATCCCATCTCAGTTTTAATGCACTTACACTCTGAACTAATATTTAATTTAATTTGATCTATCTGTATAATGGCTTGCACCTATCCCCTTGTTTGTATACTCTGTATTTTTTAATGAATGCACTGGTACCCAAGGGGCGCTTTATAAATAAAATTCACAATAAACACATACATATAAAAGCCTAAATACATGTGATACATTGCAGTTGTGTGAAATCAGTTCCAAGATTTGGCCGACGTTAAAATCAAATTAAAGAGATCCTGCCCACAGAAATAAGAGCAGAGAGTTAGAAGAAGAGTAAGAGCAGCTATTCTGCTTCACATTTCGCAGGGAATCATCTGAACAAAATGTATTATTGATTTTGGTTAAAATCTTTTTAAAGGAATATTTTACTCAGAAAGTGAAACTATTCCTTTACTGCTTTAATTGAAGAACAGGAGCTGTGTTTTAGTATGTTCAAATTTGTGTGCATCATTTGTGACCTTTAGGCCTACCCTTGCCACGAACCAACCCCTTCCTATTGCTGAATAGAAAATCTCTCTACTTTATAAAACCTTCCAATTGTTGACAGCTCACTTTCATTTAGAAGATTAACTGCTGCAACAAGAAGATGAAAAGGTGCAAGGAGACAGGCTACTCTGGACTAAATATTCATACATCAGAGAGGTAAGTAAAAATTGGGAATGGAAGATCAAAAGAGGTGTGATCTCTGGAGAAAGGTACGGATGTTTTACACTACACAGTGGAGCCAACATTGGGGAAATAAAATGTGTTGGGGGTGGACATGCCCTTTGATATACAGTGTCTGTGGTGGATATCAGCTGTGGCCTGTTACCCTATGATATAAAGTGTCTGGGGTGGATATCAGCTGTGGCCTGTTACCCTATTGATATACAGTGTCTGGGGTGGATATCAGCTGTGGCTGTTACCCTATGATATACAGTGTCTGGGTGGATATCAGCTGTGGCCTGTTACCTATTGATACAGTGTCTGGGTGGATATCAGCTGTGGCCTGTTACCCTATTGATATACAGTGTCTGGAGTGGATATCAGCTGTGGTCTGTTACCCTATTGATATACAGTGTTTGGGGTGGATATCAGCTGGGACCTGTTACCCTATTGATATACAGTGTCTGGGGTGGATATCAGCTGTGGCCTGTTACCATATTGATATACAGTGTCTGGAGTGGATATCAGCTGTGGTCTGTTACCCTATTGATATACAGTGTTTGGGGTGGATATCAGCTGGGACCTGTTACCCATATGATATACAGTGTCTGGGGTGGATATCAGCTGGGCCCTTTTACCCTTTGATACAGTGTTCAGGGGCTAGATATCAGCTGTGGCCTGTTACCCTATTGATATACAGTGTCTGGGGTAGATATCAGCTGTGGTCTGTGGTCTGTAGATCACTGCTAGTGGTGCACAAAGGGGGGAAAAGGACAATATATCGAAAAATCTACAACAGAGAGAAAGATTCCCTCCAAAACAAAGTCCCCACATAAAGGCACTACTACATATGGCTTACAAAAGTACTACAGTGTTTATTGGTGGTTATATGCAACTATAAATATCATACATATATTAAATCCCCTAAAGTGCTTATACCAAACCCCCACCCCCTTAAAAATACACTCTACACCATCACCATATCTAACCAATATGCTGTACCATCTAAACATAAAAATTACTTAAAAAATACACAGCATCACTGCCAGGTGTCCCCGGTTAAATAACTTGGAGCTAGGTAACTAAAATGTTAGCGTACACAGTGATCGGAATGCAGCAAACAGTACAATGACCACATGGTCTAGCAAATAGCAGTACTCACGATCAGCGGAACTTAGAGTGAGAAGCCTGGAATGAGACCAGGTGAAAAACCACCTAGGTCCCAAACGGACCACACTCTTCACCCGCTTCCTCGGGATTCACCCTCGTGGAGTGAACATAGAGACCTGCATCATCCGGCCGAACCAGATCCAGCGTCTCCTCCTAACTAAAGTCCACTGTAGCACGGCACTGAACAAATACCAACGGCACCTCCGATACACTTGCACCTAACTCCTACAAATTACCACCGACACGTGTTTCGCCCAAAAGACATAACGTAACGGGCTTCATCAGGGTCATAAAACGCTGTAGTGCTTTTGTAAGCCATATGTAGTAGTGCCTTTATGTGGGGACTTTGTTTTGGAGGGAATATTTTTCTCTCTGTTGTAGATTTTACAAAGTTAAGTTCTATTGCATTAAATACATGCTTTATGGCTAAACTGAAATCAATGCAGCTTGCATTACACTTCTAAGGGCTAGGCCACACAAGCGCGTTTTTCAGGCGATTTTAATCCCGGTAAGGGATTCACCCACTGCAGGATTTTAATGGCAGCTATTTGCAGGCATTAAAATCCTGCTCTAAAAATTGATATTGAATCGCGAGCGTTGGAAGCATGGGTGATTTTTGCAAACCCCCCGCATCCAACACTAATATGGAGTTAAAGTCGTGCTAACCAGTAGTGAACCGGCTAGCACAACTAACTCCATATATCTGCCCAGCGAGTCTGGGTTAATGAGCCTGACAGTCTCTGGAAGAAAAGCTCACAAATATAAAGGGTTAACAAGTTGCTTCCTAAATACATATGAAAAGGGTTAACACCTTCCCCCATTCTGTTTGAGCAGGAAAACCAGCTAATAATATTCATTGCTATCTCTGATGATTGGCTGGGAGACACTGGCAGGTGGGGACTCTGAGTTCAACTGTTACATGCAGCTTAACATAAGGGGAGTGGGAAACAAACACAAGGTAACTAGTTAGCATGCGCAGAAGGAGTTTTGGTACCTGGACCACCAGGAAGAGGCAACACTAGAAGCCAGCCGTGACATCATAGATTGTTCTATAAATTACTTCTACACTAAGAGGTTGAATTCAGAAGTGAGAAACAAATGGTTTTACTAAGTGACAGTTATAGAGTCTGTGGAGCTGCCTTTGTATTTTGGGTTTAGTTCTCCTTTAAATTGCTAGGGCAGGTTACATAATACCATAGCATTGTACAGTACACAGTGTAGGTGGGTTCAGATTAGACCGGAGCATACTAAATTTAGAGTGTCAAGAAGAGAGTAAACAAACCGGCATTCCATGTCATGTTCTGTTACAAAGTACCATCATCACTGAAATAAATAACTTTGCTCCTAACACTTGTATATTTGGCTCTGTAGCACAGATATAGCCTTGTCTGGAAATGATAAAGCTTAGTGAAAATACAAAATAAGCAAAAAGCAACAGAATTCATTAATAAAATCTTTAGGAATTATTTGTGTAATATTATTCAGAAAAAGCTAAATAAATCTAATGTGTTAAACAAATGTGATATTGCAAAGGATACAAGAGCTTAATGTAAAATGTGATCAACTTGTTAAAGTTTATTTAAATACTTTTATAAATGATATTAATAGACATTGAATATAATAATAGAGGAAGAAGAAATTGTTGTATAGTTGAGTGGCTTTAAAATATATCACATATGAATCATATGGGGATAAGTAAAATCTCTTAAATTGGGTCATTTATTGTTAAGAAGGCCACACATGAACTGCACAAAATGGCAGCCCAACCGGCTTACTCAATAGTGTTCCATCAGAATATATTGTCATATAATGTCATCTGTAAGAACGTTGTGTAGACTAGTGCCATGTTTAAATCCAAATTAACAGAACAGTACTGACTGTATATAAATTATAAATTATTATTATATATTATACTGTCATATGTTTCAAAATGTGTGTAATGCTCTTTTTTTTTTTTTGCATTTTATTCTTTTCTGAGCTCTATAGCCACCTGCCCTTCCCAGTAAGCACTTGTCAGCAAGAGGTCATCCTCTTTTTTTTTTTTTAAAAAAAGCTAGTACAGTACTATGGGAGTCCCACAAAAAATAAGGCCTGTAGGTCCTAGAAACTGGAGTGCTGCTAGGAGTAGCTATGGAAACCAAAAAGAACAAATGAAGAGAACCCAGAACTACCTGCATCCAATATTACTGTACAGCAAAAAATATTATGGCAACAAGACCTACCCAGCATTAACAAAGACAATAAAAGTAAATTAATTAAACATACAGTAGAGTGGTATGTTATACAGGCTACAGCAGTGACACAATGAATGGGTATGGTAATGGGGAGAGATGTTGGAAACATGTTGGAAACAGTTCCATTGTCTGATTATTTGAAAAACTGAAAATGGGCCGATAGAATCCAATGGGAGATAAAAATCTGAAAGTTTTTAATTAAATTTAAGGCATAAATAGTATGATGGTGTAAATGGCTCAGGGACCTGGGAAATGGTCTAGGAAACACACAAATATAAACAAAACTAATTTAAAAAGGGTCTTTCTTCACATTCAAGCTTTTTTTAAGGTCCCACATTCACAAATTTGAATTCAAGGGTTTTCACTGCCGTTCCCAAATCACAATCTCCTATCCAGTACTTTTGGAATGTACTTTTGAGGATTCGGAATGTATTTTCGAGGGTTACCGAATGTACAAGGTTATTTTCGATAACGCTTGAAAATAGCATTGAGTTTCGATAACCCTCGAAAATCTGAACTATTTGCTTGGTTTCGGACGGAAAGTTCAGATTTTGGAGGGGTTCCGTGTCAGTTCAGCATCTGAAGTAAAAGATACAATGATGCAATTGCAGAATCTGTGGCTACACACAGTACCGAGCGTTATCGAACGTTCGGGTCTGGCACTTTTTCAGGGCAGGTTCCAGAGGCCAACAGAACGCTTGTTTCTGCATTACACACCAACGGAATTATCTCTTTTTAATTAAAGTTTGTACTCAGCTGAATGCTGGCTATGAGATTGTGATATAATAGAGAAAGGATTTTTTTCATGTTCTGTGAGGGATCAGAACAGCCGGTCAGGTTGGTGAAAGACACTTTAGGGACCAGTGTTAAAACGGGGCCAGTAATTGCTCTATCAAGGGGACAGTTAAGCTTAGGCATCTCTACAACTGAGTGGCCTATTGCGCTGCGATCTGCACAGAGCTGGTAATTTGGTCACCCAAGTTGACATGTACTGCTCTGCGAATCTCACATACTATTGAATCACAAGTGTGAACATAAGCGTGTGAGAAATCATGCTAGTGAGGCAGAGGCCTAAGCCCACACTGTACCGGATGGCAACGTGCATTAAAAGCTTGCCCGCATTGATGCACGTTCCAGGTGACTGTCTGAACAATATCTGCTTTAAAATATATCACAAATGAATCATATGGGGATAAGTAAAATCTCTTAAATTGGGTCATTTATTGTTAAGAAGGACACACATGAATAACAGAGTGCCTGGGTGACTGAGGGTGTCAAGAAACGCCGCATCTGTAACCATCATAAGGGCTAGGGCACACTGGTTTGTTTTCTCACGTGCTAACTAGCGCAGTGCATGCCAAAGTGGGTGGCCATTCCATTTCAAGTGCATTTGATTACTATTTATTTGTGAATCACATGCAATTGGATTATGTAAAATTGCACAGATCGCAGTGTAAATGGACAATAATGCACAACACATTGGTGCACTGCTGTGGTTGGTGATTTTTGGTCATGTGGCTGCATAATTTTTGAAAAAGATTTTCACTGCCCAAACTGGGCTCAAATCGGACCCAAACTTTATCTCTAGTAATGGGTGGTCCATGGACATGCTCTGGGAATGTCCGGGAAGATCAAAGTAAGCTGCAAACTGTCCCTAATTTTGCATCTATAAGATATGACCAACAATGTGGACAGTAAGCAAAGAATCTCAAATTGATCAATATAAGTAGAACCTTCACCCAAACACAGAATAACCATCACCAACTTGATGGCAGTTAAGGTCTGTACACATGTCCGACAGCCAACGGCCTAACCCCCCCAGTGCAAGACACCTGACAAACAGCTGTTTCGGGCAAAAGTCGCGCATGTGTATGTGGTCCCTCGGGTGTTGTTCGTTGATCTGCCATGGTGGATTGACAAACGAAAACCGAGCAAACACATACACAAGTGCAATTTTTGGCTGAAACGATCATTCGTCATGCACATGCTCAGGGGCAATTCGTTGGGTATTCATTGTAAATGTGTACAAGTCTTTAATGACTATATGGAAAGATTTAGCTCTCTTTCTAGTTAGTATCAGGTACAAATCAAGGTTATCCATTATCCTTATTATCCCTATATATATCTATTAGCAATAGGATTCATTTAGAGCAGAGAATTCAACAGTTCTCTAATAATATCCCTTTTCTTACATGAAAATGAGATTTTCTTTTCTATTTATTGATAAATATTGGGCCTTTTCCATTTTGATAACAGAGTTGAAGCTCTAGGAATTCATGGGCAACTTCAGAAGTAAGAAAAACAGATAGTGAGATAGGGCACTAGTTCATAATAACCATGATTTCAGATCCCTAGTAAATCAATAATTGATTACATAGGAGTGTTGCTAGATAGGGGTAAAACTCATAACCAAATCCAAAAGAAATCAAAGTATCCCTAAAAATATCTGCACACTCTAGTATATCGTATAAAACATCCTTTATTAAACATAGGGACAGCCAAAAAGCTAAGTTAAAAACAATTAAAAAATATTATACAAAAGGTGGTGCCTACAAACATCTGGGTGGTAATACAAATATAACTTTCAAGTTAAATATTAAAATACAGTATTCGCGGTACCTCTAACCAGTCTCTAGATATCTTATAGTATGCAGTCTTACCGCTACCAACAGTCCAACAGTCACGGACAGCCTGGTACTACAAAAAGGGCAGCAGCTTCTAATCAGACAGGGGAGGAAGATGCATTGCTGGATCACCCTCGCTCAGCACACACTTGAATGCTGTATGCTTTCGCCAATGACGGCTTCTGGATGCGGCTGAAAATCCTGTGCGTCTCTGGTCTATTTAAGGTGTAAGTAAGCCAAGTATCAGTCCAGGGAGAACCAATTTCAAAAGTTATATTATAACATTTACTATGCATAGCAATTGAAATTAGTGCAATAAACGCAAAATTTCCGATTGATGTCCTAAAACCACAATACACATTGATTGCAGTATTTTAGGATTATAATCTATAGGTAAGTTTTAAACTTTTAATTATGCATATATAGCAAGGTATTAACTCTCAATTTAACAAGGTATCAGTGGTTCTGAACAAAGTAGCAAGGATTTCATGCTAGGTGCAATGTTGGCTGAGGATGGATCCGGATAGTATGGGGGTTACTGTGCATGCTCCAGACCTTTATGAGGACAAGGAATCAGCATGGAACAGATGCCTCAAAGACAGCTTGGAGTTTTCGGTCTCCTGGACTTTGAAAAGGTATATCTGGAGAACCGTAAGGAGCAGAGATGTAAGGTTTATTTTAAACTACAGAGTGGGGCCAGTATGGGGGTAAATTATAGTTTTGGGTTGGAGATGCCCTTTAAAGTATGCCCCCTGCCTGTCCATAAGGTAGGTCTAGTAAAGTGAGTATTAGTCAACAGGTCTCCTAGACCTCTTTTTGCTGTCACTTGTGGGGAATTGTGCACATATCTAACCTGGTTGTCAGAAGTAAGAATGGTCCAGTGTCTAATTAGCATGGATCTTAGATATTAACACTGTTTGACAAAGGTAGTAATGTATTCAATTTTGTCATCATGATCTAGGTGTCAGTAATTCTGATTGTGACTTTTGTCTTGCCTTTGCATTACATTGTCTTAGCATAGCTGTCAAATTAGCTGGTTCTTGGATATATTTATGTTCCTCACTGCAATTATGCCTTACTCTGTAATATTGTCTCTTAGGAATTCCCTCAATCGTTTAGTGTGGCCACTAGTATAGTGCAACAACGCATTGGTGGCTGCGTCTTTTCTGTATAGGCTTGTTTCTAATCTCCTATTCCTTCCCACTTTAATAACATCTAAGAACACAATTTCGGTTGCAGAGAAATTGTGTGCTAGCTTGATGTTGAAGTTATTATTGTTAAGTCCCTAAAATTCTGTGTAAATGTTCCAGTCCAGGTTCTTCTAAGCAATTGTTAATAGTGTAACTATCAGTGTAGTGCTCTACAACTGTGTACAGTATTCTAGATACAAACAGGGTTATTCAATAAAAGTTCTTATTGTTTAAAATGGTGCTGATTTTGCCCCAACCAATCAGATGTTAGCTTTCAAATGTTAAATAAGATCGGATTGGTTGGGGCAAAATTAGCACCATTTTAAACGATAAGAACTTTTATTGAATCTCCGATAGTTTCTCTTAGTGGAAATCCCAATAGATGCACCCTGCTGGTTTCAATTAACGGGACTTACTGTAAGTCCTGTAGACCTTAAATAGACCAGAGACGCACATGATTCAGCCGCATCCAGAAGCCGTCATTGGGCAGCGCGTACGGCGTTCAAGTGTGTGCTGAAGAGGGGGATCCAGCGATGCATCTTCTTCCTCCTTGATTAGAAGCAGCTATCCTTTTTTACTACCAGCCGTCCGTGACTGTTGGACTGACCACATAGACCAATTTACTGTGGTACCGGTAAGACTGCATACTATCTAGAGACTGGTTAGAGGTACCGTGAATACTGTACATTAATATTTAACTGAAAGTTATATTTGTATTACCACTTTGGATTTATTATTTTTTAATTGTTTTTAACTTAGTTTTGGATCTATCTGTCCCTGTTAAATAAGGATGTTTTATACGATATACTAGAGTGTGCGATATTTTTAGGGATACTTTGCTTTCTTTTGGATTCAACTTCAAAAGTAGGACTTCATATGCTCCAGGCACCAAAAATACAGGTTATGATTTCTCCTTACCAGTCATATAGGTAGGATTTGTGTATAAAGAAACAGAGCTCTCCATGCTATTTACATAAGTATTTGTCAGTCGCGAGTTTGAATAAGCAAAGCATCAGATGGTATAATCTCTTGTGATTTCAGATGCCATCTAAGGTACTTTGAGCTGGTCTATTCCTGTGATCTGCTGATTGTGCCTGGTTACCTGTTAAACACAATATGCATTTGCCTTTTACATCTTGTTCACAGTTATAATTATTTTATACCAATGGCATTAGATAATACTTTAGACCTGTGCATTTATTCACTGGATGGGATCTGCTATTTAGTTGTTGCTTTAAATTGGTTTATTTGTCGGTTTTCCCTGCATAATAAATCTAAGGTTGCGCAGGTGACTCGTGTTCAGGGTGAAAATAAAGTAATAAAAAAGAGTAAAAAAAATAAATGCAGGAATTACCTGCTGCTCCGGTCCCACGCTGCTCTGCGCTTCCAGGTGCACGAGGGTTTAAATGCGGCGCCCTCCTGGACCCAGCGTGCGATCGTAGCGTTACTACCCCAGGCTCTTTTGGAACTTACCTCTCCTGGCTAACTTGCCAGAGGAAAATTACCTTGCCAGTTCCAGAGGAATACTTACTTACCAGATCCAGAGATATACTCACCTTTCCAGTTTCAGAGACAATACTTACCTTGCCTGTTCCTGAGTTTATATTACCTCGCCAGCTCCTTCCTTTCAGCTTCCCAGCAGCACCTTCTCCTTGGTATCCAGTTTCCGGTGGTGTCTCAGTATCCTGCCACAATTCCCATCAGCCTCCTCTGCTCCTCTGGTACCAAACCTACAGATGCGGGTTCCTGAAAGTGTACTTGTGAGTACCCCGGCCGGCCGTATTTATTACAATAAAAGTATATGTTAAAATCAGATTAATAAATAATACAATATATTAAACTCTACAAAAACTTTGCCTTAAAAGCACCCTAGCTAAAGCTGCAACTATACAACATATTTCGATCCTGAGGAAGCTATATGATATAACAAAACGCGTTGATCACACCCAGAGAGTGTATATAAACGAACAATAACGGGTAAATCCCATTGGGGAACGACGGCATTTACCTATTATCGTTCGTGTGTAGGGGGTGTGCGACGATCGGAGTGCCGATAAATGGCCGAAAATTTCATCAGTCGGTATGCTCTCTTTACTTTCGTGTATGGGGATCGGTCAGGTCCGTGTATGCTGTTCCCACATCATGTGAGCCAATAGATACCGATGTGATCTGTCAGCACACATGCTATGGGAACAGTACACACGGACCCGACCGATCCCCATACACGGAAAGTAAAGGGAGCCTATACCGACATGTGTATTGCATGTGTATGGCCAGCTTAAGGAAAAGTGTGAAAAGGCACGCGATAGCTTTTGGGCTAAAAGTTAGGAACATCGTTTGCTTCAGCCTAAACTTTTCATTTAAGATTAATGTGCATTATATTTTACATTTAGGCTTAGAAAAAGTGTAATCAAAAAAGTGAAAAGGCACAGAACAGATTGGATACAATACAGTTACTTCTAGGACACACTACTCCCTAAGCCCAATAACTGTGCATGAAGGAAAAAAAAAAAAAGAATTTGCTTCAAGTTCTAAAGGAATAAAATGTGTGAACGTGTTTGCCAAATCAAGCTGTGAATGTGTAAACACTGGGTGATTCATAAAGCCAAACCACTCACTAGAAATAATGGACAACTACAGGAGAAACCAGACGTGTGTCTAAAGTAAGTCAGTCAACAAAATGTTTTGCTGGAAGCAAGTCGCAGAAAGAAAGCCTTTAGCTCTCCTGGATTCTTTAAACCTTTACAATGAAAGTTATCTCAATATTTCTGCAATAATAAGATGAATAGTAAGAAATGATGGGATGTTTTAATGAAATAAGGTCTATCAAATAAACATTTCTTGAATGTCACATGTATTGCTCATGTCAGAAAGAGGATGTAAGGCATTGATTGTGTAAAGACCAGTTATATGGAAGCATTAATATGACAGCTGTTCAAAAACATCCAAAAGAACTGCAACTATCATTCCATGCAGAAAATTTATGCAATTATAGATAACGCTGGTACTTGAATAACTTGATAATGTAGGTTTCCTTCTCAGCATCAATCCTGCGTAGAAAAACAGTTGGAGAATCAGATTTCACAATGCCTTTGCCTTGTATGCATTTTCCCAGGTGAGTGTCTACTAACAAATATGAACTGTCCGAACAATTTTAAAAAAACATTTTAAAAATTAAGCATTTAAAGCATTAAAACTACACCCAGGTTTAATTCTATTTATTACAGGTTTGTTGTTTTCATAATAACGCAAACACAAGTTGGATTCATGAAAAAAAGAAATAAATAATTCACACTCCGACTTCCTGATGTCAGTCTTATGTCCCTGACTAATTTTCATCCAGTGTACGCAGGAGATGAATTTTCACATCTAAAGCCTCTTACAGAGGTGCGATCGCGGGTGCCAACCCGCGATGCACGGTGTCCGAGGTTCATTTCGGGCGATAATCGGCCCGTGTGTGGGCCCTTTATGCCCGAAATGACCGTTTCGGGTGGTAAAGTGCCCATACAAGGGCCGATTATCACCCAAAGAAGGTTTGGACACAATGTGCACCACGGGTCGGGACCCATGATCGCACGTGTGTACAAACCTTAAGGCTACACACTGGTCCCTTCTGACATACAGAAATACTGAGCAACTGGGAGAAAAAAAGACATTCAGCTCAACACCTGATCCTGTAAGTTAAAAATACACAGTATTGAGATTTTAAATATACATTAATAAACATAAATGTGTATGTTTTCAAACATTAATAGATATTATAAACAAGTAAATAATACAGGGCAGTAATTTTAAAATATAATAATATTATAATAAAAATATATGCAGAGAGGCTGGATATGGTATAATGGCTCCCTTTTTCAGAGCGCGGTACGCTTGGAAGTGGACACGTCCCCCGTGTTCTGAACTGTGTCTTGAAAATACAAAGTGGTACCAAACCATCTTATGCTGCATTGGGAGCCCTGACAAGGGCTCACTGCCCCAGCCCTCCAATACCATATATAACAAACAACAATAAGGGAGGTCCACATGTTGAGCTGAAAAATGTGAAAAATGTATTCTTTCAGAACCAAGTAAAAAAGTGTCAACGTTTCGGGGCCACACACAGCCCTTTCCCAAGCCTAAATTCAAGTGAATGCCAACAAACCCTTTATACCAACATTGTGCCCACATTCGTTAAGGCAAATTAAGTGACAGTGCAAAACCCTCTTAAAGGCATATAAAGTTGCAAAGTGCAAATCCACATATTAAAGTGACAATGCAGATTTTCTTAAATGTCTCATATCATATATAACAAATATATTAAAGAAAATTTTTGAATACTTACAGGGAGATTCAATAAAAGTTCTTATCTTTTAAATGGTGCTAATTTTGCCCCCACCAATCAGAATTATTGAACATTTGAAAGTAACATCTGATTGGTTGGGGCAAAATTAGCACCATTTTAAACGATAAGCCTGAAAACTCGGTTTATACTCGAGTATATACGGTAAGTGTCCATGGTTTTTATTGTTGTTTAATGTTCCTTTCACTTTAGTCCTTTAAAAAAATATATATGAATCATAAAGATAGTTTACATTAAATAGATAAAAATAATAGTGCAGTCACATAAAAAAAACATTAGTTCTGATTTTCATTCCTACCTATATAAACACAGCCTGGTGTATATTCACTATTCATACCCTTTGGCCACATAGTGTCTATTTTATTAATCCAATTCATCTCTAATTCTTGCAATTTCCTCCATCTGTTCCCACCTCTTCTCAATTTGGGATATGATCTATAATTTGAAACTTTAACTGACTAATTGTAGTTTAGCTGTATGAAACTGAATTGTGTCTTGTGCATTATTACCCATATTTTATGCACTTTCCAATGTTAATCAGAAAGAACGTAAAAAAAGGCAGAACTTTGGTTCCCACATAAACTAAAAGGCTTTATTTTATCATTTTAAATCAAAATGGTTGGCAAATTAGCTGCTATAAATGGTTGGCATTGTCTGTATCAAGTGCCATTTTACCACTGCCAATATACCAACCAATTTATCAATGTGTATGCCAACTTGGCATCCTATTTTGTTTTAGGATTATAGTTGATTGTAGAGGGGGGGAAGAACTGTGCCACGAGTAGATGCGGTGTGGATTTGTGTAAGCAGTGGGGTTGGGAGGGGGGGCCCCCCATCACTAAATTCTGCTTGTCTGTAGCTACACACTGAATATTGTATTATCATAGTTACAGCAATATTACCATATATGACTTATATACAGATCAATTGGTTCACAAGGCAGTCAAGTTGAAATCCCTTGAGCTGTTGCATGGATTGGTTTGTGGACTGATTAATTATCGGGCCAATACTTACACTTTCATTTCTAACACCATAAATATCTTTAGGGTCTCCACGTGAGGAGCCCCTAAACACCTATAAACACTAAAACCAAACACCTATATCAAAGATGTCCAACCTGCAGCCCTTTAGATACTTTAAAACCCAATATCTGCAACCAAGCAATGCTGGCAGTTGTAGTTTTCAAACATTTAGTGGACTGAAGTATACATCGACTATAATAAGAAACAATGCAAGGCTGGTCAGTTTTCCATTAGAATATGAAGCAGGTTGTATTAATTTGTTATGTAGTTATACAGCATGAGTTTAAAGGGCATGTCAAACCTTAAAAGCATTGGAAAATAATGAATTAAAATGCATATTAAATTTTCCCCACCACCAAATTTCCCCCTCCCACCCAGCTGGGAAAAATCTGGGGGGAACAATGTAATGCACTGCAGGATTTTTGGATAAAGGCCCATTGTTCATAGCGGATGTTAACGTTGCCTGGCCACATGTGCATTTAAAAATCCCAGGTGCCATGGAACAATCTTTGTATATTTGCTTAGACAATTTGGACCAATTTGGACACCTACTGGTGTCCGACCGTAGTGATTCTCTTCTAAAGTTCTCTTCTAACTTTCTGCTCTTGCTTCAAATTTTAAAATAGTAATTTAGCTCCCAATGAGATGGGAATCGCCAGAAACTGGGGTTCATTTTCCCTTGTTTTTTGGAAACAAGGTTTGTATTTCACGTTACTAATTTCTACACTTACTACATTCCTACATAATCCATCACTGGAGACAAGGCCTGAAAAAAAGGTTTAAAGTTAAATATCATTAATGAATGCTGCTAGTCAAATCTTTTTCTGAAGAAAGATGCGACATAAATAAAATGAGCTACATGGCTTCTATTTCATTAGTAGAAAACCACACAACTATTTTTTTTTTTTTTGCAAATGGCCTTTGTAACCGAATAACTGCCATTAAATCACTAGCAAGCAGAAGCCCTAAAGAAATAATAAATACTAAAGCCATTTATTGCACATAATGTCAAACAGACATTTTCTAGAACTGAATAGCAAACTGCAAATTAAAAGTCAAGACAGAACCAAAGATGTAGGAGGCAGATCACAGAAAGATTTCTACAGACAAACCCCTACAAATACATGTACATCCATTACATTTGGCAATTAAATAAACCTTGTATTAAATCATGTGTGACCTTAAATAAACGTGGCATTATATAAGACCAATACAAATTACATTACCACAGACGACTGTCCCTGCATATTATAAATTGTTATGAGCTTTTATTGTAGATCTTATTTATTCATTTCTTTTTATGCTTCATGATTTCTGACAATTTAATAATTTGTATAAAGTTAGAGGTTCCTTAGCAACCAGAACCTCCTGAATAAAGCAAACTGACAGAACCAAAAAAAAACAAAAAAAAAATTACAGAAATGCCTTTTGCTTAGTTTTTCACACCTACCTGGTGGTCCGCCCGTAGTATTCTCTTCTAAAGTTTAACCTTTTCGCTCTTGCTTTCAAAATTTAAAATACAGTCATTTAGCTCCTATGATATGGGAATCGCCAGAACTGGGGTAATATTTTCCCTTGTTTTCTGGAAACGAGGGTGTTATTCACGTTACTAATTTTACACTTACTTTTTACATTCCTACATAATCCATCACTGTTAGACAAGGCTGGAAAAAGGTTTAAAGTATCAATTACACTTTAAATCTATATGTAAACCTAAATAGTAAACCTAAATAGTCAAAACTCTGCAGACACAATTTGGTCATTAGTGGAGCAGCTGGGATTGACACACAAAGAGGCCTATGTAATAAAAGGAAAATAATTTGCCCTTGGCACAGATAAATAGACAAATTGCTGATGCTTTCTAATCTAGATGAAAATCTAGATCTTCTTTCATGTTGTAGAAGATAAGAATATTGGATGGACAGAGTAACAAATGTAGGTATTGTAGGTAAACCATTGTGAGACAATTCTCATACAGAGGTTGGGACTGATAATGTTTAAAAACAAAAATAAAAGAGAGAAAAACCTTTATTGTACAGCAAGAGAACATGTACAAACTCTTAAGACTTGTACACACATGTGAGCGCGGGTCCCGATCCGCAACGCAAGGCGTGTAGAATGAACGTTTCGGCCGATAATCGGCCTGTTTTAGGCACTTTATCGGCCAAAACGGTCATTCGTTCGGGGATCGTGAGTGACCGACCGACTTGGCGGATCTCCGAACAAACAACCGTTTGAAACGGTGACACACGTGGCATGCAAGCACGTGACAACCCTTTAAAAATAAACAAAAAACCAAAAATATGGTAACAGCTTAGAAAAAATTAAAAGTCAAATCAATTTATTTGCCATTGGCAAATCTTTGGGTGTATAGAAAGTAATCTAGTAGGAATTTAGTTCTTGTGTTATGCTTGTGCCAGATTCCAGCAAGTCTTTGCTTCATTAATTTTCATTGCCATATATGGAGATCACCATATGATGAAAAAAAAAAAAAGAAAAAAAAAATTAAGCAGCACATAAAACATTTATATTTTTCTTGGGAAAATTGAAAACTCGAAATAAAAAAAAAAAAAAAAAAAAAAAAAACAGAACATGCAACAGCTGTGTGGTGCATGTGAAAGCAAGCAATTTTTTACAGTCATGAACTTTTTTTTCGTAGATGTCAAATGTTAAACGTTCTACTAACAATCAGGGTTATTCAATAAAAGTTTTATCTGTAAAAATGGTGCTAATTTTCCCCCAACCAATCTGATGTTAGCTTTCAAATGTTAAAAGATCTGATTGGTTGGGACAAAATTAGCACCATTTTAAACTATAAGAACTTTATGAATCTTCCTGAAATGTTTTAATGATATGTCTACCTCCCCAAACTAACTTTTGATATGAGGCAGGAGGAAATGGCTATAAACCGTGACCTGCAAGGTTTATAGCGCACACAGCTGTCCCCAGATGACTTACCAGCATTCGTTCCCCCGCTGCCTTCTGCTTAACTTCCGTGCCTTCTCCGCACATCACGCATTAGCCAATCACAGGAGCGGATGCCAGTCGGGCCCTCCTGCTTAACTCCTGTGCATGGAAAAGGCTGTACATTTGGGGACAGCTGTGAGTGCTTTAAACCTCGCAAGGAGAGAAGATGACATTTTCATGGACAGCAACAGCACAGAAAACGTGCGCGGATAGTTTGGCCAACAAGCGTGTGCCTTTTAAAAACTCTTTAAATTTAATTAAATTTTTGGATCTGTGGATTTTCGAAAGTGGTGTTCTGAATCGAGACCAGATTTGTTTTGAAACCGGGGTTCGTCACTACTGGTGGCAGTGCAGTTCAAGGCAGTGAAACTCCTCTCTTCTTTAGTTTCAAGCCTGGTTTATATCCTCGTTTCTATGACACACAAGGGCATGTCCATCCCCTTTTTTTAAAATCTTTTTCTGTAGTGTAGGGCTCTCTCCCCCAGCCTCCATAGTTATTTGTGCAGAAACTCCCCGATCTCTACTACAATTACTCTCTCCTCGGACGTTCAGTCCCGGCCCTCTGCTGCACGAAACTGCAAGCAGGGGGCCGGACCGGCAGGTGTCTGTGATTGGCTGAGAGGCTAACCAGAACGCCGGGGAAAAGAGTTAATTTAAGTACAGTTCGGGGGAGTTTCTGCACAAATAACTATGGCGGTTGGGGCTGGAGGAGGGAGCCCTACCATACAGAAAATAGGATGAAGCTAGGGGAGGGAAGAAGAGAGAGGGCTGCAGTGCGCATGGCATTTTTTTCCCGGAGGAGAGACAGGAGTCAGAGTCAGGGCAGGTTTTTTGGACTTGGAGGGACAACAGGAGAACCATTTGGAGCAGGGATGTAAGGTAAGGATTTTATTACACTACACAGTGGGGACGAGTAGTGGGTTAAATTATCGTTTTGGGGGTGGACATGCCCTTTAATATATATATTTTAATTGAAATATTTTATTAAAAAAAAAAAAAATTAAAGTACCCTTCAATGCTGCATGTATTCTTGTGATATTGTTATCAGTTCTTAAATAACAAGAAATTTAAGCAGCAATTTCTTTTGGTGTCGACAGGTTGCAGATAAATAAGAGAGAGAGAGTGCAGTATATCTGCATACGAGAACAGGAGAAATACCGTCTCTCCTGTTTGACTTTTGAAATACAGCGTAAGTTTTACCATTGCTATTTTTAAGCAAGAGCGGGAATGAGCATATGGGCACTTTTTTTCCCCCAGCAGATGCGGTTACTTAGACATTATAATAATAGTCTTCCAGTAAAATAAATCTTTTACATTTAAAACCTGGCTAGTTACAGCACTTATGCTCTGGTTCTGCAGCCTGTATTTCCAAACTCTGAATGACATTAATATTTTATAGGAAGTTTACAGACAGGGAACTTTGTCATAAAAGATTTTATTTCTTGTGTATTACCAAAATGGATCTGATCATGCAGCATTTTTATTTTTAGTATTTGCAGCTATAAATAATTAATGATATCACTGCTCAGCATCATTACCCGATTTACGGTAACAAGTAAAAAACATCACCACCTGCTTAATGTCTTGGGTACAACAGGAATCTATACCATTATCACGGGATGTAAAAGTTACTCACAAATGACAGTATACATCAGGGATTCCACTGTCTAACCCTTCTGGCTGCAGTTAAATGACAAAGATTTTGAGCAGTGAGAGCAGTTCTAATTGGGCTATGAAGCATATGTGTATTCTGAGATCTGCTTAAAAAGCTTTGTTATGCTTAATAATACAGCAATCTTTGGCTGCATTTAATGTGTGCACAACATTGTGAATTATTTTGTCAAATAGAATGGAAGTATTTTGTGCATCTCTTCAATCTCAACTCAATAGCACTATGTCAGAGATTAGTCCACCTTCTATATAAACACTGGAATTGACTGTCCCTGAAAATAGTAGGTTTCCTTTTAGGTAATGTCTGGAGGTGAACAATTTTGGGAAAGAACGAAGCAGGAAACCATCAAAGCCATTTTAAGAGCAATCATTATATTATGTATTATGTAAGACATTGACTTGATGTGAAGTGCTTTCTAAATTATTTTTTTAACATACCCTAAACCTTAAGTAAGAAGCGATTCAATGAGAGAGTATTTGTAAGATTACATCTATAGTACATTGATAATCAGGTTTGATTTTGCAGGTAACTTGTAATTTACTTCACTGAAAGTGTCTTGATAAGAGTTAAAAAAAAAAAATGGTCTTGTAAAAACCACAGTAAAAAAAATAAATAGTTTATTGTAAAGAATCCATAGTGATGCCACATGTATCCTCTTTGATTAGAGGGCAGGGAGTCTCATAGAAACAAAATGACACTTTAAACTAGTGATCCCAAGGGTTGACACAATTTGTTCACAAAGTGCACATCCAACCCAAAACAAAAAAACTGGTCACTTGTCATTACCCCACCTGCTAATTTTAGCACTTTTACATGCTTTTCTAAACAGATATTTAAAGATAAGTACTGCATCTGTGTTCTCAATTTCTGGCAGAGGTTGCTGCCTCCTCCCTCTGCTGAATGAGCTTTTAGTAGCTTGAGCGTGTCAAAAAAAGGTGGAAGGGGAAAGAGCAGCCAATCATAGACAGGCTTTGATTGACAGAGGAGCCGCCTTACTCTGCCACAGAATGGGGGCAATAATATCCTTAAATATCTGCTTAGTAATATATCTTATAATGTGCAGAATATATTGGTGGAAATTGTGGGTGCAGGTGACTGACAAATGACCGTTTGTGTTTTTTGGGCGACATTAACCCCAGGAACCTGAGTCGGCAGTCTACAAACCACTGCTATTCTCAATCACCATAAACCTTGGAGCTGTTGAGGCAGAAACACTGGCACCCCCTAATTCCCACCAGGCAGACTTACCAATCTGGTTTACTGATCAGTAGTAAAGGAAAAAATTGCTATGTATACAACTAAAAGAATCAAGGGAGAGGGAAAGTATTTGAAGTATAGTTATTCTTAAATGGACTAGGCATTAGAAGGAAAGTACCTACAACTCCTACTTTTCCAGCAACCCAGAAAGAGAAAATGAAAAAAAAATATGTGATAATGGAGGGCAACAAAACAGAGAGTGTTGAATAATCAGAGAAAATGCTACCCCCCCCCCCCCCCCCCCCCCCCCCCCCCCCCGCCCCCCCCCCCCGGCAGCATGAGATATCTCTTTAGCAGTATGATTTTGGCTTATGAACTATGCAATCCACTTACAACCCAAAAACAAGGTGGGTATTCAGTGACTAAATTAACATTACAATCTTAAAAATGATTAAAAGAAAAGTTACAACAAACCACTGCTGTCATATTTAAATAAAAAAAATTGAACAGATGTTTTGAGAACAGGTTTAAGTGAAGGAAAACATTTATAACTGTAGCAACTTTTAAGATGTAGAATATGGGAAGAATAAAGATGTATGGTGGCAATATAAATGTGTAGGAGGATTTATAAAATGGTGCTCTGAAACTAGGGTATTTCTTTTGTGCGTGTTGCAATTCAATTTAGCGTATACATTAGCTATAATGTAGAAAGGAGACGGTATACAATTTATTAACAGCCATAATGTTTAGCACTATGCATACAAATAAAAGCCTACTCGTCTCCCTAGAGGCCTACCTCTCTATCTATTGACCTTCCAATTTTGGATTGTGCAAACAATATGAACATAACAGCACCGAACAAGGTGGGATGGAGATTTCTGGCATATTACAAAAGCTCTGGCCCCCCCCCCCCCCCCCCCATAGTGTTTTGGACACTGACAGTCACTGTGCTACCATTCAAGGCCTGACCGCAGTTATGGAAATTTAGAAGTTTCTGGTTCGTTTAATTCACTCGACATGTGTTTAAAGGCTTCACTCCCGCACTAGTTAGTGACATGCCTTCACGATACTAGATGATACTTATTGCCAACTTATGCAATTCAGACCCTGACTCATGTTCTGACCCTTAGAAGTCGATATTATTTAAGTTTATATCGTTCATCCGGCATCTCCTTAATGATACACGATTGAATATTTCCGTTTCTTAAAACGTATTTACAGTTATCCTGACTATGTTAGTAAGGTCCCGTTAGAACGTATTGCCAACAGATATTGAAGACAAGAAACATCATATATAGCAAAGGATGTCTCAGTCCCTTTACAGATGTGTATTTGATACTTATTGATTATTAGTACTGGATGAAGGGAACGTCAGTTGATATTGGTTAAAGGAGGTCTATATAACATTGATAATGTATATTATACAAAGGTATTATGTATATTAGACACTATGTTAGAATTGGGAGAGGAGTAAGAAGAATAAAAAAATATGTAAATAAGAACCAGGTTCTTCTAAGCAATTGTTAATAGTGTAACTATCAGTGTAGTGTTCTACAACTGTGTACAGTATTCTAGATACAAACAGGGTTATTCAATAAAAGTTCTTATTGTTTAAAATGGTGCTGATTTTGCCCCAACCAATCAGATGTTAGCTTTCAAATGTTAAATAAGATCGGATTGGTTGGGGCAAAATTAGCACCATTTTAAACGATAAGAACTTTTATTGAATCTCCGATAGTTTCTCTTAGTGGAAATCCCAATAGATGCACCCTGCTGGTTTCAATTAACGGGACTTACTGTAAGTCCTGTAGACCTTAAATAGACCAGAGACGCACATGATTCAGCCGCATCCAGAAGCCGTCATTGGCGAGCGCGTACGGCGTTCAAGTGTGTGCTGAAAGAGGGTGATCCAGCGATGCATCTTCTTCCTCCTCTGATTAGAAGCAGCTACCCTTTTTTACTACCAGCCTGTCCGTGACTGTTGGACTGACCACATAGACCAATTTACCTTAGTACCGGTAAGACTGCATACTATAAGATATCTACGAGATCTGGTTGAGGTACCGTGAATACTGTACATTAATATTTAACATGAAAGTTATATTTGTATTACCACCTTTTGTATTTATTATATTTTTTAATTGTTTTTAACTTAGCTTTTGGATCTATCTGTCCCTGTTTAATAAAGGATGTTTTATACGATATACTAGAGTGTGCAGATATTTTTAGGGATACTTTGCTTTCTTTTGGATTCAACTTCAAAAGTAGGACTTCATATGCTCCAGGCACCAAAAATACAGGTTATGATTTCTCCTTACCAGTCATATAGGTAGGATTTGTGTATAAAGAAACAGAGCTCTCCATGCTATTTACATAAGAATTTGTCAGTCGCGAGTTTGAATAAGCAAAGCATCAGATGGTATAATCTCTTGTGATTTCAGATGCCATCTAAGGTACTTTGAGCTGGTCTATTCCTGTGATCTGCTGATTGTGCCTGGTTACTTGTTAAACACAATATGCATTTGCCTTTTACATCTTGTTTCACAGTTATAATTATTTTATACCAATGGCATTAGATAATACTTTAGACCTGTGCATTTATTCACTGGATGGGATCTGCTATTTAGTTGTTGCTTTAAATTGTTTTTATTTGTCGGTTTTCCCTGCATAATAAATCTAAGGTTGCGCAGGTGACTCGTGTTCAGGGTGAAAATAAAGTAAATATAAAAAGAGATAAAAAAAATAAATGCCAGGAACTTACCTGCTGCTCCGGTCCCACGCTGCTCTGCGCTTCCAGGTGCACGAGGGTTTAAATGCGGCGCCCTCCTGGACCCAGCGTGCGATCGTAGCGTTTACTACCCCAGGCTCTTTTGGAACTTACCTCTCCTGGCTAACTTGCAGTTCCAGAGGAAAACTTACCTTGCCAGTTCCAGAGGAATACTTACCTTACCAGATCCATTACCTGTTTCAGCTTCCCAGCAGCACCTTCTCCTTGGTATCCAGTTTCCGGTGGTGTCTCAGTATCCTGCATACAATTCCCATCAGCCTCCTCTGCTCCTCTGGTACCAAACCTACAGATGCGGGTTCCTGAAAGTGTACTTGTGAGTACCCCGGCCGGCCGTATTTATTACAATAAAAGTATATGTTAAAATCAGATTAATAAATAATACAATATATTAACACTCCTACAAAAACTTTGCCTTTAAAAGCACCCTAGCTAAAGCTGCAACTATACAACAATATTCTGATCTGAGGAAGCTATATGATATAACAAAACGCGTTGATCACACCAGAGAGTGTATATAAACGAACAATAACGGGTAAATCCCATTGGGGACGACGGCATTACCTATTATCGTTCGTGTGTAGGGGGGAGTGCCGATAAATGGCCGAAAAATTCCATCAGTCGGTACGCCTCTCTTACTTTCCGTGTATGGGATCGGTCAGGTCCGTGTATGTGTTCCCCATCATGTGAGCCAATAGATACCGATGTGATCTGTCAGCAACATGCTGTGGGAACAGCACACAGGACCGACCGATCCCATACACGGAAAGTAAAGGGAGCCTATACCGCATGTGATTGCATGTGTATGGCCAGCTTAAGGAAAAGTGTGAAAAGGCACGCGATAGCTTTTGGGCTAAAAGTTAGGAACATCGTTTGCTTCAGCCTAAACTTTTCATTTAAGATTAATGTGCATTTATATTTTACATTTACTGGCTTAGAAAAAGTGTAATCAAAAAAGATGAAAAGGCACAGAACAGATTGGATACAATACAGTTACTTCTAGGACACCTACTCCATAAGCCCATTAACTGTGCATGAAGGAAAAAAAAAAAAAGAATTTGCTTCAAGTTCTAAAGGAATAAAATGTGTGAACGTGTTTGCCAAATCAAGCTGTGAATGTGTAAACACTGGGTGATTCATAAAGCCAAACCACTCACTAGAAATAATGGACAACTACAGCAGAGAACCAGACGTGTGCTAAAGTAAGTCAGTCAACAAAATGTTTTGCTGGAAGCAAGTCGCAGAAAGAAAGCCTTTAGCTCTCCTGGATTCTTTAAACCTTTACAATGAAGTTATCTCAATATTTCTGCAATAATAAGATGAATAGTAAGAAATGATGGGATGTTTTAATGAAATAAGGTCTATCAAATAAACATTTCTTGAATGTCACATGTATTGCTCATGTCAGAAAGAGGATGTAAGGCATTGATTGTGTAAAGACCAGTTATATGGAAGCATTAATATGACAGCTGTTCAAAAACATCCAAAAGAACTGCAACTATCATTCCATGCAGAAAATGTTTATGCAATTATAGATAACGCTGGTACTTGAATAACTTGATAATGTAGGTTTTCCTTCTCAGCATCAATCCTGCTGTAGAAAAACAGTTTGGAGAATCAGATTTCACAATGCCTTTGCCTTGTATGCATTTTCCCAGGTGAGTGTCTACTAACAATATGAACTGTCCGAACAATTTTAAAAAAACATTTCAAAAATTAAGCATTTAAAGCATTAAAACTACACCCAGGTTTAATTCTATTTATTACAGGTTTGTTGTATTTCATAATAACGCAAACACAAGTTGGATTTCATGAAAAAAAGAAATAAATAATTCACACTCCGACTTCCTGATGTCAGTCTTATGTCCCTGACTAATTTTCTCATCCATGTGTACGCAGGAGATGAATTTTCACATCTAAAGCCTCTTACAGAGGTGCGATCGCGGGTGCCAACCCGCGATGCACGGTGTCCGAGCGTTCATTTCGGGCGATAATCGGCCCGTGTGTGGGCCCTTTATCGCCCGAAATGACCGTTTCGGGTGGTAAAGTGCCCATACAAGGGCCGATTATCACCCAAAGCGAAGGTTTGGACACAATGTGCACCACGGGTCGGGACCCGTGATCGCACGTGTGTACAAACCTTAAGGCTACACACTGGTCCATTCTGACATACAGAAATACTGAGCAACTGGGAGAAAAAAAGACATTTCAGCTCAACACCTGATCCTGTAAGTTAAAAATACACAGTATTGAGATTTTAAATATACATTAATAAACATAAATGTGTATGTTTTCAAACATTACATTAGATATTATAAACAAGTAAATAATACAGGGCAGTAATTTTAAAATGATAATAAAAATATTATAATAAAAATATATGCAGAGAGGCTGGATACTGGTATAATGGCTCCCTTTTTCAGAGCGCGGTACGCTTGGAAGTGGACACGTCCCCCGTGTTCTGAACTGTGTCTTGAAAATACAAAGTGGTACCAAACCATCTTATGCTGCATTGGGACTCCCTGACAAGGGCTCACTGCCCCAGCCCTCCAATATCCATATATAACAAACAACAATAAGGGAGGTCCACATGTTGAGCTGAAAAATGTGAAAAATGTATTCTTTCAGAACCAAGTAAAAAAGTGTCAACGTTTCGGGGCCACACACAGCCCTTTCCCAAGCCTAAATTCAAGTGACTGCCAACAAACCCTTTATACACACATTGTGCCCACATCTCGTTAAGGCAAATTAATGTGACAGTGCAAAACCCTCTTAAAGGCATATAAAGTTGCAAAGTGCAAATCCACATTTAAAGTGACAATGCAGATTTTCTAAAATGTCTCATATCATATATAACAAATATATTAAAGAAAATTTTTGAATACTTACAGGGAGATTCAATAAAAGTTCTTATCTTTTAAAATGGTGCTAATTTTGCCCCCACCAATCAGAACTTATGTAACATTTGAAAGCTAACATCTGATTGGTTGGGGCAAAATTAGCACCATTTTAAACGATAAGCCTGAAAACCTCGGTTTATACTCGAGTATATACGGTAAGTGTCCATGGTTTTTACTTGTTGTTTAATGTTCCTTTTCACTTTAGTCCTTTAAAAACATATATATGAATCATAAAGATAGTTTACATTAAATAGATAAAAATAAATAGTGCAGTCACATAAAAACACATTAGTTCTGATTTTCATTCCTACCTATATAAACATGCCTGGTGTATATTCACTATTCATACCCTTTGGCCACATAGTGTCTATTTTATTAATCCAATTCATCTCTAATTCTTGCAATTTCCTCCATCTGTTCCCACCTCTTCTCAATTTGGGGATATGATCTATAATTTGAAACTTTAACTGACTAATTGTATGTTTAGCTGTATGAAACTGAATTGTGTCTTGTGCATTATTTACCCATATTTTATGCACTTTCCAATGTTAATCAGAAAGAACGTAAAAAAAGGCAGAACTTTGGTTCCCACATAAACTAAAAGGCTTTATTTTATCATTTTAAATCAAAATGGTTGGCAAATTAGCTGCTATAAATGGTTGGCATTGTCTGTATCAAGTGCCATTTTACCACTGCCAATATACCAACCAATTTATCAATGTCTGTATGCCAACTTGGCATCCTATTTTGTTTTAGGATTATAGTTGATTGTAGAGGGGGGAAGAACTGTGCCACGAGTAGATGCGGTGTGGATTTGTGTAAGCAGTGGGGTTGGGAGGGGGGGCCCCCCATCACTAAATTCTGCATTGTCTGTAGCTACACCACTGAATATTGTTATTATCATAGTTACAGCAATATTACCATTATATGACTTATATACAGATCAATTGGTTCACAAGGCAGCTCAAGTTGAAATCCCTTGAGCTGTTGCATGGATTGGTTTGTGTGACTGATTAATTATCGGGCCAATACTTACACTTTCATTTCTAACACCATAAATATCTTTAAGGTCTCCACGTGAGGAGCCCCTAAACACCTATATAACACTAAAACCAAACACCTATATCAAAGATGTCCAACCTGCAGCCCTTTAGATACTTTAAAACTACAATATTCTGCAACCAAGCAATGCTGGCAGTTGTAGTTTTCAAACATTTAGTGGACTGAAAGTTATACATTCCTGACCTTAATAATAAGAAACAATGCAAGGCTGGTCAGTTTTTCCATTAGAATATGAAGCAGGTTGTATTAATTTGTTATGTAGTTATACAGCATGAGTTTAAAGGGCATGTCAAACCTTAAAAGCATTGGAAAATAATGAATTAAAATGCATATTAAATTTTCCCCCACCACCAAATTTCCCCCTCCCACCCAGCTGGGAAAAAATCTGGGGGGAACAATGTAATGCACTGCAGGATTTTTGGATAAAGGCCCATTGTTCATAGCGGATGTTAACGTTGCCTGGCCACATGTGCATTTAAAAATCCCAGAGTGCCATGGAACATTCTTTGTATATTTGCTTAGACAATTTGGACCAATTTGGACACCTACCTGGTGTCCGACCGTAGTATTCTCTTCTAAAGTTCTCTTCTAACCTTTTCTGCTCTTGCTTTCAAATTTTAAAATAGTAATTTAGCTCCCAATGAGATGGGAATCGCCAGAACTGGGGTCATATTTTCCCTTGTTTTTTGGAAACAAGGTTTGTATTTCACGTTACTAATTTCTACACTTACTACATTCCTACATAATCCATCACTGTTAGACAAGGCCTGAAAAAAAGGTTTAAAGTATCAATTAATGAATGCTGCTAGTCAAATCATTTTTCTGATAGAAAGATGCGACATTAAATAAAATGAGCTACATGGCTTCTATTTCATTAGTAGAAATCCACACAACCTATTTTTTTTTTTTTTTGCAAATGGCCTTTGTAACCGAATAACTGCCATTAAATCACTAGCAAGCAGAAGCCCTAAAGAAATAATAAATACTAAAGCCATTTATTGCACATAATGTCAAACAGACATTTTCTAGAACTGAATAGCAAACTGCAAATTAAAAGTCAAGACAGAACCAAAGATGTAGGAGGCAGATCACAGAAAGATTTCTACAGACAAACCCCTACAAATACATGTACATCCATTACATTTGGCAATTAAATAAACCTTGTATCTAAATCATGTGCTGACCTTAAATAACAGTGGCATTATATAAGACCAATACAAATTACATTACCACAGAACGACTGTCCCTGCATATTATAAATTGTTATGAGCTTTTATTGTAGATCTTATTTATTCATTTTCTTTTTATGCTTTCATGATTTCTGACAATTTAATAATTTGTATAAAGTTAGAGGTCCCTTAGCAACCAGAACCTCCTGAATAAAGCAAACTGATCAGAACCAAAAAAACAAAACAAAAAAAATTACAGAAATGCCTTTTGCTTAGTTTTTCACACCTACCTGGTGTCCGCCCGTAGTATTCTCTTCTAAAGTTTAACCTTTTCTGCTCTTGCTTTCAAAATTTTAAAATACAGTCATTTAGCTCCCTATGATATGGGAATCGCCAGAACTGGGGTAATATTTTCCCTTGTTTTCTGGAAACGAGGTTTGTATTTCACGTTACTAATTTCTACACTTACTTTTTTACATTCCTACATAATCCATCACTGTTAGACAAGGCCTGGAAAAAAGGTTTAAAGTATCAATTACACTTTAAATCTATATGTAAACCTAAATAGTAAACCTAAATAGTCAAAACTCTGCAGACACAATTTGGTCATTAGTGGAGCAGCTGGGATTGACACACAAAGAGGCCTATGTAATAAAAGGAAAATAATTTGCCCTTGGCACAGATAAATAGACAAATTGCTGATGCTTTCTAATCTAGATGAAAATCTAGATCTTCTTTCATGTTGTAGAAGATAAGAATATTGGATGGACAGAGTAACAAAATGTAGGTATTGTAGGTAAACCATTGTGAGACAATTCCTCATACAGAGGTTGGGACTGATAATGTTAAAAAACAAATAAAAGAGAGAAAAACCTTTTATTGTACAGCAAGAGAACATGTACAAACTCTTAAGACTTGTACACACATGTGAGCGCGGGTCCCGATCCGCAACGCACGGCGTGTACGAATGAACGTTTCGGCCGATAATCGGCCTGTTTATAGGCACTTTATCGGCCAAAACGGTCATTCGTTCGGGGATCGTTGACCGACCGACTTGGCGGATCTCCGAACAAACAACCGTTTGAAACGTTTGTTCGTACACATCGTGCATTGCAATTGCACGTGTGTACAACCCTTTATATTATAATATATACACATAAAACCATAAATATGGTAACAGCTTAGAAAAATATTAATAAGTCCAAATCACCAGTTTATTTGCCATTGGCAAATCTCTTGGGTAGTATAGAAAGTAATCCTAGTAGGAATTTAGTTCTTGTGTTATTGCTTCGTGCCAGATTCCAGCAAGTCCTTTGCTTCATTAATTTTCATTGCCATATATGGAGATCCACCTATGATGAAAAACAAAACCCAGAAAAAAAAATTATAGCAGCACATAGACATTTATCATTTTTCTTGGGAAAATTCTGAAAACTCGAAATAAATAAAAAAAAAAAAAAAAAAACACGCAACATGCAACAGCTGCTGGTCCATGTGAAAGCAAGCAATTTCTACAGTCATGAACTTTCTTTTTCGTAGATGTCAAATGTTAAACGTTCTACTAACAATCAGGGTTATTCAATAAAAGTTCTTATCGTTAAAAATGGTGCTAATTTTCCCCCAACCAATCTGATGTTAGCTTTCAAATGTTAAATAAGATCTGATTGGTTGGGGCAAAATTAGCACCATTTTAAACTATAAGAACTTTTATTGAATCTTCCTGAATGTGTTTTAATGATATGTCTACCTCCCCAAACTAACTTTTGATATGAGGCAGGAAATGGCTATAAACCGTGACCTCGCAAGGTTTATAGCGCACACAGCTGTCCCCAGATGTACTTACCAGCATTCGTTCCCCCGCTGCCTTCTGCTTAACTTCCGTGCCTTCTCCGCACATCACGCATTAGCCAATCACAGGAGCGGATGCCAGTCGGGCCCCTCCTGCTTAACTCCTGTGCATGGAAAAGGCTGTACATTTGGGGACAGCTGTGAGTGCTATAAACCTCGCAAGGAGAGAAACGATGACATTTTCATGGACAGCAACGCACAGAAAAGCGTGCGCGACTAGTTTGGCCAACACTAGCGTGTGCCTTTTAAAAACTCTTTAAATTTAATTAAAATTTTTGGATCTGTGGATTTTCGAAAGTGGTTGTTCTGAATCGAGACCAGATTTGTTTTGAAACCGGGGTTCGTCACTACTGGTGGCAGTGCAGTTCAAGGCAGTGAAACTCCTCTCTTCTTTAGTTTCAAGCCTGGTTCTCATATCCTCGTTTCTATGACACACAAGGGCATGTCCATCCCCCTTTTTTTAAAATCTTTTTCTGTAGTGTAGGGCTCCCTCCCCCAGCCTCCATAGTTATTTGTGCAGAAACTCCCCCGATCTCTACTTACATTACCTCTCTCCTCGGACGTTCAGTCCCGGCCCTCTGCTTGCACGAAACTGCAAGCAGGGGGCCGGACCGGCAGCCGTGTCTGTGATTGGCTGAGAGGCTATCCAGAACGCCGGGGAAAAGAGTTAATTTAAGTACAGTTCGGGGGAGTTTCTGCACAAATAACTATGGCGGTTGGGGCTGGAGGAGGGAGCCCTACACTACAGAAAATAGGATTGAAGCTAGGGGGAAGAAGAGAGAGGGCTGCAGTGCGCATGGCATTTTTCTCCCGGAGGAGAGACAGGAGTCAGAGTCAGGGCAGTTTTTTGGACTTTGGAGGGACATTACAGGAGAACCATTTGGAGCAGGGATGTAAGGTAAGGATTTTATTACACTACACAGTGGGGACAGTAGTGGGTTAAATTATCGTTTTGGGGGTGGACATGCCCTTTAATATATATATTTTAATTGATAATATTTTATTAAAAAAAAAAAATTAAATGTACCCTTCCAATGCTGCACTGTTATTCTTGTGATATTGTTATCAGTTCTTAAATAACAAGAAATTTAAGCAGCAATTTTCTTTTGGTGTCGACAGGTTGCAGTAAAATAGAGAGAGAGTGCAGTATATCTGCATACGAGAACAGGAGAAATACAGTCTCTCCTGTTTGACTTTTGAAATACAGCGTAATGTTTTACCATCTGCTATTTTTAAGCAGAAGCGGGAATGAGCATATGGGCACTTTTTTTTTTCCCCCAGCAGATGCGGTCTACTTAGACATTATAATAATAGTCTTCCAGTAAAATAAATCTTTTACATTTAAAACCTGGCTAGTTACAGCACTTATGCTCTGGTTCTGCAGCCTGTAATTTCCAAACTCTGAATGACATTAATATTTTATAGGAAGTTTACAGACAGGGAACTTTGTCATAAAAGATTTTATTTCTTGTGTATTACCAAAATGGATCTGATCATGCAGCATTTTTCATTTTTTAGTATTTGCAGCTATAAATAATTAATGATATCACTGCTCAGCATCATTACCCGATTTACGGTAACAAGTAAAAAACATCACCACCTGCTTAATGTCTTGGGTACAACAGGAATCTATACCATTATCACTGGGATGTAAAAGTTACTCACAAATGACAGTATACATCAGGGATTTCCACTGTCTAACCCTTCTGGCTGCAGTTAAATGACAAAGATTTTGAGCAGTGAGAAGCAGTTCTAATTGGGCTATGAAGCATATGTGTATTCTTGAGATCTGCTTAAAAAGCTTTGTTATGCTTAATAATACAGCAATCTTTGGCTGCATTTAATGTGTGCACAACATTGTGAATTATTTTGTCAAATAGAATGGAAGTATTTTGTGCATCTCTTCAATCTCAAACTCTAATAGCACTATGTCAGAGACTTAGTCCCACCTTCTATATAAACACTGGAATGTGACTGTCCCTGAAAATAGTAGGTTTCCTTTTAGGTAATTGTCTAGGAGGTGAACAATTTTGGGAAAGAACGAAGCAGGAAACCATCAAAGCCATTTTAAGAGCAATCATTATATTATGTATTATGTAAGACATTGACTTGATGTAAAGTGCTTTCTAAATAATTTTTTTAACATACCCTAAACCTTAAGTAAGAAGCGATTCAATGAGAGAGTATTTTGTAAGATTACATCTATAGTACAATTGATAATCAGAGTTTGATTTTGCAGGTAACTTGAGCGTGTGAAAAAAAGGTGGAAGGGGAAAGAGCAGCCAATCATAGACAGCTTTGATTGACAGAGGAGCCGCCTTACTCTGCCAGAATGGGGGCAATAATTATCCTTAAATATCTGTTAGTAATATATCTTATAATGTGCAGAATATATTGGTGGAAATTGGGTGCAGGTGACTGACAAATGACCAGTTGTGTTTTTTGGTGCGACATTAACTCCAGGAACCTGAGTCGGCAGTCTACTAAACACTGCTATTCAATCACCATAAAACCTTTGGAGCTGTTGAGCAGAAACACTGGCACCCATAATTCCCACCAGGCAGACTACCAATCTGGTTTACTGATCAGTAGTATGTCTAAAGGAAAAATTGCTAGTATGTACAACTTAAAGATTCAAGGGAGAGGGAAATGTATTTGAAGTATAGTTATTCTTTAACTATGGATTAGGCATTAAACTAACTTCCTACTTTTTCCAGCAACCCAGATGAGAAAATGTAAAAAATATGTGGATAACTGGAGGGCCAACAAAACAGAGAGTGTTGAATAATTCAGAGAAAATGCTACCCCCCCCCCCCCCCCCCCCCCGGCAGCATGATACATCTTAGCAGTAGATTTTGGCTTATGAACTATGCAATCCACTTACAACTCCAAAACAAGGTGGATATTTCAGTGACTAAATGTAACATTTACAATCTTAAAAATGATTAAGAATAAAAGTTACTAAACAAACCCTGCTGTCATATTTAAATAAAAATTAACAGATGTTTTTGAGAACAGGTTTAAGTGAAGGAAAACATTTATAACTGTAGCAACTTTTAAGATGTAGAATATGGGAAGAATAAAGGATGTATGGTGGCAATATAAATGTGTAGGAGGATTTATAAAATGTGCTCTGAAACAAGGCTATTTCTTTTGTGCGTGCAATTCAATTAGCATGTATACATTAACTATAATGTAGAAAGGAGACGGTATAAATTTTATACAGCATAATGTTTAGCACTATGCATACAAATAAAAGCCTACTCGTCTCCCTAGAGGCCTCTCCTATCTATGCCCTTCCAATTTTGGTGCAAACAATATGAACATAAGCAGAACAAGAGTGGGATGGAGATTTCTTGGTATTTACAAAAGCTTCTGCCATTTTGGAGGGAGGCAAAGGCTGGGTTAACACTGCATGTTTTAAGGCTCACTCCCGCATTAATGCTCACATCTGAGTTTTTGATTTTGCTGCTCACCAATATCTGATTTCATTGTAAACAGTTTGTGGTCCTAAAGTATCCAACATGAACAAGAACAAAACAAATGTCATCAGATGGTAATTTATCTGAAAGTGAACATTTAAGTTGTTAAATAATTTTTACACATGAACAAATAAATACAAATATTTAATAAGGACTTTTGGACGCATACACAAAGAGAAGAATCACTTTGGGGGCTTCAGTGGATTATTCATTTTTTTCCATAATGTCAAGAATGTTTAACTACATCTGCCAGCAGCTGTCCATCAGGCTATCAGGGCTGCACATTTAGGACACCTTTGTCAGCCTATAAAATGTGCTAAAATATATCCCAATTCCGATTTAACAGTCTAAATATCGGACCTGAATTGGATTTTGACCACATAAATATGTTTCCAAATCCGATTTAAAAATCTCAAATTCAGATATTATTTGGCTTTTTCACAGTTTTAAATTTATTTGTGACACTTTTTTCAGCATTGTGAACCTAGCCAAAGGTGCAAACGCTAGTAAAGAGGTCAATAACGATGGCAGGGAGGTCAATAGCGATGGCAGGGAGGTCAATATTTATTAATATATGAATTACTGAAAAGCTTTGGGGGAAAGCAAATAGTGATTATGCATTATTCAATGCTTTGAATAAGGGTAAATATGACAAATATGAGTACCTGGCAGTGTAAAGATGCTTACTACCGATAAAAATAATATCCAGGTTCACCTTTTAATAAAATATACTGAAGTATTTAAAAACTTTAAAAATGTTAATATGGGGGGCGTGGCCTGACATGGCATGAGGAAGGACGCAAAATTAAGTAGCTCCACTCGGTGTCTAAAATCCGAACTAAATCCTGAAGGGAACTAGCCATGACCCACCACCACAACAGCCTGGGAATACCCGAGACCCTGGGAGTGCCACAAACACTAACCGGGTTGGCTCGGCTTCACCTGATAACCCATATCGGATCAGCGGGCCTACCAACTACCTCACCCCGGCCTGATTGACCTACCTCCTGCTGACACTGAGGCTGCGTTCTTGTGGCACTCACAATCCTAAGGGAGAGACGTCCAGCCCCACCACCTCGATGATCCGCGAATTAGGGGAAGGAAGCTCCTCGTAGTAGATTCTGTAAGCCCTGTCCGCCAGTGACTTTAAAACGGCCCTCTCTCTCCCCCAGACAAACCGCAAATAGGCGCAGCAGACGCCATACAACCCCCAGGGGGTGTAACTTTACACCCAAGGCACAACAAAAACCACCACCCAAGGGGAAGCGGAGCCAACTCTACCAATAACTATTACCCACAGACGGGAAACAAGATAATACGAACCGTACCAGAGCTCCTATACCTATAAATCTACTCCAGCAATTGTCAACGGGTTACCTAACATCACAGAGCCCACAACCAAACCACCAACCCACAAGCATATACGGCACCTACCTGATATGTCCCCTCCGAGGAAAAACCAGGAGAGCGCCAGGAAGCTGGAAAAGTTCCGGCGTCAAGATAAAGATGACCCTGAATGGGGCGCCTCAGGTGGAGACCCTGCACAGAGTGAGGAGTCACCTGCACAAAGCGATATGGGCAAAGTCCTAGAAGCCATCTCCACCTGCACCTCCAAAATGGAAGAGTTAAAAACAGACATATCCCTCTTGAGACATGACCTGCATAACCTTAAAAGCAGAGTTACAGAAAAAGAGGCCCACATAGGAGATATGGCGGATCGGATGCCTACCCTGGAAAGGGATACAGACCATTATAAAACCATAATCCAGGACCTACAATCCTGCCAACACGAAATATTAGATTTGTGGGCCTTCCTGAGAGAGCCGAAGGCCCAGACCCTGCAAAATTTTTAGAGGATCTCCTACAATCTTCGTTTGGAAAAGAAAGTTTTTCCAGTCTCTTTGCAGTGGAAAGTTTTCCTACAACTAACTGTTACACGGAGAGGAGCCCCAACAAGATTAGAACAAGTACCTTAAATCCAACACTCGGGCCTGTGTTCAGCGAACATATTTTGCCCCACTAGAACTACAGTAAGCAACAAAAAACAACCCTTGTCACATACGAAACACTACGACAAAATAAGGGTTTAAAAAGTTAACGTTTTTGTTTAAAATGTTATTGGGACTGGGATTTATACTTGCATTGATGTTTAAATGTAGAGCTGGGTCTTATGTAAATAGTTCGGTATCCAAATTTATGGTGTTAAAAAAGAAAAGTATGTGTCATAACAAACAGCCCAATATCAGCTAGATGTGCCCCAGTCAATAAGTACATCACCCAATATATATTATGGTGTAAAATCAGTCAATACTAATAATAAGATCTGTATTACATGTAAGTATTGTATATTAACATATAAAATGTCTACGAGAATTAGTAAATCTCTTGATGCCAGCAATGTTGATAAATATGAATGATGGGTTCAGCTCCAAAGTTACAACCGGACATGACTAATACAGGCTTCAAACTCCTGACATGGAATGCCAGGGGCTTACAAAATAGAATAAAAACGTTCAGCAATCTTAAAATACCACAAAAGAGCAAAAAGCGGACGTGATAGTTTTAACAGAAACCTACTTGGTGGGGCACAAACAAATGTCCCTAAAGCGCCCATGGATTGGCTGGGCATACCACAATACTAGTAGCGAAATCCGTAAACTTTGAATTACTGAATTTGGAGCTGGACCCACAAGGTACATATGTGTTTATATATGGGAAAATTCAGACTTGCCCCATTCAAAATTCTAGCATTTTACATTCCCCTTCCCTTCTCTATGCCTGCAATAGCACAGGGTGTAAGGTTCACAGCATCCCACCCCTCCATCCCAACAATCTGGATCGGAGACTTCAACACAGTAATAAATACCACACAAGACAGACTACAACCAATAGATAGACCACCCTACTCAATCACTGAAACCAGATTTAGAAAACTCCTAAAAACACTCAATCTATACGGATTGGTAGATTTAAATACCCCACAACTAAAATATACTCCTGTTTCTCAGGAACACACAATACCATGTCCAGAATAGGTATGATCATAACAGACTCTTCACTGTTACCCAAAGTAAGAGACGCAGGTTACCTACCCAGAATTCTCTCGGACCATTTCCCCTGCTGGGCACTGTTTAATTGGGCACAATACCCCCCACTCTCAAGCTGGAAACTAGATCCCTTCTGGCTCCCCCTTATACTGGAGGACATGGACCTGTCAGACGTATGGGACACATTTTTTTAAATTAATGAAAACTCTACTGATCCCATAATCCTCTGGGAAACATTTAAATTACACGCCCGGATGACCTTGTCTAACACAATAAATTAAACAAAGTTCAGCCGCCATAGAACGAGAAGCAATACAAGCCATAAAAATAGCAGAAACGGACTTCCACTCAGACCCCTCTCAACAGAAGGCCACAGCACTAAAACTACAAACCAAACTCACGAACCAGATCCTAATAGCTAAAGCCAATAAAAAACTTCATTTTTTCAGACAGCCAGAATATATGAACATGGAGAAAAATGTGGTAAACTCCTAACGTACATGGCAAATCATGAACATAGAACTCCAGCTGTGATTTCTCTCACTCCCAATAATACAATTATTAGCAATCCCCCCAGGTAGCCCAATTTTTTGCAGAATACTTCCACACGCTATATGAATCTACATTACATCATCCAACTAACTCCATTGAAGACTACCTAAAGTCTATTAAACTCCCACAATTATCCTCACAAGAACGCTCTCAGCTGGAATCTCCTATTACCGAAACCGAGATCCTACAGACAATATCACACCTTCCCAAACACAAATCACCAGGAACTGACCGACTACCCATAGAATTTTATTCTACACACATCGATTCCCTACTCCCCTACCTACACAAACTATATAATACAATATTCAGTAAAGGCAAATTACCTCGATCTATGACAGAAGCACTAATAGTTCTCATACCAAAACCAGGAAAAGATCCCCTTCTTCCATCCTCTTACAGACCAATCTCATTACTACAGGTTGACCTCAAAATCCTATCCAAACTACTCTCCCTCAGACTTAACAAGATCATTACCTCCCTTATACACCCAGACCAATCTGGATTCATCCCAGGAAAAAACACTACACTTAATACGAGGCGACTAGATCTAAACCTACATACTCAACATGAAGTGGGAACCAGATGTATAGTAAGTTTAGATGTAGCCCGTGCTTTTGATTCAGTGGAATGGCCGTTTCTTTGGCAGGTACTGAGTTTATATGGATTTGGCCCAAATTTTATAAAATGGTTACAAATTCTCTATTCCAAACAGGTGGCCAATAGCAAACGGATGGCCTTCCAACATCTTCCCACTAGCAAGAGGCACTCGACAAGGATGCCCCGTTTCAACCCTTTTATATGCACTGGTGGTGGAACCCCTAGCGATCAAATTGAGAACTGATCCACCAATAATAGGGCAAAAACTGGGGACTCAAACAGAAGTAGTAAGCCTGTATGCCAATGACATGCTTCTATATCTGGCTAATTGGGGTCCTTCACTTGATCGAGCGCTCACATTAATTATTGAATATGGGGAATACTCTGGCCTAGCAATTAACTGGTCTAAATCGCAAATACTCCCAGACGACAGCTATCCTTGCAACTACAACAACTCTCAACATAACCTCATTAGAACCAGAGAAATTAAGTATCTGGGCCTAAGAATTACAAGATCCTCACATGACTACCCTGCTTTGAACGTTGAACCTCTAATACACAAAAAATACAGGTTTGGAGTAGATTACCTTTGGGAGTAACTGGTCGAGCAAATATAATAAAAATGATCCCAATCCCAAAGGCACTTTATATTCTATGGCATTCACCTATTACTATTACTCTCAAATACTTTACAATTATTGACTCGTTGCTGAAGTCCTTTGTATGGGGCTCCAACCGTCAAAAAGTGGCATGGTCAGTCCTGAAAAGACCTACAGACATGGGAGGCCTGGCGATCCCAGACTTAAATTTATATTATCTTGCCCAATTGTCCCACTTATACCACTGGACCCAAGCTGACACCAACAGATATCTGACAATGCTGGGAGACACTGAAGGACAAAAATATCCTGACTTAATATACCTTCTCTCCAGGGGTCAGAGGAAACCCAACCCCACTACCCCAACCCACTACTCCAAGCACGTAAAAAAAAAAAAAAACGTAAAAAAAAGATAGCAATCCAAAAATTACAAATCCCCAGCCTAAATAAACAAACATCTCTATGGGGTAACTCCGACCTCCCAGAATTTTTGACCATACCATACCCCAAACAGTGGTACAAATACGGAGTTACTCAAATCTCACAAAAAACCAGTTTAAAACATTTGAGCAGCTTAGTCAACAATTTTCACTGCCCAGTAAAATGTTATTCAGGTACCTTCAAGTTAAACATGCCTTTCAAACTCAATTCAAGGGGCACCCCCTAACATTTGAAAACAATACATAACCAATGTTATTCATAGGAGACTCCTCAGCCAAACTAATTTCTAAGGTTTACCTAGCCCTAATCAAGCCAGCGGCATACTCACAAACCTTGAGCAAACAGCAAACCTGGTCGCTGGAGGTTGGCCCAATGGAAAAGGACGAATGGACCGAGGCTCTAGAATCATGTAAAACAATTTCCCCAAAAGACTCAGACAGACTTACACAAATATTTATTGTGAACCGAGTATATCTAACCCCCATACAAATTGCCAAATATAAAACAATCACAGCCACTATGCCCGAAATGCCAAAGAGCTTTAGGCTCATTCTATCATATGCTATGGACTTGTCCCTATGTTCAGGGATACTGGCAACAAATTATCACCTTTCTACATGACCATATGGGCTCCCCGGTGAGTCTCGACCCCAAACTATGTCTATTGAACATAATCGAACATTTGCCGATAGCCAAATTCATAAGATATTCATAACTGAAACTCTGTTCTTGGCTAAAAAACTATTGGCTAAAATGTGGATGCAAATGACTTTACCAACTATCAATGAATGGAAACAAGCGGTAAACCCATGCCTACCACACAAAGAAATAATGTACACACAAAGCGGCTGCCCGCAAAAGTATAAAAAGATATGGGCTTAATGGAACGACTCTCAATTAACTTGTACTGATGGATTAGTCTACGAAATCCCCCCCCCCCCAAAAAAAAGATATACAACTTTTTTTTACACTATCTACATAAAGTTTCCACATACCTCCAGTATACCAACTGTCAAAGCATGATTAGCAAGATGAAAGGGATGGAAAGAAGAAAGGAGAGAAAAGGGATACCTCAAGGTTTTTATTGTATTCTTTTACCGTTTGTGTTTTTTGTGCTTTTTATGTTTTTATTTTTTCTCGTTTCTTTCATTTAATACAATGTTAATATATACCTTCCACAATTTAAGGAAAAAATACTATTCCTGTATTAATACCATGAGAAGACAAAAATATGTAAGTTATAAGCCTTTATTGTTCAGTGTAAAACAGAGAAGCTGTAAGAAACAAATTTCCTTTTTTTCTTCAGGACATAAGAACACACTTTTTGATACTATGAAAAATACTATGTACCGGTATGTTCAAGTATTACATTTCCTTTCTGTTATTCCTTAATAAAATACCTCCGTTAGGAGAATTAAAAAAAAAAAAAAAAGTTAATATGTTGTTCAGCAATATTAAAATACATTTAATTTACATTACCTATAGAGTTATACTCGAGTAGAAGCCGAGGCACTTATTTTTATCTGAAAAATGAGTAAAACCAATTAGTTTATATCACTTTGTGATATTGGAATGCTGGGAAATAAAACACAACCCCCAAGTTAGAAAGGTAGATTTCTCAGCAGCTACATTAAAATGAGAAGTGAGGCACTGATTACGGCTTTTATATAAAGGTGTTCTGCCTTTTGATTCAGTATTGTTTTGAGGCTTTAGTTGCCCTTTAAATTGACCAATTTATACCATAATAAACAGCAGAATTCCGTAGTCCTATACAGTATTGGTGCCAATATAATAATATCGTAGAAAAAATCCTGTAACCCCATGTCCTTGGCATGCTTTGGTTGCTGGAAGTGTAGTTTTAAACATCTGAAGTTTCAACGAGTCAGTCCTTCCTTGCTCCTCCATTACCGTATGCCCGGTGAGGGCGTTCCCATGCCTTTGTGCATGCTTTTCTGACTGCTCTGGCTTGCAGCCGCACCGCACTCTGGTCATAGGATATCGGGATATCGTGCGATTAGCCGGTGATCGTCAAAAAATCTGGTCTAACGAGTCCTGGACAAGATCAGCATTACAGTATGTGCACTGATTTAATATTGGAGGCTGGTGTAAAGTTTTGCGCAATAAAGCTGAGAAATTTTGTGGCAAACACCAAACCTGCTGAAATCCATTCTCAAAGTCTCGCCAACCTAATTATATTTGGTTAGCACAACTTTAATAAAAGATTTTTGCAAATCTCTGCTCGGTAATGGAGGATGAAGATGTGCTAAGCATTACAATGTCCCAGGAAGAACCACAAAAAACGGACACAATTATTATCATATGCCTACCACACATTAAGAGAACAAAAAACATGTACATTTACCTTTAAAAAAAAGCCATAGATTATTCTTATTCCTCTGGTTGTTCTGTATTGGCTGTTTACAGCTTTATTCTTACCTAGTACCCACCTACATTGGTGTATGCTACCCCCATTGATTTGTAACCCCTCATCACTTGACACTCTAGCTATATATAAAACATAAAAAGAAAAATGCCTGAAACGCGTGAATGCCATTGTGGATTAACTTGCAGCTGGCGGTGCAGCCAAAACCACTTTTTCTGTTCCTACGTATGTACTTATTGCAGGAGGAAGAGATCCAAGCACACCGGGAGCCGCAAGACTGCAGCAACCATATCACACGATTTTGAGGGAGACCGGACCCGCCATTACTACCCATCTAGTCCAAACCCAGGGGTGGGCACCTATCTGATTAGGTACTCACCCTAGCTAATAAATAGGAGGGCATGTGGGTGATCATATTGTTGTCCTTTAATACCCTATTTATTATAGACCATGCAGACTGGTCTCTTAACTAATATGTAATTATTCTTACCTTCTAGTGTATTACTATAGAATTTTAGTATATTTTGACTATATACATTGTTAGCTAAAGCAGAAAAAATTAACTGACAAATTTAGTGGCACACCAGGGTGTACAGGCACACAGTTCAATAAACCTTGTCTAAACCACAGCAGTGCCTATAGGGAGATCAAGGTACATCACAGAGTTTAAAAAGAAAAGCAAGATAGTTGGGTGGATGTATAATAAGACCCCATAGAATCTCTAAACGCTGTTTTCAGCATTAAACAAGAGAGGAGGCTGAGTGGATTACGTTTTGGGAAATAATTTAAAGATTTAGTCAGATGTAGTTAAAAAGTAATTTTTTTTAATATACTAGTCTTCACTTGTGGTCATGGCTGGTAATATTTTGGTTTTCGTTCTTCTATTCACACAAGATTCAACTGGCATATATAAAAGAGTAGAACAAAACATAAAATTAACCGATAATATCCAACTCAGAGTTAGCCTTGATTTTACTTTAAAGCATTGTGGGGAAATTAGCTTTTCTGCATTCTATTAATGTTGCCCAATATAATAGTCACAGATAGGCTATAAATTTCTTCATATCATAACTGTTAAGTCCATACTGGATGACCTCTTTCTGACATACTTGTGTGGGGCTAAACAGTGAGAAGTCTACCATAGCATTCACTATAAAGGAGGGTGAGTGTAGGAGACTACAGAATTAAGGAAAATACATATTTCTAAAACCATACCATTTCTAAAAAAATACCATTAAAATGAAACACATATGGGAAGATTTTTTGAAAAAACAAGGAAGGGAACTTTTGCACTCTGTATATTATAAATATGAAAAATAAAATACAGCAATCCTCTCTGCATGATTTTACTGGTAATGAAACAAACACAAATATAATTTTTACCTTTATCTGGATGATTTAAGATCATGATTTTCCGATGAGCCGCCCGGATTTTCGATTTGTTAGCAGATGGACTGTAAAAATAAAGTTTTTACAATAAACTGTACAAACGACAAAATGTAAATTACATTTGATGACTTGACTGTACAAAAAGGACTTTTGCCACCTTGTGGGCAAGACCCAAAATTACATGGCTGTCAGATATGCCCAAATATTTTGAATACAGTTCTATTAGGAAGCATTCATTCAGAAAGCATTAATTGGGTGGCGTTTTAATTAGTTTTTCTATAAAATAATGAAAATATAATTCTCTCTGGTTGAGCACTTTCCGCATGCCAGGAATCATTACAGGCTATTTATTAACACACCAGTCTGATATTAAATGCAAAGGAGAAAATTAAATAGACAGGAATCCATGAACAATAATGAACAGTAATGTTTGGATTTACAATGATAAAATGGCAAACAAGATATGACAGATCATGGCTAATGGCTTTGTTAAGTTAAATTTAAGAGGAAACAATTCAACATTAGCTCAGCTACCTAGCTTAATATTCTCTCCTAGTACAGACATTCCCATAATTCTAGCTGACCCAGACAGCAGATCGATACTTAATGTTAATGAAAAACATGTAAAATGTGCATTTCCCTAAAGTCACCATACAAAGCCTAACAGATGAAACCCCATAACAGTTACAGTACAGGACAGTACAGGCTACACTGTCAGGAATATAACATTATATGTGAATTTAGAAAAAAAGATCTTTAACCCGAATCTTAAACTAAGGCTGGGGACTTTGTCCCGACCGAGCTTTCGCTAGCTAGTGCTCGGCCAGGACAAATGACTGTCGGTCGCGGCAGTTCGCATGATGGATTCTGCGTTCCCGTAGGGAACCGCATCATCGGCCATGATTTACCAGCAGTCCCGATTGCCTGTTCGTCCGGACGCAAACACCTGATGGTGTTATCAGTCGGTCATATCTGATGGTGTGTACCCAGCCTAAGGACAGGTATTTTCTAAATTAAGGTGTTTGTTAATCCCAAAGATCAAATGGGAAAGATGAACAGATAAAGAAACTGGTTTACATTGCGACTCAAAAACCCTGATAAAAGGTTATTTTTTTTCTCATTATTAACCAGGCATATACAGTATGTTTATTTCATGCTCTTCGGTCTCAGGTAAGAGATAAGTAAACTAGATCTTAGAATTTAGCTGACCTACAAGAAAAAAAACACCAAATGTAGCGGTATGAACTTAAAAGAGAAGGTGCTGTACAATCTTATACTAAACAGCATTTCACAAATAATCTAATAAAGGAACAATCCCTCACTCCTAGAACAGTAAACAACTCACTCGGTCAATAATCTTATAACCAATAGTAAGAGAACAGCACAGGGTTTGTGCTAACCACTGAATCCCATACAACTCTTCATTATCTTAAAGAGCATTCCATATTGTGCCACATTTCATAAAGGAAACTCACCTGACACCTAGAATGAGACTTGCTTCTCTCTTGCTCATTTCTGATCGAATCCTCCTTTGTAATAGTAAGAAAGGCTCTGTTGAGATAAAAAAAAATAAAAAACCTGTTATGAGGCAATTAGCTCTATTAATCATAAAAACATCACCATACAATGGTACAAGAAAGGAATTCACAGGAATTTATTTTCTAACAGCTGCACTTACTGAGGTTGGCATCTTCTTAGCAGTTTCTGCAATAACTTGGCTCAAAGGTTTCCAGAGCTGGAAGGCATAGCGACCTAGGAAAAATGACACAATACAGTATTACTCAACACCTTTATGCTTGCAACAATTGTTTTAAATTTTATAGCAGAATTTTTTATCCCATGAAATAGATATGCTTTATCTATTATTCCATGTTTATCTTCTGTTCCACAAGGCTGTACCCAAAGCTTGCAAATGAAAGAACACAAGCTGCCATTCCTTTTATCTTGTATCACAGCACAGTTATCATGACCAAAAAGGTTGTGTGTGTGTGTGTGGGGGGGAATAGGGCAGAATACACTCAATAATATAATACGGTAAATGTTAAGGCTTCTCTTGGCACAGGAGAAAGGGCGGGGACAGGTCACATTCAATTGCCGGGAAAACTTTAAATCAGCTTCCCTTCAGATGGACCCAGAAGGACCAATGTGGTGTCGTATTAATGACAATGATGTCATTTTCCTTTTCCAGTGCAGAGAGAAGATGCAACACAAAATGTAAGCAATAAGAATATATAGTTAAATAATATATAAATATATATTTTATATATTAGTTAACAATCAATAATGCTGGATTGCAGTCTTGTTCAAAATGTATTATTTTGGGTTAAGTTCTCCTGTAAGACATTCATATAAACAACCTGGTTCAGGCTTGCACTTCTCTCCATTTAGAAAATAAAATGTTTAATTTAAAACTGTGGTCTCCATACAAGTTCCCTTTATTGAAAAGAGCTCTCTCATGACTTTCAAACAAGCCTAGAATAATATAATTAGCTTCTCTGGATCTTAAGGTTTAAGCTTGTAAAGTTAGATTTTTCAGACTACCCTGTATCTGTGTCTCTAGGAGAGGCATGGGTTATACGCTGTGTCATAAGCCCCACCCCCAAAAATGTATCTTTTCTGAAGCAAGTACAGACTTGCAACCATTCTCTATTCTTTCCTTTACTTATGGACACCTTAGATAGGGAACAAAAAAAAATCAGGCAAATGATTTAGAATTTCGGGGTGGGGCTTATGATGCAGCGGATGATGCACTATCCCTGCAGTGGACATGCTCCACATTTACCTTACCTTAAAGGTAGGAGTATGCCCTTTTTAATAAAGGCCACTTGTATGGAGACCACATTTCCCTTTTTAATAGATACTCAAGACTAAATTGAGCAACAACCTTGAGCAAAAGAAATACAGTAAGAAAATTTCTTTTGCCTCATTCTAAGCATGTAAATAAGTATCAAACTAAAGAATTCTGGGAAGTTTTCATGTTTCTGTGGAAGTTATTTGGTAAATGCCATGCCATCTGTTGGGCTTTCAGAACATTATACAAGCAGGCTGTTGAATCAGTGACACTTTTAAAGGGTAACTGTGGTCCAAAAAGGACTTACCGTAAAAAGGAATTGCTTTCCTGAGTATTTTTGCTATTTACTTTCATTATTTTTTTTTTGTTACATAGTTTAAGACATTTACATTTTTATGTGCGATATGGTAGCAGCATCACCACATCCCCTGCACTTTCAGATTTCTGCTCTGAAACCATGTGACAAATCCCTCTTACCTGTGCCGCCTACTCCTCGTGGGCCCATTTGGCCCCTCCCCTGTGCTGTTCTCCTCCCCACTTCAGTCATTGTAACTCAATCTCTTCCTGGTTTCTTCTGCTTTCTCCTGCACGGAGCATGTGCCGCAGATTAGAAGGAGGAGCGAGTATTGTGACCACAGATTCTGAACCTCCCTTCCCCTAACTTTCTGATCAGTGACTTCTTAATATCTTGGGCTGTGGAGCATGTAGAGAGTTGGCTGGTGGCTCATTTTAAAGGTAGGAATCTGGCCTTAAATTTGTTTGGAGACCACAGTTCCCCTTTAAACCAGTTTCAACTAAGACTCACTTATCACTGCACTATTACTTCCAATAACATACACTTTATATTTAGAAAGAATAAGAAAGTTTAAAAATACAGGTTCCTTTTAATGTCACTAAAGACATTTCAGGCTTAATAACAGGTAATATCAGAAAACACCACACCCCAATCATAGGCACCGGCGCACACCGGAAAAAGCAAGATCACTGTGGTGGTGTGATTAAGCAAACAGAATTTATTTAAAGGGTATGTCCACCCTTGAAAATATTTTTTTATATAACATTCCCCCTGTCCCCCCAGCCCCAACCGCTCTATTTTTATTATTAGAAAATGCCCCAAACTTTATTTACCTTCCCTCTTTCCTCCGCCGCGCTGCCAGGCCCTCTGCTTGCGAGAAAATGCAAGCAGAGGGGCGGGACCGGCAGTCCCGTCGGTGATTGGCTGAGCGGCAGCCAATCACGGACGTGGCTGCCGGGAGTTCAGTGCGGCGGAGGAAAGAGGGAAAGTAAGTAATGTTTGGGGCACTTTCTAAAATAAAAAATATAGCGGTTGGGGCTGGGGGGACAGGGGGAATGTTATATGTAAAGGGTTGTATGCTAGGGGGAGGGAATCCTAACTAGGAGGGAGAGGGAGGGGGAGAAGGGCTGCAGTACGCATGCCAAACTTCTCCCGGAGGCCAGATAGGAGGCAGAGTCCTATATGGACTCTGCTATCCTCCTGGTGGGCAGTTTTTGGGATTTGGGGGGGGACTACAGGAGAACCATATGGAGCTGGGATGTGAGGTAAGGATTTTATTACACTACATGATGGGGCCATTACTGGGGGGATTATAGTTTTGGGGGTGGACATGCCCTTTAAGCCATGACATTTAAAAACAGGCTACACTAAGGGTCCTTACTCATAGGTAATGTAGGTAACCCAGTATTAACAGTGGAAATCACAAAAGATAATGAGACTCAAGTACAAGCTGTCATTTATAGATTATACAGTAAATCACGTCACATAAATGTATCTTTATCAATAGCAATTAAAGTTAGCACACTGCTTAGGTAGATAGATTTAGTGTGAGATTTTTACCTGCAAAAGCTGCAGCTGCAACACCAAGTCCCACTGTTATCAATGTTCCTCCCTAATGGGAAGCAAAATGTAAACACTTCAAATATACGGCCTTTGTACTTACAACATACTGTGATATTTAGCATTATTTTTAGGAGTTAGGGTTAAAACGTTTCACCAATTTTTTTTAGTCAAGAAACGGAGGATTAAAATTGCTTATCACCTATCTAAAGACATTTCGTTTGGCTTACATTTGTATTATTTTGTAGTCTCATATTTTATGCTCTATAAAGTTCATAAAATATGGAAAACTACAGTGCAAAATTACAAACACAGGTGTGCCGCAAGGAAAATTTTCATTGCCAAGTGGGCAACGTTGTTATAAAGATTGAGAACCACTGCAGTAACTAATGATACACACAGAGACAGTAACATTTTACTAGAGCTTTTATTTGCTCCTCTTTTCTATCCAGAATTACTTTACACACGTTTATAATTGAACCGGCATGTAAGTTAAACCTTGCATCAGTAGAGTTCTAATGTTTACAAGTAGGTAGGATTAAGCCTTCCTGTGAATTATAGATCCCCTAGGAAGCTATTGTAAAAAGTCAGTTTAGTGTCCCTTTAAATGTAGCCAATGATGCATTGCAACTTCTCCAAAAAAGGGTACATTTAAAGTTCTAATATAACAAAAAGAAAGATGAAGGATCGCACACCTTACATGTGAACAAACTTGTTTATTGAACCATGGTTGATGGTTCAATAAACAAGTTTGTTCACATGTAAGGTGTGCAATCTTTCATCGCTCTTTTTGTTATATTGGATCTTATTAACCCCTTGGGGGTAGGGGTTTGAAGAATCTGCACCCTATTGCCTTGGATGTGCTTAGGACTTTATTTTTCCAGTTACATTTAAAGTTCTTGTTACCGACGATCTTACAGATTAAAAAAGAAAATTCCACAAATAAACACTTGACAAGGCACCCCTGTTAAAGGATATATCCACCTACAATACAAACTTTTTTTTTTAGTGTAGGGGACCATAGCCCACCTCCAACTGCTATGTTTGTTTGCTAAAAAATCATCATGAGTGTTCTTACAGAGCTTTGTTCCCCCAGCGTTCTGATCCGGCCCTCTGCTTGCAGGAAATTGCAAGCAGGGGGTGGACTGGCAGTGCAGAACACGAGGGGAACAAAGTGATGTTAGTACTTTTTTTAACAAATGAACACAGCAGTTTGGGGTGAGCTAGGGTCCCCTACACTACAGAAAAAGGGTTTTAAGGTAGGGCACCAGGCAGTAAAGAGGGATGCAGAGGGAGGGGTAGGGCTCCACTGCATATGCCAGAAACCTTTCAGAGGACAAGGGAAGGGGCAGAAACCTTTTAACACAGTCAGGCTCCTGCTCTTCACTTTCTGAGACTTTAGTTAGACACTGCAGGAGAACCATTTGGAACAGATATGTAAAGTAAGGGTTTTTTAACACTACACAGTGGGGCCAGCAGTGGGGAAAATTTTAATTTTGAGAGTGGAAATGCCGTTTAACTGAAAGAAATTCCCAGTAAATACCTCATGAACCCGACTGATAAAATTCTTAAAGGGCATGTCCACCCTTAATAACAACTTTTGCCCTATGATAGAATACCATCCCCCAGCCCCTGAGAATATAGTTTTGGGGGTGGACATGCCCTTTAAAGTATGCAAAGCGCATAACAGAAACAAGGGTGGAAACTTGCAAGCCTCACTTGTATGCACAGTAACACGTGATTTTTGCAATGTGCTGCCTTGCGTTATTTGCGATGTGCGCTTCTAATAACGGATCAGAGCAGAGCACATACTAGGTCCACTCTGATCAACCCAAATTTACCTACATGACACATTGAACTTTCGTCCAATTTGGTTGAAAGTTGGAAACCACTACCGATATTTCACCTTGATCAACCAAAATATGGCATAGATTAGAAATCTGCTCCCTTCCTCATTTTAGGATTTTGCCAGTGGGAAAACATGCTTTTTGAAGAGCATCTCTTCCCATTGGCTAGTTCTCAGACCAGGGGTTAGATCTGGTGTGCATGTTTAGGTAAGTATTGTCTAAATAGTGAAAACTAAGCATTTTAGGTGCCTTCCCTGGGTACTTAAAATGGTAAGGGGTGAATGGGAGGGAAAAAATGCCCTAAAATTAATTGTGGGGCTAATCCATCAACCCCGACCTACACCCCAGAGTTCTCGCCAAAACACTTTTCCAGCTGGGGTGGCATGGAAAAGTATCCAGGTGGTGGGGCAGGGCGGGAAATTTGTGACCCGCATACAAGCATGAGGTTTGCCATGCTACCTACTGCAGGCTGGCAATCTTGCAAAAGTTAGTTAACCTGTCCTTACATTATCTTGCGAATGTTAGAAAGGGGTCTTGACGGACAGTTTTGACAAGAGTTTGTCTGGCCTGGTGCCGGACACACCTATTAACCCTACATTACATTTTTTAGTAAATCACAACAATGTTCTCTCCAGAATTTTTTTCCAGCAGGGTGGGCCGCCCCGGCTTAAAGAGCTAGGGAGAACACTGGAGTTAATCCACTAAATTTTCATTAATAAAATAATTTTTTCTCCGACACAACAGAAGATTAGACTTATACAACTCGTTCAGTTCTCTTTTTAAGAACCTACTGAATACTAAATGTAGAACATTTTCTCTGGTGCCCCTCAAATCTCTTATGGAGAGCATTAGTTAAATGTACCACATATTAGCAATGATTGAATCTTGGAAACAGTAGAGAAACCATCTGCTTTATTCACAGCTGGAAGGATATCTAATGCTGGAGCATTTCTCAATGGAACAGAAATAATTTACTCCTCAGTCCTGGGCTGACACTTCTCATTCTGCTGAGGTGTCTATTCTGGAATTTTATATGGCCTTACTGTATTGTTATGCATTCCACAATTGATTTTAAATTCTGCAAACAAAGCACAATGTTTTTATTTTAATGTAAAGATTGCAGACTCACCGATTTAAAGAAAAAAAAAAAAAAAGAAATAAGAAAAGTAAAAATAGGAATACCAGTAAAAAAAAACAATGATAATAATAAATTAGTTTTATTAGGAATATCTAGCGTTTTGCTGGTTTTGGTGGCTGTCACTAGGAATAAGCTACAGGCAACTTTTTCCTAAAAGCAAAATATCTGGTAAAATGTTGGCATAATGACAGCAAAGGTTTGTGTGAACCAATAGGTTTTGCATTTTTAGCAGTGAACAAATGAAATGCACAGTCTTCCTCACAGTCCTACTACAGTCCTCCCTGGTGACGTCACTGCCAAGGACTTAATTATGATGGCTACATGAGCCAACTCATAGAAAGCTTGTAAAGCTAAAAGCAGAAACGACTGAACAAAAGAAAGGCTATCAGATATGGTGTCTTCTTTCAGAAATGCTGGGGAGTATTGCAGTTCTAGGGTTTGAGGGGGTCCTGCTTCTGGAGAAAAAAAAAACATCTCTTAAACCCTAATCTCATGTGATATATCTTGACATGTATTTATGCAAGAGAAGAGGTGGATTTGTAAGGGGCTGTGGTATATCAACAAATTATTTATGGATAGTAATTAATCTACTTGTACTGATGTATGGCAATCCAAAAACACCCAAGGGGTCCATTAATACGTGTATGGCCTGAATTATTGTAGGAGAGATGTTTAGATCAGAGACTTTACTGACTCAATCTTTACGAAGAGCCTTGTAAAAAGGACAACTACACCCTTTTCACATTTATCTTCATTATTTGACAGTAACTGTGTGTCAAAGTACGTATTAGAATCTGCCCAGCATGCTTACTGCAATAACATAACTGTTCAAAACGTATCCTCTAACATAAATAATAAAAAAAATGTTAACATGTATATTTACTATTCATATGTAATCTAATCCACTCATCCCTTGATAACGAGCCAGAAAGCTGCAGAACAATTAGAGAGATGTCTTGGCTAAAGAATAGAAAGGAAAAACAGGCACTACCAGAGCATATTACAAATAAAATGTAAATGAGGTCTTACAGTAATTAGTTTTCAGGGCACTACAAATTAAATATATGGGATTTGGGTATGATGATACGGTTAAAGCTCCCTAGCCCTCTTTATCTGCACATTCAGCCTGGCATACATTAAAACAACAGCACCAACAGCAAAACTTTGAGAAACAACAAATATTAGGTACTACTTTGCAAGGGAAAAAAAGGAAAAAAACTGTCATTACAGGGCAAAAGCCTTTAAGAAGTTTCTTAAATCCTAAATGAAAGAGATGGTATGGTATGACAGTCCTCAAAATAACGAACAAATAAGAAACTTGATATTATCTAAAGGGGAACTAAAGTTTAAAAAAGGTGTGCTAGAAATGAAGAACATGGTGCATAATGATCACAGCAGCCCAATCACAGTAAAGATAAATTATTTTAAAATTGTCCAAAGGGGACCGACATGTTTGCTCCCACTTCTGTACCTATTCTATATATAGCACATGCCCTATAGGAACAGAGGCAAATAGCAAACTTCTACTTTTTACACAGCTATTTGCTTAGCATAATTTATCGATACTGCACCCAGTATCCCTTCCTAGACAAACAGGGAGATTCAATAAAAGTTCTTATGGTTAAAAATGGTGTTAATTTTGCCCCAACCAATCAGATGTTATTTAACATTTGAAAGCTAACATCCGATTGGTTGGGGCAAAATTAGCACCATTTTTAACGATAAGAACTATTATTGAATAACCCTGAAAGTCTCTTAAGTGATTTAAAAACGTATAAATTTAGGGCAGAATTAATGTTTAACACATTTTTTAAACTTATAAACATACCAGGTTGCAGTTTACTAGAATTAAATGTACAATCTTAATATTTCTTTAAAGAGAAAGTATAAACTGAATTTGAAAGAGACATTTTAAAAGACGGCACCCAATGATTGCTCAAACCCCTATTAATGTGTGTGTGCTGCAAGGTTTAAAACACTATAATATTTCTATCATGATGAAAGTAAAAAGACTAAAATGTTTTCACACTTCCTAAAGCACTAAACGCCACGGGAAATACAAAGCTACTGAGCATGTCTTAAGCTGAAAAAATGGTGGTCCCCAACTGTGTGACTTCAACAGCCTCAGATGGATATATCTTTACTAAGAAATGTCTCCTGAATATTTAGATTATTTCAAACAGCATTATGGGTACATCATTTCTAGCCCTCAAACCTAAGGTTGATTTTCTACCATCGTTCTGCATTAATATGAACGGTTGCAGCAACCCAGGAATGATTTTAGGTAAAGATTCATGGAATTGTAGAAGTTTTTATCACTATTTTTTCTGTATAAATAATTCCGAAAGTAATCCATTTATAGCAAAAATGATTACCAAATAAAAACCATTAGCGAATCATGATGCATTTGTTCTATGATTTCAGAAAGGCTGCTAGGTCTAGCAGAGCAGAAAGCTTGTCAAATACAAGATTTACTTTATTAGAGATAATGAAGTGTGAAATTGCAATGGCACACTATTGTTCCTCTGTGGCCGGCCACTTTCTGCACAATATCTTAATACTTTACTGCATGTATGCTGACCTCAAATGCTATCTGCAAAGAACTGGTCTGCATCACAAGTTGGACTTACATAACTTATGCATTAGACTTACGGTAAATGTTGGAAAAAAATATATATTTCTGTGATGGTTACTTACCCGTATATACTCGAGTATAAGTCGAGGTTTTCAGCTGTGAAAACAGCCTGAAAACGAACCTCGACTTATACTCGAGTCATTCACTTATGGTGAAGGAATCCGGCTGCCGCGTCCACTGATGGTCGCATCCACTGACGTCACGACTCGGCGCTAGGAAATTACCAGCGCCGAGTCGTGACGTCAGTGGATGCGACCATCAGTGGACGCGGCAGCCGGATCCTCCATCTCGCGGCAGCCGGATTCCTCCATCAAGATTGTCGGGGGCCCGGACTCTCCTGCAAAGGTAAGGCATTAGAGTAGTGTAGTGTAAGTGGCAGGGTGAGAAGATGGGTGCGGAGTAGTGTTGTACTGTAGTAGTGTAGTGTAGTGTAGTGTAGTGTATGTAGTGTAGTGTAGTGGCAGGGTGAGAAGATGGGTGCAGGGAGTAGTGTAGTACGTAGTAGTTGTGTGTAGTCAGTGAGAATCAGGTAGTGTAGTATGTAGTAGTGTAGTGTAGTGTAGTGGCAGGGTGAGAAGTGGTGCAGGGAGTGGGTGTGTACTGTAGTAGTGTAGTGTAGTGTAGTGGCAGGGTGAGAAGATGGGTCAGGGAGTAGTGTAGTGTACTGTAGTAGGTAGTGTAGTGTAGTGGCAGGGTGAGAAGATGGGTGCAGGGAGTAGTGTAGTGTACTGTAGTAGTGTAGTGTAGTGTAGTGGCAGGGTGAGAAGATGGGTGCAGGGAGTAGTGTAGTGTACTGTAGTAGTGAAGTGTAGTGTAGTGGCAGGGGAGAAGATGGTTGCAGGGAGTATTGTAGTGTCGTGTAGTGTAGTGTAGTGGCAGGGTGAGAGATGGGTGCAGGGTAAGTAGTGTATGTGTGTATAGTGGCAGGGTGAGAAGATGGGTGCAGGGAGTAGTGTAGTGTACTGTAGTAGTGTATTGTAGTGGCAGGGTGAGAAGATGGGTGCAGGGAAATAGGTTTTTATATCCTGGGCTGGACCTGGGGCTGGAGGGAGACTCTACCTCGACTTATACTCGAGTCAATTGTTTTTTACTCATTTTTGAGGTAAAATGGGTACCTTGACTTATACTCGAGTCGACTTATACTCGAGTATATACGGTAACTTTTCTTGAAATGATCAGTACCACACTACAAATCTACCAAAGATAATAACCGCTTTGGCAATTAATCATACACCCACCTTTCTTAACCATCTTACCGACAATTACTTTGACCTACTCAAAATAATATTTCACTTGTTATGGAAAAAAAAAGCTAATGCCGAATCTAAAGATAATGACTGCTTCAAAGGGCATGTCCACCCTAATAAAAAACTTTCTATACGTGGTAGGACATCCCTGCCCAGCCCCAACCCCTATGTCAGATTACTAAAATAAGAATCAGACTGTTACCTACAGACCCTCGCTCCTGTGGTGCGAGGGTCTATAGGTAACCGTCAGATTCTTATCACCTGACCTCTGCCCCGACATCTGCCCCCTGGGGCGAAGCATGCGCAAGACTTAATGCTGGGGAAAACAGGAAGTACTTGGGAGGGAAAAAATGACAGTTGAGAAGGGGAGCCTATTAATGTTGGAAGAGGCTGGTTACATGACTACAAGCTGGTCACATGGCTGAAAACAGAAGTGTTCAAGCGGGAAGTAACATTGCTAAACATTTCCAGCAATAACTTCTTTTTATCTAGAGATGTGATTTAGGTTTTTTTTTTAAGGTACGGTGGAAGACTTTTTATATAATTCTTTATATAATTCTTATATAATTTATATAATTGGAGACCACAGTTATCCTTTAAGAACAAGATCCTCCAGCCCAAAGCCTAAAATGACCTAGCTGTTAAGTAATTTTATTAGGATGATAGGAAAGGTCTGGTAGGGATTTGTACTGTTGTGTTACACTATAATTGTGTTGCTTCAGAGTACACAATCTTCCTGCTAATCCAGAGTATTATAGCTTTCATAATTCTGATATATATGGAACCAATTGCATCATGGCTGGCTAGCTTTCAAACACAAGAGATCCTCCCCTTAACCATCATGGCTAGCTAGCTTTCAAACACAAGAGATCTTCTCCTTAAAGGGTATGTCCACCCCAAAACTTTAATCTCCCCCACTGCTGGCCCCACTATGTAGAGTGTAAAAATCCCTACCTTACCTCTCAGCTCCAAATGGTTCTCCTGTAATGTCCCTACAAAGAAAAGAAAGTGAACACGGGGAGCCTGGCTGGAGGGAAATTGTTTCCGCCTCTGAGCCCCCCCCTTCCCTCCCTCCCGATCACTGTCATTTTTCCTCTGCCCCTAGTGTAAAATCACATTTTCTGTAGTGTAGGGCTCCCTCCCCCAGCCCCAACCGCTATAGTAGTTTGTTCAAAAACTCCCCCGATCTATACTTACATTACCTCTTTCCCCCCGGCGTTCTGTGCAGCCGGAAGAGATCCTCTCCTTAACCATCATTGCTAGCTAGCTTTCAAACAAGAGATCCTCTCCTTAACCATCATGGCTAGCTAGCTTTCAAACACAAGAGATCCTTAAACATCATGTCTAGCTAACTTTCAAACACAAGAAACCCTAACCAAATGGCTAGCTAGCTTTCAAACACTAGATCCTTCTTAACCATCATTCACTAGTTTTCAAACACAAGAGATCCTCCCTTAACCAACATTGCTAGCTAGCTTTCAAACACAAAAGATCCTTAACCATCATGGCTAGCTAGCTTTCAAACACTAGAGATCCTTAACCAGAGGTTTGTGGCTTGCTCAGAGCAGCCCATCCCCCCCCTTACCTCCCTCCCAATCACTGTCATTTTCCCTCTGCCCCTAGTGTAACATCACATTTTCTGTAGTGTAGTGTAGTGGCCCCAACCGCTATAGTAGTTTGTTCAAAAACTCCCCCAGTCGGTCCCCTGCTTGCAGTTTCATGCAGAGGGCCGTGGCAGATCCCCGATGGAAAGAGGCAATGTAAGTATAGAACGGGGGAGTTTTGGGACAAACTACTATGGCGGTTGTGGCAGGAAGCCCTACACAACAGAAAATTATCAAAAAAGGGGTGGACATAACCTTTAAACATCATGGTTAGCTAGCTTTCAAACACAAGGTATCCTTAACCATCATGGCTAGCTAGCTTTCAAACACTAGAGATCCTTAACCATCATGGCTAGCTAGCTTTCATACACAAGATATCCTTAACCATCATGGCTAGCTAGCTTTTATACACAAGATATCCTTAACCATCATGGCTAGCTAGCTTTCAAACACTAGAGATCCTTAACCATCATGGCTATCTAGCTTTTATACACAAGATATCCTTAACCATCTTGGCTAGCTAGCTTTCATACACTAGATATCCTTAACCATCATGGCTAGCTAGCTTTCATACAATAGATACCCTTAACCATCATAGCTAGCTAGCTTTCAAACACAAGATATCCTTAATCATCATGGCTAGCTAGCTTTCATACACTAGAGATCCTTAACCATCATGGCTAGCTTGATTTCATACACTAGATTCCTTAACTTTCATGGCTAGCTAGCTTTCATACACAAATTTATAATATAACTTGGTTGAATGACCATTTAGCCCATAACCTATTAAATAAAAGCAATGTGGACATCTGTTCGTGTTTGTAACCATGGGAACACAAGGATTGACACAGAATAATACCAATGCATGCTGGGGAGTGGTAGTTTTAAACATTGGAGTGTCAAGGTTCGACATACTATGAAGATGTTATGACATATATAAAGCAGTTACATATAATATATGACACTAATCCTGATCATTACATCACATGTTCTGCTGTAACATTCCATTAAGGTTACCAAGGACATTTCACAGAAACCCAGCACGCAACATGTCATTTACATCAATTAATACACCTCTGGGAACTTACCGCTCGGCGATCAATATCTGACTGTGCGACCTGTGCATCGCGGATATACTCTGAATATCGTAACGAGTCTGACGTTCCCATGCCGGCACTGGAAGTCGCCAGACAGTCTAACTATGGCGCGCGTTAAAGTCAAACTTCCTGAATCTCTATAATGCTTTACAACTGCAGTGAGTGGTTACAGGATGTGTCCTCTCTGCTGATTGGAGGGAACAAGTGACTACTTTGCATTCCTTAATGTAATATAAAAAACAGTCATGGCTAGATTCTCATCTCCTCTGCCCCCCACAGTGTAGGTGGTGATCCATGGGGCAGTCACCACTACACTGTGGGGGGCAGAGGAGTACTGCCCCACAAGTGGTGGTGATCCTGGGGGCAGATGTGTGTTGTAATGTTCTCAAACTTCAATGACTGATGGATTTACTTGGAAGGACTAAAGTCAATTAGGAAAGTAAGACCTGAGTACATTTAGGGGGAGACTATACAGAAAATGTTGTGGGTGAGATTATTTTTCACATTACACCTGTTCTGCAAATACATGTACGATTAGATAAATCAGCAGTTTATGGCACGCTATCTATGCTGCGCACATAGGATCATCTTATGCGTATTGTCCTGGTATCAATATTATCATGAACGAGACTCCAGAAAGGAACAAGGATTTATATATTATAATGTGCTGCGTCCCACTCTTGGAGCTACTCACTGAGTAATAATAACATGCCACGTGTGTGAAACAAGCCCCACAGAAGCCCTGATTGGTATTACTGTACCTAGAGGGCATGAGGATAAATCAGTTGGGTTTTTTTCCCTTTTCTGGCTAGGACATAGTTGCCAACATACTAACCTAATTTTAATTATTGTCATGGACTAAAAAATGTATTTTGTATTAAAATCATTATAGGGGGGGGGGCGGAGTCTGATGGCAATGTGAGAGGACGTGTACGAGGAGAGCTCCCGTCTGCGTGATCTCCCTAAGCTCCGTGTGAGAACTAGCATCACCCCAAAAACCAGACCGGACAGCCCTCTGTCTAACCTACACAAAATGGGCCCCAAAACCTCAACGACACTAAAAGGCGACATAACGGACTTAACAAAATGAAACCCCGCGAAAAAACCAAGATGGCGCCGGCGCTCAGCCAAATGACGACCTGGAACTACTCCCATGCACCCGAGCAGACCTACAAAGTCTCCTAGAAAGTATACAGAAGAGCATACAAACCTCCCAACAAAAAATAATCGGGGAAGTAAAACAAGAGCTGACTCAACTCGGCGAACGGGTAGCCACATTGGAAAACTCCACAGACAGCCTTTCAACTACTGCCAGCAGGTGGAGATCGAGCTACAAGAGGTGAGGAGAGATATGCACTCATCAGAGACACCCAAGAGGACATTGAAAACCGCTCTAGACGAAACAAATCAGATTAGAGGTGTCCCGGAGGAAGTCACAGATATCCACCCCTATCTATCGGAACTATTTAACCAGTTGCTACCGACGGTGACAAACCGGACTTCAATAGATAGAGCACACCGGCTTTGAGACCACGCCCAACACCAAAAGACCCCCCAAGGGATATAATTTGGACTACACTATTTTAAACCAAAGAACTAATCATGACTGCAGCAAGAAACAAAGAGGAAATAATCAGAGAGGCTCACAGGTAAAACTGTTCCAAGACTTATGCCAGCCACCCTGGCAAAACGGAGGGAACTGCGCCCGGTCACAGAATCCTACTAAAAAACAAAATCCGATACAGATGGGGATTCCCGTGCCGACTGATAGATATCGGGGGGACGCCCGGTTACCCTCAACTCCCTCGAACAGAAGGACGCATTCCTGAAAAGATTAGGCCTGATGGGAACCAACCAGAATCGGGAAACCACAACATCCCCCCAGAGAATGTCCCCACCCAAGCTGTCTGGATGGAAATCCAACCCAAATCCCAAAGAACCCAGAGAGGAACCCCACCAGGGAGCTCTAGATGCAGACCTAAAAAACCGCAAGTATAACTCTTAAAATAACTGTAACAACAAGCCCCAATGGAATATAACAGGGGACGCCTCCTCGAGGCCAATACTACCCAATGAAACAATCGTTATATCAGAGATGAAACTAAGACTGCCAACAGACCACAAGTTCTAACTTATCTATTTAGAAAGGAGGGGATGAGGAGAGGCCAGGAGGGGAGGGATTAAGGTCGGTAAGGGGTAAAACCAACTGCTAAGTACCCCCCAAAAAATGGAACTGTGTAATTTACACAACACTCACCACCGGTAACAATAACAACGTATCCCTAAAAAGGGCACCATGAAGGGGAGGGGGGGGGGGAAAGGAGAAACGATAAGGAAAAATAAAAAAGGGGAAAGGGGGAGGGGAGTATTGAACTTTAATGATGTACAACTTTTTTTCTGGTAAGAATTTACTGTTTTAGATTATCTCAGAAATGTTTATCTATGCTTTTCTATGCTACCACACTCGAAAATGGGTTTACAACCAACATTTGAGAATAGGGTTTGAAGTTTAGAAGAGCTGGCCCACAAAAGAAGTTACCCAGACCCATAGGATCACCCCACCCAAACTAATACGGTAAAACTACCAGAAGTGAGACCTAACACAACAACAGCATTTTCTATAGGCAAAAACCAACCATTCATAGCTCGCCCTAATATATATCAGTACATGGAAAACTCAGCAAATAGACAAACCTCCTTCGATATATATACCACACAGTTTTATTAAGGCTGATGGGGGGTCTTAAAACGTCACAACATACAACAACACAACTATATATAGAGGTATAATCCCCCAACAAGAAAATAAGCACTTATAGAAAATAGACTCACTTGCACAACAAAAATAAAAAAATGAGAACGCTGAGAGGGGAAAAAGGAGAGGTGGAGGGAGAAGAGACTGACCCCAGAAATATCGGTACACATAGTCTCCCAAAGTTCGTTTAGGGAGGGAGGAGAGCACACAAAGTTTACCGGTACCCCCGAGGGAGATACTCCCGACCAACATACAAACACATGTCACCTGAAGCCCAGCTGGAGGCGGTAAGAAACGGAGGAGGTCGGGCGGACGAAGGGGCTCGAGAACAGACGAGGTAGTTCTCTTTAGTGTCAGATACCACCAGGTATAGAGACACCACCCCCAAGTAGGGTTAACCCGTAAGGTAATTGTTAGTAGTAGGTAAAACCTTACCCAAGGATCTCAAACACTTGTGAGACCCACTGTTAGTTAGTATTTATTGTTTAAAATGTTGTTTGAAAAAGTTTATATGTTATGATTGCTAAAAAAAGGTATCAACCCAAAACAGAAATAACTTGTTTAACCAGACATATTAAAAAATCAGTCCGTTCACAGTCGCTCCCCCAATTGTGAGGTCCGGACAAAGGACGCAGGTTAAAACACACCTCACACCAAACCTATCAGAGCTTCCACCCCAAATATAAACAATGAGTAATAACCTACACATTCTCACCCATAATGTAAAGGGATAAACTCCCCCGCAAAAGGAAGATAGCCTCCCAATACTACAGAAAATAAATCCCGACATCATCATGCTACAGGAGACACACTTTATCAAGGGCAGAGAACCCAAATATTGGGGCAAGAGATGGACACAGCACTTTTTGCCTCCTCAAATGTTAAAAAAAGGGGATTAGCCATTCAATCAACAAAGAAATAGCCTTCATAGAAGACTCCAATATAAGGGACCAAAAGGTAGATACCTTATTATTAATGGAACTCTCCAGTCCACCCGAATAACACTTATAAATGTAACGCACCCAACCAAGATCAAAAAAAATTCCTGAAAGAACTTGAAAGCAAAATTGTGCTGCAGGCTGGAGGCCCTTGATAGTGGGAGGGGATTTCAATCTGACTCTTAACAACAAAATGGACAGATCCAAACCAACTACCCCCATCTAACCCCACCTCATCCAACAAACCTTTACTATCCTTCCTGAAAAACTGCAATATAGTAGAAGCTTGGGTCTAACCCACACAGAAGACAGAGAATACTCATTTTAGCCCACACTCACTATTCACCAGAATAGACTACATCTTCATCTCACCATCTCTTCTCCCCAGATCCAGGAAAGCCTTATCTCGGAAATTTCATGGTCCGACCCTGCATATGCTCAATCAAACTCTCAGAACTAATAAAATCTAAACCATCCCCCCTCTGGCGCCTTAATGAAACCCTTCTGACCAACGAAACAACGGTCAGAAATCTAAACAAACTCACTTACCTCTTATTTCGAAATAAACAACACTACAGACATCAAAAAATCCATTCTATGGGCAGCCCACAAACGTAATGAGGGCCTACTATCCAACTATCCGCTAGAACTAAAAAAGCAGAGACCAAAAAATCAAAACCCTACTAACAGAGACCCACAACATAGAAAAACAACTAAGCCAAGACCACAGTAATATCACATGCAACGCTCTCACAAACTAAAAAAGAACTGGAAAAAATATTGACATACAATGCTGAAAAAGCACTAAGATTATTAAACCAAAATTTTACTGCAAAAGTAATAAGCCAGATACAATGCTGGCAAACAAACTAAAACAGAAAATGACCCAGAACAAATTCCTCCCCATAAGAAACCAATCAGGCAAATTAATACACGACCCTAAGAGATTCCAAAAAATTTGCCCAATTTTACGAAAAACTATATGCAGGCACAACAATAGACAGAAGAAAAATAACCCCAGAAAAATATCACAGTTCCTAGACAATATACATCTACCCAAAGTATCAGAGGAACAATCAAAAAGACTTACCAACTTTACCCAAAGGAATTAAACAAAGTATTAAAGACAGTAGAACAGAAAATCCCCGGGACCAGATGGTTTCACCACCCTATACTAAAATTTTAACTCAACTCTATCCCCCCACTTTCTTTGTCTAGTCAAAATATCCTAGAAAACAAAGACTCATTTACCGACGATATGCTTGAAGCCCAAATAATAGTTATACCAAACCCGACAAAGACTCCACACAAGTATCCAACTATAGACCAATCTCTCTATTAACTGTACATAAAAATCTACTCAAAATGTGGCAAACAGATTAAAGGACATTATGCCCCAACTAATACACCTAGACCCGACTGGATTTGTGGAAGGCAGACAAACCACTGATCACAAAGGAAATAATACACACTACTTCAGATAGCACATCAAAATAAAACCCCCACAGTAACACTAGCTCTAGATGTCGAAAAAGCATTTGACAGGGTAGACTGGATGTACCTCAAACAAACACTCATAAATTTGGATTACCACAAAAATGCATATCAGCAATCCTCAACCTATACACCACTCCAAAGGCAAAAGTCAGAAACATGGGTTTCACCTCCTACCAATTTTTAATCAAAATGGAACAAAACAGGGATGCCCACTATCCCCTTACTCTTCGCCTTAGCATGGAACCTCTAGCCGAAATGATTAGAAGAGCACCAAACGTACATGGAATAACCCTGGATAAACTAGAGTCAAAAATCTCCCTTTTTGCAGATGACACCCTACTCACCTTAACCCAACCACTAATATCCTTACCTAACGTATACAAAATTATCGAACAATTTGCACAATCTCAGGATAAACTCATCCAAATCGACAGCATACCCCCTACACCTACCACCCCAACAACTGGAATCCCTACCAACAAACTCCCACTTCAAATGGGCACCAGAATCGTTCAAATATCTAGGAATAGCCATTAGCCACGACCCAAAACTGCTATTTAAACATAACTACTCGCCCACCATTAAAAAATTGTCAAGACTGTTAGCCTCATGGACAGCCTACCCTATATCACTCCTAGGCCGAATCAATGCTGTCAAATGAACATCCTCCCAAAGATCCTATTTATTCAGAACATTACCAATCACACTAACAGAAAGATCTTAATGGACTACAAAAATCGATATACACTTCTATGGAACAATAAAAACCCAGAATTAAAAGAGATTACCTCGCCCGACATAAAACAATGGGAGGCTTTGGACTGCTATATTATACAACTACTACAATGCGGCCAGACTGCCCAGACAATTCAATGGACGCAAGGAACAAACACTTCAAGTTGGATCAATATCGAAAACGCCCCTACTATACCCAATGAATTATACTCAATTTTATGGGTAGATCCGAAACTCCGAAAATTGAACCCCACATCCATAACTCCCTCTAACACATACCTTAAAAATATGGGACAGATGCAACTCAAAACACAGTTTCGTCCAACATCACACTAGCATATCCTTTCTTCTATAAACCCACACTTTCGACCTGGTACAGACCCCCGGTTCACAGAATACTGGCGCCAGAGGGGGGTAAACAGTTCAAAGACATATGCGACCAAAACAGTCCATCCTCACTGGCACTCGATCCAATCCAAATATAACATAGATGATGACACATGGTTCCAATATATACAACTCTCAAGATTCCTCTCCACAAACATCGCCAACTCACCGCAAAATCACCCTACTACCTGAGAAACTTGCACACAACAATCAAAACACACAAAACACATCTCAAAATACACTTTATACTATGGCACAACACAACCAAGAGAATACCCCCTATGGCAGATGGGAATCCAGACTGCAGCACAAATTATCAGACACACAATGGCAACAAATAATTCACACAATCGGCAAGATGTTCGGCGAACATAATCACGAAGGAAAAATCCTTCAAAATCTTCCACGACTGGTACATCACCCCTTCATACTACACAAATCAATCCTGCATTATCCCAACACTGTTTTCAGAGGCTGTAACCAACAGGCAGACCAACTTCACTGTTGGTGGGAATGTGGGAAGTTCAAAGTTTATGGAAACACACTGAAAACCTGACATATTCAAGAGCCCCTTCAAATTATCCCCCTACACAGCTTTGTTCAACTTACCACAAAAAACTACGACAAATACGCACAGTCTCTTATTATGCAATTTGCTCCGCAGCAAGGATGTTGATAGCAACAAGCTGGAAACAGGAATGTCCACAAAGAGACGCCCTGATAAACAAAATATGGTGGATCCATAATAAAGAACATATGGCCCATACTCTACAGAATTCCCTCATAATCTGGTCCAAAATTTGGGACATCTGGCTATTGCAGATGGATCCAAAAACAGGACTGGGCCTGAAGACCGGGGCTCTCAGGTGGGGGAGCGACAACAAAATAAATGTAACCATCAGCACTATAAGGAACAAAATGTATTTATTTATGGATAAACAAAGAAGATACCAGGAGCGAGAGAAGACAAAAGACTATGTTTTATAAAATGTTATTGTTACAATTTATTAACTCTGAAAAAGAATGTAAAAGTAAAAGTATGCCGATACGATATGATACTTAAAAAAATTAATAAAAATTTAATGAACAAAAAAATAAATATCATTATAGTCTATATTATATTAAAGGGCATGTCCACCCCCAAAACTATAATTTCCCCCACCACTGGCCCCACTCTGTAGTGTAATAAAATCTTTACCTTACATCCCACCTCCAAATAGTTCTCCAGCAATTCCCCCCCAAAGTCCAAAAAAGTGGCAACCAGGAGGATAGCAGAGTCCAAATCGGACTCTGCCTCCTGTTTCCCCTCCGGAAGAATTTTGGCATGCGCAGAAGAGCCCTCCCCCCTCCCTCCCCCTAGTGTAAAACCCTGTTAGTATGTTGTACGGATAGTTCCCCCAGCCCCAACCGATATATAATCTTACATCCAGAAAGTGCCCCGAATGTTACTTACCTTCCCTCTATCCTCCGCCGTGGTGAACTGCCAGCAGCCATGTCCGTGATCGGCTGCCGGTCCCGCCCCCTGCTTGCAGTTCCGTGCAAGCAGAGGGCCGGGCAGTGGACCATGCCCTTTAAATTATATTAAAATGTTATTATAGTAGGTTCACCGGAAATAAATACAATATACATTTTTAGGAGTGATTAGCATTAAAGGGTCAGTATACTCACTCCACACAACTCTACATTATTTGAAACTACAATTTGAAAGAAGTAAAATGGTGTTTATCTGTGCTTTCTTTGTCATTTAATTATTAATGTTTAGTGAGTGTGCCTAACTCCCCCCTTACTCACTGTCATTATATGCTCTGCACAACCTCCCCATAGATACTGTTTGCTTACACATCTCCCCTTCCTTCCCCCTTATTTTTATTATTTGCTGATTCTCTTAAATGTTGCAGAAAGAAGTGCTGGCAGGCAGCCCAAGATCTTATTAAGAGGTCAGGATGGTGTTATAATTTCCTCTTATAGGAGTGACAGGTCTTTCCTTGTAAATGCAGTGATTTCAAACACTGATTTCTTAGATCTGCAGCCAGATTTGAATTTCGAAACAAGTTTTGGAATAGGGGGGTCTTGTGGTGTGTATTTTTAAAGATTTGGGTTTTTTAAGTAAACATACATTTACATTTTCTGCTCAAACCCTCCTTCTCCCTGCTCTGTAACAACATAGAGATAAGAGCATTAGCAGGGAGGAGAGAGAGGTAGCTTTGACTGCAGAGATAAGACTCTTCTTGATAGTTTCACTGATTGTGATGGTCACAAAGAGAGAGAGATCGTATTGCAGCAGGACACGGAGAGATCTGTGTCTCCAGGACAGCTTGCTTTCCATTGGCCACTGCGTGGGTGTGTTTCTCAAGATGTTGAACTTTAACTCCTGCTGCATATGATAAGCCTGTCGGGAAGTGAAGTTAAGACATAGAAGAGGAACAGGGGAGGGGAGAAGGGGGGAATGCGCAGAGACATCTATGGAAAAATGAAGTCACTGAAGGTAGGAGAAAGCAGCTCTGAGTAATGAATTAATTTGCAATGGGGCAATTTGTGTTTTCACTATGATGCCCTTTAAGAACGCATGTGTCTTGACAGAAATATGCATATCTAACTTGTTCACCCCCATAACTAACATTTATTAACCCCTACTGGCCCCACTGTGTAGTGTGAACATACCTTATATCTCTGCTCCTTATGGTTCTCCTGCATGCGCTGTTCAAAGTTGAAAAAAATAAAGTAGGAGCTGTCTATGAATCATAGCTCCCTGCTGCTTGCTTGGTTTCCGGCATGTGCAGGGGAGCACTTTCCACTCCTTCAGAGCCCTTCTGTCTGCTGCATCCCACACATGAAATCTTTTTACTGTCTGCAAGGGCAGAAGAAGCAGGAACCTTTTGGCAGGAAGACAGCTCCCACTCTTCAGTTTCCTGGACTTTGGGCAAGCACTTCAGGAGAACCAAAAGGAGCAGAGATGTAAGATAAGGGTTTTTTAAACTACACAGTGGGGCCAGAAGTTGGTTAAATTTTAGTTTGGCGGGGTGGACATGCCCTTTAAAGTTTTAGTTGGCAACTGTAATAGAAAGGCCAGTTTACATAATTTAATATTTCTCCATATTTCTCCCCAAAAACGTTTGCTCTTGAAAATAACATATATATATAAATCAGGGTTTCTCAAAAGGGCATCTTTGACAGAGAGTGGAGGTGGGCCTCAAACTTCGTGGTAGTAGAATATTTTCACCATATTACCTTACATTTTTGTTTTGTTTACTTTTATTATGATAAAATTGCAATGCACTCATGGGTGACTAGAGATGGGCGAACTTCATAAAGTTTGGTTCGTTTCGAACTTTGATAAAGTTCGAAAACGGACCCATTAAACTCAATGGGAGTCAAATTGTTCGAAAAGTTCTGCTGAAATGCAGTTAAAATAACAATGGTAACGTAATGTAAATGGCTCTGGGAAATGGTCTGTGGCACACGTACAAATATCCAGAACTTTAAAAAAAAAAATTTAAAAATGTATTCTTAAGTGCGCTCCTTTCGAGCTCCCGCGTTTGATTGTCGATAATTATCCCACAAACGAATAGAAGATTCAAGGGTTATTGTGCGAATTGGTAATTGAGGGTTACCGAACTTTGAATCATATGATCAATGGTTACCAAAGCCTCTACTGATTCGAAAATATCGAAAGTCCAGAAAGTTCTAAATTCCGAGATATCCAGGTCCGGGATAGTTCGAAAAGTCCGGGTCCGTTCGAACTTGAACTCGAGTTGGAGTTGGTTTTGTGTTCATCTCTATGTATGACATTGATTCTAAAAATTTGATTACAATGTAATAATGTGCATAAAATATGGCTATTTACAAGTCCATCATAAGAATACAGATGAGCTAAGAGAAAAAATTGCATTGCTAAGAATGCATGTTCTAAAAAAGTTTGAGAAACACTGGTATAAATCCTTTTTCATAAAAAAAAACAAAATGAATGCTCAGTTCATTCCCTCATTTAAAAGTTACAAAAAGAAAGGGACCACTACACAACACAAATCTCCTCTCCTGATTTTATAATTGTATAGGAGGTAGGGGCAAGAATTTCTACCCCCGGTTTATTTCATTTGAAATGAATCTCTAGTGTTGCAGTTTTAGTCACTCTGTCTGACTTAAATGAAAAATATTGTTGCAAGTTGTAAAAGTCAATTCTCTCCCTGACTACCATTTTGTAACCATATTTTATTGTTATAAATATAATAATATAATATATTATTGAATTATAAATTATTATAATTTATTATTCTTAAAGTCATTAAAATCATTGAAGTCTGGTAGAAAAAAAACTCCAAGTACTGCTAATTATTTAGATCAAAGCAAATTGGCCAAGAAATACTACCGCTAAAATTATGGATTCAAGGGGAACGGTTTTGTTTAGTTATGCTTTAATAGAGATCAATATTGTGTTGAACAGTGCCATATGTAGTGTGATATGATGCATTTATAAAACAGTGTCTGGGCTTTATTTTCCCATGTTGATAGCTATTTGGAATTTTGCTCTCATTGGTGGATTGGTCTAAATATTGAAGATGTGGCTTAGTTTAGTTAAATCTAAGGTTATGTCCCTTGGCTGCAGCAACATGCAAATTAATTATAGATTAAATGGAACACATTTTAGAAAATTGAGATGGCAGGATTCTGTATTGCTTTGTGAGAAACCAGACAGAAGCTACCAAACGCTATTTTAAAAAAAAAATCCAAACAATTTTGATTATGTTAAATAGTGTTTAATGTACAGGTTAAGTACAGTTTTGGTAATCACAGCCACATTAACAGGAAAAGTCTGGTACATGGATTTAATTTACAAAAGAAAAACTTTGAGAAGGAGATTAGGATCATATGTTTTGATATTAACCAACTCCAATAAGTCATTTAATATTAGGCTTGCAATGTTTCTATGTGATTTTTTTTAACACTAGTAATACTGTAGCCAGCATTAAAGGGGAACTGTGGTCACTATGAAGTCCCTTTTAAAAAGGAACCACTCCAACTTTAAAATGACTCCAGGACCATGCTAGCTTCAGTCTATCCTAAGTTACAGTAGTATAAACAGTGTTTTTTTTGTGCTAGTACTGTGATCTGTAACATCACCAGAATTTGTGGTCTGTCTCCAAATGTACGGTTGGAGCATGCCCACAAGTGGGACACAGCATCATCAGGTGCATCATAACCCCACTCCAAACTTTAAAAAAGCTAGCCACAAGTCTGCTGAAAGGAAACCTTTTCTTTTCTCTAAGGTGCATATTGGTAGGAACAGTTGCAGGTCTGTAAATAGCTTCAGAAAGATCGTTTTTTGGGGGTGAGACTTCTTACACAGAACATCTTGTGACTATCACAGAGAAAGACTCAGAGAAGACAAACATTTACGGTAATGTTAGACAGAACCCCCAAAACCTAGGTTCTTGTTTGGTAAAAGTTAATAAAATGCTCCCAGCAAGAGATAATCTACTTTTCCTCAATCCATCGCTGCGGCTCTCTGGCTCTTTGGGTAAGGCAGTCAGTCTCAGTGTGACAGTGACGTCACGGTCAATAGCTGACTGCCTTCCCGGACAAGACTCCACTTCTGCTGCTCGGGAACGAAAAAAGAATGGAGCAGCAGCAGTGGAGAAGAGGAGGAAGCGGCGGTAGATCTTGAAACGGGTTAAGACCAGATCAAAATCTACTCTGTGCGCTGTGTGGCTTTATTTAATTCCCCAGAAATTGGGAGCTTTGTTAAGAAATCCTTTTAAGATGCTGTAAGAATGAAATTAGATAAACCTAACCAGATAAAACACAAAAAAGGAAATTGTTTTAGTAGCATACGAGCAGGAATACAAAAAGTAAAGATGGTAATACACAGACAGCTATTTTCACAATATCTTCCATTGTGTTTCTTACTAAGTTGACACAGTTGAGATACGTCGTAAAGGAAACAACTTTCCTTCCGCTGAATCTATAATGATAAAGAGGCCGAATACTTTAGCTTTAGAAGTTATTTTACTGATTACTTACTGGCTAAGATAAAGAAGAATATTGTTACAAATTTTGTGCCAGGCAATGGTGGCCATAGACGTGTGGTAGTGATGAATCTCGGTTTGGATCGTGGATCCAATAAATTTTTCTAAAATTTTAGAGAATCAGAACTTTTGATTGAAAAAAAAAAAGAATAAGAAAAAATAACACATGTTCAAAAATCAAAAATTCCTATTGAAAATTGTAAGTGCTATAAAATTTGTAAAAAGTCTGATTCAATGAGTTCAAATCGTATTTTCACTCTACCCATGTCTCCTAAAAATTGCTTTAAATCTGCCACTCTCTCAAGATTGATTCCATCTGATACCCTTAATATGTAACACTTTTACAGTAGACACAACATAGTGCAAAGCTACAAAAGGAAAGTGAAACTGATCTTAGCCCAGCTCTGTGCAATGCATTTCTCAATAGCGTCCCTATCTGAAAATAAATGAAATCTTCACTATCTGCGGTGAATGACACCTTTTGTGATTATATCCGTTTATTACTCAATAAACACTAAACACACTGACTAGAATGAGAGCCAGCATGAGGTCTCCCTGAAATACAGTTAGACTCCTTATATGTGATTGTAGTGGAAAATCTACTATTTACAAATGACGGAAAAAAACAAAGCAGGGAATATGAAATGTCAGTAGAAGCTATAAGGTGAATGAAAACAAAAGGGTGTGACGTTCTTAACTACCGGATCTTTCATATACCCTTAGTAAATCGAATCATATTTAGTTTTAATCCTTTATTTCGTTTTATCATAGTTAATACCTTGCTAATGTAAGTTGCTTATTAGATATGTTTTAAATTTTGACAAAAATTTTCTCAAAAATTAATTATTTAGGACTGGCCTGAAAGCATATTATAATACACTCTGAATATGATTATCTTTACTGCCTTTGGCAAAATCACCTTTCATTAAAACCAATGGGCGTATCTTTATATAGGGGAATTATACCTTCATTGCCTTCGAGAAGGAAATGTGAAAATAATATTTTTTAGTATGTCATTTAAGAGAATTAATGTAACTGAACATTGATTTTATTTTTAAGAAACACTGTTCTGCATGATCAAAAGTCACTGATCTGCTTCAGGGATCAGGAGCAGTGATAAGAATGGGCCACAAAGCATTTGTGATACTAACTGATGGGACACAAATGTTTCCATCAGCGACAATCTGCTACGATGTCAAATCCTTACTGTTCTAGTTTGTGCTGTTATTTGAGTATTTAAAGTAAGGGTTACAGTGGTCTCCCATACAAGCGCCCTTTATTGAAATAATCTCTTATACCTTTTAAATAAGCCTAGGATGATAGCTCTAGCTTCTGTGGATCTTACAGTAATTACAATCATGTGTTATAAGATATGTCAAAATCCCCACCTCCAAAAAGCAATCTTTTCTAGTTAGTTAACAACTTGCAACCAGTCTTGGTCCGTTCCTTAGGAGAGAGAGAAAAATATTTTCAGGTTTGTGGCTAGCTTTAAAAATAATCAAAAGTTCAGGGCGGGGGCTTATGATGCAGCTGATCATGCTCCATACCAGCAGTGGGCATGCTCCAAAAGTTCTGTACACCGTACTAGTAAGAGAGATCTCCATTATACTGCTGTAACTTGGATATACTACAGCTAGAACCATGATCCTGGTGTATTTTTTAAGGTGTGGAGTGTGTCCTTTCTAACAAAAGGACACCCCTTTAAGTAGATGGCATGACATACTAATATTAGTGGCTCTATCAGTGCTTTTGTAAGTAAGTGGGGGTCTAACAGGATCGTCTATGCATAGTGAACAAGGGTCAGATGAAAAGAGGAAAGTGTATCAGTCAACCTTGTCTAATATGTCAAACAAAAAATTGTTTTACATGTCTAATCTTGTGGCGCTTACGGTATGACATTTACCACTATGCAGGAGTTCAGGAGAGAGCGATAAGGGCAATGATGCTCATCAGCGTTGGAATCTATAATTTACATACATTCATCTGGATAGGCCATTTTTTGTTATAAATGGTTAATCTGGTACAAAAATGTTCTATATGTTCAAATGTGGTAGTCTATGTATCTCATTGTGGAATGACCAGGCCCAATCAAGTTTCCTTATCTATGTATGTGTTTCCTTTTCCCTAGCTGATAGTGTTTAAAATATCTAATTTTGAGGGGTATTCAATTTCCTTCATGACGTTTTGCAATATGAATGCCATGGTGAATAAGCCATATTTGAAAAAATGATGATATGTTAATTTAAGTTGAAGGAATATCCCTTAAAGATAAGAGACTTAAAAGACGATATTGTCACAATACCACAAGACCCTGAGAAGAAGCCCTTTGGAAGACATGGGGGGGGGGGAAAAACACGTGTTGGGTCGTGGTTTGATGTGATCAGTGTGCAGCTGTCCTGTGGAGCTGTCTAACTAGTAGGAGCTGAATCTGAGACATGACCAGACGAATTACATGACTAGGTGAATAATTGAAGCCGCACGTTATCCGGGTGAAGTAATTACTGACTGGCAGCAGCAAATGCTGAGGAGCAAGCATTAGTAGAGAGAGTTGGGTGATGGATCTATCAAAAAGTGTGCAACTCTGAACATGATTTTTTCCAATTTCAGCATATCGCCAAATACTTCCTCACAATTCACCAGAACTGCTTAAGACCAGCTGAAGGTTGCCTGTATAGGAAAGGAAGGGGTAGGAATTCCAGCCCTACAATAATGCAATAGGCCATGTCTAAGTCTTCAATATAAATAGCAGGTTAATACGCCCCTCAGCCCTTGTTGAATTAAGCATAATTATTAATGTTCTAATAATTCCATACCTGGTTAGCATACATTATCTCTTCCAATGCTATAGCTTTGTTTATATATTCTTAAATAATGATGCCTGTTTCCTATTTTCTAGAATATGTGGACATTTGTTCTTAGGTTGTGGTAATCAATAGCATAAATATTTTTAGCTCTCCTGTGAAACCCATTCGTTTTATGGGAATCAGGTCACACATGTACAATGGTGGCGTTTCCAATATGGAACGTCCATCATACAGGAATGTCTCCTTTCCATAGTCCCACTAGAACTACATACTTGCCATAGATAGAGGTGACATCACATGGCCTGTCAGGGTATTGTAGCTTAGAGCAATCCAGACAAGAGCACTACTGAATCATAATAGTAAGTGAAATATAGATCATTTTGACGTTTAGCTTTTTTACAATTGAAAACTAAAATAATTTATTTAGTCTGCCTATTGTTAAGTATATCAGAAATAATTTATTTAGTGTTTAATTTCCAGTCAAATCGTAACTGATCTTTTGGCTTTGAGAAGTTGATGAAAAGTCTTCACCAGAAGTGGTCGCTAACCTTCCATATACTATGGGGTAACTGACATGCAAATGCACAGTGGAAAATTATCAACTAAGATGCAAGTAATTTCATGTGTTTTGAGTTTTTGTTTTTTACTGTGATCAAAACCTTAAGTATGGGACACATTATGAATAGTGGTGGATAAGTGTTTTCATGTATGCTGACCTCAAATGCTATCTGCAAAGAAATGTCTGCATCACAAGTTGGACTTACATAACTTATGCATTGACTTACGGTAAATGTTGGAAAAAATATATATTTCTGTGATGGTTACTTAACTTTTTTGAAATGATCAGTACCACACTACAAATCTACCAAAGATAATAACCGCTTTGGCAATTAATATACACCCACTTTCTTAACCATCTACCGACAATTACTTTGACCTCTCAAAATAAATTTCATTGTATGGAAAAAAAGCTAATGCCGAATCTAAAGATAATGACTGCTTCAAAGGGCATGTCCACCCTAATAAAAAACTCTATACGTGGTAGGACATCCCTGCCCAGCCCCAACCCCTATGTCAGATACTAAAATAAGAATCAGACTGTTACCTACAAGACCCTCGCTCCTGTGGTGCGGGGGTCTATAGGTAACCGTCAGATTTATCACCTGACCTCTGCCCCGACATCTGCCCCTGGGGGAAGCCTGCGCAAGACTTAATGCTGGGAAAACAGGAAGTACTGGGAGGAAAAAATGACAGTTGAGAAGGGGAGCCTATATGTTGGAAGAGGCTGGTTACATGAATACAAGCTGGTCACATGGCTGAAAACAGAAGTGTTTAAGCGGGAAGTAACATTGCTAAACATTTCCAGCAATAAATTCTTTTATCTAGAGATGTGATTTAGGTTTTTTTTTTAAGGTACGGTGGAAGACTTTTTATATATTCTTTATAATTCTTATATAATTATATAATTGGAGACCACAGTTATCCTTTAAGAACAAGATCCTCCAGCCCAAAGCTAAAATGACCTAGCTGTAAGTAATTTTATTAGGATGATAGGAAAGGTCTGGTAGGGATTTGTACTGTTGGTTACACTATAATTGTGTTGCTCAGAGTACACAATCTTCCTGCTAATCCAGAGATTATAGCTTCTAAATTCTGATATATATGGAAACCATTGCATCATGGCTGGCTAGCTTTCAAAACAAAGAGATCCTCCCCTTAACCATCATGGCTAGCTAGCTTTCAAACACAAGAGATTCTTCTCTTAAAGGGTTGTCCACCCAAAACTTTAATTCCCCCACTGCTGGCCCCACTATGTAGAGTGTAAAAATCCCCCTTACCTCTCAGCTCCAAAGGTTCTCCTGTAATGTCCCTACAAAGAAAAGAAAGTGAACACGGGGAGCCTGGCTGGAGAGAAATTGTTTTTGCCTCTGAGCCCCCCCCTTCCCTCCCTCCCGATCATGTCATTTTCCTCTGTCCCTAGTGTAAAATCACATTTTCTGTAGTGTAGGGCTCCCTCCCCCAGCCCCAACGCTATAGTAGTTTGTTCAAAAATCCCCCGATTATACTTACATACCTTTTCCCCCCGGCGTTCTGTGCAGCCGGAAGAGATCCTCTCCAACCATCATTGCTAGCTAGCTTTCAAACACGACATCCTCTCCTTAACCATCATGGCTAGCTAGCTTCAAACACAAGAGATCCTTAAACACAGTCTAGCTAACTTTCAAACACAAGAAACCCTACCATAATGGCTAGCTAGCTTTCAAACACTAGAGATCCTCTCCTTAACCATCATTCCTAGCTAGCTTCAAACACAAGAGATCCTCTCCTTAACCACCATTGCTAGCTAGCTTTCAAACACAAAAGATCCTTAACCATCATGGCTAGCTAGCTTTCAAACACTAGACATCCTTAACCAGAGGTTTGTGGCTTGCTCAGAGCAGCCCATCCCCCCCCCCTTACCTCCCTCCCAATCACTGTCATTTTCCCTCTGCCCCTAGTGTAACATTACATTTTATGTAGTGTAGTGTAGTGGCCCCAACCGCTATAGTAGTTTGTTCAAAAACTCCCCCAGTCCGGTCCCCTGCTTGCAGTTTCATGCAGAGGGCCGTGGCAGATCCCCGATGGAAAGAGGCAATGTAAGTATAGAACGGGGGAGTTTTGGGACAAACTACTATGGCGGTTGTGGCAGGAAGCCCTACACAACAGAAAATTATCAAAAAAGGGGTGGACATAACCTTTAAACATCATGGTTAGCTAGCTTTCAAACACAAGGTATCCTTAACCATCATGGCTAGCTAGCTTAAACACTAGAGACCTTAACCATCATGGCTAGCTAGCTTTCATACACAAGATATCCTTAACCATCATGGCTAGCTAGCTTTATACACAAGATAATCCTTAACCATCATGGCTAGCTAGCTTTCAAACACTAGAGATCCTTAACCATCATGGCTATCTAGCTTTTATACACAAGATATCCTTAACCATCTTGGCTAGCTAGCTTTCATACACTAGATATCCTTAACCATCATGGCTATTTATATGATGTCATAACATCTTCATAGTAGTGTCGAACCTTGACACTCCAGATGTTTAAAAACTACCACTCCCAGCATGCAATTGGTATTATTCTGGTCAATCCTTAGTGTTCCCATGGTTACAACACGAACAGATGTACACATTGCTTTTATTTAATAGGTTATGGGCAAAATGGTCATTCAAACCAGTTATATTTAAAATTTGTGTATGAAAGCTAGCTAGCCATGAAAGTTAAGGATATCTAGTGTATGAAATCAAGCAGATGGTTAAGGAATCTTGTGTATAAAAGCTAGATAGCCATGATAGGTTAGGATCTCTAGTGTTTGAAAGCTAGTAGCCATGATGGTTAAGGTATCTCTGTGTATGAAAGCTAGCTAGCCATGATGGTTAAGGATATCTTGTGTATGAAAGCTAGCTAGCCATGATGGTTAAGGATCTCTAGTGTTTGAAAGCTAGCTAGCCATGATGGTTAAGGATATCTTGTGTTTGAAAGCTAGCTAACCATGATGTTTAAAGGTTATGTCCACCCCTTTTTTGATAATTTTCTGTTGTGTAGGGCTTCCTGCCACAACCGCCATAGTAGTTTGTCCCAAAACTCCCCCGTTCTATACTTACCTTGTTTCCATGGGGATCTGCCACGGCCCTCTGCATGAAACTGCAAGCAGGGGACCGGACTGGGGGAGTTTTTGAACAAACTACTATAGCGGTTGGGCCACTACACTACACTACATAAAATGTATGTTACAACTAGGGGCAGAGGGAAAATGACAGTGATTGGGAGGGAGGTAAGGGGGGGGGATGGGCTGCTCTGAGAAGCCACAAAAATCTGGTTAGGATGTCTAGTGTTTGAAAGCTAGCTAGCATGATGGTTAAGGATCTTTGTTTGTGTGAAAGCTAGCTAGCAATGGTGGTTAAGGAGAGGATCTCTTGTGTTTGAAAGCTAGCTAGGAATGATGGTTAAGGAGAGGATCTCTAGTGTTTGAAAGCTAGCTAGCATTATGGTTAAGGGTTTCTTGTGTTTGAAAGTTAGCTAGACATGATGTTTAAGGATCCTGTGTTTGAAAGCTAGCTAGCATGCCATGATGGTTAAGGAGAGGATGTCGTGTTTGAAAGCTAGCTAGCAATGATGGTTAAGGAGAGGATTTCTTCCGGCTGCACAGAACGCCGGGGGGAAAGAGGTAATGTAAGTATAGATCGGGGGAGTTTTTGAACAAACTACTATAGCGGTTGGGGTGGGGGAGGGAGCCCTACACTACAGAAAATGTGATTTTACATAGGGACAGAGGAAAAATGACTGATCGGGAGGAGGGAAGGGGGGGGCTGCAGAGGCAGAAACAATTTCTCCCAGCCAGGCTCCCGTGTTCACTTCTTTTCTTTGTAGGGACATTACAGGAGAACCCTTTGGAGCTGAGAGGTAAGGTAGGGATTTTACACTCTACATAGTGGGGCCAGCAGTGGGGGAGATTAAAGTTTTGGGGTGGACATACCCTTTAAGGAGAAGATCTCTTGTGTTGAAAGCTAGCTAGCCATGATGGTTAAGGGGAGGATCTCTTGTGTTTGAAAGCTAGCCAGCCTGATGCAATTGGTTCCATATATATCAGAATTATGAAAGCTATAATAATCTGGATTGCAGGAAGATGTGTACTCTGAAGCAACACAATTATAGTGTAACACAACAGTACAAATCCCTACCAGACCTTTCCTATCATCCTAATAAAATTACTTAACAGCTAGGTCATTTTAGGTTTGGGTGGAGGATCTTGTTCTTAAAGGAAACTGTGGTCTCAATTATATAAATTATATAAGAATTATATAAAGAATTATATAAAAAGTCTCCACCGTACCTTAAAAAAAACCTAAATCACATCTCTAGATAAAAAGAAGTTATTGCTGGAAATGTTTAGCAATGTTACTTCCCGCTTGAACACTTCTGTTTTCAGCCATGTGACCAGCTTGTAGTCATGTAACCAGCCTCTTCCAACATAATAGGCCCCTCTCAACTGTCATTTTTCCCTCCCAAGTACTTCCTGTTTTCCCCAGATTAAGTCTTGCGCATGCTTCGCCCCCAGGGGCAGATGTCGGGGCAGAGGTCAGGTGATAAGAATCTGACGGTTACCTATAGACCCTCGCACCACAGGAGCGAGGGTTGTAGGTAACAGTCTGATTCTTATTTTAGTAATTGACATAGGGGTTGGGGTGTGGCAGGGATGTCTACCACGTATAGAAAGTTTTTTATTAGGGTGGACATGCCCTTTGAAGCAGTCATTATCTTTAGATTGGCATTAGCTTTTTTTCCATAACAAGTGAAATATTATTTTGAGTAGGTCAAAGTAATTGTCGGGTAAGATGGTTAAGAAGGTGGGTGTATGATTAATTGCCAAAGCGGTTATTATCTTTGGTAGATTTGTAGTGTGGTACTGATCATTTCAAGAAAAGTTAAGTAACCATCACAGAAATATATATTTTTTTTCCAACATTTACCGTAAGTTAATGATAAGTTATGTAAGTCCAACTTGTGATGCAGACCAGTTCTTTGCGATAGCATTTGAGGTCAGCATACATGCAGTAAAGTATAAGATATTGTGCAGAAGTGGCCGGCCACAGAGGAACAATAGTGTGCCATTGCAATTTCACACTTCATATCTCTAATAAAGTAAATCTTGTATTGACAAGCTTTCTGCTCTGCTAGACCTAGCAGCCTTTTGAAATCATAGACAACAAATGCATCATGATTCGCTAATGGTTTTATTTGGTAATCATTTTTGCTATAAATGGATTACTTTCGGAATTATTTATACAAGAAAAATAGTGATAAAAACTTCTACAATTCCATGAATCTTTACCTAAAATCATTCCTGGGTTGCTGCAACCGTTCATATTAATGCAGAACGATGGTAGAAAATCAACCTAGGTTTGAGGGCTAGAAATGATGTACCCATAATGCTGTTTGAAATAATCTAAATATTCAGGAGACATTTCTTAGTAAAGATATATCCATCTGAGGCTGTTGAAGTCACACAGTTGGGGACCACCATTTTTTCAGCTAAGACATGCTCAGTAGCTTTGTTTCCCGTGGCGTTTAGTGCTTTAGGAAGTGTGAAAACATTTTAGTCTTTTTACTTTCATCATGATAGAAATAATATTATAGTGTTTAAACCTTGCAGCACACACACATTAATAGGGGTTTGAGCAATCATTGGGTGCCGTCTTTTAAAATGTCTCTTTCAAATTCAGTTTATACTTTCTCTTTAAAGAAATATTAAGATTGTACATTTAATTCTAGTAAACTGCAACCTGGTATGTTTAAAGTTTAAAAAATGTGTGTTAAACATTAATTCTGCCCTAAATTTATACGTTTTAAATCACTTAAGAGACTTTCAGGGTTATTCAATAATAGTTCTTAGTTAAAAATGGTGCTAATTTTCCCCAACCAATCGGTGTTAGCTTTCAAATGTTAAATAACATCTGATTGGTTGGGGCAAAATTAACACCATTTTTAACCATAAGAATTTATTGAATCTCCTGTTTGTCTAGGAAGGGATACTGGGTGCAGTATCGATAAATTATGCTAAGCAAATGTGTGAAAAGTAGAAGTTTGCTATTTGCCTGTGTTCCTATAGGGCATGTGCTATATAGAATAGGTACAGAAGTGGGAGCAACACTGTCGGTCCCCTTTGGACAATTTTAAAATAATTTATCTTTACTGTGATTGGGCTGCTGTGATCATTATGCACCATGTGCTTCATTTCTAGCACACCTTTTTAAACTTTAGTTCCCCTTAGATATATATCAAGTTTCTTATTGTTCGTTATTTTGAGGACTGTCAAACTTTGTCATTTAAGAAACTTCTTAAAGGCTTTTGCCCTGTAATGACAGTTTTTTTCCTTTTTTTCCTTGCAAAGTAGTATTAATATTTGTTGTTTCTCAAAGTTTTGCTGTGTGGTGCTGTTGTTTAATGTAGGCCAGGCTGAATGTGCAGATAAAGAGGGCTAGGGAGCTTTTAACCGTATCATCATACCCAAATCCCATATATTTAATTTGTAGTGCCCTGAAAACTAATTACTGTAAGACCTCATTTACATTTTATTTGAATATGCTCTGGGGAGTGCCTGTTTTTCCTTTCTATTCCTTAGTCAAGACATCTCTCTAATTGTCTGCAGCTTTCTGGCTCGTATCAAGGGATGAGTGGATTAGATACATATGAATAGTAAATATACGTGTTAACATTTTTTTTATTATTTATGTTAGAGGATACGTTTTGAACAGTTATGTTATTGCAGTAAGCATGCTGGGCAGATTCTAATACGTACTTTGACACACAGTTACTGTCAAATAATGAAGATAAATGTGAAAAGGGTGTAGGTTGTCCTTTTTACAAGGCTCTTCGTAAAGATTGAGTCAGTAAAGTCTCTGATCTAAACATCTCTCCTACAATAATTCAGGCCATACACGTATTAATGGACCCTTGGGTGTTTTTGGATTGCCATACATCAGTACAAGTAGATTAATTACTATCCATAAATAATTTGTTGATATACCACAGCCCTTACAAATCCACCTCTTCTTTGCATAAATACATGTCAAGATATATCACATGAGATTAGGGTTTAAGAGATGTTTTTTTTTTCTCCAGAAGCAGGACCCCCTCAAACCCTAGAACTGCAATAATCCCCAGCATTTCTGAAAGAAGACACCATATTGATAGCCTTTCTTTTGTCAGTGTTCGCTTTTTTTAGCTTTACAAGCTATAGAGTTGGCTCAGTAGCCATCATAATTAAGTCCTTGGCAGTGACGTCACCAGGGAGGACTGTAGTAGGATGTGAGGAAGACTGTGCATCATTTGTTCACTGCTAAAAATGCCAAACCTATTGGTTCACACAAACCTTTGCTGTCATTATGCCAACATTTTACCAGATATTTTGCTTTTAGGAAAAAGTTGCCTGTAGCTTATCCTAGTGACAGCCACCAAAACCAGCAAAACGCTAGATAACCTAATTAACTAATTATTATTTCATGTTTTTTTTTACTGGTATTCCTATTTTTACTTTTCTTATTTCTTTTTTTTTTTTTTCTTTAAATCGGGATCTGTCTGCATTTTTACATAAAATAAAAACATTGTGCTTTGTTTGCAGAATTTAAAATCAATTGTGGAATGGATAAACAATACAGTAAGGCCATATAAAATCCAGAATAGACACCTCAGCAGAATGAGAAGTGTCAGCCCAGGCTGAGGAGTAAATTATTTCTGTTCCATTGAGAAATGCTCCAGCATTAGAATATCCTTCCAGCTGTGAATAAAGCAGATGGTTTCTTACTGTTTCCAAGATTCAATCATTGCTAATATGTGGTACATTTAACTAATGCTCTCCATAAGAGATTTGAGGGGCAACAGAGAAATGTTCTACATTTAGTATCAGTAGGTTCTTAAAAAGAGACTGAAAACGAGTTGTATAAAGTCTAATCTTGCTGTGTGTCGGAGAAAAAATATTTTATATATGAAAATTTAGTGGATTAACTCCAGTGTTTCCCTAGCATCTTTAAGCCGGCGGCCCACCCTGCTGGAAAAAAATTTGGAGAGAACATTGTTGTGATTTACTAAAAAATGTAGATGTGGTTAATAGGGTGTGTCGGCACCAAGGCCAGACAAAAACTCTTGTCAAAACTGTCCGGTCAAGACCCTTTCTAACATTCGCAAGATAATGTAGGAAGGTTAACTAATTTGCAAGATTGCCAGCCTGCAGTAGGATAGCATGGCAAACCTGCATGCTTTGTATGGCGGGTCACAAATTTCCCGCCCTGCCCCACCTGGATACTTTTCCATGCCACCCAGCTGGAAAATGTTTTTGGCGAGAACTCTGGGGTGTGTAGGTCGGGGTTGATGGAAATTAGCCCCACAATTAATTTTAAGGGCATTTTTTCCCTCCCATTCACCCCTTACCATTTTAAGTACCCAGGGAAGGCACCTAAAAATGCTTAGTTTTCACTATTTAGACAATACTTACCTAAACATGCACACCAGATCTAACCCCTGGTCTGAGAACTAGCCAATGGGAAGAGAGCTCTTCAAAAAGCATGTTTTTCCCACTGGCAAAATCCTAAAATGAGGAAGGAGCAGATTTCTAATCTATGCCATATTTTGGTTGATCAGGTGAAATATCGGTAGTGGTTTCCAACTTTCAACCAAAATGGACGAAAGTTCAATGTGTCATGTAGGTAAATTTGGGTTGATCAGAGTGGACCTAGTATGTGCTCTGCTCTGATCCGTTATTAGAAGCGCACATGCAAATAACGCAAGGCAGCACATTGCAAAAATCACGTGTTACTGTGATACAAGTGAGGCTTGCAAGTTTCACCCTTGTTTCTGTTATGCGCTTTGCATACTTTAAAGGGCATGTCCACCCCCCAAAAACTATATTCTCAGGGGCTGGGGGATGGTATTCTATCATAGGGCAAAAGTTGTTATTAAGGGTGGACATGCCCTTAAGAATTTTATCAGTCGGGTCATGAGGTATTTACTGGGAATTTCTTCAGTTAAAACGGCATTTCCACTCTCAAAATTAAAATTTCCCCATGCTGGCCCCACTGTGTGTAGTGTTTAAAAAACCCTTACTTTACATATCCTGTTTCAAATGTTTCTGCAGTGTCAACCAAAGTCCCAGAAAGTGAAAGAGCAGGAGCCTGGCTATGTTAAAAGGTTTCTGCCCCTTCCCTTGTCTTGAAAGGTTTTGGCATATGCAGTGGAGCCCTACCCCTCCCTCTGCATCCCTCTTTATGCCTGGTGCCCTACCTTAAAAACCCTTTTTCTGTAGTGTAGGGGACCTAGCTCACCCCAAACTGCTGTGTTCATTTGTTAAAAAAAGTACTAAAACATTTGTTCCCTGTGTTCTGCACTGCCGTCCACCCCTGCTTGCAATTTCTGCAAGCAGAGGCCGGATCAGAACGTGGGGGGAACAAAGCTCTGTAAGAACACTCATGATGATTTTTTAGCAAACAAACATACAGCAGTCGGAGGGGGCTATGGGCCCCTACACTAAAAAAGTTTGTATTGTAGGTGGTATATCCTTTAACAGGGGTGCCTTGTCAAGTGTTTATTTGGTAATTTTCTTTTTTAATCTGTAAGATGTCGGTAACAAGAACTTTAAATGTAATGTGAAAAAAATAAAGTCTAAGCACATCCAAGGCAATAGGGTGCAGATTCTCAAACCCCTACCCCAAGGGGTTAATAAGATCCAATATAACAAAAAAGAGCGATGAAAGATTGCACACCTACATGTGAACAAAACTTTTATTGAACCATCAACATGGTTCAATAAACAAGTTTGTTCACATGTAAGGTGTGCGATCCTTCATCTTTCTTTTTGTATATTAGAACTTTAAATGTACCCTTTTTGGGAGAAGTTGCAATGCATCATTGGCTACATTTAAAGGGACACTAAACTGACTTTTTACAATAGCTTCCTAGGGGATCTATAATTCACAGGAAGGTTAATCTACCTACTTGTAAACATAGAACTTCTATGATGCAAGGTTAACTTACAGCCGGTTCAATTATAAACGTTGTACTGTGTAAAGTCTGGCTAGCTAGCTTTCATACACTAGATATCCTTAACCATCATGGCTAGCTAGCTTTCATACAATAGATACCCTTAACCATCATAGCTAGCTAGCTTTCAAACACAAGATATCCTTAATCATCATGGCTAGCTAGCTTTCATACACTAGATATCCTTAACTTTCATGGCTAGCTAGCTTTCATACACAAATTTATAAATATAACTTGGTTGAATGACCATTTAGCCCATAACCTATTAAATAAAAGCAATGTGTACATCTGTTCGTGTTGTAACCATGGGAACACTAAGGATTGACACAGAATAATACCAATTGCATGCTGGGAGTGGTAGTTTTTAAACATCTGGAGTGTCAAGGTTCGACACTACTATGAAGATGTTATGACATCATATAAAGCAGTTACATATAATATATGACACTAATCCTGATCATTACATCACATGTTCTGCTGTAACATTCCATTCAAGGTTACCAAGGACATTTCACAGAAACCCAGCACGCAACATGTCATTTACATCAATTAATACACCTCTGGGAACTTACCGCTCGGCGATCAATATCTGACTGTGCGACCTGTGCATCGCGGATATACTCTGAATATCGTAACGAGTCTGACGTTCCCATGCCGGCACTGGAAGTCGCCATGACAGTCTAACTATGGCGCGCGTTAAAGTCAAACTTCCTGAATCCCCTCTATAATGCTTTACAACTGCAGTGAGTGGTTACAGGATGTGTCCTCTCTGCTGATTGGAGGGGAACAAGTGACTACTTTGCATTCCTTAATGTAATATAAAAACAGTCATGGCTAGATTCTCATCTCCTCTGCCCCCCACAGTGTAGGTGGTGATCCATGGGGCAGTCACCACCTACACTGTGGGGGGCAGAGGAGTACTGCCCCCCACAATGTAGGTGGTGATCCTGGGGGCAGATGTGTGTTGTAATGTTCTCAAACTTCAATGACTGGATGGATTTACTTGGAAGGACTAAAGTCAATTAGGAAAGTAAGACCTGTAGTACATTTAGGGGGAGACTATACAGAAAATGTGTGGGGTGAGATTATTTTTCACATTACACCTGTTCTGCAAATTACATGTACGATTAGATGTAAATCACAGAGTTTATGGCACGCTATCTGTGCTGCGCACATAGGATCATCTTATGCGTATTGTCCTGGTATCAATATTATCATGAACGAGACTCCAGAAAGGAACAAGGATTTATATATTTCTATAATGTGCTGCGTCCCACTCTATGGAGCTACTACCTGAGTAATAATAACATGCCACTTGTGTGAAACAAGCCCCACAGAAGCCCTGATTGGTATTACTGTACCTAGAGGGCATGAGGATAAATCAGTTTGGGTTTTTTTTCCCTTTTCTGGCTAGGACATAGTTGCCAACATACTAACCTAATTTTAATTATTGTCATGGACTAAAAAAATGTATTTTGTATTAAAAATATCATTATAGGGGGGGCGGAGTCTGACTGGCAATGTGAGAGGACGTGTACGAGGAGAGCTCCCGTCTGCGTGATCTCCCTAAGCTCCGTGAGAACTAGCATCACCCCAAAAACCAGACCGGACAGCCCCTCTGCTCTAACCCTACCCACAAAATGGGCCCCAGAAAACCTCAACAGACACTAAAAGGCGACATAACGGACTTAACAAAAATGAAACCCCGCGAAAAAACCAAGATGGCGCCGGCGCTCAGCCAAATGACGACCTGGAACTACTCCCATGCACCCGAGCAGACCTACAAAGTCTCCTAGAAAGTATACAGAAGAGCATACAAACCTCCCAACAAAAAATAATCGGGGAAGTAAAACAAGAGCTGACTCAACTCGGCGAACGGGTAGCCACATTGGAAAACTCCACAGACAGCCTTTCCAACTACTGCCAGCAGGTGGAGATCGAGCTACAAGAGGTGAGGAGAGATATCGCACTCATCAGAGACACCCAAGAGGACATTGAAAACCGCTCTAGACGGAACAATATCAGAATTAGAGGTGTCCCGGAGGAAGTCACAGATATCACCCCCTATCTATCGGAACTATTTAACCAGTTGCTACCCGACGGTGACAAACCGGACCTTCTAATAGATAGAGCACACCGGGCTTTGAGACCACGCCCAACACCAACAGACCCCCCAAGGGATATAATTTGCCGACTACACTATTTTACAACCAAAGAACTAATCATGACTGCAGCAAGAAACAAAGAGGAAATAATCAGTAGAGGCTCACAGGTAAAACTGTTCCAAGACTAATGCCCAGCCACCCTGGAAAAACGGAGGGAACTGCGCCCGGTCACAGACATCCTACTAAAAAACAAAATCCGATACAGATGGGGATTCCCGTGCCGACTGATAGTAATATCGGGGGGACGCCCGGTTACCCTCAACTCCCTCGAACAGAAGGACGCATTCCTGAAAAGATTAGGCCTGATGGGAACCAACCAGAATCGGGAAACCACAACATCCCCCCAGAGAATGTCCCCACCCAAAGCTGTCTGGATGGAAATCCAACCCAAATCCCAAAGAACCCAGAGAGGAACCCCACCAGAGGAGCTCTAGATGCAGACCTAAAAAACCGCAAGTATAACTCTTTAAAAATAACTGTAACCAACAAGCCCCAATGGAATATAACAGGGGACGCCTCCTCGAGGCCAATACTACCCAATGAAACAATCGTTTATATCAGAGATGAACCTAAGACTTGCCAACAGACCACAAGTTCTAACTTATCTATTTAGAAAGGAGGGGATGGAGGAGGAGGCCAGGAGGGGAGGGATTAAGGTCGGTAAGGGGTAAAACCAACTGCTAAGTACCCCCCAAAAAATGGAACTGTGTAATATACACAACACTCACCCGGTAACAATAACAACGTATCTCCTAAAAAGGGCACCATGAAGGGGAGGGGGGGGGGAAAGGAGAAACGATAAGGAAAAATAAAAAGAGGGGAAAGGGGGAGGGAGTATTGAACTTATATGATGTACAACTTTTTTTCTGGTAAGAATTTACTGTTTTAGATTATCTCAGAAATGTTTATCTATGCTTTTCTATGCTACCACACTCGAAAATGGGTTTACAACCAACATTTGAGAATAGGGTTTGAAGTTTAGAAAGAGCTGGCCCACACAAGAAGTTACCCAGACCCATAGGATCACCCCACCCAAACTAATACGGTAAAACTACCAGAAGTGAGACCTAACACAACAACAGCATTTTCTATAGGCAACAAACCAACCATTCATAGCTCGCCCTAATATTATATCAGTAACCTGGAAAACTCAGCAAATAGACAAACCTCCTTCGATATATATACCACACAGTTTTATTAAGGCTGATGGGGGTTCTTAAAACGTCACAACATACAACAACACAACTATATATAGAGGTATAATCCCCCAACAAGAAAATAAGCACTTATAGAAAATAGACTCACTTGCACAATCAAAAATAAAAAAATGAGAACGCTGAGAGGGGAAAAAGGAGAGGTGGAGGGAGAAGAGACTGACCCCAGAAATATCGGTACACATAGTCTCCCAAAGTTCGTTTAGGGGAGGAGAGCACACAAAGTTTACCGCTACCCCCCGAGGGAGATACTCCCGACCAACATACAAACACATGTCACCCTGAAGCCCAGCTGGAGGCGGTAGAAACGGAGGAGGTCGGGCGGAAGGGGCTCGAGAAACGAGGTAGTTCTCTTTCAGTGTCAGATACCACCAGGTATAGAGACACCCACCCCCAAGTACGGGTTAACCCGTAAGGTAATTGTTAGTAGTAAGGTAAAACCTTACCCAAGGATCTCAAACACTTGTGAGACCCACTGTTAGTTAGTATTTATTGTTTAAAATGTTGTTTGAAAAAGTTTATATGTTAATGATTGCTAAAAAAAGGTATCAACCCAAAACAGAAATAACTTGTTTAACCAGACATATTAAAAAATCAGATCCTGTTCACAGTCGCTCCCCCAATTGTGAGAGTCCCGGACAAAGGACGCAGGTTAAAACACACCTCACACCAAACCTACTCAGAGCTTCCACCCCAAATATAAACAATGAGTAATAACCTACACATTCTCACCCATAATGTAAAGGGATTAAACTCCCCCCGCAAAAGGAAGATAGCCTCCCAATACTACAGAAAAATAAATCCCGACATCATCATGCTACAGGAGACACACTTTATCAAGGGCAGAGAACCCAAATATTGGGGCAAGAGATGGACACAGCACTTTTTTGCCTCCTCAAATGTTAAAAAAAGGGGATTAGCCATTCTAATCAACAAAGAAATAGCCTTCATAGAAGACTCCATATATAGGGACCCAAAAGGTAGATACCTTATTATTAATGGAACTCTCCAGTCCACCCGAATAACACTTATAAATGTATACGCACCCAACCAAGATCAAAAAAATTTCCTGAAAGAACTTGAAAGCAAAATTGTGAAGCAGGCTGGAGGACCCTTGATAGTGGGAGGGGATTTCAATCTGACTCTTAACAACAAAATGGACAGATCCAAACCAACTACCCCATCTAACCCCACCTCATCCAACAAACCTTTACTATCCTTCCTGAAAAACTGCAATATAGTAGACGCTTGGCGTCTAACCCACACAGAAGACAGAGAATACTCATTTTACTCAGCCCCACACTCACTATTCACCAGAATAGACTACATCTTCATCTCACCATCTCTTCTCCCCCAGATCCAGGAAAGCCTTATCTCAGAAATTTCATGGTCCGACCATGCATATGTCTCAATCAAACTCTCAGAACTAATAAAATCTAAACCATCCCCCCTCTGGCGCCTTAATGAAACCCTTCTGACCGACGAAACAACGGTCAGAAATCTAACAAACTCACTTACCTCTTATTTCGAAATAAACAACACTACAGACATCAAAAAATCCATTCTATGGGCAGCCCACAAAACCGTAATGAGAGGCCTACTCATCCAACTATCCGCTAGAACTAAAAAAGACAGAGACCAAAAAATCAAAACCCTACTAACAGAGACCCACAACATAGAAAAACAACTAAGCCAAGACCACAGTAATATCACAATGCAACGCCTCTCACAAACTAAAAAAGAACTGGAAAAAATATTGACATACAATGCTGAAAAAGCACTAAGATTATTAAACCAAAAATTTTACTGCAAAAGTAATAAGCCCGATACAATGCTGGCAAACAAACTAAAACAGAAAATGACCCAGAACAAATTCCTCCCCATAAGAAACCAATCAGGCAAATTAATACACGACCCTAAGGAGATATCCAAAAAATTTGCCCAATTTTACGAAAAACTATATGCAGGCACAACAATAGACAGAAGAAAAATAACCCCAGAAAATATATCACAGTTCCTAGACAATATACATCTACCCAAAGTATCAGAGGAACAATCAAAAAGACTTACCAATCCTTTTACCCAAATGGAATTAAACAAAGTATTAAAAGACAGTAAGAACAGAAAATCCCCGGGACCAGATGGTTTCACCACCCTATACTATAAAAATTTTAACTCAACTCTATCCCCCCACTTTCTTTGTCTAGTCAACAATATCCTAGAAAACAAAGACTCATTTACCGACGATATGCTTGAAGCCCAAATAATAGTTATACCCAAACCCGACAAAGACTCCACACAAGTATCCAACTATAGACCAATCTCTCTTATTAACTGTGACATAAAAATCTACTCCAAAATGTTGGCAAACAGATTAAAGGACATTATGCCCCAACTAATACACCTAGACCAGACTGGATTTGTGGAAGGCAGACAAACCACTGATAACACAAGGAAAATAATCACACTACTTCAGATAGCACATCAAAATAAAACCCCCACAGTAACACTAGCTCTAGATGTCGAAAAAGCATTTGACAGGGTAGACTGGATGTACCTCAAACAAACACTCATAAAATTTGGATTACCACAAAAATGCATATCAGCAATCCTCAACCTATACACCACTCCAAAGGCAAAAGTCAGAAACATGGGTTTCACCTCCTACCAATTTTTAATCAAAAATGGAACAAAACAGGGATGCCCACTATCCCCTCTACTCTTCGCCCTTAGCATGGAACCTCTAGCCGAAATGATTAGAAGAGCACCAAACGTACATGGAATAACCCTGGATAAACTAGAGTCAAAAATCTCCCTTTTTGCAGATGACACCCTACTCACCTTAACCCAACCACTAATATCCTTACCTAACGTATACAAAATTATCGAACAATTTGGCACAATCTCAGGATTAACTCATCCAAATCGACAGCATACCCCCTACACCTACCACCCCAACAACTGGAATCCCTACCAACAAACTCCCACTTCAAATGGGCACCAGAATCACGAAGGAAAAATCCTTCAAAATCTTCCACGACTGGTACATCACCCCTTCATTACTACACAAAATCAATCCTGCATTATCCCAACACTGTTTCAGAGGCTGTAACCAACAGGCAGACCAACTTCACTGTTGGTGGGAATGTAGGGAAGTTCAAAGTTTATGGAAACACACTGAAAACCTTGGGAATGTAGGGAAGTTCAAAGTTTATGGAAACACACTGAAAACCTGACATATTCAAGAGCCCCTTCAAATTATCCCCCTACACAGCTTTGTTCAACTTACCCACAAAAAACTACGACAAATACGCACAGTCTCTTATTATGCATATTTGCTCCGCAGCAAGGATGTTGATAGCAACAAGCTGGAAACAGGAATGTCCACAAAGAGACGCCCTGATAAACAAAATATGGTGGATCCATAATAATGAACATATGGCCCATACTCTACAGAATTCCCTCATAATCTGGTCCAAAATTTGGGACATCTGGCTATTGCAGATGGATCCAAAAACAGGACCTGGGCCTGAAGACCGGGGCTCTCAGGTGGGGAGCGACACAAAATAAATGTAACCATCAGGATCGGCTGCCGGTCCCGCCCCCTGCTTGCAGTTCCGTGCAAGCAGAGGGCCTGGGCAGGTGGACATGCCCTTTAAATTATATTAAAATGTTATTATAGTAGGTTCACCGGAAATAACATACAATATACATTTTTAGGAGTGATTAGCATTAAAGGGTCAGTATACTCACTCACACAACTCTACATTATTTGAAACTACAATTTGAAAGAAGTAAAATGGTGTTTATCTGTGCTTTCTTTGTCATTTAATTATTAATGTTTAGTGAGTGTGCCTAACTCCCCCCTTACTCACTGTCACTTATATGCTCTGCACAACCTCCCCATAGATACTGCTTTGCTTACACATCTCCCCTTCCTTCCCCCCTTATTTTTATTATTTGCTGATTCTCTTAAATGTTGCAGAAAGTGTGCTGGCAGGCAGCCCAAGATCTTATTAAGAGGTCAGGGATGGTGTTATAATTTCCTCTTATGGAGTGACAGGTCTTTCCTTGTAAATGCAGTGATTTCAAACACTGATTTCTTAGAATCTGCAGCTCAGATTTGAATTTCGAAACAAGTTTTGGAATAGGGGGGTCTTGTGGTGTGTATTTTTAAAGATTTGGGTTTTTTAAGTAAACATACATTTACATTTTCTGCTCAAATCCCTCCCTTCTCCCTGCTCTGTAACAAACATAGAGATAAGAGCATTAGCAGGGAGAGAGAGGTAGCTTTGACTGCAGAGATAAGACTCTTCTTGATAGCTTTCACTGATTGATGATGGGTCACAAAGAGAGAGATCGTATTGCAGCAGGACACGGAGAGATCTGTGTCTCCAGGACAGCTTGCTTTCCATTGGCCACTGCGTGGGTGTGTTTCTCAAGATGTTGAACTTTTAACTCCTGCTGCATATGATAAGCCTGTCGGGAAGTCGAAGTTAAGACATAGAAGAGGTAACAGGGGAGGGAGAAGGGGGGAATGCTGCAGAGACATCTATGGAAAAATGAAGTCACTGACAGGTAGGAGAAAGGCAGCTCTGAGTACATGAATTTAACTTTGCAATGGGGCAATTTGTGTTTTCACTATAGATGCCCTTTAAGAACGCATGTGTCTTGACAGAAATATGCATATCTAACTTGTTCACCCCCATAACTAACATTTTAACCCTCAACTGGCCCCACTGTGTAGTGTGAACAAATACCTTATATCTCTGCTCCTTATGGTTCTCCTGCAGTGCCTGTTCAAAGTTGAAAAAAATAAAGTAGGAGCTGTCTATGAATCATCAGCTCCCTGCTGCTTGCTTGGTTTCCGGCATGTGCAGGGGAGCACTTTCCACTCCTTCCAGAGCCCTTCTGTCTGCTGCATCCCCTACCTATGAAATCTTTTTACTGTCTGCAAGGGCAGAAGAAGCAGGAACCTTTTGGCAGGAAGACAGCTCCCACTCTTCAGTTTCCTGGACTTTGGGCAAGCACTTCAGGAGAACCAAAAGGAGCAGAGATGTAAGATAAGGGTTTTTTAAACTACACAGTGGGGCCAGAAGTTGGTTAAATTTTAGTTTGGCCGGGTGGACATGCCCTTTAAAGTTTTAGTTGGCAACTGTAATAAGAAAGGCCAGTTTACATAATTTAATATTTCTCCATATTTCTCCCCAAAAACGTTTGCTCTTGAAAATACACATATATATATAAATCAGGGTTTCTCAAAGAGGGCATCTTTGACAGAGAGTGAGAGGTGGGCCTCAAACTTCGGTAGTAGAAATATTTTCACCAATATACCTTACATTTTTGTTTTGTTTTACTTTTATTATGATAAAATTGCAATGCACTCAATGGGTGACTAGAGATGGGCGAACTTCATAAAGTTTGGTTCGTTTTCGAACTTTGATAAAAGTTCGAAAACGGACCCATTAAACTCAATGGGAGTCAAATTGTTCGAAAAGTTCTGCTGAAATGCAGTTAAAATAACAATGGTAACGTAATGTAAATGGCTCTGGGAAATGGTCTGTGGCACACGTACAAATATCCAGAACTTTAAAAAAAAAAATTTAAAAAATGTATTCTTACGTGCGCTCCTTTCGAGCTCCCGCGTTTGATTGTCGATAATTATCCCACAAACGAATAGAAGATTCAAGGGTTATTGTGCGAATTGTGTAATTGAGGGTTACCGAACTTTTGAATCATATGATCAATGGTTACCAAAGCCTCTACTGATTCGATAATTATCGAAAGTCCAGAAAGTTCTAAATTCCGAGATATCCAGGTCCGGGATAGTTCGAAAAGTCCGGGTCCGTTCGAACTTGAACTCGAGTTGGAGTTTGGTTTTGTGTTCATCTCTATGTATGACATTGATTCTAAAATTTGATTACAATGTAATAATGTGCATAAAATATGGCTTATTACAAGTCCATCATTAAGAATACAGATGAGCTAAGAGAAAAAATTGCATTGCTAAGAATGCCATGTTCTAAAAAAGTTTGAGAAACACTGGTATAAATCCTTTTTCATAAAAAAAACAAAATGAATGCTCAGTTCATTCCCTCATTTAAAAGTTACAAAAAAGAAAGGGACCACTACACAACACAACTTCTCTCTCCTGATTTTATAATTGTATAGGAGGTAGGGGCAAGAATTTCTACCCCCGGTTTATTTCATTTGAAATGAATCCTCTTTAGTGCTTGCAGTTTTTAGTCACTCTGTCTGACTTAAATGAAAAATATTGTTGCAAGTTGTAAAAGTCAATTCTCTCCCTGACTACCATTTTGTAACCATATTTTATTGTTATAAATTATAATAATATAATATATTATTGAATTATAAATTATTATAATTTATTTATTCTTAAAGTCATTAAAATCATTGAAGTCTGGTAGAACAAAACTCCAAGTACTGCTAATTATTTAGATCAAAGCAAATTGGCCAGTAGAAATACTACCGCTAAAATTATGGATTCAAGGGGAACGGTTTTGTTTAGTTATGCTTTAAATAGAGATCAATATTGTTGTTGAACAGTGCCATATGTAGTGTGATATGATGCATTTTATAACAATGTGTTCCTGGGCTTTATTTTCCCATGTTGATAGCTATTTGGGAATTTTGCTCTCATTGGTGGATTGGTCTAAATATTGAAGATGTGGCTTAGTTTAGTTAAATCTAAGGTTATGTCCCTTGGCTGCAGCAACATGCAAATTAATTATAGATTAAATGGAACACATTTTAGAAAATTGGAGATGGCATAGGATTCTGTATGCTTTGTAGAAACCAGACAGAAGCTACAAAACGCTATTTAAAAAAAAAAATCCAAACAATTTTGATTATGTCTAAATAGTTTAATGTACAGGTTAAGTACAGTTTTGGATAATCACAGCCACATTAACAGGAAAAGTCTGGTAACATGGATTTTAATTTACAAAAGAAAAACCTTTGAGAAGGAGATTAGGATCAATATGTTTTGATATTAACCAAATTAACCAATAAGTCATTTAATATTAGGCTTGCAATGTTTCTATGTGATTTTTTTTTAACACTAGTAAATACTGTAGCCAGCATTAAAGGGGAACTGTGGTCACTATGTAAGTCCCTTTTTAAAAAGGACACACTCCTAACTTTAAAATGACTCCAGGACCATGCTTCTAGCTTCAGTCTATCCTAAGTTACAGTAGTATAAACAGTGTTTTTTTTGTGCTAGTACTGTGATCTGTAACATCACCAGAATTTTGTGGTCTGTCTCCAAATGTACGGTTGGAGCATGCCCACAAGTGGGACACAGCATCATCAGGTGCATCATAAACCCCACTCCAAACTTTAAAAAAGCTAGCCACAAGTCTGAAAAGGAAACCTTTTCTTTTCTCTAAGGTGCATATTGGTAGAGAACAGTTGCAGGTCTGTAAATAGCTTCAGAAAAGATCGTTTTTTGGGGGTGAGACTTCTTACACAGAACATCTTGTGACTATCACAGAGAAAGACTCAGAGAAGACAAACAATTTACGGTAATGTTAGACAGAACCCCCCAAAACCTAGGTTCTGTTTTGGTAAAAGTTAATAAATATGCTCCCAGCAAGAGATAATCTACTTTCCTCAATCCATCGCTGCGGCTCTCTGGCTCTTCTGGGTAAGGCAGTCAGTCTCAGTCGTGACAGTGACGTCACGGTCAATAGCTGACTGCCATTCCCGGACAAGCCTCCACTTCTGCTGCTCGGGAACGAAAAAAGAATGGAGCAGCAGCAGTGGAGAAGGAGGAAGCGGCGGTAGATCTTGAAACGGGTTAAGACCAGATCAAAATCTACTCTGTGCGCTTGTGGCTTTATTTAAATTCCCCAGAAATTGGGAGCTTTGTTAAGAAATCCTTTTAAGATGCTGTAAGAATGAAATTAGATAAACCTACCAGATAAAACACAAAAAAGGAAATTGTTTTAGTAGCATACGAGCAGGAATAAACAAAAAGTAAAGATGGTAATACACAGACAGCTAATTTTCACAATATCTTCCATTGTGTTCTTACTAAGTTGACACAGTTGAGATACGTCCGTAAAGGAAACAACTTTCCTTCCGCTGAATCTATAATGATAAAGAGGCCGAATACTTTAGCTTTAGAAGTTATTTACTGATTACTTACTGGCTAAGATCAAAGAAGAATATTGTTACAAATTTTGTGCCAGGCAATGGTGGCCATAGACGTGTGGTAGTGATGAATCTCGGTTTGGATCGTGGATCCAATAAATTTTTCTAAAATTTTAGAGAATCAGAACTTTTGATTGAAAAAAAAAAAGAATAAGAAAATAACACATGTTCAAAAATCAAAAATTCCTATTGAAAATTCGTAAGTGCTATAAAATTTGTAAAAAGTCTGATTCAATTGAGTTCAAATCGTATTTTCACTCTACCCATGTCTCCTAAAAATTGCTTTAAATCTGCCACAGTCTCTCACAGATTGCATTCCATCTGCATACCCTTTAATATGTAACACTTTTACAGTAGACACAACATAGTGCAAAGCTACAAAAGGAAAGTGAAACTGATCTTAGCCCAGCTCTGTGCAATGCATTTCTCAATAGCGTCCCTATCTGAAAATAAATGAAATCTTCACTATCTGACGGTGAATGACACCTTTTGCTGATTAATCCGTTTATTACTCAATTAAACACTGACACACTGACTAGAATGAGAGCCAGCATGAGGTCTCCCTGAAATACAGTTAGACTCCTTACTATGTGATGTTAGTGGAAAAATCTACTATTTACAAATGACCGGAAAAAAACAAAGCAGGGAAATGAAATGTCAGTAGAAAGCTATAAGGTGAATGAAAACAAAAGGGTGTACACGTTCTTTAACTACCGGTAAAGAATCATATTTAGTTTTAATCCTTTATTTCGTTTTATTCGATAGTTAAATACCTTGCTAAATGTAAGTTGCTAATTTAGATATGTTTTAAATTTTGACAAAATTTTCTCAAAAATTAATTATTTTCAGGACTGGCCTGCCAAAGCATATTATAATACACTCTGAATATGATTATCTTTACTGCCTTTGGCAAAATCACCTTTCATTAAAACCAATGGGCTGTATCTTTTATATAGGGGAATTATACCTTCATTGCCTTCGAGGAAATGTGAAAAATAATATTTTTTAGTAATGTCATTTGAGAGAATTTAATGTAACTGAACATTGATTTTATTTTTTTAAGAAACACTGTTCTGCATGATCAAAAGTCACTGATCTGCTTCAGGGATCAGGAGCAGTGATAAGAATGGGCCACAAACGCATTTGTGATACTAAACTGATGGGACACAAATGTTTCCATCAGCTGCAAATCTGCTAGATGTCAAATCCTACTCCGTTCTAGTTGGTGCTGTTATTTGAGTCTTAAAGTTAAAGGGTTACAGTGGTCTCCATACAAGCGCCCTTTATTGAAAATAATTCTCTTATACCTTTTAAATAAGCCTAGGATGATAGCTCTAGCTTCTGTGGATCTTACAGTAAATTACAATCATGTGTTATAAGATATGTCAAAATCCCCACCTCCAAAAAGCAATCTTTTCTGAAGTTAGTTACAGACTTGCAACCAGTCTTGGTCCGTTCCTTAGGGAGAGAAAAAATATTTTCAGGTTTGTGGCTAGCTTTAAAAATTAATCAAAAGTTATGGGGCGGGGCTTATGATGCAGCTGATCATGCTCCATACCAGCAGTGGGCATGCTCCAAAAGTTCTGTACTACCGTACTAGTAAGAGAGATCTCCATTTATACTGCTGTAACTTTGGATATACTACAGCTAGAACCATGATCCTGGTGTCATTTTTAAGGTTGGAGTGTGTCCTTTCTAACAAAAGGACACCCCTTTAAGTAGATGGGCATGACATACTAATATTTAGTGGCTCATATCAGTGCTTTTGTAAGTAAAAGTGGGGTCTAACAGGATCGTCTATGCATAGTGAACAAGGTGTCAGATGAAAAGAGGAAAGTGTATCAAGTCAACCTTTGTCTAATATGTCAAACAAAATTTGTTACATGTCTAATCTTGTGCGCTTACGGTATGACATTTACCACTCATATGCAGGAGTTCAGGAGAGCGATAAGGGCAATGATTGCTCATCAGCGTTTGGATCTATAATTTACATACATTCATCTTGGATAGGCCATTTTTTTTATAAATGGTATAATCTGGTACAAAAATGTTCTATATTGTTCAAATGTGGTAGTCTATGTATCTCATTGTGTGAATGACCAGGCCCAATCAAGTTTCCTTATCTACTGTATGTGTTCCTTTTCCCTAGCTTGATAGTGTTAAAATATCTAATTTTGAGGGGTATTCAATTTCCTTCATGACTTTTGCAATATGAATGCCATGGTGAATAAGCCATATTTGAAATAAATGATGATATGTTAATTTAATGTTGAAGGAATATCCCTTAAAGATAAGGACTTAAAAGACGATATTGTCACAATCCCACAAGACCCTGAGGAAGCCCATTTGGAAGACATGGGGGGGAAAACACGTGTTGGTCGTGGTTGTGATGTGATCAGTGTGCAGCTGTCCTTTGTGGAGCTGTCTAACTAGTAGGAGCTGAATCTGAGACATGACCAGACGAATTACATGACTAGGTGAATAATTGAAGCCGCACGTTATCCGGTGAAGTAAACTTACTGACTGGCAGCAGCAAATGCTGAGGAGCAAGCTATTAGTAGAGAGAGTTGGGTGATGGATCTATCAAAAAGTGCAACTCTGAACATGATTTTTTCCAATTTCAGCATATCTGCCAAATACTTCCTCACAATTCACCAGAACTGCTTAAGACCAGCTGGAATGTTGCCTGTATAGGAAAGGACAGGGGTAGAATTCACCCAGCCTCCTATATAATTATGAAATGCAAATTAGGGGCATGTCTAAAGTCATTTAGCAATATAGAGAAAGTGAGATCAGTGGTGTAACTACAGCCCCCACAAGCCCCCCCCCCCTTTTTGTTGAATTAAGACATATAACTTATTAATGTTTCTAATATATTCCATAACCTGGTAGCCCATACATTATCTCTTCCAATGCTATATGCTTTGTTATATATTTCTTAAATAATGATGCCTGTTTCCTATTTTCTAGAATAGTGTGGACATTTGTTCTTAGGTTGTGGTAATCAATAGCATAATATATTTTTAGCTCTCCTGTGAAACCCATCGTTTTATGGGAATCAGGTCACACATGTACAATGGTGGCGTTTCCAATATGGAACGTCCATCATACAGGAATGTCTCCTTTTCCAATAGTCCATCTAGAACTACATACTTGCCATAGATAGAGAGTGACATCACATGTCCTGTCAGGGTATTGTAGCTAGAGCAATCCAGACAAGGCCACTACTGAATCATAATAGTAAGTGAAATATAGATCATTTTGACTGTTTAGTTTTTTACAATGAAAATCTAAAAATTTATCTATCTGCCTATTGTTAATATACTAGAAATAATTTAAGTGTTTAATTTCCTCAAATGTAACTGACTTTTGAGCTTTGAGAAGTTGAAAAAGCTTCACCAGAATGGCGCTAACCCTTCCATATAAATGGGGAAACTGACACAAATGCACAGGGAAAATTATCAAAAAAATGCAGAGAATTTCTATGTTTTGCATCTTTGTCTGTTTTCTACTGTGATCAAACCTTTAAAGGGAAACTATAGTGCGGATAAAGTTTTTTTTTTAAAAAACATTTAGAATAAAAAGTACTTGAGGCAGGGAGGTAGGATTGGTGCTTTTTACCTCCCAATATCATTTCAATGAGGAGCAGTAGGACAAAGAAAACTACTTCTGCCAGTCTTCCTGTATGCTTCAGCACTATCTTTAATATAGAATGGCCAAGGGCCATAACCTGGCAGAAGAAAACTTTATATGCTGTAGCTCCTCAACAAAACAATATTGGGAGGTGGGAATAATCAATCCTATATTCTTGCCCCAGGTGCTTTAAGTTACACACCATGTAATATTTCGGTCTGATTGACCGATAGTTTAGTGCATCGTTCGATCAGGCCGAAATAATTGTACTGGTTTTCGGAGGCGGACAACCGTTTGTTTGTCTAAATCGGACGAACGCACAATTGGACAGTTTGGAAAACCACGGGCAATCCTTTATGGACCACATGCTTGGTCGCTGCAAACTGACGGCCGCAGCCACTATTGCCGCGACGGACAGTCCTTCCTCCTGGCCGACCGGTCAGAAGAGCCGAACAGTCGGTCAGGAGGAAAAGTTGCAAGGTGTGTACCATGCTTTAGTATTGGTGACATTTGTTGCTTTAAACTGCCTTTTATTCTCTCCACTAATCACCGTTTAATATATCTGTTGTATTCAATTAGATCAACTGGACTTGAAATGTAGTTCTTGAAGACGTTTCGCTAGTCATCCGACTGGCTTTCTCAATTCAGAATGACTTGTACAAGAATCTGTGGCAATTATGTACCTTAATGTACATATGTATCTTAAGGATAAAGGACATACCTTTGAAGATTGTAATGTTAACATACTGGCGAAGGAACGTGACTGGTTCAAGAGAGGTGTTAAGGAGGCCATTTATGTGAAAATAAAGAAACCAAGCCTAAATAGAGGTGGGGGGGTTCGACACCAACTGTCTGCCATGTACAATGCTGTTTTAACACCTTACTCTGGGCGTTCCTATAACACCTCTTAGCCACTATCTAATCACACCCTTAACACCTGGCTGTGATATGCTAATTGGGATTTTCCAGGGTACATAATTGCCACAGATTCTTGTACAAGTCATTCTGAATTGAGAAAGCCAGTCGGATGACTAGCGAAACGTCTTCAAGAACTACATTTCAAGTCCAGTTGATCTAATTGAATACAACAGATATATCTTTAAGCTGTCATTACCAAGAAAGGCTTTTATAAGTCTAAAGTCTCCAGAAATTGCCCCAATAGACAGAGAACATTAACAAAGATACAACAAGCCGTTGGTTGATTTATGAAATTAACATTTGGGTTAGCTCCCATAATCAAACCTGTTTGTTTTGGTGGAAGTGTACGTGTATGCAGTTTAGCCCAGTGCAATGCATTTCGCTATAGTGTACCTATCGGAAAGTAAATGAAACCTTCACTATCTGACAGTGAATGAAACCTTGAGCAGATCAATCCAGCTACACATTTAGCTGTTAGCATATTAATTACTCAATTAAGCAAGGACACTGACAGTTGCAGGAGACTTCTTACTATATGATGAAGTAAGACTGGAAAAAGTACTAAAACATATTTATAAATGACAGGAAGAAAACAACTTTAGGAGATAGGAGAAATACATAAGGTAAGAAGAAAAAAGGTGTACACGTCTTTTAAGAAATCTAATAATTTGTCCTACAATTAGGCTATCCCCTCCCCATATACAAGGTTGTTAAACAATTGACATGTTTAAGTATGTGCTTCCTTTTGAATTCATTATAGTAGGTAGATTGCTTTAAAGGGCATATCAACTCCCAGAATATTTTATACTTCCCCCAAACCCCAAGATCATTATATTTATTCCCCTTCCCTACAGTTCCTGAAGCCTGGAAAACTTACCTTTGCCCACCGCGATTCTACTCCCCAGTCCTCAAAACTTCCACTGTAAGCTCTGAGAGCTTTTGAAGGAGGGTAGCACAGGACTGGGGAAGAAATGGCTGAATGCAGAATCAGTCACTGACTTCTGCAAACCGAAATAAATCTGGCATCTTGCACAGATACCAGCTTTCTTGAGAGTGGAAAGGTATGTTTTCTGGGATTCAGGGACAGCGGGGAGATAAGTAAATATAACTATCTCAAGGTTTGGGTGGGGGCACGGAGAAGAAATCTGATACCAAATAAATTTACCAGTGCGGAAGCAGCATAAGACCCCTGACCGGCAGCCGTATCTGTGATTGTCTGAGACTCCAGTCCAATCACAACGTGGTTGCCTGTCCTGCCCCTTCCACAATGGGAAACAGCAGAAAAAAAGCAGTTGATGAAAAAAGGGCGGGTAGGTACATTTAGGATAGGCAAAATACAATGTCTCCTTGCACTCCTTATACAATATTATTAATGTTGGTGCTGTGGTCTCCAGGCTGCTAACCACAAACAGCTATATACCATAATTTGCAGATAATGAGACCACACTCACGTTTTTCTTAAGTGAATTTTATTGTAAACTGATACATGCACAACGTTTCAGGGCAATCCCCTTCGCCAGGTGCATAACACATCATATCAGTGGCTGGTTTAAATATTCTTTTACATCTAATTTTAACACAGTTTAGAAAAAAGTGCTCTAGTGCTAAATATTTAGGATCGGTTTGAGACATTTAAAGGGACACTAAACTGAAAAAAATTACTTGCCTTTATCCTTTTCTATATTTTTAGTGCTGCCAGGAACTTTATCCCGTTTTGCTCGCAGTGCTCCCTGTCACTAGATCCCCTCATGCCCTGTTCAGCTCACTCCTAGTTATTATGCATGTCTCCTATCTATGTATCCACCCCTCCCAAAACAGAGGCACAGAGAGAGTGTGGAGCATGTGCAGTGAAGCTGATCTGTGCCTCACTACAGGCAATAGCATTTACCCAGTGATTTTGGTAAGCAGCACTGGGAGCTGTAATAACTGTTTGAATCAAGTAAGATTTTCTTTTAGCTGTAGAAGTTTGAAGGTGTGAATTGAGAAAGCCAGTCGGATGACTAGCGAAACGTCTTCAAGAACTACATTTCAAGTCCAGTTGATCTAATTGAATACAACAGATATACCATGACCTGGATGAATGAGAACCTTCACAAGCACCGTTTAATATAGTTCATAATTCCAAACCAAATGAACCAAATGTCATGCAAGGTAGCTTGTGATATCTTATTCTTTTATTGTCTCTGTTATACTGGTAATGATCTACAAGCAATTTAAAATATCTTCCATTTCTCTCAAGTAGAATTGGCAAGTAAGAGATCTGATGTTTAACAGGGCCGTCAATCAAAGAACTGAAGGCATGAATTATTTTCATCTTTCAACATTTATGTTGCATACAAAGTAATAAATGTTCTCTAGGTTGCAATTTAATGCCAACAACATATGTGTTTTAATATACTGTATTTTCAACAAATTCTGCATCAAAGAATATTCTGTTGTGAAGGGTAAGAAAACAACTTTCTCCAAAGATGAAACACAGAAGGTTAAAATGAGTTATTATTGAAACTGAAATCTGAAATATTAATAAAGAAATAGATAAATTATTGATACTTTTAATTAACTCTGTAATATGGCTCCCAATTAAAGGGCTTGTGGGAATCATGAAATTTGGAGTTAGCCACCTGTCTACAGTTCATGCTGTAGGATTCTCGCCCAAACTGATATTACACTAAAATATTCAGGTCTATTTTAGTTAAATATTTAATACGAGGAGCTTTAGTGTGGTGTAGAAAATGCTTTATACAGCGGCATTTTAAACTGGTCTGTCTGTGTATTAAATTGGCAATAGTACAGTAAGGTTTGTTGCTACTAAACTGAATCTCCTCCACATATTAATTTAAAGGAATAGTTCCCAGAGAAAGTGAATAATTCCTTTATTGCATTAATTGAATAATGGGAGGTAAAGATCTGCAACTTCTCCCCTGGATCCTGTTAAATTAATTGAAGAATGGAAGGTAAGGCATAGCTCCTTTACCTCCCGTTCTTCAATTAATGCAGTAAAGGAATTGTTCACTTTCTCCGTGAAGAAGTAGTCTCTGGTATTGCTGATGGCACAAAACTATGCAGAGCTTCTGGAAACTAATAATGTGCAATTGCTGCAAGCAGACCTAGATACATTATCAAAATGGGCAGCAGAAAGGCAGATGAGATTAAATGGTGATATATGTAAGTGATGCATTTGGGATTTAACAATCGTTGTAACACCTACATCCTAAATGGCTCTGTGCTAAGTGAATCTCTAATGGAAAAAGATTTTGGGGGGTTCTAGTAGATAACAGACTTAGCTGTAGCAAACAATGCCAGGCAGCCACGACTTGAGCAACAAGATATTATATAAAATTGGGGAATAAATTCAAGTGATATAAATATTATTCTCCCTCTTTGAACATTACATTCGAGGGTTACTGAAAATATATGCTACATTCGAATGATACATTCAAGGGTTATCGATTCGAACGATACATTCAAGGGTTATTACTAAAACATCGCATTTGAGGGTTATGGCCAAAGAAGAGGGTTAGCCAACGGTCCGTAAATTTTAAAATTATCGAAATTTTGATACTTATTGAATATATATCTGCGAGTTTGGAAAGACAAACTTGTTCGGAATTCGGAAATTTTGGAAAGTTTGATCGAACTGGTTCCCTTCTAAGTCTCTACACCTTACATTTATTAACATTGAATCTCATCTGACATTCTTCTGCCGATTTTGACAATCTATCTAGGTCCACCTGCAGCAATTGCACATCATTCAAAGTTTTTGTGTTATCGGCGAACACAGAGACATTGCTCTCAATACCCTCTTCTAAGTCAGTTATAACCAAATTAAATAGAAAACCTTAAGGCAGCTCTATAACTATTTTAATATAATAACATCAATATAAGGGCACGGCCACACAAACGCAAATGCAATCGCATTTGTTACAGTAGTGTGGGAAGAGGGTTTAACTTTTCCTCCCCTGTCTCTCTCTGCATAATCAGCTGGAAAAATGAACTTAGAGAGTCAGGGAGGAAAGGATTTCTTACTGCAGCCAAGTGGGTGTGTCTGCTACCATGATGATGCACATTGAGTGACAGCACTCCCAGCACCGGGGAAGACACACCCCCAGGAACCTGCACAGCTTTCCCATGCTGCTGCCATCAAACGAAAGGGAATTCTGGGGAAAAAAAGGTAGGGGGAGGGTTGGGGGATGGTGTACTTTAAAATAAACCAAAAAAAAAAAATGCTTTTTCCTCAGTGGAGATACCCTTTAAATTATATGAAATAAGAAGGTATGCAAAAGGGCAATGCTTTTTGGAGTCAGAATTCAAATCTCAGTGAAATAACGATGCCATGAAAATGTCATAGTGACATCACAAAAAATTGAACCCTGACATTTTTCAAAGCTAATATAGCATAAGAAGTTGCATAAATTGCAGTGCTTTTAGGGTCAGAATACATATTTCAGTGAAATTTTGATGCCATGCTGATGTCATAGTGACATCACAAAAAATGTAACCCTGACACATTTAAAAGAATGATATACAATAAGAAATAGCACAAGGTGTAATGCATTTTAGGGTCAGAATCCAAAACTGAGCTAAATTGTGATGTCATAATGATGTCATAGTGATATTATTTAAATTAATTTTACGGGGTGATAAAGCTAATATATGATATAGAATAAGTCACACAGTTAAATTCTTTTTAGGGTAAGAACCTATATTTTAGTAAAATTATAATGTCATGCTGATGCCAGTGACATCAAAAAAATTTAACTTTTTAAAGCTATTAAAAAAGAATAAGAAGTGGCATCATAATTTTGCTGGAAAATGTGTCAGGATTAAAATTTTAGTGATGTCACTGACAACAGAATGACATAATATTGCTAAATTGTGATGTCACAAGTGGCATCATAATTTCGCTGAAAAATGTATTCTGACTCTAAAAAGCATTGCCCTATTCTCAGTTTCTTATTCTATATCATTACGTATCTTTGAAAAGTGTCAGGATTAAAATTTTAGTGATGTCACTATGACAACAGAATGACATCATAATATTGCTAAATTGTGGTGTCATGCTGATGTCATGGTGGTTTCATAGTGACATCACTCGGATTAATTTTATGAGTTGTGAAAGCTAATATATGATATAGAATTAGAAAAGCTATTGAATGATATAAAATAGGAAGTTGCACAAAGTGCAATGCATTTTAGGGTTAGAATCCAAAACTGGGCTCTATTTGTGATGTCTTGCTGATTTCATAGTGACATCACATTAAAATTATTTTACGAGTTGTAAAAGCTAATTTGATATAGAACAAGAAGTCAGACAACGTGAAATGAATTTTAAGGTGATATAGAAAATTGCAATGCTTTCTAGGGTCAGAATACGTATTTCAGTGACAGCTATAGAATGGTGCACAATAAGAAATAGCACATGGTGTAATGCATTTTAGGATCAAAATCCAAAACGGAGCTAAATTGCTGATGTCATAGTGACAGCACTCAAATGAATTTTACAACTTGTGAAAGCTTAAAGGGGAAGTTCAGTGGCAAATACATATTCTTTTTATAAAAAAGAGCAGTATTTTTCCATCCCAGTGACGTTAACCTGCCCATTCAGCATTTTGTCTGTGTATAAATAAATGTAACTGAAATAATGGCTTCCTGTTTGCAGGACCCCTATTAGAGACCATTATGGTCTTGCCCTTGACCCAGCGCCTGGGTTGATTCAGTTGCTCAGTAGAGATCTGAGCATCTTTGACCCATGCAACAGCCAATCAGTAGAAATGACTGTTAGGAACATTCCAAGGATGTGGTGCATCCTGGGAAGAAGAAGGACCGTTAGAACCTGAAATGGCAGCTCACTAATGTCAACAGCAGGGAACAGCAAATGGTATGAAATCAACTGATTTTTCAAAATGGGAGAGAATATGTAAAATATCTAAGAAGGCATTACACAAACTAACAATTTAATAAATACTAATAATTTCCATTGAACTGTCATTTTAAAGCCCTTTGGCTTTTTAAAATGGAAGAGGCTGGGGGGAAGTGAGAAAGCCTGCTATATTGATCCAGTGTGCAAGTATGAATAATGCAAAAGGTTGCTAATTACATAACGCATCCGCCGGGGGTCTGACCTGGGCTTCCAATCCTAACGACGCGCTGCACACCAGATACTGCTGCTGTGCCTGCTTGCATGGTCACATGGGTGCGTACACTGCAGGTTTCCAGCTGGATCCATGTGGAGCATGCAGGATTAACCAATGGCAACAGCAGTTCCTTACCCAACCCGAATCCATCCATACTGATGGATAGTGGTTTGCTTGAGAGCCAGGACAGGAGTAAATCTTAAATAATCTTTTTTAAGTGATAAGCTGTGTGCCAATGGTGGGGGGGGAGGGGGAGGTTTATGCTGCAGAAAATGCAGCAAAGGTTTGTCGTGTGTTGGTAGGGGGAGACTGTGCTGGTGGTGCCAGGGGGTGTGCTGGTGGTGCCAGGAGGATATGCTGGTGGTGCCAGGGGGATGTGCTGGTGGTGTTAAGGAGATGTGCTGGTGGTGCTAAGGAGATGTGCTGGTGGTGCCAGGGGGAAGATGTGCTGGTGGTGCCAGGGGGCAGAATGTGCGGGGTGCCAGGGGGAAGATGTGCTGGTGGTGCCAGGGGGAAGATGTGCTGGGGGTGCCAGGGGTGATAATTCTGATTGCTGAAAAATGTATTCTGACCCTAAAAAGCCTAAAAAGCATGGCCCTTTGCTCATTGTTTCTTATGCTATATCATTTAGTATCTTTGAAAAGTGTCAGGATTCACATATTAGTGATGTCTCTATGACATCAGAATAACATCACAATATTGCAATATTTACATAACTAAAATGTGAATTCTGACACTTTTTAAAGCTATTAAATTATATAGAATAAGAAGCTGAGTAAAAAATCCAAGTGAAAATCCAAATTTCAGTGAAATAATAATGTAATGCTGATGCTGTACTGACATTTAACACAAAAATTTAACCCTGACATGTTTAAAAGCTATTGAATAAGAAGTCACATAAGGTGCAATGCATTTTAGGGTCAGAATCCAAAACTGAGCTAAATTGTTATGTCATGCTGATGTCATAGTGAAGTCATGCTGATGTCAGTGACATTATTAAAATTAGTTTTACGGGTTGTAAAAGCTAGTATAGGCTATGAAATGCTTTTCAGGGTGAGAATCCATATTTAATAAAATTAGGATATTATGCTGATGCCATAGTGACATCACTAAAAATTGAACTCTGACACTTTTTAAAGATACTAAATGATAAAGAAAATTGCAAAGCTTTCTAGGGTCAGAATACATATTTCATTGAAAGCTACTGAATAATGTACAATAAGAAATTGCACAAGGTGTAATGCATTTTAGGATCAGAATCCAAAACTGAGCTAAATTGCTGATGTCATAGTGACTTGTGAAAGCTAAAAACCCTTTGGCTTTTTGAAATGTGGGAGGCTGGGGCGAAGTAAGAAAGCCTGCTATATTGATCTAGTGCGCAAGTATGATCAATGCAACCATTTGCTAATCATAATTAAAGAAAAAAGGTTAGAAGTTAGGACCTTCCAGACTGGGGTCACTTTGACGTGTCTAGAAGGCTTTTCATTTATGTGGTCACAGTAATGTACTTAGTGGCGGATTATAATGAGATATTTCTGGGGACCGACGGGGCCTTGAGCTATAGGGGGCCCATGGTGACCTCTGTAAAAAATCTTATTATAATCCATTGTCGGGTCTGTTCTTTAATGCCATCCACTGCAAACAGCCTTGGTTTACAAGTCTCTGCGCATGGACATGGCAGGTGGGTTCGCTCCATACAGAGCCGGATTAAGACCAAATGGGCCCAAGGCACAAGTCAGATTTTTTGCCCCTCCCCAAATGTTCCATTACACATTACCACCAGCACATCTCCCTGGCACCACCAGCACACCTGCTGGTGGTGCCAGGGGGATGTGCTGGTGGTGCCAAAAAATCAAAAACATTTACTATTTTAATATATGTATAATTTTATTTTTAAAGCGCCACTTAGGTGCGCAGCGCTGTACATTATAAAATACAGAGTACACAAACAAGGGGATAAGTGCAAGCAAATATACAGATAAATAATATACCGGTATATAAATTATATATATATATACATATATATATATATATATACACACACACACACAGTATGTCTTACATATCAGAGAGAAAGCATTTTAATGAGTATTATTGAGTATTAATGAGTATCTGATACAGTAGCTGGTGTTAAAAACATACATGCAGGTGAGTTACACCCCGAGACGTGTAGTCTCTAGTACATCTGCTACGGGAGTTTTGTCCAGAGTAACTCTGGGCGAATCTCGCTGTGAGTGTGTTTAACAAAATATTTTCCCCTGGAGGAGTACTTTCCTTCTTAAAACTGGAATATGATCTATCACCCTGTATAAAAAAAAATCTAGGATTGTGGGCAAGTTGGAAAAAAATGTTAGCTACTGGATTATTTGTTTTATTATCTTGATAAGCCGTGTGTATGGCTGAATGATGTTCATCAATCATTAGGGTGGGTACACACAAGAGGACTTTTTGTCCCAACTGAGCGTTGGCTACTAGCAAGTGCTCGGCAGGGACAAATAACTGTCGGTCACAGCAATAGTGGCCGTAGCCGAGAGTTTGTGCAACCGATCGTGTGTCCCCATAGGGAACCGCATGATCGTCCGTGATTTACCAACTGGGCCATTTGTCTGATCTAGATGAATGGCCGCCCCCACCCACACCATGTGATTTTACACAGCACTATCGCGAAGGGGTCAGGGAAAAAGAACAGAGGATCCCCTTACCTGAGCTAGGTGTGGGAAATGGGGCAAGGCAGGAAAAATAAAGACATTTTGTTTAAATAAGAAGCTGAATAGACTATCTATCTATCATCTATCTATCAAATCTATCAATCTACCTACCTACCTACCTATCTACCTGTCTATCTATCTATTTATAATCTATCTATCGAACCTATCTATCATCTATCTATCTATCAGTCATCTATCTATATCTATCTATCATCTATCTATCTATCTATTTATAATCTATCTATCGAACCTATCTATCATCTATCTATCAATCATCTATCTATCAATCATCTATCTATCAATCATCCATCTATCAATCATCCATCTATCAATCATCCATCTATCAATCATCCATCTATCAATCAATCATCTATCAATCAATCATCTATCAATCATCTATCAATCATCTATCTATCAAATCTATCTATCTATCTATCTATCTATCTATCTATCTATCTATCGAACCTATCCATCTGCTATCTATCAATCATCTATCTATATCTATCTATCTATTATCTATCTATCTATAATCTATCTATCTATCTATCGAACCTATCTATCATCTATCATCTATCTATGTATCTATCTATCTATCTATAATCTATCTATCTATCGAACCTATCTATCATTTATCTATCTATCTATCTATCTATCTATCTATCTATCTATCCTTCTGTTAGTCCGTCTCCAAGTGAATGACCCACCACATTTAGAGGACTGCAAAACCTGCTGAAATCATAGTCTGTCGATGGAGAATTTGCAGATTTACCTCATTAAAAAAGGAATAATGGTAGCATCCAATAATTCACATTCATTTACAGATTAAGTGTCAATATATCCAAAGTCCTAATTACTTGGAAGAGAAACACTTGTGATAAATAAGGTATGTTTAAACTTTTAACCACAATTAAGCCTCTCGCTCTCTCTTTACTGTGGTTGCAATTTGAAAGCAAAATCCTAATCATTACAAAAGCTTGATACAGGAACAGAATATTTACATGTTTTTAAAACCATTTTCTAGATGTCTGTAAATATACAATTACCATTAGGTACTGTAGAGCCTACTACTGTAAGTAGTTTAGTCAACAGCATTAATCTCTGCTAGGGATGACAAGAAGATATCTATTATAATAAACAATATAACAAGATGGAACTGCAAATGCAAGTAAAGCGTGAGCTGTTAATGGTATACCGCAGAGCGCCGTACATTAAAGCTTTATTGCTGGACGGTTTAATGAGAGAATTTGATTTGATATGCAGCACCTGCTAAAATTACAGCACAAATTTAGCTCTTGAAACAGGCTATTTAGTGGTTATTGCATTAAATAAGCTAAGAAAGATGATCTCTTGGAGAACTTTGTGCTCTTTGGGTACCCAGAGTTCAACATTTAAAGAAAACTTGCTCTATTAAATGATGCCAATCATAATCTAAATAACAATAGCAATAAACACATTTACTTTCAAGTGAACAATGATCCCTTTCTTTTGTACCGTAAATTCATGTGTTTTTCTGCTTAATTCCAACTTGACCCTTTCGGTGCCAGTAGATTTTATTACTTTATTTATTCAGAGCCTGAAGACTTTATAGTGCTATATGATTGAAAAGTATTTCCTTCACTCAGAATCTTCTGCTAACACTGAATTTCAGCTCTAACCCACACCTATAGACAGGATGCAAACTACCAACATTGACAAGGAGAATGATATGAGTTTATCAATAGATATTGGCAGCCTATCAATTTAGACAGGCAGGATGATGCAGATACTTTGGGATGGCAAAGGGTATCAGATCACTAAATTCTCCTTTCTAACTCATTGCCTAAATGTTCAAGAGATAAATAGGACAGTGCGGGCTTTACCACTTTCTGGATAATCTTTAGTATGCACGGAGGGGTGAGACTTTTCACTATGTGTTATGGTTACAACATATAATGGGAAATCCAGTGGGATGCTAAAGTGAAAGGCTTGGGGTTAGATCACACCCAGGCCTTCCCGCGAGTATAAATAAGTTCACTAATATATTTATCTAAAAGGTTGCACACACATAGATACAACAGCGGGCCAGTGATATGGTTACCTACAGTATGTGTGTTAATCACACCATGCTATTGTATGGTATTAATGTTCACATTGATTGATGTTTTCCAATAATTTTGTCTACAACCAGATCTATAAATATAGGAATAGCTGCTTCTATACTTCACAATAGGTGCACTGTGTTAGCTTAGTAAATATTATAGTCCATGGATCTCCAACATGCAAGTTTGAATACTGCAAATCCCAGCATTCCAATCCCTCTGCAAAAGCAGTTGAAGTTACACATATGGCTACTTTCTAGATCACAGATCACAGTATTTTTTTTATGGTGACCTAAATATTGCCAACAAGGCTCAGTAGAAAAGTGAGGATCAAATGCATATCTTCAAGATATTTCTCCCGTTATCCATCAAGGTATTTGCAGGGTTATCAAACATGTGTCAGCCTGAAGGCTGAAGTCATATATGTCATCCTTATATTGTTTGCCAAAGGTAGGTTTACCCATGTATAACAGTGTCATGTAAGATAATTTAACAAGATGCATTCAAAAACATTTTGCTGGTTATCTCCTTGCAGTACTTTTTAAAAAAATATTTGTTTTCCTTTACAAATAAATTTAAATATGGGGTCCTAAACGAAGTAATGCTTCTAACAAAATCCTGTTTATAGCTTTATGTAAAGACATTCATTTGATTTATTTCTATACTGTGCTCTATTTGTTATGCGGAAATCATAACAATTTAATCAGAAAAGAGTAACCTAAAGCACAATTCTTATTGACTATAAATAAAAGATTTTGTATTACCATTTCCATTCCATGTGCATAATTGGTTTCACTGGAACTATTATGTAGAAAAATCATAGCATTGCCTGTGTATAATGTATAAGACTCAGCACTGATATTACTCACTTATTATTGGACACTCAATATGTGTATGCTGTATAAGGTACAAAGCACTGATATTACTCACTTATTATTGGTCACTCAATGTGTGTATGCTGTATAAGGTACACAGCACTGATATTACTCACTTATTATTGGTCACTCAATATGTGTATGCTGTATAAGATACACAGCACTGATATTACTCACTTATTATTGGACACTCAATATGTGTATGCTGTATAAGGTACACAGCACTGATATTACTCACTTATTCTTGGACACTCAATATGTGTATGCTGTATAAGTTACAAAGAACTGATATTACTTATTATTGGACACTCAATATGTGTATGCTGTATAAGGTACACCGCACTGATATTACACACTAATTATTGTACACTCAATATGTTTATGCTGTATAAGGTACACAGCACTGATATTACACACTAATTATTGTACACTCAATATGTGTATGCTGTATAAGGTACACAGCACTGATATTATACACTTATTATTGTACACTCATTATGTGTATGCTCTATAAGGTACACAGCACGGATATTACACACTAATTATTGTACACTCAATATGTTTATGCTGTATAAGGTACACAGCACGGATATTACACACTAATTATTGTACACTCAATATGTTTATGCTGTATAAGGTACACAGCACGGATATTACAGACTAATTATTGTACACTTAATATGTGTATGCTGTATAAGGTAGATATCACTGCTATTACACAGAAGCTTTCGTGGGATACACTCTTTCTCAGGTTGAACATTACTAATAAACTGTTAGTCCACAAATAAAAGGTATCATCATAACCTACAGTACTCATCTTTGTAGTTTATGCTGGACTAACAAGGCTACAACCATTTTATTTGCTTCTTATATCTACATCACTACTATACAACATGTGCTCTTGGACTGCATTTTTTTCACACTGGTGTATGCAAGGTTTATGCAATCAAAGGACAAGTAAAGCCATGGTGCAACAACAACTGTGGCAAGCCTCCGCTGCTGTACCCTATGGAGAACTAAACTTAATTTTTTAAAATTCAAATGTGAAAGCTTTTCTCCACAGAACACCTATACTTTGTAAGATTCTTCTCTAGTAAGTTGCATTTAGTACATGTAAGTAATAATAGATTATGTAACAAACATGGCTTCCATGTTGTTGGCAGTACAAATCATAGCCCATGTTGAAGAGTAACACCCCCTGACCCCAGGATTCACTGTCTCTATGCACAGAGTTTCTAGTGAAAAATAAAGTTTCTAAATGTACTTTTATTCATTGTTGAGTTGCTGGTGGAGATCCATGAAAAAGCCATGTTGTTTAGGAACACACAGCCCAAGAAGTTCAAATTCCCCTAGTTTATTTATGAAACAGTACAACATAGTCTACTGCCTGAGTTTATTGCTTTTTTTTTGTTGGTTCCATTAATGTAAAATGGCGCAAAAATGTCGTTTGTAAAAAAAATATTTTTGGGAGGTACCGTCACTTTAAATAGAAGAGGAAGCCATGACATTGCACAGCAGAATGCAGTTAGGAATCTTCCCCCTCTCTTCTGACTGGCAATTCTTTTGATCAAAAACAATGTTTGATGTTCCTGCAGCTCAAAAATCAATGTTAGGCATCATCTACCAGTCACTGTGGGCATCTAATACCAGTCACTGTGGGCATCATTTACCAATCATGTGAATAAAGCCCCTCCCACTTCTGGACAAGCTACACCCACTTCCGGGACAAAGTGTCACCCACTTTCAATTATAAAACTACACCCCTTCCGTGGGCATGGCGAGGGGAGCAGCATTTGGATTTTTGTTTCAGGTGCCAAAAAGTCTAAGGATTCTTTATGTACTGATATCCCAACTACTAGTCCTTGTGGGATAGAGGTAGAAAGCTTTTTTTTTTTAACAGGTAGAAGGTAGCAGGTTCGATTCCCCATATTTACTTTTATTATTTACTGAAATGTTAATATTCTATTCCTTATATCCCTGCTAGCAAAGAAATAAACTGCAAAGATTACTTTTCTTTTTTGTATGAAAAGCCAAAATATTTACCTTTGTTGGGGACAGGAGCATTTGTAATGTATTTACATAAAAACTGCACTAAAATCTGTGTTCTGTCAGAGGGAGGGATAATCTCTGAGTTGTAACTAGAGATGGGCAAAACTGCTAAAAAAATTTCAAGAAAATTTAAGGAAAAACTCATTAAAGGCAATAGGAGAAAAAAATCTGCACATATCCGCCTAAATAGTTGGCAAAATAGCAATGGTAACTTAAATGGTAACTGTTAATGGCTATGTAAACTGGGAAATGTTCCAAGCAACATGTCCACCCCCAAAACTAAAACATGCCCATTAACCCTGAAGCTGCCTGAGGTAAATGCTGAGACTGGATTTATATTCAATACTTACTCTATACACATACACAGGAATGATTGTTCCATATATTCTTTATAAAGAATGATTGTTTAATGTGCCCATAGATGGTCTGATGTTATTGTCTCCTTCTACTGTAGTAGAAGGATGTTTGTCCTGATGAAGACGTCCTGTGTGTCGTAGAAACGTTAAAAATAAAAGCAATATAATTTGAATACAGTGTGCCCGGGAATTGATCCAACTCAGGAGCCAGTAATGGAAATATTCCAACACAATTCAGCAATTTCTGTAGATCCGCCGTCAGTGTCTCAGCTCTGACTTTAAAAGACACTAATTGTAATGTAGTGCAAAAGTGGATGTCTCAGTAAAACAGCACGTTAGGCTGGGTATACACGGACAAATTGTACCACACGATCGGCAATTATTTACTGGCATGACAAATTGCCTGTTCATCTGATCCAGGCAAACAGGCGACCAAGAGTGTTTACCGATGCTTGTTCAGTGGTAACCCCCCATTTAAGAATGCACCCCTTGAAGCCACTGAAATCCTTAAGGTTTTTTTGTTTTGAGGATTATGGGTTAGTTAGGTTATGAAGGTTTTATTGAAATCAGAGATTTAATCATGGCCCTGGGCCGTCTAGTAGGCGGGCCGTTAGCACTCATCTTTGCTGTGTGATATCTAAGGGAGGGGCAGCACGGCTGTAAATGTAAGTAAGTGATTTCAGCTGCTGGAAGTGTGGACATGTAATGGGGGGATGTTATTTTTTTTGGTTTTTGTTGTCCTTTAAAAGAAGGGTGCCAGTATATCCCAATTCCATGATTTCAGGGTAATTATAGTGGCACATTATACATTCTATTAATGCTTACATATTAGTTAGATAAATCTAAATGTAAATTTACATGGAAGGTATTGTATTCTATAATATAGTTCATTTTGGTTGCATATCTGTCTTTTTAAAGAATGGTAAATGAGAACTAAACTTATTTTTAAAAAAAATCATAATGTTAAAGCTTTTCTCACCAGAACACCTATACATTGTAATGTGCATTTACGTACATGTAAAAAGTAGATTCTGGTATATATCGGTGATCCTCAAACTGCGGCTCTCCAGATGTTTGAAAACTATAACTCCCAGCATTCCTCAACTACTGATGAAACCCTAGGAATGCTGGGAGGTGTAGTTTTCAAACATTTGGATAGCTGTAGGTTGAGGATCCCTGGTATAAATGAAAATACTAAAGTTTGAGGGACAGAGGGGAGTGTGGACTATCCAGCCAAGTAATAATCATATGGTATGTAGGTTGTGACAACTAAAGACAATACCCACTCACAGAAATAATAATGTGCTAACTTGGGAGCTCCTGTCATTGATGTATTAGGACGTTTTAATAGCTGCTCACTTACCCCCAGCCCTTAAGGCTTAGGGACCAAGAACTGGCCGACATTTTTCCTAGTGATAACTAGGATGATTACATGGTTGAATATGTAGCCCATAAAGGGTGGTTCTTTAAATGGCATATCCACCCTCTTTTCCTACTTTTGACACACTGCAGGGCATGTCCCCCCACCCACGACCGCTATATTCTATATTCTGAGAGGCTTGATTTTATCCATATTCTAAAGCACAGATACATCGAAAAGTACTTCAAATAAACGGTGTGAGGTCAAAGTCTTCATTGATGCCATTTGGTGCTCGTGTTTAGAGGAGATAAATCCAGCGAGTTTCAAGTTTGAGTAATTTCTTATCGAGGTCTCCTCCCCAGATCGTCTGGGCTGGTTACAACCATGTACAGCTTTAAGAGGAGACATCATCGTTAAGGAATAGTTTACTGGAAAAGTGAACTATTCCTTTCAATGTATTGATTGAAGAACAGGAATTTAAAGAGCTATTCCTTACCTCCCAGAGCCGGATTTACACCTCAGGAGCCTGTAGGCCCAAAGAGCCTGGCGCCTTTAGCCCTACCCCTAAACACAGACCACACCCCTAAACCACACCCATTTTCTCTTTTTTGGAGAAGAAAATAGACTATAAAGGGGTTGGATTGGTGGGAGGGGATTGACAGCCGCCCCTCCAACCTCAGACGCCCCTAGGCACGTGCCTATTGTGCCTAATGGTAAATCTGGCCCTTTTACCTCCCCATTCTTAAAGGGGAACTGTGGAATAGTTACGGAAAAGTGAACTATCCTTTCAAGTATGATTGAAGAACAGGATTTAAAGAGCTATTCCTACCCCCCAGAGCCGGATTTACACCTCAGGAGCGTAGGCCCAAGAGCCTGGCGCCTTTAGCCCTACCCCTAAACACAACACAACCCTAAACCACACATTTTCTCTTTTTGGAGAAGAAAATAGACTATTAAAGGGGTTGGATTGGTGGGAGGAGATTGACAGCCGCCCCTCCAACATCAGACGCCCCTAGGCACGTGCCTATTGTGCCTAATGGTAAATCTGGCAATGTTAGGCATCATCTACCAGGCACTGTGGGCATCTATACCAGTCACTGTGGGCATCATTTACCAATCATGTGAATAAAGCCCTCCCACTTCTGGACAAGCTACACCCACTTCCGGGACAAAGTGTCACCCACTTTCAATTATAAAACTACACCCCTTCCGTGGCATGGCGAGGGGAGCAGCATTTGGATTTTTGTTTCAGGTGCCAAAAAGTCTAAGGATTCTTTATGTACTGATATCCAACTACTAGTCCTTGTGGGATAGAGGTAGAAAGCTTTTTTTTTTAACAGGTAGAAGGTAGCAGGTTCGATTCCCCATATTTACTTTTATTATTTACGAAATGTTAATATTCTATTCCTATATATCCCTGCTAGCAAAGAAATAAACTGCAAAGATTACTTTTCTTTTTGTATGAAAAGCCAAAATATTTACCTTTGTTGGGGACAGGAGCATTTGTAATGTATTTACATAAAACTGCACTAAAATCGTGTTCTGTCAGAGGGAGGGATATCTCTGAGTTGAACTAGAGATGGGCAAAACTGCTAAAAAAATTTCAAGAAAATTTAAGGAAAAACTCATTAAAGGCAATAGGAGAAAAAATCTGCACATATCCGCCTAATAGTTGGCAAAATAGCAATGGTAACTTAAATGGTAACTGTTAAGGCTATGAAACTGGGAAATGTTCCAAGCAACATGTCACCCCCCAAACTAAAACATGCCCATTAACCATAGTGCCTGAGGTAAATGCTGAGACTGGATTTATATTCAATACTTACTCTATACACATCACAGGAATGATTGTTCCATATATTCTTTATAAAGAATGATTGTTTAATGTGCCCATAGATGGTCTGATGTTATTGTCTCCTTCTACTGTAGTAGAAGGATGTTGTCCTGATGAAGACGTCCTGTGTGTCGTAGAAACGTTAAAAAAAAGCATATAATTTGAATACAGTGTGCCCGGGAATTGATCCAACTCGGAGCCAGTAATGGAAATATTCCAACACAATTCAGCAATTTCTGTAGATCGCCGCGTCAGTGTCTCAGCTCTGATTTAAAAGACACTAATTGTAATGTAGTGCAAAAGTGGATGTCTCAGTAAAACAGCACGTTAGGCTGGGTATACACGGACAAATTGTACCACACGATCGGCAATTATTTACTGGCATGACAAATTGCCGTTCATCGATTAGGCAAACAGGCGACCAAGAGTGTTTACCGATGCTTGTTCAGTGGTAACCCCCCATTTAAGAATGCACCCCTTGAAGCCACTGAAATCCTTAAGGTTTTTTTGTTTTGAGGATTATGGGTTAGTTAGGTTATGAAGGTTTTATGAAATCAGAGATTTAATCATGGCCCTGGGCCGTCTAGTAGGCGGGCCGTTGCACTCATCTTGTGGTGTGATATCTAAGGGAGGGGCAGCACGGCTGTAAATGTAAGTAAGTGATTTCAGCTGCTGGAAGTGTGGACATGTAATGGGGGGAGGTTATTTTTTTTGGTGTTGTCCTTTAAAAGAGGGTGCCAGGATATTCCCAATTCATGATTTCAGGGGAATTATAGTGGCACCATTATACATTCTATTAATGCTTACATATTAGTTAGATAAATCTAAATGTAATTTACATGGAAGGTATTGTATCTAAATATAGTTCATTTTGGTTGCATATCTGTCTTTTTAGAATGGTAAATGAGAACTAAACTTATTTTAAAAAAAAATCATAATGTTAAAGCTTTTCTCACCAGAACACCTTACATTGAAGTGCATTTACGTACATGTAAAAAGTAGATTCTGGTATATATCGGTGATCCTCAAACTGCGGCTCTCCAGATGTTTGAAAACTATAACTCCCAGCATCCTCAACTACTGATGAAACCCTAGGAATGCTGGGAGGTGTAGTTTTCAAACATTTGGATAGCTGTAGGTTGAGGATCCCTGGTATAAATGAAAATACTAAAGTTTGAGGGACAGAGGGGAGGTGGACTATCCAGCCAAGTAATAACATATGGTATGAGGTTTGTGACAACTAAAGACAATACCACTCACAGAAATAATAATGTCTAACTTGGGAGCTCCTGTATTGATGTATTAGGACGTTTTAATAGCTGCTCACTTACCCCAGCCCTTAAGGCTTAGGGACCAAGAACTGGCCGACATTTTTCTAGTGATAACTAGTGATTACATGGTTGATATGTAGCCCAAAAGGGTGGTTCTTTAAATGGCATATCCACCTCTTTTCCTACTTTTGACACACTGCAGGGCATGTCCCCCCACCCACGACCGCTATATTCTATATTCTGAGAGGCTTGATTTTATCCATATTCTAAAGCACAGATACATCGAAAAGTACTTCAAATAAACGGTGTGAGGTCAAAGTCTTCATTGATTGCCATTTGGTGCTCGTGTTTAGAGGAGTAAATCCAGCGAGTTTCAAGTTTGAGTAATTTCTTATCGAGGTCTCCTCCCAATCGTCGGGCTGGTTACAACCTGTACGCTTTAAGAGGAGACATCATCGTTAAGGAATATGTTTACTGGAAAAGTGAACTATTCTTTCAATGTTGATTGAAGAACAGGAATTTAAAGAGCTATTCCTTACCTCCCAGAGCCGGATTTACACTCAGGAGCCTGTAGGCCCAAGAGCCTGGCGCCTTTAGCCTCCCCTAAACACAGACCACACCCCTAAACCACACCCATTTTCTCTTTTTTGGAAAGAAAATGACTATAAAGGGGTGGATTGGTGGGAGGAGATTGACAGCCGCCCCTCCAACCTCAGACGCCCTAGGCACGTGCCTATTGTGCCTAATGGTAAATCTGGCCCTGTTACCTCCCCATTCTTAAAGGGGAACTGTGGAATAGTTTACTGGAAAAGTGAACTATTCCTTTCAATGTATGATTGAGAACAGGAGTTTAAAGAGCTATTCATACCTCCCAGAGCCGGATTACAAATCAGGAGCCTGTAGGCCCAAAGAGCCTGGCGCCTTTAGCCCTACCCCTAAACACAGACCACACCCCTAAACCACACCCATTTTCTCTTTTTTGGAGAAGAAAATAGACTATAAAGGGGTTGGATTGGTGGGAGGAGATTGACAGCCGCCCCTCCAACCTCAGACGCCCCTAGGCACGTGCCTATTGTGCCTAATGGTAAATCTGGCCCTGTTACCTCCCCATTCTTAAAGGGGAACTGTGGAATAGTTTACTGGAAAAGTGAACTATTCCTTTCAATGGATTGATTGAAGAACAGGAGTTTAAAGAGCTATTCCATACCTCCCAGAGCCGGATTACACCTCAGGACCTGTAGGCCCAAAGAGCTGGCGCCTTTAGCCCTACCCCTAAACACAGACCACACCCCTAAACCACAACATTTTCTCTTTTTTGGAGAAGAAAATAGACTATAAAGGGGTTGGATTGGTGGGAGGAGATTGAAAGCCGCCCTCAACCTCAGACGCCCCTAGGACGTGCCTATTGTGCTAATGGTAAATCTGGCCCGTTACCTCCCCATTCTTAAAGGGAACTGTGGAATAGTTTACTGGAAAAGTGAACTATTCCTTTCAATGTATTGATTGAAGAACAGGAGTTAAAGAGCTATTCCTTACCTCCCAGAGCCGGATTTACACCTCAGGAGCTGTAGGCCCAAAGAGCCTGGCGCCTTTAGCCTACCCTAAACACAGACCACACCCCCAAACCACACCCATTTTCTCTTTTTGGAGAAGAAAATAGACATAAAGGGGTTGGATTGGTGGAGGAGGGGAGGAGATTGACAGCCGCCCCTCCAACCTCAGACGCCCCTAGACACGTGCCTATTGTGCCTAATGGTAAATCTGACCCTGTTACCTCCCCATTCTTAAAGGGGAACTGTGGTCTTCAAACAAGTTGGGGTTACATTAAAGGCTAGTTTCCCACCTTTAAAACGAGCCATCAACCACCTCTCTACGTGCTCCACAGCCCAAGATATAAAGAAATGACTGACCAGAAAGTTAATGGGTGGGAGGTTGACATGTGACATTCCTAAGGCTTCTACTGCACAGTGTCGCCGGCGAGCACAGCCTTAGACTCCCTCAGTGTGTGAGGGAGACAGGAAATCTCTCCTCTCTGCTGTGTGAAGTCCTGAAAGAGAAGGTAAGGGAATCTACAGCCCTTCTCTCCCACTATGTGAAAACAGCCTTTTCAGGCAGAGTTCTCACTCTGCCTGAAGTTAGGAAAGATAGCAGAGGATCAAGATCAAAAGGATTCACAAGGGTCAGTAACAGTAGTAATAAAAATTACAAAGTATGAATGCAATTGGTTAGACTTATCATTAAAGCGCTCACCTGTGATAGCTGAAAAGAGCCGGAAATAGCTGGATGGTGGCATTGTTTTATCACAAATCATGAACATGGCTCCCTGATGCGTTTTGAGCTACCACCAGCACTTAGTCTAATGTCTAAAAACTGCATTTTACAAGCAGTGGTTCTTGCCTTACGATGTTTCTGCAACATTCCTGCATGACCCATTCATTATGCAATCGAAAGTCGATCGCAAAAATAAAACAGGCTTGTCAGTTTTTCGCATGTTGTACAAACATCCGGGGAAACGTCATAGGAAATGTCGAAAAGTAAAGCACAGTATATGGGTACCTTAACCATAATTATACCATTACTTACTGCTTTTAACCATTTTTTTAAACAGATTAACTATAGTTAACCTCTGCATCTTGTAAGTTTTAACATACTTTAAAGGGCATGTCCACCCTCCCAAATAACTTTTGACATAATGTTCTCCTTGCTCCCCCAGCCACAACCGCTATATTTGTATAGACAGAAAGCACCCCGATAGTTACTTACCTTCCCTCTTTCCTTGCGCAAAAATGCAAGCAGGGGGCTGGACTGGCAGTCACGTCTGTGATTGGATTTGGGGGGGGATTACAGGAGAACCATATGGAGCTGGGATGTGAGGTAAGGATTAAACTACACTACACATTGGGGCCAGTAGTGGGGGGAATTATAGTTTTGGGGGTGGACATGCCCTTTAATAATACAATTGGTTTAAAACATGTTTTTTAATTGCTTGTCTGACCCATTTTTTTGTGATCGACTTGCTATTGCAAAATGAATGTGCCAGACTGGACCACCGGAAGGTAAGAACCGCAGTCAGGAAAAGGCAGTAGATCCACAATAGATAGATTCAGACAAACTTCTAATCTGTCTGGCTGCCTACTGTATGCTCAGCATAGGTAAGTATGTTTAACCTATAGTTTACAAGCCATAATTAAGTGCAAGCTATTTAAAAACCCAGACAAAGTAATAATTCATCATATACTTAGAGCACTAGGACACTGAAAATGAGGCATATGCACACATAAGACCTCTTAATAATTTAAGCTATAAACAGCTTGTTCATTATAAGTCTTAGAAACCATAGCTTTCGTGCATTTAGAGCAATCAGAATTGTATATGTGGCTTGTCAAATGGCCATAATTAAAATTAGGAATTTAATTACTACATGTAAAGAATTCCTCTTAGTTGTTATTCTATCAAGAGTTTTTTTTATCTGGCCCCATGTAGGGCTATAGAAATATCCTGAAGCTTTTTGCGGATGTTCAGAAGCCTTCATATTTATTAGTTTTATTCCCCAATGTAGCCTTTTAAACTCAAGCTAGTTTTGTAAACAAACATGGTAAACCTATTTCCCTGGTCTCTCCCACGGCAGTGGGAATCAATGGGTTAACTTCCCCTGGTCCTCACATGACAGTTTTAGTAGCCAATAAATTGGGCTGACTCCTCCCCCCCACCATGCCTCTTTTCCTGTCCTCACATTTCTAAGCCTCTACTCTACTCAGAAATAAAGCTCACCCCCGTCTTCCTTAGTGGGTCTCCTACTTCTCCCCACTATTGTAACAGACTACGCACCTGTGCTATGTCTGTGCAGGCCGACTGAAGCTGTAGCGGTCTATCTGGAACACGAGCGCCGCTGGAACACATATGCGTTCCACCATACCGGAAGTCCGTAATCGTCACTTCCGGTTTTCATTTTAAAACGCCGGAATCTCCCGCACGCCTTGCTGATCAGTTGGCTCTGCTCTGCTTTGCTCATAGTTGCTGTTCTCAGCCCTGGCACTGCTTGAAGCTTCTATTTGCTTCCAAAGTTGTAAGTATGGCTGTTATGCAAGCTGGTTTAGCTTGCTAGGAAATACATATATATACTCAGCTAACTCTGGATATAACTGTTTATTTTTCAGTGTCTGATCATGTCTTCCAAAAGACACAAGTCTGGATCCAGGGGGTGAGCAGTATGTTTGCAAAGATTTGTCTTCTTCTGTACTGCACATATATGTTGTATGTACTTATGGCCAATAACTATTGTTTTTTTTTTTCTTTATATATTCCAGGCCTTCACCAAAAAGGCATGAATCTGAACACAGATCTCACAAATCCTATAAAACTGAGTGTGCTTTGTGTGAACAGTACGCCATTAAAGGGAAGAAATTATGTCAGGACTGTTTTGATGAAAAAGCTAGTGCTCCTACATTACAACAAATATCTAACATAGTAAAAGATATTATGCAAGCATCTATATCATCTATGACCCGACAAGCAGCCGACATAGCCACAGCACAGGTATCAGCCAATCTACCTGAGACCAGTCATGGTGAAGAGACTAGGGCTCTCAGAGAGCCTGGGGAATTGGAAAATACTGAAGATACGACAGATGAGATCCCTTCTACATCTTATCAAACCGAATTGTTTTCGCAAGAAGCCTTAGAGAAAATAATCTTAAAGATGAGATCAACTCTGCAGATTTCACCTGAACAACCATTAGCATCTCCTGAGAACTTGATGTTCAGTAAGAAAACTAACGAGCAATCAGTCTTCCATTTTCACCGTCAAATACAAGAAATTATTCTATCTGAATGGAAGAATCCAGATAAAAAATTTGCAATATCTGAGAATCTCCAAAACTTATACCCATTTCTGGAAGAAGATATAAGACAATTTGAACAAGCACCAAGAGTTGACACACCAATAGCCAAGATGGCCAGGAAAATGGCGCTGGCCACAGAAGATGCTACGTCACTCCGCGACCCAATGGATCGTAAAGAGGAAACAGCACTTAAAAGAGCTTTTTCAGTGGCGGGTTCTGCGCTGAGGCCTCCTATAGCTATCACAAATCTGGCAAGAGCAAACAATATATGGCTACAAGACTTAGAATCTGCTCTTAACCAAGGAGTACCAAGAGCTGAGATCATAAAATCCCTTCAGGATATCAAGTTTGCTAACTAATTTATTGCCGAAGCATCACTAGACGCTGTAAAACTAGTTTCTAAATCCATGGGATATTCAGTGGTAGCCAGACGAGCATTATGGCTCAAACAGTGGAAGGCAGATATCCATTCCAAACAGGGACTCACTAACATACCATTCGAAGGTAGCATGCTTTTTGGGAAAAAATTGGAAGATCTTATTGATAATAATTCAAACAAGAAAAGTCTCCCAGTTCAGAACAAGGTGTTTAGACCATTTTTTAATCAGAAACAAACTAATCTAAGGGAGGCTAGACAATATAGGCCAGGTAAGCCAATTTTCCAAAGGTCCTGGAGAAATGATAATCAACAGTCCTTTCGAGCTTCCAGGAGCAATGCAGTTAGAGGAAGGAAATCATGACTATGTTAGAACTCAAAAGGAAAAAATGGGAGGAAGATTATCCAATTTTTACACAATATGGAGATCTTCAATTACAGATCTATGGCTTTTGAATTCAATCAAGCAAGATTACAAAATAGAACTATCTCACCTTCCTCCACCGAACAGATTTCTCAAATCAAGAAATTTAAAATCATCAACTCACAAACAAATGTTCCTAGAAGCAATACTAACCCTATACCAACAGGAAGTTATAGAACCAGTACCACAAAAACAAAAGTTCACAGGAATCTACTCACTTTTGTTTATGAGAAAGAAAAAGTCTGGAGAAGCGACAACTATTCTAGATTTGAGATTTCTAAACAAGTTCGTCATGAAGAAAAAATACAAAATGGAGACACTAAAATCAATAACTCAGCAAATAAAACTGAACGACTGGATGGCAAAAATCGACCTGAAACATGCTTACTTACATGTGCCAATAGCAAAAGTCCACAGAAGATTCCTCAGATTCTTCATTCTAAACAGTTATTGGCAATTTAAAGCCCTACCGTTCGGTCTATCCTCAGCCCCACGCACCTTTACGAAAATCCTTGCTCCAATTCTAGCATTGCTACGAGTTCAGGGAGTCCAAATATTTGGATACCTAGACGACATCCTAATCAAAGCAAGAACAAGGGAGACTCTTCTATCCCATATTCAAATAATACCGCTATGCCTGGAAGATCATGGGTGGATAGTAAATCTGGAAAAATCCAATCTTTCACCATCTCAAAAGATATTATTTCTGGGGACGACTCTAGACTCGTCAAAAATGCAGATATCATTACCTCAATTACGGATGCTAGACATACTGACAGAAATCAAGAATCTGACCAGATTTCAGTATTCAACAGCCCAAGTGTGCCAAAGAGTACTGGGAAAACTGATATCTACTATAGGTGTCGTGAAATGGTCAATGAGACATTCCAGACCACTACAAATTCACCTATTAAAGTATTGGAAACCAGAAGACCACCCATGCCAGGTAATATTCCTTCCACAATCACTTTTGATAGAATTGAAATGGTGGCGGGGAAACCAAAAAATTTCAGGCCGGAGGATCTCAATCCACGACAGTGGATAAGGATAGCGACGGACGCCAGCCCAACAGGTTGGGGAGCTACATGCCAAGGGAAGATGGCTCAGGGTGTCTGGGACAACATGACAGCAGTCAAATCCCAGAATTTCAGAGAGCTAACAGCAGTATTGCTTGCACTGAAGGCATTCAAATCTATGATCAAGAAATAATCAGTGATGATATATTCGGACAACACAACAGTGGTCTCTTATCTGAACGGAGGGGGAGGTACTCGCAGCAAAGCATTATGGAAAACAACCATGGAGATAATGGATTGGGCAGAGAAACACCTTCTCCACATTCAGGCCATTCACATACCGGGATCACAGAATCTTACAACAGATTATTTGAGCAGGAATCAACTGAGACCGGGAGAATGGAGTCTCAAGCAAAACATATTTCACAGAATATGTCTACAAATTGGTCACCCAGTAATCGACCTCTTGGCGTCCAACCAGAACAACAAACTCAAAACATATTGTTCTTGGTTCCCGGACAATCAGGCCTCTATGATCAACTCATTCTCTATCCTATGGAACTTCAGTCTGGGATACATATTTCCTCCCATCCCCATGATTCTGAGAGTTCTAGAGAATATAGTACAAGACAAAGCACTGATTATAGCTATAATTTCATGGTGGCCGAGGAGGTCATGGTTCCAATGGGCACTATCTCTATCCAAGATACAGCCGATCAGACTCCCATTGGTCAAAGATCTTCTCAGTCAAGGACCAATTCTACACCCAGACCCATCCAGTCTCAACCTCACGGTATGGCTACTGAAAGGAGGTTTATGCAAAACTGTGGTGTATCAGAAAAGGCAATTACTACTCTGATGTCTTCAAGAAAACCGCCAACATCCAATTCTTACTATAAGACTTGGCAAGTATTTGTGGACTGGTGCACAAATAAAAATTTGTCAGCAGATAATATAACGGTGGCTAATCTTCTAGACTTCTTACAAGATGGGTTTGAAAGAAATCTTAGTCTATCATCACTAAAGAGACAAATTTCAGCAATTTCAGCAATATCTAACACTAAGTGGGCTCTAGACCCTCTTATAAGCAGATTTTTCTCAGGAGTTCAACATCTAAGGCCTCAAATAAAAAATAGAGTGCCACCCTGGGATCTCCCATTAGTATTAGAATTCCTCCAATCCAACGCATTCGAACCTTTAGAATCCTCATCTATGAAAAAACTTACATTCAAAACGCTGTTCTTGGTGGCTATTTCCTCAGCAAGAAGAATTAATGAGATCAGAGCTTTAAGAGCTTCCTCACCATTTACTGTCAGACAGAGTGATATTAAGAACGGATAACACTTTCCTTCCCAAAGTGGACTCTTCATTCCATATCAATGAAGATATTATATTGCCAAACATGCCAGACGAAGATAATCTACTGGATGTAGGAAGATGTCTGAGCAAATATATAGAAAAGACAGCAAGTATCCGAAAAACAGATTCCCTATTTGTTTTGTTCACGGGGCCCCGCATAGGATCCCAACCAGCAAAGACTACATTGGCTTCATGGATAGTACAAACTATCAGACAAGCTTATGCAGCCAGCGAAGAGAACCAACCAACCTCAATTACAGCTCATTCAACTAGAGCAGTGGCCACATCATGGGCATTCTCAGCCAGAACTTCACCAGAGGAGATATGCAGAGCAGCCACCTGGACATCTATGTCTACATTCATAAGACACTACAAATTAGATGTTTTTTCACGTAATCAAGCAGAATTTGGTAACAAAGTGCTAAATGCTGCAAAAAGATAAATAAGATAAAAGATAAAAATATTGGCGGTCAATATCACCTTTACCAGAGGGGAACCGGGCTACATACACGACCATTTGTGAACTCAGGGGATCTATTGGCAGCATTGGAACGCCCTACGGACAGTAGGCAACTTTGAGTTTTGACTTCAACATCTGAGCTCCCGCTGGCATGGCTATCGTGGGAAGTTTGGGAGGATCCAATCCCCGGATGGGTAAGATTGCTCCAATTACTCATACTGTCCGTATATACATGTGATTTGGGAACTCTTCTCGTGACATTATTTGCTCCATCGTATCTATACCTTGTTGGACTGCCTCTATTTCCCATCATCCTCAGTGCTATTGCATCTATTTGTGCTATTGTTTCTATAGGAGATCATGGATACCCACATTGGACTTTGGACTTGGTTCTGTTGTATGTGGTATATCCAAGCCCTGTGATCATCGTTCTATATGTGCTCACATGATCGTGGTCGGGTATTATAGGGGCCCACTCATATAGCGATTTTGATATTTATATGCCTCATATATCACCGACTCCCCTTCTGGGATTTTATCAGTGCACTTTTTTGATATATATATTTTTTATCTTGTATATGCTTATATTATTATGTGAAAATAAAGTGAATTTGTATCTGGACAACCATGCAGTAATTATTAGGGTTGTATACCCTGTCCAGTAAATTTTGTGGGATTTATGTCAGAGGGAGGTGCCCGTCCCTTTTTTGGTGTGGTGGAGGTGGTACTTGACTCCCTGCCTTTTGGGGTATATATATCTATATTTCCCCTCCCTTATTCAGCTTAAAAAATCCCATTGATTCCCACTGCCGTGGGAGAGACCAGGGAAAACAGAAAATTTTCTCATACTCACCGTAATTTTCGTTTCCTGGTCTCGACACGGCAGTTGGAAGCTCCCACCCTTTTTTGACATATAATAACTGGAAATGTTCGGATCAAGAGGCATGGTGGGGGGGAGGAGTCAGCCCAATTTATTGGCTACTAAAACTGTCATGTGAGGACCAGGGGAAGTTAACCCATTGATTCCCACTGCCGTGTCGAGACCAGGAAACGAAAATTACGGTGAGTATGAGAACATTTTCTGTTATCTGTATGAAGTGCGGAATTAGCTTGAAAATAACAAGTGGCCATGGGCCCCAATGCGTAATTTAGAACATGCCGCGTCAGGGTCTGGATTTGTAATGCCCCTCCCCCCTCATTATCAAGTCAACAGTGGCATCTGACACCTTCCAAGGACTCACTGACACATTACATATATGGGCACAAATGCGTTTTCGCACCTCAGAACTGTGGAATTTAAATTGCCGAACTTAATGCTCCTTTTTAAAATATCACCTTTTTATAAATACGTCTGAGTGGTTATCGTGTGGTTTAGCGAAATGAAGAATGCCGCGGTAATGACTGTTCGCCACTTATCAGCGCTTTATGAATTTGGTTAAGTCTAAACTTGCCATAAACATTGGTGATAACGGTGGCAAAAAGTTAACAAACCTTTATAAATATGCCCCTAGAATTGCTTTAGAATTTCCCCTAGAAATGCCCCCTGACAGGAAGCACAAGACATTGCTGCTGCGTCTGAGTGTGTGGTCACATGGGTGTGTACACTGTAGGTTTCCCACTGGATCCATGTGGAGCGTGCAGGAGTGTCTTAAATAATTTTTGTGATAAGCTGTGTGCCAATGGTGGTGGTGGGGGATTTATGCTGGTGGTGCCAGGGGGCATGTGCTGGTGGAGCCAGGGGGATGTGCTGGTGGTGCCAGGGAGATGTGCTGGTGGTAATGTGTAATGGAACATTGGGGGTGTGTGGCAAAAAAATCTGACTTGTGCCTTGGGCTCCATTTGGTCTTAATCCGGCTCTGGGTTCTCTACCATCTGATTCAATGTTGCTCTGGGGCTTAAGCTTTACTGCTCCTCACCACTCCATGACTTTTCTCCATTCTTTAATATAAACATGCGTGATGAATGCATATTATGTTAGAGAGGGAATTGATGAAGCTGCCACAGACATACAGCACCTTAGTTCTATGTATTATCTACATATTCATACAGTATACAAAATTTTACATCAATTTACAGATTGTAGAGAATAAGTTCAGGACACAAAATTGATATCCGCAAAAAATCCATTTAATGTTTTATTATTAGAAATGTTAATCCTGTATTATTTCTGATTTACACACACTCCTTTCACAATGATGACAGGGTCACACAGTCACATTAGATTCTTCTGCTTTCCTTGATCAGTGGTTCCTGCCTAATTTCTAAAGGTTTATGTTGCCATAGAAACCTAGCTAAATGTCAGTGGAGTCTAGCAATCAAATTTCCTACCACATCTAATTTATAAACATGTATTTCACAGCTAATTAATTGCTAATGTCAGACTCCTGGTAATTTGACTTTACGTCATATTCCACAGGGTACCTAGTTAGCAGATATTTTAACCCTTACAGTGCCGGCCGAATTTTCAGGATTTTGCCCTCAATAGGTTTAGACTAATTTTACAGTAAGAATCCCCCCAGTAAATAGGGAATATTAGTATTATACATGCTTTTTTCAACACAAAGTGTACTTTAACAACATAACAGAATTTTGTAACTTTTCTGGACATTTTACTGGAATTTGGCTTAAATTAATTTTTTTTTAAATGTAAAATTTGCAAATTTTCATAGATTTTCCCAGTTTTTATTTATGTTATGTTAATAATCTTACTGTTTCTAAAAGCTCTGATACTCCCGAGTACAACAATACCAGATATATGTAGGTAGCCCACTTTTCCGGTACAGGAGATCCCCCCCAAACTAAAACTGCACCTTCAAGAATATTACACCAAATTGAAATGTATAACCACTACTGACGGTTATCTACCAAATTAACTAAAATATTAAGTTAGATATTTTTAGCAACTATACTATTTAGCAGCAGAATTTTTTGAGTGAGGAGGTACATTTTGATCACAATGCAGATACCCGGGCGCAGCTCTTCATCCTAAGTTATTTTCTCATATTTTACTTTTTCCCCTTAACTCAGAGACAAAGTCAAATATGAATTTCAGCTAAAAACTGTAAAGGAAAGTTTTCAAATATAAAAGCATTACCACTCCTGAATAAAATGGCATGCCACATTCACGAGTGTAGATAAAGTCAATTAGAATAATGTGATGCACAACCCTCCTACAATGTGTAAGGAATTGATAATGGGGATAGGAAATGTGAATAAATCAATAGAGAAAGGGCAGTATCCCCCTATATTATCAAATCCTATATACATATGGATGTCCAGTGGGACAGATAGGATTAAAATATAACGTTTAATAGATATGTATTATAAAAAACTAATTGAACACACATTAAAAGTATAAACCATCACTAAGCCAACCATATGAAAAGAAGAGAAATGGGAAGGACAATCAGATAAAAGCTGATTTGATCTCTCCACCCTAGAGCGTGCCCTATTGTATGGATAGCAGACTTGAGCACTCAGTGCTTCTCCTAGTCCAAACAGAATAAGAAACTGGTCTAGGTCCCTGTCTCTAAATTACATTTTATGGTTAGGATGTAATTTAAAAAGTCAAAGACACACACATCAGCACAAATCTGTATTCTCTAGCGTGCCACGCTAGTGTGAGCCAGATACCAGCATTCCGTTCCCCACCCATTTAACTTTCATGAGGAAAATCCAGGCCCTGGATGCTTGCTGGTAGTGCTGACAAGTTAAAAGAGTTCCTGTGAGAACTTATGATTAAGATGAACTTATTAAACCCAAAAACTATATATTGTTATAATCTACACACCTTCAGCTACGTAACGCTATAGTTCGTTCATTCATACCATCAATGGTGTGGGCACATATTTAGCAGATTGTCTGAAAAAATTAACAAAAAACAACTTTCGAATGTAGAAATCACTCCCAAACCCCATCTAATGTGAAAAAAAGTTACCAAATATCAATCTCCCAAATTTCCTGAATCAAATGGTATGCCATATGTGTGTGTACCCATGCAGACACTGAAGCGACTAGCCAAGTGAGACAATGCACGATGGCTCAAAAACAGTAAAAATATTCAGCAACTCCGAATTTGAACAGTACGCAGTTATTCCCACACAAAACCCTCCTAACATAGAAAAAAACACAAACTATATATTCTTAGAATCTACACACCTTCAGCTACGTAATGCTGTAGTTCGTTCATTCATACCATCAATGATGTGGGCGCATTTCTACATAGAAGTTTGTAGGTTTAGCAGATTTTCGGGAAATTGTACAAAAAACAACTTTCAAAGGTAGAAATTAGGCAAAACCCCATGAAATGTAAAAAAAAATACCAAACAGCAATATCCCAATTGTCCTGAATCAAACCGTATGCCATAGGCATAGTTACACATGTGGATGTGGAAGGGACTAGCCACAATGTGAGACAAAGTGAGACAATGTACAATGGTTAAAAAACAGTCAAAATATTTAGCCAACTAGAATTTGAATAGTCTGCAGTTTTTTCCACAAAACCCTAACTCAGAAATATCCCCCATAAACTATAGATTCTTGGAATCTACACACCTTCAGCTAGGAAATGCTGTATGTAGTTCATTCATTTGTACCATCAATGGTGTGGGTGCAGTTTTTCATAGAATTACCACTTTTAACAGATTTTAGAAAAAAAACTGAACAAAAAACAACTTTCAAAAGATAGAAATTTTGCCAAAACTACATGTGATGCATAGTTACACATGCTGACGTGGAAGCGACTATTCACGAAGTGAGACAATGCACAATGGCTCAAAAACAGCAAACATTTTCAGCCAACTCCAAATTTGATTAGTCTGCAGTTTTTCCCACAACACCCCCCAACTCAGAAATACCCCCCATAAACTATATACTCTTGGAATCTACACACCTTTAGCTACATAACTATATACAGTAGTTCGTTCATTCATACCATCAATGGTGTGGGCGCAGATTTGTGCTTTTAGCAGATTTTCTGAAGAGTATTTAGTTTTTCCCACACAACGTACCCCCTAACTGAGAAAACCCCCCACAAACTTTACATCCCTAGAATCTACACACCTTCATCTATGTAACGCTGTAGTTTGTTCATTCATACTATCAATGGTGTGGGCGCATTTCTACATAGTTCGCACTTTTAGCAGATTTTCAAAAAAATTAACAAAAAAAACAACTTTCAAAAGATATAAATGATGCCAAAACCCCATGTTATGTAAAAAAAAAAAAAAAAAGGTGTCTGGTTACTTGGTGTTCCAAAGTCTCAGGTGTGAATGGGGAGCAAGTGGTTTTAAGTGGTGTTATTGCACTCACATTCTCTCATACTGGTCAATGGAAGTGAAACATGGCAACCCTAAGGTTCTGGGGGGAAAAAGAAAAGAATCCCTGCTCTACATAAAAATGGCCTAGGCATTAAGAAAACTGCCAACAACCTGAAGCACGGTGGCCAAGACCATACAGAGGTTTAACAAGACAGACTCTACTTAGAACAGGCCTCGCCAGGGCTCAACCAAAAATGACGATCGCACATGCTCAGCGTTATCATTCCACGCATCATATGTGCTCTTGCATAGGAGATGTCAGCGTGAGTTCCACAGTCTCAGAACGCAGCTAATCTTTCCACACAGCACGACTGGTACCATCTGTATTTTCTCCATTCCGTTGAGATTTCCTGGAAAAGGGAGGTCATTTTGTTCATTTTGGAATTTGGAGTTTATGTATAGCAGTCAAGCATACCAAATGATACAATAGATATTTTAAGTCTCTTTGCAGATTTGATTTTTTTTTAATTCTGATTTATTTCCGATCATGTGATCAATATATGTGCAGTGCATTATGGGAACTGTTTGCCCTTAGCAGCCAGATGGTTGTTAGTAAACCTTCTGGTTGCTCTGGGTAACCCAAACCTTTGCTTTCCTGTCTCCCAGCGACAGCTTTTTACAGCTATATGATGTCATCAATGTCTTGTGATGTCATCATTTTGTTTTTTACTTAGCAGTGGAGGTTGAATAAAGAAATACTTCCATCTAGTCCAACATGTATAGCCTACTCATTAACCCTATCTAAAGGTTCGTACACCCCCGACGGCTACACGTGACGAATGGGCGTTCGTATGTGTTTGTCATTTGTGTTCGTATGTGTTTGGTCGGGGGTCGTTCATCGATCCGCTGGGCGGATCAACAAACTTAAGCTTTTTACTGAACTTGTCATTGCCACATCTGCTGGGAGATGGTTCCACAGTTTCCCCCGTTCTCAATGCAAACAAACCAATATTGACCTGATGATGTGTCATTTCTTCTAATCCTAAAGGGTGTCCACGAGTCCTCTGATGCGGCCTGCTAGTGAACTGTGCACCAGAAAGTTTATTATTATATGGCCCATTAACAAACTGTAGTTGTGCAAAGTGATCATTTCCCCACGCAATTGCCATTTCTCACACAGCCCTACTTTTTGCAGCCGCTGGCAACAAAAGCAAGGACTTACCAAAGTGAAAAAATTCCCCAAATTGGGCTCAATTAGCCATTTTTTCTCCCTGGTGGCAGGTGACTCGTTGGTGTTCCAAAGTATCACAATAGGGAGCAAGTGGTTTTAATTTGGTGTTATTGCTCTCACACTCTCATACTGGTCACTCGAAGTGGAACATGGCACTGTAGAGAAAACCGTAATGATCTGGAAAATAAAGCAAAGAATCCCTGCTCTACATAAAGATGGCCTAGGCATTAAGTAGACTGCCAACACCCTAAAACTGAGCTGCAGCACGGTGGCTGAGACCATATAGTGGTTTAATAAAAAAAAGTGAAAAGATCTCAAAAATGGAGTTTAGGGCTATAACAGGGAAAAATAGAAATGTTACACTTTGATCTTAGGCTGTAAAACTAAAACTAAAAATCTATTTGTCTATCTATCCATCCATCCATCTATATTTTCCTGAGGGTTTGTGCTTATACTATTGCTCTTCCTTATTTTCACTAATTATTAAACAGTCAATGTCTACAGCCAAAATACAAATTAATACGTGTTACTTGACTAGGAGTCTACACCCATTATAATAATCGTGTTGGAAACAAAGTGATGTATAATCACTCATTAAACACAATCAGGCTCATTTACCCAGAGCCGCTATCGCTCTGGGTAAATGCTCCTTCCGCAATTAAATATCGCGTTTGCAATAAGGGATTTACCCACTGCAGGATTTGCACTAAATCTAGCGCAAACACAATATTAATGCGCAAAAATAACCCAGATGCGCGGGTGATTTTTGCATAACCCCGCATCCGGTGCTAATATTGAGTTAAAGTCACGCGGACTGGTAGTGAAAAGTTTAGCGCCACTTTACCTCCAAATACTTGCCCAGTGAGTCTGGGTAAATGAGGCCCGATAACTTTGGGGAGCAATTGCGCCACCGCAGTACCCCTCAGGGAGCACAACACTGTAGAATAGCTGATATGAAATTATATACCCATACACAGTAACACCTGTACCAATAACAATATGCATATAAACATACAATATCCCACACCTGTGATATAAAGGTAAAAAAACGGAGTCTCCCCCGCAGTAATAAACCAAAAGGCCGGAGATCCTAATGGGAGCGTTCTGAGTTCTAATGGATCAAAATCCTCCCAGGTATTAACTCCTATGTAAAAAAGCAGATAGTCTAAAGAGAGACTTGTTACCAAGTCAGACAATCGGTATAACTTCCCCTGGGTTTATGCTAGTGTTTATGGGTTTCGAGCAGGGCACATCTCTCCCTGCTAACTTCTTAAAGGACAACTATACTGTAAAAATGAACTTTTTAAAAATAAAAAGCACCAGGGGCAAGGAGATAGGATTGATTATTCCCACCTCCCAATATTGTTTTGTTGAGAAGCTATAGCTCATACATTGTTCATCTGCCAGGTTATGGCCCTGGGCCATTCTATATTAAAGATAGTGCTGAAGCATACAGGAAGACTGGCAGAAGTTTTCTTTATCCTGCTGCTCCTCATAGAAAGGATATTGGGAGGTAAAAAGTACCAATCCTACCTCCCTGCCTCAGGTACTTTTTATTTTAACTGTTCTTGAAAAAAAACTTTATACGCACTATAGTTTCCCTTTAAGTTGGACATCAGTTCCGCTAATATCGCGTTTCAACTCATCTCAGTCCTCTCTAGCCGTAATCTGCCTCACTGAGCCAGAGTAAGTCTACAAACGGACCACAATATACTCGGAGTTCACAATCAGAGTCAAAACTCATGTTATCTGTCTCTTTGCTTAATAGATATCCCATCACTCACTGTAGTTCAGGGAGTCTCCCAGCTTCTGGGGTGGTCTCCTGCACACCCATGGGAGTTTGTGATACCCCAAACTCAGGGAAACTTCAGCGAATTGCCAGTATAAGTAAGTTCAAGGCAGCACAAATGAACCCAAACGTTCAAAATTCCCTTAATTCTTCATTGGGTGGGCTTATGCAGTGTATGTGGCTGCCATGGGTGGGGTGGGTTGAGGTGTCCCAGGGTTGTATCCCAGATATCAATTGTATTAATGTGGAATGTGTGAATAAATTGGTTTCATATAACAGACCCCACTATGATCCAATGATTTTTTTTTTAATTAGAGGATAAGTGCACTGCAAAAGGAAGTTATGCTCAATTGGAAGCTGCAGCTTTAAAAATACATTTGGCATATTTTTTTTTCCCCTAAGCCCCCCCAGAGCCTACCTTTTTAGATTCAAAGTTGCTGACATATTGCTTGTCCTTAGGTTCATGTTTAGGTCCTCCCCTCCGAGATTATCATCTACCTCCTGATTGGAAGGTGAGTCTCATCGCCCTAAAATGCATTTCACGTTGTCTGACTTCTAATTCTATATCAAATATTAGCTTTCACAACTCTTAAAATTAATGTCACTATGACATCAGCATGACATCACTATAACATCACAATTTAGCTCAGTTTTGGATTCTGACCCTAAAATGCATTGCACCTTATGTGACTTGCTATTCTATATTATTCAATAGCTTTTAAATGTGCCAGGGTTTAGTCTTTTGACTCTAACACTAAAATGCATTGCACTTTGTGCTACTTCTTATTGTATATCATTTAATAGCTTTTAAAAGTGTCAGAGTTCAGTTTTTAGTGGTGTCACTGGCAGCATGGCATGGCATCCTAATTTTATTAAATATGGATTCTCACCCTAAAAAGCATTTCACTTTGTCTAATTTCTTATTCTATAGCATATTTAAGCTTTCACAACCTGTAAAATTAATTTTAATGATGTCACTATGACATCAGCATGACACCACCATGACATCTTTATGACATCACAATTTACAGTGGCGTAGCTAGAAATTGCAGGGCCCCATAGCAAGATTTTAGATGGGGCCCCTCAACCCACAAAAAAAAATAAAAAAACAGTAGGGTGCAGTTCAACCCAAACTGGGCAGGATTTTTTTAAAGGGAATGTCCACTCTCCTAAGAATTTTTTTGTCCCATTTCTTTTTACATTAACCTTTTATAGATGCTCCCAGGCGCAGATATTCTACTTATAAAACCCCTATCCGCGATCCCTTGCTGACATGGACACCCCTCCTCTGATGCTTCTGTGAGCTGGTTGGTTACGAGCATACCGTAATATCACTATCATGGATGAAAAGAGGAGACACGGTTTTGTAAGTAGAATATCTGAACCTGGGAGCCTCTTTGAAAGGTTTAAGTAAAACAAAAATGGGGTTTGTGGAACTGAACTACGTGAGGTACAATTTTTCTTAGGTGGACATGTCTACAGGGTACCTGGTAGGGCCCCCTTTGGCTCTGGGCCTCATAGCAATTGCTATGGTTGCTTTGGTGATCCCTACGCCCCTGACAATTTAGCTCAGTTTTGGATTCTGACCCTAAAATGCATTGCACCTTATGTGACTTCTTATTCTATCATTCAATAGCTATTAAATATGTCAGGGTTAAATTTTTTGTGATGTCACTATAACATAAGCAATTACATCATTATTTCACTGAAATTTGGATTCAACTCCAAAAAGCATTACCCTTTACTCAGCTTCTTATTCTATATCATTTAATAGACATCAGAATGACATCATAATATTGCTGAAATTTAAATTCTAACACTAAAATGCATTGCAATATTATGATGTTATTCTGATGTCATAGTGACATCACTAAAATTTGAATCCTGACACTTTTCAAAGACACTAAATAATAAAGAATAAGAAACTGAGTAATGGGCAATGATTTTTAGGGTCAGGATCATCCCCCTGGCACTACCAGCACATCTCCCTGGCACCACCAGCACATCTCCCCCTGGCACCACCAGCACATCTCCCCCTGGCACCACCAGCACATCTCCCCCTGGCACCACCAGCACATCCCCTCTGGCACCATCAGCACACTCCCTGGCACCACCAGCATATCCTCCTGGCACCCCCAACACACACCCCTTGCACCACCTGCACAACCCCCTGGCACCACCAGCACATCCCTCTGGCACCACCAGCACATCCCCCTGGCATTACCAGAAATGTCTGGCACCACCAGCACATGCCCTCTGGCACCACCAGCACATCCCCCTCCAGTTCATTACTTAGTGACTTAGACTTAGGGATTTGGGTCCTCACCCCGAGTTCTTGGAAGGGGGAGGGGAAAGATTTTAGGACTATAATTGTCCTTAAACCACATCATACACTTGAAAATGTAAAATGGGCGCATCTTAAATAAAGTGTGTCCTTAGCAAAGTGGGCCTGGTCAAAAATGTTGTGATCTAACGTGAAAGGGTCACTTGGTTATATTTGCCTCCCAGGCCAAAAGCACAGCACAGGCCCTATGCCACCAGCATCACATGCCCCCTGGCACCACCTGCACAACCCCTGGCACCACCAGCACATCTCTCTGGCACCACCAGTACATCCCCCTGGCACCACCAGCACCCAAAATCTTTTCCCCTTACAGACATTTTCTGCAGCATAAAGGCCCTCTCCCCCCCACCATCAGCACACAGCTTATCACTTATAAGCTGTGTTATTAAATAATAACGCAGGCACGATATTTAAAGGTCAGACCGTCAGAAAAAGAACTCAGAAGTCAGAGCCGGATTGCCATAAAGCCATACTGGGCCCCAGTATGGCCCCAGTATGGCCTCAATGGGCCCCCCTGGCATCCGGGCCCCAGGCAGTTTCCTTGGGTGCCTTGTGGATAATCTGGCCCTAAGCAGAACAATCTCTCCCAAACCACAGATCTTTGTCCAGGAGTGGGCAAAAGTGCTTTTTAAAAACGTTATGTGGTCCAAATTAAAGTGGCAAAAATGGGGATTAAAAAGAGGGAGATATTGACAACCACCCTCCCACCTAAAACCTACAGACACCCCAAGACACATGCCTATTGAGCGTAATAGTAAATCCAGCTGTCACACAAAATGGATTCATGCTAGAAAGAAAGCCACGGACGAATAGATTGAGGGAGGGGCGGCATGACTGGGCTGGGAGGAGTGAACGGGGGTGTGGTGAAGGAAGGATTGTGGGAAGAAGAAAGCTAGAGGGGAGGAGACGACGAGCTGCAGCCATCTTAGAGCAGGAGGTAAAAAGGCCCACCGGTGAGAGCGAAGATGGACGAGCTGATGGAGTCGATAAGGACAGTGGTGGAAGCAAAAGGAGAAGATTGGCTGAGGGAAGCTATAAGGAGAGCAGAAGAACCGGAGGCGGAGCGAAGCGAGGCTGCAGCAAATGAAGGAGAAACGTAAAGGCGGGTCAGGGTAAGGAGATCCAGGCCACCGACGCGGTTAAGTCCGGTATTACAGCAAAGGAGGAGAAGAGTGTGCGTAAGTCAAAAGGCAAAGGAACAGCGGGCTGGTGTGGTAACAGGGGGGGCGGGGGTATCTGAAGCGCATAAAGAACAGCACGGCACAGTAACAAGAAGGCAAGAAGCAAGAGAAATGGAGGATGAAGCAATGGTAAGGGGATCTGACACAGAGGGTGGTTCAGGGTCGGCCGGGACTTCCAGGGTCATTGAAAATGGTGGGAGCAGAGTCATAAGGGGCAGTGGGGAAAGTGAAGGGAGAGAAGCGGTGTTAGTCAGTCAGCAAGGAGAAGTAGGGGCGGAGCCTCGGTCACGGGCGCCATCTTGTAATGGCGGGAGTAAGACGAATCGAAGTACCACACCAGGCCCTAGTAGAGGACAGGGGGCAGAACGACAGCAAATAGCCAGGCGTGAGAACGGACATGAGATGGAAGGTGTAAGTAGGTAAAGCAGGAGAACAAGGAGTGGGCAGCGTGCGGCCATAGGGGGGGCCTAGAGCAGACTGGGAAAGGAAAAAAGAGCAAACATAGGAAGGAGAGAGGAACAACAGACAAGGGGTCAAGAAAAGGGAAGGGTAACAGCCCAAGCCTGGGATAATAAGGGGGGTGGGAATCTATTTTTAAAAAAGGGGGAGGAGTCTGTCAGCTTGGGGCTAACATGGGGGGCTACAGGAGCAAGAAGGGAATCGGAAGGGCTGAAAAGGCCACATACGATGTCTGTCTCTTCATTTCAGAGCGCAATTAACGAATTGCAGGATAACAGTGCAGCATATGGTGCAAGTACAAGTTCAACTGCGAATTTAAGGATTGTCGAAGCGGCTCCTTCTGTTTCAAGGATGAGTCAGAACTTGGGCAGCATCGATCAGGAACGGTCGGAAGGACCAAGGCGTGATGCGACAGGGAGGTCGGCACTAGAGGAATCAGGTGCTGCAACTTTGCACAACACACCTTCACAGCTTAATTTTGAATGCACCACAACACAAAGTAGTAAAGAGAATAATATAGAGATGGGGATTATTATGTCCAGTTTAAAAAATCTGTTGAATAGGTGGGAGGCCACTCAGGTAGGGAAACAAAGTGAAGTGTCGATAGGAAGTGCAGGAAGCAGAATTACTTTAAGTGAGGATCAAAGGGAAAGAGGTCAAACGGGACAGTACTTGGAGGTAGTACATAAGGAGAAGGAGGGAGCAAGCACAGTCGGAACAGCACCATTACGGGACAGCGTCACACCATCAACCAGTCAGGAAATAGGAGAGAGTAGTGATCAAAAGGTGATTTCCGATCAGGCAAAAGGTCACACGTACATATGTTTTGAAGGGCCGTTAGGAATTCATTTGAAGCAAGAAATGAATGGCGTAGAGAATACACAAATATTTTTGCCCTTTTACCAATAGAAAGGTTTGCTATAGACAAAATGGATAGATTTAAAGACATTAGGAAGGAGGAAGATAAAGAAAGACGCAGGATACGGTTAATTCCGCGTACATTCGGGAACTGGCTACAGGCCTTTGTAGTTTTAGGAAGTGTGATAGGTGAAAAAACTCCAGAATGTTGTTCAGCATTGTTTTGCTACCTAGACTCTATCTGGGAAGCGCACAGGGTGTATGGGGGGCAGGCGTGGTTGCGTTATGATGAAGCCTTCAGACAGAAGATGGCAGTGAGGTGCGAACTGTCCTGGGACCATCGGGACATTGGTTTATGGATGCGGATCATGAACAGCAAAAGTTTTCAAAGCAACATTGGGTTCGCGCCTGCTCAACCATTTCTGTCTGGGGGAAACAGCAATGTATCGGGAGGCCAAAAAAGGGGGTTTTGTTAGCAATTCAATGAAGGGAGCTGCAAATTCGGAAATTCATGTAGATTTCGACATGAATGCCCGTGGTGCTCTGGAACACACTCACAAGCAAGATGTTTCAGAAAAAATAGGCAGGGAAGTGGTAGAACCAGAGAGGCTTTTACAAAAGGGGGAGACAACGGTGAGAGTAGAAATGATGGTCCAATGGCTAAATAGATATCCATTGAAGGAAAAAGCCAAGCTCATAGAGGAAGGCTTTCGTTTTGGTTTTCGTATCCCCTCCAAGTTAAAGGGTCCCCGTTGGGAATGTAAAAATTTGCGATCAGCCTGTTTAGCAACAGACACAGTTAGAAATAAGCTAAAAAAAGAAGTTGCTCTAGGTACGATGGCAGGTCCTTTCAATAGCCCGCCTTTAGGCGACTTAGTAGTCTCACCACTTGGCCTTGTACCAAAGAAGGAACCTGGAAAATACAGAATGATTCACCACTTATTGGTTGCAATTTCTGGAAACATTTAATGGCAAGGCATACTGGCAAAAAGAAGAAGTAGGGGTAGATACTCTGCAGTTATTTACAGATGCGGCGGGTGCGTCAGGCTTTGGGGCATACCTTCAAGGGTCTTGGTGCATCGCGCCTTGGCCAAAAGAATGGAAAGACACAGAATTGATAACCAATCTGGTCTTTTTGGAACTCTTTCCGATAATAGTCTCTATAGCGATATGGGGACATAAGTTTAGAGATAAGGTCATAGTGTTTCGATCAGACAACATGGCAGTGGTATTCACGATTAACAATTTAAGGAGTAAGTCTTTACCAGTGGTGAGGTTATTAAGACAGCTAGTATTGCAGTGTTTAAAACTGAATGTGACATTTAGGGCAAAACATATACCAGGTTGGAATAATGAAGTAGCGGATGCATTATCTCGCTTCCAGTGGCGACGATTCCAGAAACTAGCTCCAGGGGCAAACCTGGAAGGAGACAAGTGCCCAACCTGGATATGGAACCTGATCAGTTAGAGATGTTGAAATGGTTAAAGTGTTCATTAGCGCCAGCGACATGGGCAGGCTATAACAAGATATGGAATGACTGGACAGAATTGGAACAGCAAATGTTGGCAAGGAAAGACAAAGTGGATTACTTAAATTTATTAATCTGGAAATTACTACAGTTATTTGAAGTTAATGTGTCAGGTAGTACCATTGATAGAACGCTTTCAGCGTCGAGTTTTATGTTCAAGCTTAGGGGTTTAACAGATGTAACAAAACATTTTTTAGTGAAACAAATTAGTAAAGGGTTTAAAAGAGGGAAAATTACACAGGACAAAAGAAGGCCGATTACGTTAGAAATTTTACAAGGTTTATTTAGGGAATTGTCAAATATGTTAAAATCTACATACGAACAGAAATTGTTTAAAGTAGCGTTTTCTTGGGCGTTTTACGGGGTGTTAAGGATTGGGGAATTAGTGAGCAAGAATAAGAAAGGGGTTGGAGGTATTCTAAGTGAGGATGTGCCGAAAGAGCAGGACTATTTGATAGTAACTATTAGGGACCCCAAAACCAAAAAAGGTGGAGGTAAGCTAAGGGTGCCATTATACCCTATCCCAGAAGAGGAAACGTTAAAATGCTATGAGGAATTTATGAAGGTTCGACCTCCGGTACCGGGAATATTATTAATTCACAACACGGAAATAGTGCTATCACAATATCAATTTATTGCAATACTTAGGAAAACACTAACAGTTTTAAAGTTGGCAGTGGCGGAATATGGATCACACTCATTTAGAATAGGGGCAGCGACGGAAGCAGAAAGGCTAGGAATGACAGAGGCAGTAATAATGAAAATAGGGAGGTGGGAATCCTATCGCTTCAGAACATACATTAGGCCCTCAAGAGTAGAAATATAAAAAAAAAAAAAAAAAAAAAATCTGTTTTATTTTAGGTGTCGGCAAGAAGGGATATGTTTGGTAGGACATTCCTTCCTCCATTGGGCGGAAAAGAGAGCACATGTCCGACCAAAAGGACAATATTTGGGGTTGAATCCAAGTGAAGTATATCTTCATTGGATGGGAAAGAGGGGCATGAAATGGGAGGAAGTGGTTCCCATGGCTATAGCCAAAGCAAAATTGGTAGGACAACCACATATTATATTGATACATGCAGGCGGCAACGATTTGGGGTTTTGCCCAATGAGAATACTTATAAAGAACATTCGGAGGGATTGTTTAAGGCTATGGTCAGATTTTCCTAGCGTGAAGTTAATATGGTCCGAAATAATCCCGAGATTTAACTGGAGAGGAGCCAGATCAAATGTGGCAATTGATAACGTTAGAAAAAAGGTAAACAGAGCCATAGCAAAATATATATTGAGAAATCTGGGGCTAGTCATCAGGCATGAGGATATTGAATATCAAAGTTCACTTTTCCGCCCAGATGTAATTCACTTGTCGGAGGTAGGGTTGGACATTTTCAATCTCAACCTTGGTTATGTCCTGGAGAGGGCAGTGTCGGCTTTGGGGGGCACACAGCAGCCAAGATAAGAACTGCTGTGTACCTATGGCGGGGTTCCTCGCCAGTCGGGGGGCAATTAAAGTGGCATGAAAAAGGGTGGCAACACCTTGGCCCGGTCCAACCCCTGGAGGTGGGTGGCCTGGGGGGATTGAAAAAACAGAACCTAAATAGAGTTATATGGTTTCGCCGTTAGTTACAGTTGGGAAATTACCGGAGGCAACAAGAGAAGTGTAAGAAAAAGTATATACTTAACGGGATAGACTGGCGGGGACCCTTCAAGCCGACAAAATTGTTTTATGTACTGTTTGTCAGTTATTTACGTATGTTAAACTGTCATTTGGACAGTTCATATTAACATATTATTATATATGTGAGTTTTGAAAAATGCCATAAAAAAGACGGCACATGTTAAGAAAATAAAGCTGTGGCCCTACACTATCCAAAAAATTAAGTGGTCTTGTGTGGTTATTATGGGTAAGAAAAGAAGGTAAGAGGTGGTGTGGGGCAATTAGTGAATAATATACCATGCCTAGGTCATGTTGTTGGAATAATAACGCTGTTGTAATAAGTTACAGCCCTGCCATACACATTACAAACATTCAGAATGACTTGGCCCATCCTACTGTATTTCTGTCACAGGCTGTAGGTGGGGACTTCCTGGGATAAGACTTTTCTTTTTTCAGTATTAGAAGCTGCAGATAGTGAAGTGTATAATGTATGGACAAGGAGCAGGGTCAGGGAACAGTGCAAATGATAATAGGCTGCACAATGGGGCACAGCAGCTCCATCCTGATGACGATGTCTGGAATATGCAGAGTCTGGGAGCACAAATGTTCAATAGCAACAATTCCCTTGGGCAATGCTCCAAGCAGCCAATCACAGACACATTCAGGGATCCCCAACTGTAAGTAAATGCTAAGAGATGTGAGAATGAACAACGAATGAGATAAATGTGGAAACAGGCATTAGAAGCAGATTATAGTGAAAGATCTTTAGTATTTGATTTGGTTTTTAATTCATTTTTTATGTCACTTTACAAACCCAGAAAATGCTGAAAGTAATTCTTAAAATAGTTTCTGAGACTCTGTAACCGCTGTTTGTAGTAGCAACCTTATGAAGATATAGCCAATATGCAACTAGAATTTTTGTGCACTGGAATTCTATTTTTTTGTACGCCCTATAAATACATATAAGTCAATGAGCACAGCCGTGAGCAGTTTCACTTCCTAGCTCTACAGTGTTTAGTTTCATTTCTTTGATCTGAGGATCAGCACTCAGCAGTTCAGGATTCCATTTGTACTATTCAGTGTACCTGAATACTAGTACATATAATGACACACCAATACAGAGATTATTATTAATCTCAATCCAGTTCTATTAGATAGACATGTAGCTCTTTAGTAAAACTGCAATTTCCAACATACATCCAACATACATACAGCTACAAACTGTACCCTATGCACAATATTGTTAAAAATGCAATTGGGTCTGTTTCAATCTGACACAATGACATTATGTAAAATAATTGTTTTTTCAAAAGCAAATACTGCTCATCTGAAGATATGGCTGCGCGTAGGCCTCTTTAACATCTGCTGTAAAGAGCATTATCATTATTATTGTGGATAGGGATTCCAGACGTCCGTTTTTTCCCGGATGCGTCCTCTTTTTGGGGGCTAAATCAGGTGAAAAATCAGGTTTTTTTCAATGTTTAAACAGTAAAGCGCATTTGCGCATGCGTGGCTCCACCCCTTACCTTGACGCAACAACTCCTGTAAACTCTAAAGGAAGTGAAGGGGCGGGGACAGCATGAGGTGGGCTGTGCTGTGAACATGCAGATCTTACTCCTGGGTGAATGTCCCAGTTTGCTGAGCATTACCCTGCATTGTCAGGTTATGAGTAAAGTTTTAAAAAAAAGGAAGTTTTTGTTTTTTTAAAAAAACTTTACTGAGAACTGACAATGCCAGGAAACTCTCAGCAGGTTACTAAGTCTTGCAAGGCATCAGCCATTGCCACTGAGACATCCCATGGTCATGGGCATAGTGATGCGGCGTGACGGCACTGACATCACATATTGGGCATGGTGGTTTGCACGCTAGAAGGTGGAGGAAGGCAGGGTTAGAGGCGTTCCTGGGGCATGGTGTGGTCTGGGGGAGTGGCAGCCAAAAAGGGTGTGTGACGGGGAGATTCAGGACTCATCTCCATTGCGGGAGTTTAGGGTGGTCTCGCGGGAGCAGGGGAGACCACCCCAATTCACGAGAGACTCCCAGAAGATGCGAGAGGGGTGGAATACCTGCATGCTCCCCTTTCACCAGATCACCTGCTCACTGTAGGAGACTCTTAATAAATATAGTTAGCAGGGCTGCACTAAGTACAAACTGATGCATTAAAATTACAAATTTAACTTCGGACAATACAAAATAAACATACTACCTTAGATAAACATACTTCTTAGATAACCTACAGTTTGTAAGTGACAGCGTGTACAGTTACTCTATTTTATACAATGATCTCAAGTTTTTTTAATTCTTTTTTTATATATTGCATAATTTTGTCAGACTGTAAAATATAAAAATTCTATCTAGAATATCCATTTATTTATTTTTTTGTTTAAGCATGACTGGCTTTATACGCTTTCCACCAAATCAATCCAAGAGAGACAAACTTCAGTCAGGTAATAAATACTTTCATAATTTAACATTCTGCAACAGTAACAGTGATTTCTTTTCATTGGATGTATGTTCAGATCTTGAATTAAAAGGTAATATAGCTGAAAATAGAACAGTGAACATTCTTTACTCTTTTTTATCTGGCTTGTTAAAAGGATAATAATGCAGTCATACTTATAAACACAGAGAGAATTCTATAAAAAGTGTAATGAAATATAAAAGAAAAAAAGTTTAATTTACTATAAGCTCTTTATTAGCTTGAAAATTCTTAACCCCACCCCCACCCCAGTTGACCATAGATGCATTAAAGGGTATGTCCAAGGAAAAGGCACAGAAGTTAACCAGAAGGCAGAGGGGAAAGCAGGTAAGTACATTTGGGGACAGTACATTTGGTGACCTCACAAGGTCAAGGTTTATAGCAATTCCCTGCAACATATCAAAATTTAGTTTGGGGTGTGGATATCCTCTTTAAACACCAAGAATCAAATCTGATTTACGGACAATACCAATTGAAAAAAAACAGGAATAATTAAATCACTAAGATGACCAAAATCTCGTACAAGGTGATTAAGTGTATACCAAGCCTAAAATGAAAACATATCTGATTTAAAAGCATTCTTATGGAGTTTATGGTCCCAGGTCTGGCCCTACACTGCCATTGACTAGACATATATCACAGAAAATGTTCAGGGATATAGTGGGACAATTGGATAATAAGTTTATAGTATATTAAAACCATGACCCTGAAGGGTTGTCACAGTAGCCCCAGGCAAGCAGTACACAATTTCTTGCTTAGTCTGAGTACACCCTGTTCTGTGAAACTTGCTTTTTGTGTTAAAGAATCCCCCCTTCAGCATTTACAGGTTTTATTTTAGACCCTCATGAACTTTAAACAAACATCAAGAAATGGTGCTGTGACATTTTCGATGCAAAGGTTTTTACAAGCAAATCCTGTGTGTACCGGTATTAACTTGTTTTTTCTGTATAGCAAGCCTTTTTACTTTCACTGTCCCAACTCTCCCCTGTACTTCACATATACAAATTTGCTTCTTTACAAAGCTCCTTTCCACACTGTGGTTTGAGATGGAAGTCTGTCAAAGTGTTTTAGGAGTAACATCTTCTTTATAGGTCAATGCACTCTTTAAATAGTATAATGCTACATAGTAACTGATTATTATGCCTTTTTTTCTGTGTGGTTTTATAATATCACAGTTAAAAGCAACAAAGTAAAATACTTTTAGGATGTATATATAATGTATAAATCTATGTCAGGCCATAGTTGTTCTGGCCATATAGAGATTTATTTTTTCTGGTATATTTAATCAAATTGGCCAAATTTTTACATCAAACAGTACTTAATCAATTTACATAGTAACATAGTAATTAAGGTTGAATAAAGACATACGTCCATCAAGTCCAACCTATTCATCCTCTTTTTTTTTTAACCCTACCTAACAGTTGATCCAGAGGAAGGCAAAAAAAAAACAGCTAAAAAGGGGGAAAAATCCTTCCTGACTCCAAACGGCAATCGGAAAGTATCCCTGGATCAACCAGATCTATATGCCCTAATACCAGTAATTCTCAATATTTTTTAGTTTTAGAAACGTATCCAGGCCTTTTTTAAAGCTATTTAAGGAACTTGCCATTACCACTTCGGCTGGAAGACAGTTCCACAGTTTCACCATTCTCACTGTAAAGAAACCTTTCCTAACCTGAAGATGAAACTTCTTTTCTTCCAACCTTAAAGGATGTCCACGAGTCCATTGATATGACCTATTAGTGAACAATGCACCAGAGAGATCATTGTATGGGCCATTAATATATTTGTATAAGGTTATCATGTCCCCACGCAAACGTCGCTTCTCCAATGTTAAAAGCCCTAACTTGTCTAATCTGCCTGAATATTCAAGCCCCTCCATTCCCCTTATTAATTTAGTTGCCCTTCTCTGAACTGCTTTAATTTCCAAGATGTCCCTTTTGTATATGGGATTCCAAAACTGCACCGCATATTCCAAATGAGGCCTTACCAGTGCCTTGTAAAGAGGGAGAATAATATTTCTCTCTTGAATCTATTCCCCCTTTTATACAAGACAATATCTTGCTAGCTCTAGCCGTTGCTACCTGGCATTGTTTGCTATGGCTAAGTCTGTTATCTACCAGAACCCCCAAATCTTTTTCCGTTACAGATGCCTTAACACAGAGTTATTTATGGTGTAAGTGGCACAGGTATTATTAAATCCCAAATGCATCACCTTACATTTATCAACATTGAATCTCATCTGCCATTCTGCTGCCCATTTTGATAATCTATCTAGGTCAGCTTGCAGCACTTGCACATCATTTGAAGTTTCCAAAGCTCTGCATAGTTTAGTGTCATCAGCAAACACTGACCTTGCTCTCAATGCCCCCTTCTAATTCATTTATAAACAGATTAAACAGAAGCGGCCCCAGTACAGAACCCTGAGGCACTCCGCTTAGAACTTTAGCCCACATAGATGTAGCTCCATTAACCACCACTCTCTGTTTGCGATCCATTAACCAGTTCTCTATCCATGAACAAATGTTTTCTTCAAGGCCAACAGTCCTCAGTTTATACATTAGTCGCATATGTGGCACAGTACCAAAAGCTTTCGCAAAATCCAAGTATACCACATCCACTGCTGTGCCTGAATTTAACTTCTTACTAGCTTCTTCATAAAAACCAATTAAATTTGTCTGGCATGATCTATTTCTTATAAATCCATGCTGATTACTACTAATAAGATGAGCTCTGGAGACAAAGTCAAGGATATGATCCCGTAACAAAGTTTCCAGCACCTTCCTTACCACTGATGTTAGGCTTACAGGTCTATTGTTACCAGGCTGTGAACGGCTACCTTTTTTGAATATTGGTATTACATTGGCTTTTTTCCAATCCAGGGGCACATCCCCAGACCAAAGCGAATCTGAAAAGATCAGAAACAGTGGTCTAGATAGAACTGAACTAAGTAAGCTCTTTTAAAATCCGAGGATGCAATCCATCTGGTCCTTAGGCTTTATTGATATTAACTTTGTCTAATTGTTTCCGTACCATATCCTCTGTTAGCCAATGTGAATACTCATTTCTACCCTGCATATTATTACAATCCCTGCTGTAAGGACAAGGATTCTCAACAGTAAAAAACAATGTAAAAAAACGGTTTAGCAGATTAGCCTTTTCAGCATCCTCTACAACCACATCAGCCCCATTACTTAATGGTCCCACATTCTCAGTCCTCATTTTTTTACCATTTATATACTTAAAAAACATTTTGGGGTTGGACTTGCTTTGTTCGGCAATCCGTATTTCATTTTCTATTTTAGCTAGTTTACAGCTTTTCTACTCCCTGTAAGCCTGTTCTGTTCCCTCTGTTTTCAACATTTTAAAAGCCTTTTTCTTTTTTTTCTATTTCCCTTTTTACCTAAGCATTAAGCCATGCAGGAGTGGACCTAATTTATTTACATTTGTTCCCTAAAGGTACAGATTTAGAAATGTAATAGTTTAATATTCCTTTAAAAGTGGTCCACATCTGCTCTGTAGCTTTACCTAGAAACAATTCCCCCCAGTCTATGAGCAGGAGTGATTCCTTTAACAGCATAAAATTTGCTTTCATAAAGTTAAAAGTTTTTGTTAACCCGGTGCACTTTAGTTTTTTGCAACCTATATTAAATGACACTATATCATGGTCACTATTCCCTAAGCTTCCCATTACCTTCATCTTCAAAATGAGCTCAGGGTTATTAGATATCACCAGATCCAACAACGCATTCTGTCTAGTAGGAACTTCTACCATCTGTGAAAGAAAATGCTCATATAGGAAATTTAAGAACTTTATACCTTTTGAGGTGCTGGCAGTTCCCTTACTCCAATCTATGTCAGGGTAGTTAAAATCCCCCATAAACAAAACATGCCCCATCGCAGCAGCCTTTACCAACTGCATATGGAGATTCATTTCCACCTTCTCCCTGGCATTTGGCGGCTTATAACATACTCCAACAATTAATTTACCTACGTTCTTGCTTCCTTTACACAGTTCCACCCATATTGTTTCTGCCGTATCGTTTATGCCCCCATCTATTCCATCTTTTAAATTTGGCTTCAATTCCTGTTTAAAATACATACATACTCCTCCTCCTTTCTTATTAACTCTGTCATGTCTAAATAAGGAGTATCCTTTAATATTTACTGTCCAGTCGCGTGAATCATTTAGCCATGATTCTGCTATACCACTCACCTCATACCTTTCCTTTAAAGCTATTATTTCAAATTCCTCGGTTTTTCCAGCCAGACTTCTTGCATTTGTAAACATACATTTTAGATTATCAATTGATTTACTTCAATACATGGTCGTACATGCCTCCTTATCCTCTATGCTCCCCCCTTCTCTGTCCTCCGTTGTGTTAATAGCCCCCTGATCCCTAACTTCTCTATTTACCCCTGTGTAGTTCAACATACCTAGGGTAATTTCTTAATCCCCCTAATAAGGCACCCTTCACCTGTGTACAAGCACCTTTACAGGGAGATTCAATTAAAGTTCTTATTGTTTAAAATGGTGCTAATTTTGCCCCAACCAATCAGATATTATTTAACATTTAAAAGCTAACATCTGATTGGTTGGGGCAAAATTAGCACCATTTTTAATGATAAGAACTTTTATTAAATAACCCCGTAAAGCTAGGTACACACCTAGCGATTTTTCCTCCTAACCGACCGCTCGATACCTTCGACCGGTCGGCCAAAAGGAAGGGCTGTTGGTCGCGGCAAAAGCAGCCGCATCCGATAGTTACCGCGACCGATCGTGCGGTCCATAGAGGACTGCACGATCAGACGAGGTTGTCCTCGGTCGGACGAGGTTGTCCTCGGTCGGACATGGGAGCATTCGGATGCGATAATTTCGGTCCGATCGACCGATACACTGAACTATCGGTCGATCGGACCGAAATATCTCATTGTGTGTACCCAGCTTAAGTGTTTAGAAAGTATATTGGTATGTGCTAAATTTTATTTGAATATTTCAAATAAAATTCCTCTAAAGGGAAGGTTGACCCCCGCCCTGATTAAATTTTTTCTATAAATCCTAGGATCACAATACTTACCTGTCTCCCCAGAATTCCTGTAGGAAGATACAAGTCTGCTGGTCCCTCTTCCGCTTTTTTCTGCCTCCTCTTATGGCTTTATGAACTCTTTAAAAGCTTGCACTGACATAAAGGAGGTGGCTCATCATGTAGCTGTCATAAGTCATTCTCTGGTGGATAACACCAGGAAGGACCACATAAATTAGAAAAGGGACAGGCAAAATTAAGAACGCAGGGGATCCAAGTAAGTATTGCAAGCCTAGGGTTGGGGGGTGTCCTGGTTTTATAGGAAAAAATGAATCCCTGTGGTGAATATGCCCTTTAAGTCGTAATGCCTGTGCTACATTTTTGCACATCTCTGTATATAATCTCAAAGTATGTTGTCAACAAGGATTTCTATTTAGTTAAAATAATTTACTTTTTACCTTTTTAGTTGCTAATCAAGAGCTAGAAAACTGGGAACGATTTAAAGATAGTCGGAAACCAGAACCTATAAATCTTACACCTAAGAAGCTAGGTGAGTAACATAGTATTGGACGTTAAATAAAGATATATATCCTTCAAGTCCAACCTTTATACCCTACCTGTGAAGGTTCTCATTCATCCAGGTCATGGTATATCTGTTGTATTCAATTAGATCGACTGGACTTGAAGTTTAGTTCTTGAAGACGTTTCGCTAGTCATCCGACTGTCTTTCTCAATTCAAACATATTGGCAAAGGAACGTGACTGGTTCAAGAGAGGTGTCAATTAGGCCATTTATGTGAAAATAAAGAAACCAAGCCTAAATAGAGGTGGGGGGGGTTCGACACCAACTGTCTGCCATGTACAATGCTGTTTTGACACCTTACTCTGGGCGTTCCTATAACACCTCTTAGCCACTATCTAATCACACCTGGCTGTGATATGCTAATTGGGATTTTCCAGGGTACATAATTGCCACAGATTCTTGTACAAGTCATTCTGAATTGAGAAAGCTAGTCGGATGACTAGCGAAACATCTTCAAGAACTAAACTTCAAGTCCAGTTGATCTAATTGAATACAACAGATATTTATACCCTACCGATAATGACTGTCTAACAATTACATAGAAACATAATATTGGAGTTTGTGTAAAGATATATGTCCATCCAGTCCAACCTTTATACCCTACTCATAATATCTAATTCTAACAGTACCATAGTAACTTAGAAATGGAGGTTGTGTAAAGACAGACGTTTATCTACTACTACCTTTATACCCTACTCATAATATCTATCTAACAGTTATATAGTAACATAGTATTGGAGGTCGTATAAAGACATATGTCCATCCAGTCCAACCTTTATAGTCTACTCACGAGCCCTACCTAACAGTTGATCCAGAGGAAGGCAAAAGAACCTCAGCTGGAAAGGGGAAAGTATTTTTTTTATTTATATTTTTGAATTTTCGATACTTATCCAGTTCACTCTTGAAGCTATGCAAAGACCTATGCCATTAACGCATATGCTGGAAGACAGTTCCAGTTTCATCGTTCTCACCGTAAAAAAAACTTTCCTAACCTGAAGATGAAACTGCTTTTCTTCTAATCTTGAAGGATGTCCATGAGTCCACTAAAATGACTGTACATGTTGGTGATCAATGCACCAGAGAGCTCATTATATGGCCCATAAATATATTTGTATAATAAAGTGATCAGGTCCCTGCACAAGCACCGCTTCTCCAGTGTAAACAACCCTAACTTGTCAAATCTGTCTGCATAGTCAAGCCCCTCCCATCCCCTTAATTAATGAGCTGCCCTTCTCTGAACTGATTCCATATTGAAGATGTTTATTTTATACATCAAAACTGAAATGCAGGTTCCAAATGAGGCCTTACCTGTGCTCAGTGCTTTGTAAAGAGGAAGAATAATATTTTTCACCCTTGAATCTATACCCCTTTTTATACAAAAGAACACCTTGCTAGTAATTGTGGCACCATATGATACACCATATCTATAGCAAAACAACAGTAGAATTTGTCTGCATAAAATAGACAAAAGCACATTTGTTACCCTAAAGGAGAACAAAACCCAAATAAAAAGAAAACTCCCAAGATCCTTTAATTGTCACTTAGTAAAACCATTTGTCTCTCACTTCGGGATATCAGCCTCTTAGTGGTAGAAATCATTTTCTACCAGTAGAAATCTGTGAGATCACTACTGCTTTCTAGTGTTGCCTCTTCCTGGTCGTCTTGGTGCAATGCCTTAACCAATCAAAGTAGTGGATGCCGGTCGATACCCTCCTGCTTAACTTCGGTGCAGGGAAAAGGCACGGAAGTTAAGCAGAATACAGAAGGGGAACGAAGACCGGTAAGTACATTTGGGGACAGTTTAATATGTTGCAGGGAATTGCTATAAACCTCAATCTCGTGAGGTTTATAGCAATTCCCTGCAACATATTAAACTTTAGTTTGGGGGTCAGACAAACCCTTTAAGGGCATATCCACTCCCCAAACTTAAATTCAACCCACTACTGGCCCCTCTGTATATTTTTAAAAAATTCTTACCTTACATCTCTGCTCCTTTTGGTTCCTCTGCAGTGCCTGTGCAAATTCCAGGAAAGTGAAGAGTAGTAGGTGTCTTCCTGTCCAAAAAGTTTCTGCCTCCTCCTTGTCCTCCGAGAGGACAGTGGCAAGCACTCCTACTATGCGGATCCATCCATCCACCTAGGGAAAAAAAGTTTTTCTGTAGTGTAGGGTATCCATGCCTGCCCCCCAACCGCCATGTCATTTTGTTATAAAAAAGATTTAGAACGCTACTTACAGCCTTCATTGACGGCAACTGCGTCTGTGATTGCCTCTCGGGCCAATCACTGTCAGGGAGCTGGTGGTAGATCGCGTGCAAAGTAAATTTCTAAAGCATCATTCCTGGCTCCTGTAAAATTAATTAAAAATGGTAAGGTAAGGCTTAACTTCTTTACCTCCCATTCTTTATTTAATGCATTAAAGGACTAGTTCACTTTCTCAGTGAACTATTCCTTTAAACAGGTTCGCTAGAGTCTTCCATGCTGAGAATGTTGCTGAGGCAATTACTTACTTGTCTTACTCAAACTTTGTTTCTTTGTGTTTCATTCTCCTTTAAGTATTTTTTATGGTAAGAATGTGTAGCTTCATTGTTAGGATATTGCCTTATTTTATTATCAAATACATATCACCTGGTGTGATATTGGACAACAATACTCTTTGTGGCTTGGATGTAGTTAATATGATTGTTTGGCTGCAGTATATTATTTTCTTTCTCTTTTTAGGTGGAATGATAACCGAAGAGGAAGCAAGATCGGATCAACAAATAACCCATTCCCAGTCCAAATATAGAAAATTGGTATGATATGTTAAAAAGTGTAGACTTTATATGTACTTCTCTACTCTATCCACAAACACAGCCTTTTAGTATGTTTTTATGATTGTGAAGTACCTAGAGGACACCAAACCAAACAAAAGGAAGAACATAGAGACTCCTTCTATGCACCCAGGACAAATAAGCCACAGTTACAAAACCAACTAAACTTCTGGCCTTCCCTCATTGTTTAGAAAACTGCCCGACATGATCATTTTTTAAGAGACATTACGCCATAATGTCAATCCCAAGCCATGGTCTGGCCAGGGAAACATTGAGGGAACGTTGGAAAATAAGAACCGTCACTGTAACTGACCCTCATGTCATGACTGTAATGTTGGGTCAGGGTATTGCCAGCATTTAAACCCATTAGTACAAGACACAGTAAAACCAGGAAATGTTTTTTAATTTTGGCTTGTTGCAGCTCAAGAGAGAAGAAAACAAGAAGAAACAAAGAGATGAAGAAGAAGCTAAAATACAGAAAATGAAAGACCTTCAAAGACAAAAGGTATCAGTCTTAAAGTCCAGGGCTTGTCCACTACAAAAAAAAGTGTTTATAACCCTCCTAACCCCATTTTCACGTTATAGCCAGCTACCAAAATCACTCCTGAACTTGCTTACCTGACCCGGTCCCTAGCTGCCTCTACTGCTGATAGCCGTGGCTGGCTGCGGCTGGCAGTTAAGGCACGACGTGATGTCACGCCCAATTGCCTGAAAGCCGCAACCAGGAAGGAAGGCTGCTGTCTGTGCAGAAGTCCCCTGCTCCTGTTTTTGGTCGAAACACTTATACGCAAGGGACCGGGTCAGGTAAGAAAGTTCAGGAGCGTTTTTGGAAGCTGGGGTTTGGGGGGTGGGGGGGTGGTAATACACAAAAAAACATTTAGTGAACTTTCCCTTTAATCAAGATGTATATCAATAAGAAAATATAATTTATAATAAGAATTATGAACTAATTTAGGCATTCTGTCTCTTTTTTTGTGAATATATTTCATTGTAGTTCCTGACTGTGGCTTTGGTCATCTGCTTGCTGGGTCATCTGCCCCAGGTTTTACTTTGATTAGGCAAGATACATTTATGTGCAGATTCTTTATTGTCAGTCCTCATATGTGCAAATCTTGCCTACACACATAGATCCCTGGAATCCCTATAAGACCATGGCTTATGCTATTATTTATAGGGCACTGTGTATCAGCTATCAATAAAGGTATCTTTAATGTACAAACAACTAAATGAGTCCATTTAATTCTTCTTAATTCATTCACTGTTTTGTTTTTAGGCTGAAAAGCTGGAACAAAAGAAGAAACAAAAAGAAATGTTAAGACAAATACAGTTTAGTGAAGACAAATACATGTAAGACTGAACTACAAGTTAAAAATAAGCTTTTTTTATATTCATTATTTATTTTACAGTAGGGCTTACATAATATTATATAGAAAGTCATAATCAGGACAAAAATATGAATTATCTAATAAAGTTTGGTTTCCAATACATTTATCCTCTCTGAAAACATCTTAGGTTTGTTGCTTAAAGGGTATCTCTTCAGGAGCCGGGAACAAAGGAAAGGAACTTACCATTCGGTCTCTCTTCCCCTGCCTAGTTTGATAGGTACTGACGTACTCTGTACTCTATGCATTTGCATGTCACATTTGCGCATTGGCATAGACTACTAAGGGCCATATTTCTAAACCCGTGGTATGGCTTTATAGCAATACCGCTGGTTAGTTAATGTATGATCGCAGTCGTAAATGTATGGCCGCGATTATACATTTACGACCGAACGTTTGTTAGTTACTGAACATTCGGTCGTAGAATACCATGTGGTAGTAAACTACTGCAATGGTATTCTATGGGGATTGTAAATCTAGGATTTTGTTATCGATAAAGATCATAAATTAACAATCGGTAAACCGATCAGAAATTAATGATCGGCCCCAAGTCTGTCGGGACCTGTCAAATGAAGTGGTGGATGAGTGAGCGTTCAGTAAGGTCCTTCTCTTTGTTCCCAGCTTCTGTAGGTTTTTTTGAAGATTGGGAGGTAAGACCACAGCTCCTTTACCTCTCATTCTTTCATAAAACTGAATAGAAAAAAGGGGGTTTTACCAGTGGAGATACCCTTTAATAAGTCTATGGGAAATATTTCATGGCAAAATTTTTATGTTGACTGTAGCAGTGTGCCTGCATTTAGGACTAGAGATGAGTCTCCGTTTGAAAACAAACCTAGTTTTGTTGTTTTAAAAATCCATGGATCTGGCAGAATTTTCGAATTCCGAAAGGTGGATATTCAAAATTCACTGTCAAAAATCATGGTCAAAAAAAGTCGAAGATCATGGTTGAAAAATTGGGTTCCAAAATTGAGTTGTATTAGGAATTTTAATGATATGTACACTGTAAAAAAAACTTTATGTAACTGGCTAGCTGTGGCTTTAAATATAAATGGCTTCTTGTGCATGTGATTGCGGTGTGCCGCACAATGACGTTACAGGGGAACACATTGACGCCACGTTGTGCACGCACTGACATCACAGCTCATAGGATTCTAAGACACTGTGGATGCTGCTCCTTGGGAACTCCCGTGAGGGCAGTCCTAAAAACGGAATTAGTCTGAAGCAGGAAGCCAGCAACTTTCAAGAACAGAAGGTAGGGTATGGGGAGTAATAAGCCAAAAAAAAACACAACACATTTTACCCCTACCGATGGGGTAACAGCTCTCACCAATTTCTTTCATTGCTTTTGAGGAAACCTAGCTCATATATAATAATTGTGCACAATTTATATGATAACTGGATAAAACATTATTTTTTAACAGAAGGAATAATGCCTTTCTGGACCGTCTTTCACACACTGCAAACAATTCTCAGACTTACTATGGAAATCCATCTACAGTCTCAGTGAGTACAGATTGAGGGTATTATTTTAGCAATTATGGCTGTCATTTGACTATTTTATGAGTATGTTAAATACTCAAGTTTAAACCAACCTGAATATACTGTAAACCAAGGTACTTTCCCGTCTTGGATATAATAAATGAATGTGTACTGTCTGATCATGCCTAATCTCGGTCACTTTCTCCCTTGTCTAATCTAAACTGTAACAGGATTGGCTAGAGACTACTAATGGGCATGCCATGCTGTTACATGTCCAGTAGTTTAGGACTGGGCAAATGTGAAGAACAGTCAGGGACTAAACAGTTTGATACTGGAATACTGGAAAGCACAAAACCCATATTAGTAATGTATATTTCTTAGAACCCACATTAAAATGAGAGGTGCTTTTATGTCAAGGTGCTCTGCTTTCTGATTGTGTTGTTCAGAGTTTGTTGTCCTTTAAATATAGAATGGAATGCATTAGTAGAATATATTGGGCTTATTTCTGCAGCAATATAGGAACTAATACTTCCTAATAATATAGCTACCATTTAACTAGCCTCTGTATATATTTTTAGATTACTATTGATTTTCTAATCAATAATTTTAATCAAAAAACATTTAATTAGAGACCAAATCAACTTTAACAGTAATTCATAGATTGACAATTCCTACATTTCTTAATTAAAAGTTATAGTCAAGACGCTGAAGGTCAGTTTACCCTCTGATTTCACAGTTTCTACAAATAGCAAAAAAGATAAATGCTCCAATATACAACATTTTGGAACAGTTTGGTTCCTTTATCAAGTAGGCAGCACATATATCATGACATTAACAAGCATTTTATAGGCTCCTTGAGGAAATTGCATCATATCCTGTCCACACGTGATCCTATAACAGGCATATATTAATATCCTCATATTAAACATGATAGATTATATATTTTACACAATATATAGCAACTCATCAGAAAATATACAGATTCATGGTAATAACCGGGTTCCCAAAACACAGACTACCAAATTTAATTCTGTATAACAATGCACAAAAAAATATACATATCATAATACTGATTAAGTCTATATAGATTTAGTTTTTTTTAAAAAAATATTTGCTTCACCAAGCTTCTCTTCTTTTGAGATAAATCATCCGGGACTATGAAGTGCCATAAAATGCCTCTAAAGGGCATATATACCGAAAAATAGGTTATTTTAAATTGACCACAACTGGAAACTATAATTCTTCCCAACCACCACTGAACCATTTTTTTGTTGATCTGCCCCCAATTTCTTTAGATATCCAATCTAAAACTTCTTATATTTCAGCTGTCAATCGAGTACCTTACTCTTAAAAACTATTCTTCTGTGAGGTAGTTTTACTGTAGCTGGAATGGTAACAGAGTTTTGACAGTTGGAATGGTGTATGCTGTGTGTAGGCTTGACAGTTGGTTTGTGGGAAAAAGTCAGGTCAGATGGAAGTGGGAGTGGTTAAAAGAGGGAGGGGGGATACTGCTCCTAAACAAAATGTGTGCTGGATTGAAGGCATGCAGCAACACACAAATCAGAGTAAGTGCTACTTACATGTATTCAGTTATAGATTAAGTTTTAGGAAATTAGAATCATGCTGGTAATCTTTTAATTTCATTTGTTGCATGGATTCTCCTATATAAGGAAGACCACACGGTCATCCCAGGATATTAACAATAAATCTAGAATCAGGTGTAAAGTACTTGCAGTCTAAATTCCTCTCAACTGCGAGAATGTATGAAGCTTGGCACTTGCAATGAACACAGTTAAGACAAGCAAGCAGACACTTCTTATTGCACGTTAACTTTCCTTACCTACTGTTTGTTTTACAGGCAAACTTTTGGTAGATGCCACAATAGGGTGGTATTCTAAACTTTTAATACCTAGATAAGAGTCTCTAAGAATGTACCAGTATTCGATACATCTTCTTGTTTTGTTTAAATTGTAATACTAAAGATATTCTGTTGTGATTTCTGTTACTAACTTTTTATCTCCCATCTTCTCCATGGCTCCTATAATTACATAAATGGTGTAACCACTTAATATGAATTTGTTTCCCATTTTAGCCATCTGTTCCTCCTTTGTATGAGGCTCATGATCTAGTCTTTCAACCCTACACAGTTGATCATAGGATGTAAAGGATTGTTGCTGGAATAATGCCAGAGGATGAACACATCATTGATGTATCTCTACCAGGCCAAACAATGGGCCTAGAAGAGATCATCTCAATAGACATGCCCATCCTCAAAGCAAAAAAGGTTTTAGCATATGATAAGAAACATTTGTCCCCATTACAGTCCCATGAATCTATAAATAGCAATCCCCATTAGAAGAGAAATAATTCTTAGATAATTCCCTATCGGAACGGCAGTAGCTTAACACAGCTGATTGTGGAAAAAGGGTTGTGGGGCTGGGTAGTACATTATTATAAAAAAAAAATTGGGGGGATTTTTGTAAATAGAGATACCCTTTAATGCAACTCTCTCTGTGTTATGTTTTAAAACTCTTACCATTATTATCACATAAATCCAACATTTCTTTTTGCACATAATTTACAAAAGTCTCTGCAGCTGTATATGTAGTTGGAGGTACCTGTAATATTCAATCTTTTGTATGTACCTCAATCGGATTACAAAAAAAATTAACTTCTAACCTGAAAGTTCTAAAGAACCTGTATAAATCAACCTCTAATCCAAAGTTATCACATATGATGCTAGAACAAAAATTAAGAATGTTTCGAGGGTACAATCCCCCTTCATCAATCCCTCTGATGAAGGGGGATTGTACCCTTGAAAAGTTGTTGTTGATGACTAGTTTTTAATAAACCCACTATTTCACTTTGAAGTGCGACTCTATACTATATTGCTGCTATATAACGTGTTCCCTTTGGAGTGGGGAAACTGGGTGTTTGCACCTACCAGGCTAGTGTGCATATGGACTCTTGTTGAATATACAACGAAAATTAAGACCCTTAGACAGGACATTTTGTTCTTCAAGGGTTAATTGGTATTTTGATAAATTATATATAATTTGTTGTTACTCTTTGAGTTGCTTCTGTGTCTGTTTCCTCTTCTGCCCCGTCTGCCAGTGGTTGCAGCCACACTGGTTTCTCTTATATTCATGGCCAAGAAGGAAAGCAGGATTGGCTTCTGTAGTGGGGTTCTCCCCTCCTTTTTCTACTGTCTATACGTATGTTTGGGGCTGAATGTGTGCGTTTTGGCACTTTTTTTTAACATTCCCCTTTCTTAAATTGGTCTGGTCCATCTATTTACTAGGCCTAGTCCAAGGTGCCTCTATCAAATTGTCCCTCTTCCTTAAATATTAGTTTTCGCCATACACTGATTTTTAGGGCATCTATAGTGAAATTTATAGTTTGCTCCAATCCAGACTTAAAAAAATGTTAGTTTATTCTGTTTTATTCTTCCTCTGTGGCTCCATGTTTGCACACACGCAGAGCTCCCCACTCCCCCTCCTGTCATTCCCTCATTTAAGTAGTCCGGCTGTAAATTAAGTCTGTGAAACAAGCCACTCATGCGCATTAATCCTCCTACACATGACATATCACTCTAACCTTTGTAAACAAAAAAAAAAAAAACTTGGTATGTAAACCTGTAGAAAGCAAGTATCTCTGTTGTTCTGGTTGAGTTAGGAAAGACCCGAATCCTGCCTTATCACTGCAGCCCAAATCTCCCTTTGACTGGCAATAAATTGGTGAAAGCTTGGGGAGGAGGGGGACTTCTCCTTCCCTTTATTTCTGTTTTTAACTCAGTATTTGCCAAGCATTTTAGTGAGCAGGAAAGAGTCATTTGGAGACTTGCTGCAAAACTTGTGTACACACTATACCGGCATGCTGTTAGGGGATTTGAGTGACAACTCAAGCAGGAGTGGTGTATTGTAATCTTGACTTTTTTAAATTTATATATCTCAGGACAGAGGAGGAAAATGAAAAAAATGGAGATCAAAGTTCTTTCTTCATGTATCCAACAGAAAGTACCAGGAAATCAAAAGAAAATGTGTTCAAAAGTTGCATACATTTTATCTTAAATTCAACCCCCAAGTGCTCTTATTTCTATTTATAGCATACTGCATATAGCATACTATTAACTGTCGGCCTACAGTAGCTGTGATCTGATTTAGATCTGCCTGTGGCCATCACATCTGCCACAGATGAAACTTATATTACCTGACAATTCAGTTTCAAACGATTCCTGGGTACACTGTTCACTGATTATATCAATTTTATTTTCAAAATTTCGTCATCCGTCGAGACGTCCTATGAGACGTCGAAATGTTGAAAATAAAATTAATATAATCAAAGAACACTTGCTCTACCTGACATATATGTATAATACCTAGCATCACAATCAAACAATCAATCAAACTGGGTTGGAAGGAAGTGCTAAAACTAATGGATTTGAAACGCCCATTCACAGATACCCCCTTTGGAATAACTGGGTATACACTGAATTAGCTAGATTCCAGGGAGCCACCGACTGGATAAGAATTAAGATCACTAACTTTGGTCATATTATCAGTAATAACCAAATCATTCACGATGTGTACTCTGAAAGAAAAATATGAACTCCATTATTTCTTTGAACTAAGACACTGCCTCAAAGCGCAATTCAACTCCCCCATAGTATCCATCCCATCCCATCCATTATTGGGATACTACGAACACAGGGGCTGAGAGGCCTTATATATGGGCTATATACATGCCTAATAAACTGTAAACTACACGGACATAGGGAGATAACCCTTATTAGCTGGACCAGCCTCATCCCCACACGGGGAGAGGAAGATTAGGAAGATATGGCCAATTCTCATAAACTAGTATCGCCTGCAGCTAACAATAGATTGGTGCAGTTTTTTATTCTTCACCAAGCATATATGCACCCTGTACGCCTACATTGCATGGCCGCCGCCAGACTAAACACCTGCCCTAAATGCTACAATGAAGGAGCAGACATTTGGCCCCTTCTATGGAGTTGCCCTAAAATACAAAGATTCTAGCAGGCAGCTGTCCCATTTGTCATTGCTAATGCGAATACCCATCATGACTGATATCAAACTGCTACTTTCTGGAATAATAGACAAGGAGACACTAGACAGATATAAAGCTCATTTACTTAGAGAAACACTGTTCTATGCCAGAAAGGCAATAACCACTAAATGGATGTCCCCTGACCCGCCCACAATTCCTCAATGGATGGCATCCATAAATGCGATAATACCATTCCAAAATATTATGGATAAACATAGGGGATGCCCCTAATGAAATTCATTAAAATCTGGGGTGTGTGGAATGAATAACCTACTATGACCATATAAATAAAACCACCAATTGTCGAATGGACCCTGACATAATGTACAATGAATGTACTAAACAACAATAAATATATACCATAAAATGATTATTGTGGAATATCAGGCAAATGCTTATCTGCTATTATATGTACAATTCTAAAAGTTACATAGTTCACAACCAGATTAGCTATTACAAATATTTATAAAAAATATGTTCCCAAATCTGTAGCTACAATATACTGCAACCCTGTATTGTAACCAACCTATATATTTATGTTTATATGGAGCAATGGCTAAGAGTTATATGGCATGAATAAAAAGAATCTAAAAAAATAGATATATAATCAAAGAACAGTGTGCATGGGAATCGTTTGAAACTGAATTGCCTATTGAAACATGGTAAAAAGGAGCTGTGTTACCTGGAGGCACCTGTATATATAAAAAGAATTGGATGACTGCGGCTTCCACATATAACTAATATTACCAGTCACACAAATATTGAATAAAACGGATCACTCTCCAATATTAAAAGATAAGTTAATCTACTAGCAATAATAGTAAATAAATAACATAAGACCTAATAGTTTTGTATAATAATAATGCCGGAGTCAGATTCTAGGCTACAATATCTCTAGAGATCATTCATCATTCCCTGGATACAAATAATAAATGCACAAAATATATATATATATATGTGTGCATAACAATACAATTCTATATAGATAAAAATACTGCAGTAAAAAAGTCTCTATTATGTCATCTGGATACAATAAATGGAAAAATATAGATATACAGGACCCACAAATCTGGATATACAAATGTTGTATCCACGGTGGGATATCTCATCCCTATTTATCAGGTATAGCATCAAGCTTTCACTTAATAATGCCACTAATATCTGTGACTATATATTTGAATAGAATCCTTCTCTCACAAGTAAAAGTTATGAAAAATGTATTATGACCACCAACACCAGAATAGCTTGCTCTACCATATGATTGTTTTGGGGGTTTTTTAAATTCACTTTATTTTATCATTGACATAAAATAGATATAATAACCATTATTCTTTTATACATTAGTCCACTGGGTCTCTTACAGCACTTATAATAGATTTTCTTTACAGCATTACCAAAGTTTCACTCGTATTACTTTTATATTTTATCACCTTTCAACATTCCACATTTAATTTATGGTGTTCAGATTTACATGGCAGTTAATATTGTAATTAGTAACAAAATTTATTGAACGGCAGAGATCCACGAACACTACACAGCCATACTATTGCTTATATTTTATCTTATTGGAGTTAGTTTCTCAATCTAATATATGTGTTATAAATTCTCTCAAATTACTTGGAGTTCCAATTGTCTTGGGCGAATTAACTTAACTCTTCCATATTTGATTACATTTCCTTACACAACCCTTCTGTATAAAAAAAGGTCCATCCATTTCATTATTATAGCTTTCCTTGCATAGAAAAGGATTTCATGAAGCATACGCTTTTTTGTTGTACATACAAATCGATTATTTAAAATTCCGAATAGGCATATTTCTGGAGAACAAGGCAAAGTTATGCCAAAATTTTGCTGTATAAAGTTTAAAACTTAAAAACTACTCTTGCACTCCCAAATTAGGTGTCTAAAATCTGCCTGCAAGAATCGACATTTCGGGCATTCCGATTTTTCTAAGTTGCCTGTTTTTTTGCATTTTTTGGGGAGTTAAATAGAATTGATTAAAAATATAGTATTGAATCAATTTATTTTGAGCCACCAATGATATTTTATTATGCGATTTAAACATCATATCTCCATTTTCCACTTGCAGGTTTGGAAAAACCTTTTTTCCATTTATTTAAGACATTTATTGGAGTTAATTTTGTCTTAGCAGCTAATAGATTCTGATAGAATTTTGCTACTAGTTTCCTCTGCTTAACTTTACTCAGTAAATCTAAAATTGTATATGAAGCAAACTCTACCTTGTCTCCTTTCAAAATATTCATAATACAACTCCTCAACTGTATATATCTAAAGTAAAAATTAACTGGAAGCTCATATTTATCCTTTATCTGTTCAAATGAGATTACTCCATCTCCATCAATTATATGTTCGAACAAATAAATTCCAATGTTCCTCCATATTTTTGATGTATGCAATCAATTGTGGGTACGTACTATTATCCCACAGTGGAGATTCCAATGGGGCTTCCTGGAAGCCTGATAGTTTTTGCCCAGATTCTTTTATCTTGGGTATGTATTGATGTACCGCTACCCACCAGATGCTTAACAGGATCCATTAAAAAGGCCAGATAATGACCTTTTGTATAGTAATTGAGCATATAATCCGACTGTGTGGGACTGCCACCTTCCACCCAGCACTGTAAAAACTTTAATTGACTTGCCCAATTAAATAGCTTAAAGTCTGGTAGGGCCAAACCTGCTCTATTTTTTGGTGCTTGAAGCTGATAAAGGCTCACTCTAGCTCGAGTGTTGCCCCATAAAAATGAAACCAACATGCTGTTAATTTTTTTAAAAAAGGACTCCGGGATATACACCATTGAATGCTGTAAAGTGTATAATAGCTTTGGGAACAACATTTTTTTTATCATATTAATTCGACCACACAAATTCAAAGGTAATGTCCGCCAATGGGTCAGTTTCTCTTTCATATATACTAGTAATGGAAGGATATTATGGTTGTAAAAGGTTTCCGGACTCTTTGCTATATAAATCCCCAAATATTTAAATGATTCTACTATTGGTATTGAGTATACTAAACCAGTATCACTATTCCATTTATCCAAAGGCAGTATAGATGACTTATTCCAGTTAATAACAATACCTGATAGTTTACCATATTGAATTAATATCTTTATAACATCTGATAACAATCTATTAGATGCATCCATAAGTAGTATAATGTCATCCACATAGGGCTGGAATGGCAGCCCTTCAGTTAATCAGCCAGTGTCAAGTCTGCCCTCCAGTTCATCTGCCTGTGTTAGTTTGTCCAACACACACACCTTTACAAGCCACTCCCACCCAACAAGCCACGCTCACATTTTTGCACGCCGCAGGAAGATATAGAGGCCCTTGAAGTGCCTAGAAGTGTTATTGTCTGTATAAACTCAATCAGGATTATGATTTGTATCTTAACAAGGGATGTGTTTGATTGCAGCTTCAGAGGGAAGACTATAATAAGAAACAAAGAGATGAGCAAGAAGCTGAGATACAGAAAATGAAGGACATTCAAAGACAAAGGGTATCATTATTAAATAAACCACTGTCCCAAATATTTTTTCTCCCAATCCCTAGCAGAATGAGGTATCGTCCTTCTATTTTGTCTTCTATTTGACAACAAAGGTCCATTCTGCTTGGTGATTTAGTCTCTCTCTATGTTTCACCATTGGATTAAATATAAATGTGGATTTATTCACATTCTCGCTTCTTTCCATGTGTTCTATAATTCGCCACAACCCCCAGAGTGTCTTCACTTTTTTTAGATTCCCTCTCTGTCCTGAGATACACCAGATAGAAGAATACGTGATTGCATTCCTCTACTCCTACTGTCAATCAAATCCCTGTGACGTGATCCCCCCTCCCTGCTCTGTAATAAACATAGAGATAAGAGCATTAGCAGGGGGAGAGAGGTAGCTTTAAAGGTAGGTATAAGGCTGCACTTGACCCCCCTTCTTAATAGCTTTCACTGATTGATGATGGGTCACAAAGAGAGAGATCGTAAACTGTACTGTTCTCCCTTTTCTTCTGCGTCTCTAGGACAGCTTGCTTTCTATTGGCCACTGTGCGTGGGTGTATTTTTCAGGATGTTGAACTTGGAACCATGGTTAAACAAAGTCACTGACAGAGATAGGATTAAGGCAGCACAGAGTACATGAATTTAACTTTGCAAAGGGGCAATGTGTTTTTTTCACTATAGATGCCCTTTAAAGTAATTAGTTTAAAATAACTTGGCCAAATTACTTTATGCCCAGCAACCACTTCAAGGTTTGCTTTATTCTTCTGGGTCCTACCGTTTAACCTTTTTCACCTTAGTAACTTTTTACCTTCTTAGGAGACGTAATTCTCAAACTTTATCTTTATATCAGTACCTGCCTTTTGTGAGATGAAAGTCCCTGCTGCTCTTTCACTTTCTTTCTTGGGACTAAGCTGGAGAGTTATGGAGTCATATAAATTTGGACACTAGTTGAACTCTTGTTGTGTGGATGTTTACTATATATATTGCTTGTTGCATTGGGGGTTTGACCAAGCCTCTGGGAAAATGTGTAGTCCACCCACAATGGGTCATGTGTTCAAGTACTTAGAGCTGGAGAGTTAAGGTTCGTACACACATGCGATCGTGGGTGCCGACCCGCAGCACACAATGTGTATGAACGGTCGTTTTGGGTGATAATCAGCCTGTGTATGGGCACTTTATCAGCCGAAACGGCCCCTCTTTCGGGGATCGTTGCCCGATTGCACGTGTGTGCGAACCTTTGGTACCAAGAAAGCAAGCGAAAGAGCAGCAGGGACTTTCATCTCATAAAAGGCAGGTACTGATATAAAGATATACAGGCTTATTTACCCAGAGCCGCTATCGCTCTGGGTATATGCTCCTTCCACGATTTAATATTACGTTTGTGAATGTGGGTAAATCCCTTAATGGGGGATTTTAACGGCAGCTATTTGCTGGCATTAAAATCCTGCGCTAGAACTAGCACAAATGCGATATTAAATCACGAGCGTCGGATGTGCGAGTGATTTTTGCGTAACACGCACATCCACCCAGTAGCGAACAGTTTAGCACAACTTTACCTCCATATATTTGCCCAGCGAGTCTGGGTAAATGAGGCCCATAGTTTGAGAATTACATCTCCTAAGAAGGTAAAAAGTTACTAAGGTAAGAAAGGTTAAAAGGACCCAGCAGAATAAAGCAAACCTTAAAGTGGTTGCTGCGCTTAATTACCGTATTTGGCCAAGTTATTGAACTAATTGCTTTAATTTATCCAGAGAGAAGGGCAGGCTTTATTTTTTTAAGCCTCCTTCTTGTGAGACACTAAACCTACATAAAGGCTCTATTCCATATAACAAATATAATTATTTTTGCTCAGGGGTACAGCAGATAAACAGGTAGAGCAGATAAACAGGAGTACAGCAGGTAAACTGCTCTTGCAGCCGACACCCCTCAGTATGCTCATGTTGTTGTAGTTACTGGGACTCCTGATCCTGGCATTTTTAAAAATGTTATGAAAAATATTAGGAAAGTGGGAATTGGTTATGTTTAATATGTGTGCTTTGTGCTCCTTTTTTAAAAGGTAAAGATTTCTTTTAACTTTCATTTGCTTTGTGATGTCTTTAGGCAGATAAACTGGAAGCAAAGAAGAAACAAGAAGAAATGTTAAGAAAAATACAGTTTAGTGAAGACAAATACATGTAAGACAAGGGACTAAGTAATAAAAAAAAGTTTAAGAAATAAACTACAGTGAATCAATTAAATAAAATTTACATAATATCTTATAAGAAAAAGTGGTGTATATAATAATAAAAATGGAGAATAGCCACCTTTTCCCTCACTATACCTATGACCAAGGGATCTGGACTCAAAACCATGTAGTCACTACCTAAAATAGGGATGGTCCAGCCTGAGCCATGATATTAAAATCGTATTTTATAATAGCTACAGGATATAATAATAAACATCTAAGGGACATGCTACACATAACACATGTTTGTTGCAAATGTATCTATTATTCATAGGGAGGTAAGATCACTTTTTTAAAGATCCTTTGTTAAAGATAGAACCCATTCAGCACACTGATCATCTGGAGAGTAGCTGCGAGTGGATTGGCTGTAGGTAAATTTATCTGTGTAATGTTCTATTATTCACTGGGAGTTGGAACTAAGTGATCTCACCTCCTTGTGAATAATAGATACATTTGCAAGGACCATGTTTAGGATGGTTTAGAATCCCATTAAACTTAAGTTCTTTATTTAAAGGGGAAGTTCAGTGCAAATACATATGTTTTAAGAAAAAAAGAGCAGTATTTTTTCATCCCAATGACCTTAATCTGCCCATTCAGCATTTTCTCTGTGTATAAATAAATGCAACCGAAATACTGACTTCCTGTTTGCAGGACCCCTAGTAGACACCGTTATGGTCTTGCCCTTGACCCAGCGCCTGGGTTAATTCAGTTGCTCAGTAGAGATCTGAGCATCTTTGACCCATCCAACAGCCAATCAGTAAAAAATACTGTTAGGAACATTCCATGGATGTGGTGCATCCTGGGAAGAAGAACGACCGTTAGAACCTGAAATGTCAGCTCACTAATGTCAACAGCAGGGAACAGCAAAGGGTAATGAAATCAACTGATTTTTCAAAATGGGAGAGAATATGTAGAATAACTAAGAAGGCATTACACAAACTAACAATTTAACAAATATTGATAATTTCCACTGAACTGTCCCTTTAACACTAAAGAAACACCTAAAGCTTCACACACCGCATTCTCTGTTCTCGTGGCGAAATTAATAATATATTAGGAACATTTTGTGTTTGATAAATAGCACATTTTTTTGTCTTTATTTTATATACAGCACAGTAGCTAGAACTGATGCCTTGCGGCGCTGAAGTCCTGAGTTTAAATCCCCCGACACATCTGCAAGGAGTTTGTATGTTTTCCCCGTGCTTGTGAGGGTTTCTTCCGGGCACTCTGGTTTCCCCCACAATCATAAAGAGATACTGATAGGTTGTATGTGTCAAATAAATGTGCTTAGATTGTAAGCTCTTCAGGGCAGGGCCTGATGTGAAGTGTAAAGCGCTACGGAAGATGTAGGTGCTATATAAATCCATATATTTATCAATTGGGAATTTGAAACCACCTTGTTTTCATCTATAAATGTGCTAATCTACTCTTTTTAACAGGAGGAACAATGCCTTCCTAGACCATCTCTCACACACTGCAAACTATTCTCAAACTCAGGCTGACTATGAACCATCTAGAGTCTCAGTGAGTACAGACAGAGGGTATCATCATCATCTAAGCAGTTATATTGATAGTTTAAATGTCTTTGTTGAGTATATAAAGTACACATGCATTGTAAATGTCTCTTGTAACGTTCAGAAGTAATTTAACACCCATATCTTGATTCCCAAAGTGATTATTTCTTTTGTTCTCTTTTCATTTGTTTTTCAGTTTTTCTCAGCAGTGACATTCTAATTCTGAGCTTTCTGATTGGCAGTGATAACAATTCACATTTTAATGGCCAACTGATCTCAGATGTCGTTTATACTGTAAAACGTCAAATGCTAATATAGAAAAGAATACATTAGGAATGACAGGAATTATTTCTGCGCCAGGGAAAAAAATAATCTTACCTTTAACTGGCTTCTGTATTCTGTACTTTTTAATTGATTTTGTAATCAATGTTCTTATTCAAATTCCATTTAATCAGAGTTGGAATCCACTATAACAGTTATTTAAAGATCAACTCTTACAATTATACGTATGATCAAATCTCCGAGGTCAGATTACTCTCTATACCCCGAGCTTCTACATAGCTTTTTCCAAACACACTGTGCATATAGATCAGGGATGTCCAACCTGCAGCCTTCCAGATATTTTTAAACTGCAGCCAGGGAATGCTAGGAGTTGTAGTTTGCAAACATCCGGAGGAACATATGTACATAGAACTGTGCATAAATATACTATTCATACAAGTAAAAGTATAAAGCTATTAACTTTTTCAGGGCAAAATCTGAAATATTATTGAAGCAAATGTTGGACGGGCAACACAAAAAAAACAAAACACTATCACAACTGTAGGGGGCGCGTCAATTGGCAGATCAGTACTGCACTCAGCTGTTTTAAACAGCTGATCACAGTCCTAGGTCTGCCGCTGGGTTTTGATGGGGGAGTTATGGGAAAAGTAGCCAAAATCCAACTACACAGCAGGGAACACTACTACGGAGCACAACACTGTTACATACAGAAGGCAACCACAGACCCTAATAATAAAAACACAAAAATACCCTATGTAAGAAAATGAAAGGCCAGGAATCCCTGATAAATCCTCCCAGGTCCCTGCTGATAGCGAAAGGAATGATCACACAATGCGGTAAGTTCAATGAGCCAGTCTGTGATCACATATACAGAGGAGTGAAATAAACTATACTACCAGATCAAAAGTAGGTACATATCAGTCAATGTCCCCCGGGTTTTGCTACCGTCCCTTATGCAGGATATGCCCTGTTGAATCCTCCCTGCACTTGCAGAGTGTTTTTAATCCATAATTAAGCCACAAGCAAGGGGTTGAAGTCATGCTAACCAATATTGAATTGGTATGTGTGACTTTTACCCGTTTCCTGGCCTGCCTTTTCTAAAGATGCTCTTGAAAGAACTTACACAACCTGTTCAGCCTCCTCTGCTGGTGTTCTGAGCTGGAAATTAGCAAACACAGCAGCAGAAGAGGCTGCTTTGGTAATGGCCATCAACCATTGGCTGTGATGTCATTGAGTTATGTAAGTCCTTTCAGGAGTGTCTTTTCAATAGGTAAGTACAATGAAAATGATGTTTGGGGGCTGCATAACCTGTAGGTAAAATATCAATTTGGATGGATATGTCCAAATAGAAACAGTTTTTTTTTACCACTGATGTTGTTTAATAAAAAAAAACTTCCAATATAAAATAACTGTAGCCAGTAGCTGTATAATTTTCCTATGGAAGTAAACAAATGTCAGACTTTTGTATAGGTCACATATGGAAATCCACCTGTAATCCCTGCAGAACCTGACAAATAAAACAGATGATTTTCGTTAGGCATCCTTTATTTTTCTCAGCCTTTATAATTCTGTCACAGAATTGTTGTTGCATTAACATGTCAGCCTTTCACATTTGCTCTCATTGTTCCACAGACATTTACTTTTTTCACTGCTAAATATTATACAAAACCTTTCTCACTTTCTATTCTCCCATTGCATCAATCATTCTCCTTTTCTGTGATGTATCTTTTATGTTGCCTTGAAACCATTTCTCTTTTATGCATTACCCTAATCATTCCGCCAACTGGCTTCTGCATTTGTTAAATCACCTTTTATTCTTCCTGGTGTTTCATCAATTTCAGATAATCCTCTGGCTATGTCTAGAATGGAATTAATTTTTTTTACCTTCTGTTTAGAAGCAGTAATTATAGTTTTCTCTTATTTTATACTGTACTAGCAACCCCCCGATTCTATAAGGAATCACAAATCCACCACCGTGCAACTGCTTCCCATTCTCTCTGACCCCCCCCCCGGTAGAGCCCCATCCTCATCCCCCATCCCCCTCCTGGCCGTGCTGGTATATTCCTTCGGTTAGTATTAGGATTTCTTCCAATTCTCCAGAAAATAATTAATTTGGTATAACTCACTTCTTGCCAAGGTAGGGGCAAGATATGTCCTACGCTGCATTGAGTCCATGTGGAACCCTAGTATCTAAAACCCTAGTATCTAATTCCGCTTAACATTTTAATAAGAATGAGGGTCCATTGCCCCCCCTTTAAAGGGGCAGTCACCCTTTGGATCCCTTTTAGACTAACTTTGCTCAAATCTGCTCGCATTCACTCTAAAGGTGAACTGAACTAAAAACAGAGGCATAAGGGCATATATATATATATATATAAAGTGTGCCCGTTAGTGCACAGTAGAAATTATGTGTATGTTTTGCTATCTGTGGATATAGTGGCTGTAGAATCTTTACACAGTCACCAGGCAATCCTTCCACAGTGTGGTTCAAACTAAACATACTACGTTCATACTTATTAGTATTCACCACGGCAAGTGCTATATTTATAGCTGCTTATGTCACGACGGAGCACAGGATACTGATTATATCTACCCCTAAAACTATAATTTTACCCACTACTGGCCCCTTTGTGTAGTTTTAAAAAAATCCTTTCCTTACATCTTTTCTCCTTATGGTTCTCCTGCAGTGTCTGATCAGTCCAAGGAACTGGAGACTAGGAGCTGTCTTTCTATCCAAAAGGTTTCTGTCTCTGATCTGTACTCTTAGTTGTTTGGGTCATGTGTAGAGGAGTCCTTCCCCCCCCCCCCTCCCACCATCTGAATTCTTCTCTGCCTGATGTTCATGAAGCGTAAATTCGTTTGGCCATAATGTTCCTCCCCCCCTGACCACCCCCAACTGCCGTATTAGTTCTGTAATACAAGTTTCTCAATGATACTTACATCCCTTCGATCCTGCGTCTGTCTTCTTAGTCGGCAGCCACATCTGTGGTTGGCACACACTTACCAACTCCAATCGGCTTCAACTCAAAAATATATCTTGCATTCAGCCATTCCTCTCACATGACACTTCCAAAATCTTAGTTCAGGCTCTAATCAGTTCCTGGCTCGATTATTGTAAACCCTGCTGGGGCAGTTTTATGGCAGGAAAACTGTATATAATATGTACATAAAGTTTGTATTTTTTTTTTTAAAAGATACTGTTTTTTTATTACTGTTTATTTTTGGAAAATATATTTTTTTACCCACAAATATTGTTGAATTTTGTTTCTGTACAACACATTACACATAGCCCTGTCCCAGCGTGACTTGCTATTAAATGCATTTTGCAAAATATTTAAGATGGAGACCTCAGCACTTGGAGACTGCTGCACACATACCTATCCTCCTCCCCTATTCCTGTCCCAATTTGGTGTCCAAAAAAAACTAAATAAATAAAATTTTACTACCTTTGATTCACACAAAATAAAGTATTTATTATTACTAAAATAATTAGGCACATACCTTTTGCCCTGCATTGCCTCTCAGACAAATTTGCCCATTTTGTGCCACAAAGCTCTTTTGCAATTTCTAGCCAAATGAAATTATTTGCTTTCACATCTTTATACAGTTTGTGGCATTTATCATAAAGTTGAGGATGACCCTGTACTGCATTTATTAATTCATTTGGTTGCAAACTGGCTGTCGGGCAGACTAGCTGGAAATTGCAAAAGAGTGGCTTGCTGGCTGTAAGACTGGCTTTACTGGCTGGCGGACTGGCTTGCTGATGGCTGGTAGCTGAAAGACAAAATGGCTTCTCTCCCGTGGGTTTCCTATAGCCTGCCGACCGGAAATGACATTACAGGAGCTCAAAGGGACCCTTTTCAAAAAACGGACAGAAACGCAAATGCCTACGTTGTTATCCCTTGTACCACGTTTTCATGTATTTTAAATGCGTGCAGCAGTGCATTTTTAAAGAGGACTGGAGCGGAACAGAATACAAGGCAGCATAATTCAGGATATTGTGAAATTCTATGGAGTTTTACTGTCTGTCCATTTTTTAAAACGCACCTGCGTTTGAAAAACGGATACAAACTGATGTAGTGTGAACGAGCCCTTTGGCGTATTTCTATCCCATCAGATAAATAATTCTAAGCTAATGTTTTGGTTCCTGGGAATTTTATCATCAGTGCAATGTCTACAATTTCCTTTTACTTAATGATCCTATACACTACAATGCACATGAGGATTTTTTTCTAAATATACAATATATAGGTAAATGTATTGTACATATTGTAAATCTATTACATTTATTCATTTTTTAGGACAAATTACTATATTCGAATATGTTTAAGGAAGAAGAGGAAATTAAATTGCAAGAAGAACGCAGGAGGTTAGTTTGAAATGATGTGTGCTGTTTCTTAAATATATTTATACAGTCCTTGGGCATTGCTGGATGCCGAATAATAATTTATAAAAGCTCATTATTTTTCTGTTGAAAACATAGCCACTGTCTGTACAATATGCTGGGACAGAAAATCATGCTGTGAATTCAATAAAACCCCACCAGAATTTCAGGTACAGCATTATATCCAAATACACTGTAATTTTCAGTCCCCGGGTAAGTCTTATGCAATCATTTCAGCTGCATGTAGAATTACAAATATAGTATTAAAATCTAAATGATTGTATGAAAAATGATTTACTTTTGGGGCTAACTTTAAAAAAGATGAATAACTACAAAACTAAACTTAAAAAATAACTATCTGCCACTTTTATTCCTTCTGGTGTTATTTCTGGTTTCTTAACCAACTTTCAAACGTCACAGTTCAATAGAAATAAACCAATTCCCATTGTGAGTGTGCCAGGGATTACCTCCCTTTGCTTGTGTCCCCAGTGTAACACAGAAGAGCATCCTTCTACAGTAGGTTCATTAAAGAGCCTGGTTGCAATGTAACTGGACAAAAAAAAACAAGGACATACTGTACATATTAATGAAATTCTGAACTGCAATTGGAAAGTATCCTTTCCCTTTAATACCTTTAATATTTGGGATCAAATGTATTAACATTCTGATTTAATAAACCTGCAACAATTCCTACAAAGTACACACTTACAGGAGCATTTACAGAGAGGCGATGTGGACCCGCAGTGCTCTCTTAAAGGGTTAAAGTCACGCTTAACGTTTTATTATCAGTTAGTGTGACTTAAATACCTAGGTTGCCCTGGCTGCGCGATTAACGGAAAAGACACTTGCGCAGCTGTCTTTCTGCCTCTGTTGTATCCTCTTAGCTGCTGCAGGCATGCACAGTGGAGCCCTTTTTTTTTAAAGAAATAACCCAGCGGTTAGGGGTGTGCAGGGGCCATCTACCATATGTTAAAAGGATTTAACAAAGGATTTAACACTAAGTGGAAGGACAAGCATGTAAGAATCCGGATGGTGGGTGGGAGGGGGGGGGGGGGAAGGCTCTCCTGCACATGTCACACTACGTCCTGGAGGCTGCAGGAACCCTTGGACTTCACTTTGCTGGACTTTGGACAAGCATTGCAGGAGAACCATATTTAGCAGAGATGTAAGGTAAGGATTTTTTAAAACTTCACAGCGGGGCCAGTAGTGGGTTAAATTTTTGTTTTGGGGTGGACATGCCCTTTAATAAATGCCTTTTTTAAAACTCTCTCTCCCTATACAGTGGAATATCTGCCAGGCAGCAGGTTGGGCTCTCTCTCTTTCTTTCTCTCTTTCTTTCACTATCTCTCTCTCGCTCTTATTACTATCATCATAACTAGCAGAAATCCACAAAAAGTTTAGCATTTCCAAACACTTCTAATGTTTAACTCAATATTCCCTTTTTAACAGGGTAAATAATGCATTTCTGGATAGACTTCAAAGACAAACAACATCTCCAAAAAAATGATAATTTCATGAATATTAATTACTGGGTAAGAATCTCACTTTGATTTTATTCTCATAAATGAAAGTGTTGTTTTTATTTAAATGTAGATTAAAGGGAAAGTGCATAATTTTCCTGTTTCAAACTAATGTTTTACAAATTAAAGGGGCATTACCATTACAGTCCTAGGCTGTATAAAGGCTGATCGCAAAAAACTTTTAGTCAACCCAAGTAAACATATATTTTATTAAATATAGAAACGAGGGGAACTACACTCCTAATGAATAGTATTGACGACTATTGTAAGAACGTTGGTGCTAAGGGAGCTAAACTTGAATACAACCAGAATTGGAGAAAGAGAACTCTATAGAATATGCTTGTGAAGGTTCTCATTCATCCAGGTCATGGTATATCTGTTGTATTCAATTAGATCAACTGGACTTGAAATGTAGTTCTTGAAGACGTTTCGCTAGTCATCCCTGGCTTTCTCAATTCAGAATGACTTGTACAAGAATCTGTGGCATTATGTACCCTGGAAAATCCCAATTAGCATATCACAGCCAGGTGTTAAGGGTGTGATTGGATAGTGGCTAAGAGGTTGTTATAGGAACGCCCAGAGTAAGGTGTTAAAACAGCATTGTACATGGCAGACAGTTGGTTCGAACCCCCCCACCTCATTTGGCTTGGTTTCTTTAAGAGGCCATTTGTGAAAATAAAGAAACCAAGCCTAATAGAGGTGGGGGGGTTCGACACCACTGTCTGCCATGTACAATGCTGTTTTAACACCTTACTCTGGGCGTTCCTATAACACTCTTAGCCACTATCCAATCACCCCTTAACACCTGGCTGTGATATGCTAATTGGGATTTTCCAGGTACATAATTGCCACAGATTCTTGTACAAGTCATTCTGAATTGAGAAAGCCAGTCGGATGACTAGCGAAACGTCTTCAAGAACTACATTTCAGTCCTTTGATCTAATTGAATACAACAGACTCAGAATACTATAGAAGTCTCCGCGCATCAATATACATAATTAAAATCCTAGAGCATTTTCGTTGCCCATCAGGAAACGCTCTCTTAGTAACCAGAGATCTCTTTCTCCAATTCTGGTTGTATAACTCTATTTTTACCCCTCTTCCACCAAAAACAATTAAGCAATAATGCCCTAAACAGTTATTGCCCAGTATGCCCCCCCCCAAAAATTTTTTTACATTATAAAGCCTTCATCCCAGGAAAGTTGGAAATCCTTTCTTGCAGGAGCAATGAACTGTCAAAGTACAGATTACCACTCTCTTCACTGTGCCCCCAATGTGACTATCTTCCCAATTGTTAATATTATAGTCTGGGAAGAGAGTGCTGACCTGTCAACTCCTGCATGAGCAGTACTTTGACAGCTTTCCGCTCCTAAAAATGAGTACCAACTCGAGGTGAGAGTCGTTTTCCTCGCTGGGAAGAAGACTTTATAATTGAAAATGGTTTAGAGAGGTTAGTATGCTGTAGTTGCTCTTTTTAAGGTGGCCATACCAATACATTATGATTGCATGTGTGACAATATTTCTATTGGAATCTGTCTGCAACATGCAGTGATAAGCATACACTGCCCAACTGACCTCCCATATGTGGTATGAGGATCGGTCAGCCGTGGCCCATATATGGGACACTCGTATCAGGTCCCTCTACTTGAATGTAAAGGAGCCTATACTATCCATCAGTCCCACCCACGGACCGTATTGGGATTTCTCTAATATCTTACCTTTAGTCTTCACTAGAAACTTTGTAGCCAGAGTCTGCAGAAGAATCGGGTCCATCTCAGAACAATATTAAGACAAAAGAGTGGGTATTAAGGCCAGGTTTCAGTATGAGATATTATGTACCGATGAAGGGCACAAGCCCGAAACGTTTTGCACTTGATATGCCACAGTCTGCCTTTATTTATAGTATTGTTGCATGTTCTGCATGTGGTTAGCATGTGCTTAACAGGCAACACCCCACCAAACTACAGAATTACAGAAGGAACATTTTATATACAAGTATATTACCAATAAAAAATATTTTTTAAATACCAGTACGGATTTTATAATAAATAGGTCTCAGTGAATCTGTTGTATGAAAATCAGTCACATTTTTAATAATATAGTGCCTAATTTAAATAATGTACAAGGTAGTTTTCTGATTTTGCAGATAGTGGGTTACTGATCAAAGAAGTCAGACTTCTTTGTAGTTTACAAACACGTGGATCTATAAAAACACAGACATTTCAGCTTACAAAGGTGGCAGATATTTCAAATACATTGTTACTATCAGTTCACTATAACTTAAATGCATTTGTTTTTAAAGGGCATGTCCCACCCTAAACAATAATCCCCCCAACTACTGGCCCCACCATGTAGTGTAGTGTAATCCTTACCTCACATCCCAGCTCCATCTGGTTCTCCTGTAGTCCCCCCCCCCCAAAGTCCCAAACTGACGACCAGAGGCTAGCAGAGTCCATAGGGCTCTGCCTGCTACCTGGCCTCCGGGAAATCTGCCATGCGTACTGCAGCCCTTCTCCCCCCCCCTCCCCCTCCCTCTCCCTCCCTCTCCCTCCCTCTCCCTCCCGTTCTACTATCCCTCCCCCTAGTGTAATCCCCTTTAATATCCTGCTCCCCCATGTCCCCCAGCCCCAACCGGGTATTTTTTATATTCAGAAACCCCCCCAAACTCTTACTACCTCCTCCTCTTTCTTTTCCGTCCGTGATGGCTGCCGCTCAGCCAATCAGGACGCGACTCCGGTCCCGCCCCTCTGCTTGCATTTTGCAAGCAGAAGCGCGGGCGCAGCGGAGGAAAGAGGAGAGGTAAGTAAGAGTTTGGGGGCTTTCTGAATATAAAAAATACCCGGTTGGCTGGGGGACATGGGGGAGCAGATATAAAAAAATACATTTTAGGGTGGACATACCCTTTAAATATAACTGAACATTAATTCTTTTATAAATGCATGCCCCTATATTGATAAACAATGTACTGTATGACTATGGCTCTTGACTAATGGGAATTGAGAAAGCCAGTCGGATGACTAGCGAAACGTCTTCAAGAACTACATTTCAAGTCCAGTTGATCTAATTGAATACAACAGATAGAACTCTATAGAAGTACTCGCGGCATCAATATACATAAATTAAAAATCCTGAGCATTTTCGTTGCCCATCAGGGAAACGCTCTCTTAGTAACCAGAGATCTCTTTCTCCAATTCTGGTTGTATAACTCTATTTTTACCCCTCTTCCACCAAAAACAATTAAGCAATAATGCCCTGAAACAGTTATTGCCCAAGTATGCCCCCCCCAAAAAAAATTTTTTTACATTATAAAGACTTCATCCCAGGAAAGTTGGAAATCCTTTCTTGCAGGAGCAATGAACTGTCAAAGTACAGATTACCACTCTCTTCACTGTGCCCCCAATGTGACTATCTTCCCAATTGTTAATATTATAGTCTGGGAAGAGAGTGCTGACCTGTCAACTCCTGCATGAGCAGTACTTTGACAGCTTTCCGCTCCTAAAAATGAGTACCAATCGAGGTGAGAGTCGGTTTTCCTCGCTGGGAAGAAGACTTTATAATTGAAAATGGTTTAGAGAGGTTGAGTATGCTGTAGTTGCTCTTTAACTTAAGGTGGCCATACCAATACAATTATGATTGCATGTGTGACAATAGATTCTATTGGAATCTGTCTGCAACATGCAGTGATAAGCATACACTGCCCAGACTGACCTCCCATATGTGGTATGAGGATCGGTCAGCCGTGGGCCCATATATGGGACACTCGTATCAGGTCCCTCTACTTGAAGTAAAGGAGCCTATACTATCCATCAGTCCCAACCCACGGACCGTATTGGGATTTCTCTAATATCTTACCTTTAGTCTTCACTAGAAACTTTGTAGACAGAGTCTGCAGAAGAATCGAGGTCCAATCTCAGAACAATATTAAGACAAAAGAGTGGGTATTTAAGGCCAGGTTTCAGTATGAGATATTATGTACCTGATGAAGGGCACAAGCCCGAAACGTTTTGCACTTGATATGCCACAGTCTGCCTTTATTTATAGTATTGATTGCATGTTCTGCATGTGGTTAGCATGTGCTTAACAGGCAACAGCCCCACCAAACTACAGAATTACAGAAGGAACATTTTATATACAAGTATATTACCAATAAAAAATATTTTTTAAATACCAGTACTGATTTTATAATAAATAGGTCTCAGTGAATCTGTTGTATGAAAATCAGTCACATTTTTGTAATAATATAGTGCCTAATTTTAATAATGTAACAAGGTAGTTTTCTGATTTTGCAGATAGTGGGTTACTGATCAAAGAAGTCAGACTTTCTGTGTAGTTTACAAACACGTGGATCTATAAAAACACAGACATTTCAGCTTACAAGAGGTGGCAGATATTTCAAATACATTGTTACTATCAGGTTCACTATAACTTTAAATGCATTTGTTTTAAAGGGCATGTCCACCCCTAAAACTATAATCCCCCCAACTACTGGCCCCACCATGTAGTGTAGTGTAATCCTTACCTCACATCCCAGCTCCATCTGGTTCTCCTGTAGTCCCCCCCCCAAAGTCCCAAAAACTGACGACCAGGAGGCTAGCAGAGTCCATATAGGGCTCTGCCTGCTACCTGGCCTCCGGGAGAATTCTGCCATGCGTACTGCAGCCCTTCTCCCCCCTCCCTCCCCCTCCCTCTCCCTCCCCCTCCCTCTCCCTCCCTCTCCCTCCCGTTCTACTATCCCTCCCCCTAGTGTAAATCCCCTTTAATATCCTGCTCCCCCATGTCCCCCAGCCCCAACCGGGTATTTTTTATATTCAGAAAGCCCCCCAAACTCTTACTTACCTCTCCTCTTTCCGTCCGTGATTGGCTGCCGCTCAGCCAATCATGGACGCGACTGCCGGTCCCGCCCCTCTGCTTGCATTTTGCAAGCAGAAGACCGGGTCGCAGCGGAGGAAAGAGGAGAGGTAAGTAAGAGTTTGGGGGGCTTTCTGAATATAAAAAATACCCGGTTGGAGCTGGGGGACATGGGGGAGCAGGATATAAAAAAATACATTTTAGGGTGGACATACCCTTTAAATATAACTGAACATTAATTTCTTTTATAAATGCATGCCCCTATATTGATAAACAATGTACTGTATGACTATGGCTCTTGACTAATGGGAATGGCAATAAAACCATCCATTTTGCTTATATGTTTCAACTATAACTGTATTCACAGTATATTTACCTGTACTCACCTCTGACTTTTTTATATTTTAGTCATAATGTTCACGTGTGGCTAGAGATGAAGCAATACAGTGATATTGCAAAGAATCCAGTTTACGAATAGGATTTTGTAACAACTCTGATTGAAATCAATGCTAATTCTTTTACTTTATAACTGCTTTTTAACATTTATCAGTGATTTGACAAGAATTGAATAAATTTGTATGATATCTATGGTATTGCTTTGGCATAGATCGTGCTGTTTTTTGCCACAAGAAAAAGTACATATTGACTTGAATAGCATTAGTGTTTTACCTGTCAGGTATATAAATAATATACAAAAAATCTTTAAAATGACCTAGAATGTCAAACACTTTTGTCTAGGCTCTGGTTCACGAAACAATTGCAGCTTTATTAGATGAATAAGGTGGAATAACATTCTTACACAGTCATGATCACTATGTAAGACTGGTAAAAAACCTTTAAGACAACAGTAATGATGACCCAAAGTCTACATAGAACACTTGAAATCTGAATGTTCCGACCGAAACTGGGCAGATCGTTAGGATTATCAAACATTCAAGGCTATTTTCCATAATTCTCGAAAATATGATTGGAAACTCAAAAGTAGTTTTCAAATCATATTTTCGATGATTATCGAACATTCAATGTTATATTTGAGGGTTAATGAAAATAGCTTTAAACGTTCGATAATCATCGAAAATGCGCTCCGAAGTTCCGAAAGCACATTCCATTTTTGGAGCTTCAGGATTTTTCTGAGATCCGCAAATCTGCAGTTCCGTCCATCTCTAGTCTACAGACTCATCTGATTCGTAGCAGTATTAGAAAAACTGCAACCATGTCCTTTTAACAATACATAGATACTGTAAAATCAAATGTATATCACACAGGTAAAAAGTATTTAATTACAGGTGTTGTTTCAAAGTAAAATACAGCACAAATTACAAACATGCTTTCAAGAAAAGAACTGAGCATGTTTGACCCATCAGTAGAAATTACTGTTAGGAACATTTTAAGGAAGGGAGCATTCTGGGACGAAGCAGGAACAATGCAGAACCTGAAATGGCAGCTCATACTGACTACAGAAAAGCATAGCAATGGGTATAAATAGATTAATATATCAAAATAAAAATGGAGACAATGTAAATAATACCTATGTATACATAATATAGATAAATAATTTAAATTGCTTTTTCAATTGAACTTTTCCATTACATTTCTAGACAATGTTTCAAACAATGCATGTACATGTTCTATTCAGCAAGAAGGGGGAGAGATTACAAGGTTTCGATTATTAATTCATTTCAAACAAATTACTGTTTGACATTAACAAATGTGCACATGTATAAATATTCAATAACTAATTGAATATAAGAATTGTATGAGAATACATGGACATAAAGAAATCATTTCCAGTGTATACGTAATTCTGGGATCATACACTAATGATAAAGCCCCGATACCATCAGATCCAACGGAATCGGGGCTTTATGTCAGTTTGTGTAGTGTCTTTCCCGATTCGACCTCAAGTCATTCAGGAAAGACCGAAAATTTCCCTGAACGTTCTCCCTATGCTGTGTATTGGGAGAACACTCAGGACTGCGTGTATCCTGATCTTTGAAAAATGACAGACAAAAAATTGCAGATCCTGTCTGTCATCTTTCAAACACCTGGCATGTGTGTACCCAGTTAATGGATGTAGTATTTATAGACACATGATCCTTTGGCATCATGTAGGGTGTCTTTTAAAGGTATGGCTGACCCCCCTTACCCCCAGCTGGTAGACACCGCTTCTTCTGCTGTACGTGTTCAATGCTGTATGTGCTACACAGCAACAGAGGAGACTTCTCTTCTGCAGCTTTGGGTATGGTGCTCAGTCATTGGCTGTGATGTAAGCAGACAGACTGACAGACCCAAGGGGAGAGAACAGAGCCGCAAACTTATAATAGAAGCATTTTTAGTAAAAGTAAGCGTTCAATGTGTTTATAACCATTAGATAATCAGTGGCAATATGTAGTATATCTGGTTAGATGGGGTGCTCTGTATCAGAGTAGGATAGGTTTTAGTGCTGAGCACCTGGATCTAGGGGTTCTGAAAGTTCCTGAAATACCTTGTCTAATATTTATAGTACATCAGAATTAAAAGGTCAGAGCCCTAGTCCTTTTAGGGTTCAATTAACATATGAAATTTATAATGCAACAGTATTTAAGATTAGAAAAAGATCTTGTATTCTTGTATTCTCAGACATTTATCCAGAAAACTAAAAATTGGACCTTATTATAAGGAGAGCTCAGCCTTGCCATTGAATGAACTGTACCACACATGTATTTTCTTTTAACTATCTTACTTCATTGTAATGGCTGCTATTCATTCCTAAGCCTGACATATTCTTTTCTATAGTATAATACATAACTAACATTACTATAAAATAATTGTTCTTGAGACTTAAAGTACATGGGGTGAAGAGGTTACTGTATAGTTCAAATTATTACTGTCTTTATACATGAGACACCTTGGAAGTTTAAGGGTATGAACTGCTTATACTGTATCTCATGGTTTATTGCCATAACTATTAGTAAATGTATATTTGTGATATTAAACTTCACCTAGTACTAAGGCAACATCTGGATAACACTTTATTGAAATAAAGGGAGTTGTGATTATTGGTACATTAGATGTTATCGTTTTTTATATGATTATGATAAACTCCAATAATAACAAGGTATTTCTTGGGGACAGAGGCCACTGTATTTATTAACATTTGCACAATATGTATTTGTGCACTTGTCCAGTTCCCCAAATGTTCTAGGTAAAAAGTTAAAGGCAGCAATAGTTTAAAGAAATAATTAGCTCTATCTAGATTATGTAAAACGCCTTCCAAAATACAGATCGACAATAGTTTTCCCCAGGACATGTGAATGTTAACAGTCTATGGGCATTAATCATTTTGTCAGATATGGAGGACAGATTCATCATGTAGTAAATGAAATTAGAAAATGATATGTCATTTCAGGGCAATTCAAAAGAACTAAGAATATATATGCTTGTGAAGGTTCTCATTCATCCAGGTCATGGTATATCTGTTGTATTCAATTAGATCAACTGGACTTGAAGTTTAGTTTTGAAGACTAAACTAGCGGAACATCTTCAAGAACTAAACTTCAAGTCCAGTTGATCAATTGAATACAACAGATATAAGAATATTAAAAGACAGATAAAACCTCAACGTGCACTAATACACACTGGTAGCTAAGATTTAAGGAGTTAAAATGCTAGATTCCTCACCCTTGGGTATACATCAATCACTGACATATTTCAGAAAGTTATACTTGTTGGTTTGGCCCTGGCCTATGGTAAAATGCACTCTGCAGACAGAGGGAGGGGCAAGCCAGTGGTCTAATGTAATTGAGGTTTCCACCGTGGGGGGTGGAATAAGAAGGGGTGATTTGTGAGGTATAGTTTCTCTTTAACCTTAAAGGGCAACTTAAGTAAAAAAACTAGTTAGTACACTGTACATAATGCACCTACTCAGAATGGTATCAGTCCAATGACAGCGAAGATACGTGGTTTTAAGTTGGTCCATCGGGGCGCCATCTTGGCTCCTCCACTGTACCTACTATTGTATCGCACATCGCCAATAGCCATGCCTTAGGGACTGAAGATAAATAGCAAACATCTCTATTTTGCATGTACATTTACTTTCAGAACTAATAAATACTGCATCTACGTTACAATATAAACAGTGATGCACTTTTTTTGTAAATTCTTTACTTATGGATCATATTTTAAATTGTTTACTTTTACTGGGGGTTCGCAGACTCCATATGTTTGAAAAGAGTGATTTGCATACATTGTTAGGTTATTTTAGGGATAGAATGGAAAGAGTAGAGAGGGATGGGAAGAGGAGATTTAGCTGGACACAACATTGTTATTTCTACAGTTACAAACATAACATTATAGCATTATAACATTTGGGTACAATTTTCAGGATGTATGTTGCTTTGTGGTTTGGATTTCTATACTTCTTACATTAGGGGAATTAATTTTGTTCTTGTGGATGGTTTTAAGTGATTAACAAATCTTTATAGGGTCTGTTTCCATGAATAGGTCCAGATAGTCCAGGTTTCAAGGAATCGATCCTGAGTATCATTTATGGAGAATGTGAGTTCTTCCATTCTCATGATGTGTAGCAGTTCTGTTATCCAGGGGTTATTTGTTGAGCAAATTGTTGTTTTCCAGAACCAGGGGAGAACCATTCTATCTGCTGTTAGGAAGTGTCTTAGTAGCTGTTTTTTGAACTTTCGACATGGGTAGCATGGAAAGAAGTATCACATATGCCGTTGGAATCAGAGATTGGCCTGTTTTATTTGTTGTAGGTCCCAAAGATTGAAACCCAGAAGGGTTGTATTGTTGGGCATTTCAGCAAATGCGAGAGAGTGTCCCTTCATTGTTTGCCATCTCCAACATGTTGCTGGGGTGGAGGGGTATATTTTTGTGTAGTATCGACGCTTCGGTACCATCTAGATATATTTTATATATTCTTTTTTGGGCTTTGCATGCCAGAGACATTTTGTGAGTCAGCCTAAATGTTTTTTCCATTGTTGGGGTGTGAAAGTTGTTTCCCATTTATGGGTGAATGATGGGAGGGATGTGGAATGATGGTCTCTCGTATTGAGTATACCTTAGAGATTGTAGTCCTGGAGCCTGAGTTTGGACGCACAGTAATTCAAAGTTCGTAGTTTTCTTTGATTTTGGTGTTTTTTAATACATAGTTTTTGTATAGTGAGAGATTTGGTTATATTCCAGGTGTTGGGTGAGTGTGGGAGTTTTTTCTTTCATCAGTATTTTAGAGGTATGATTGAGCCTCTATTTAAGATATGGAGGAATGATGAGTTTGATATATTGGTGATAAGAGTCCAGGTCTGTTTGATAAATATAAGATGATATCAATTTATAGTGTTATATTGAGGAAAAATGCTTTTTCTGTAGATTTGGGTCTTTCAGTGGGAGAGAGCCATTGGAGGTTTGTGTTGGTGTTTAGATAATTGAGTCTGTTAGCTTCACCCACAGTTTGTTCTGACTATGGTAGGTCCAATTTATGATCTGAGTTAAAGTGGATGCTTTGTGGTAAAGTTCAAGGTCGGGGAGGCTTAGTCCTCCTAAGGTTTTATGTTGAGTCAATGTATTTTAGTCGATGAGAGGAGCCTCCCAAACGAACCTGAGTAGTAATTGTTTGCTTGTGTCAAAGAATGGTTTTGGGGTGAGATGGGTATGGTTTGAAATATGTATAGAAACCTGGGAAAAATATCCATTCTGATAATATTCATTTTGGCAAACCAAGAACAACATTTCTTATTCCATGTGCACAGGTCGGAAGAATAATTTGTGATTAATGGATGATAATTAAGTTCATAGAGAGTGGAGATTTTAGTATTTTAGTTCCGAGATAGGTGAGAGATTTGGATTGCCCACCCAAATGGAAAATTTACTTTAAGAAGGTTAATGGAGTCTTGAGTGAGGGTTATGTTGAGGCATTAAGATTTTTGGAAGTTTATCTTGAATTACAATGTTTGGCAAATGTGTCTAATTCTTGTATGATGTTTGAAAGCGATATGTTTGATGATGTGATAAATAGTATACATCGTCTGTGGCTATTTTGTGTATACTGTTGGCAAATGAATTAGGATTGAGTCTGATAGCATTTAGGTGTTCCATTGTTAAAACATATGTAAGGGGGACAGGGGGCATCCCTGTCTGGTTCCATTGCTCACTTTGCAGGTGAGGAGAGGTTGCCATTTATTTTGATACGGTCTGTGTTGTGTTTGTATAAAGCCATAATTTTATTGATGTATGGCTCAGGTAATCCAGATTAGAGATTGTGGTTTTGAGAAATAACTAGTTAACTCGATCGAATGCCTTCTCTGCGTCGAGTGAGAGAAGGCATAGTGGAATTTTGTTTTTCTGTGCATGAGATGAAGGGTGATCATTTTTCTTGTGTTGTCTTTCGCCTCTCTGTTTGGTGTTAATCTACTTGTTCTAGGTCTATCCATGTGGGCAGCAATCCTTTCAGTCGAGTTTGCTATGTTTTTGCATACATTTTGATATCTAGATTAATTAGTGAGATTGGATGTAACTCCAGGAGAAATTGGGTTTTTACCCGGTTTAAGTATCACTGAGACAAACTACAGCTAATTATCAAACCAGTTAATTAATATGGGAACATACCATAGGGCCACCCCCCCAAGCACAAGTCTCGAGTGCTTGGGGGGTGGCATTCAGCAGAGATCGAGTTGAATGCTTTTAGGATAAATGGAGATAATGCAGATTGAAATAATTTATAAATTTGGCTGTGAAGCCATCTGGTTCTGGGCTTTTGCAGATTTGAGGGATTTGATGACCTCGTTGAGTTCGGGGCCTGAGAAGGGTGTGTTAGATTTGATAGTTTCTCATCATCTTTATGAGGTGGGGATGTGGCTGTAATATATGATTTGATTTTCTCTTGGGTTGAATCTGGGTGAGGGGTGATATTGTATAATTTATCATAGAATTCTTGGAATGATTTGGCTATATCTTCCATCCTGTGTGCCATGGTACCATCATTTTGTTTAATTTTGCTTATATAAGTATTTGAATATTTACATCTGAGGGGGTTAGCCAGGGATCTGCCACATTTGTCTCCAATTTTTTGTTTTTGAAATCTTGCTTGATTTGGATTGAGATCCAAAGTAGTAAAAGGTCTTGTCTAGCCTTAAGTAGTTCTGTGTATGTGGATGTGTTGGTGTTCTCTTTGTGTGCCATTTCTAGTGTTGATATGGTGGATTAAAGTTGCGAAAAAGGGAAGCTTTTTTACTTGTTTGTGTTCCCATTTGTATGAATATACCTCTCAGTATGCATTTTAGCTCTTCCCATTGTATGGGTGGGGAAGTTTCATCTGAGGCGTGCGTTTCTCGGAAAGTACTTATGGCTGTTTTAATTTTCTTAAGACATTCTGGGTTTTTTAATAGTTGGTCATTTAGTCCTCCATGCCCAGATTATTTCTTAAGTTGTTGGATGGATATTTGTAGGAACAGTGGGGCATGATTTGATCAGAGAATATTGCCATAATAGCTTTTTGGTTTCCAGGATAGTATTGTGTGAGAAATTACATAGTAACATAGTAACATAGTAACATAGTAATTAAGGTTGAATAAAGACATACGTCCATCAAGTCCAACCTATTCACTTTTTTTAACCCTACCTAACAGTTATCCAGAGGAAGGCAAAAAAAACCCAGCTAAAAAGGGGGGAAAAAATTCCTTCCTGACTCCAAACGGCAAATTAGAAAAACAGTCTATCCAGCTGTAGGACTTGTGAACAGCTGAGTAGAAGGAATAGTCCTTTTGTGAGGGGTGGAGACTCTCCATATATAGTATGAGTTAAGTTGTTTATGAGATGTGTGATTCCTGAGGATGTGTTCAATTTTGATCCAATGCCATGTTGTAGTCTCCTCCCACTATAGTGTATCCTTCTCAGGAACATTTGTAATTGTTTAGGTATGAAAGACATGTTAGAATTAGGTGTGTATTGGGTAGATAGATGTTTGCTCTTGTTGAGATGGTGTCATTAATTTGTATTTTGAGAAATAAGTATCTGGCCTTTGTGTCCAGTTTTGTGTCTAGGAGTTGGAAGGGGGTTGTTTTTGCGTATGGCTATAGCTACCCCTTTAGATTTTGCTTCTGGTTATTACTGTAGAACCAAGTTGGGTAATTCTTATCGAAAAATTTTGGGACGGTGTTGGTTCTGAAGTGTGCTTCCTGGAGTAAGATAAGGTCTATGTGTTCTTTAGCATATGATGTAAAATTTGTGATCTACCTTGTGGTAGATTCAGGCCTTAGCATTATAAGAGCAGATCCGTAGCTCACTCCTCATGAAATTTTTTAACAGTAACAGTTTGTATTTAGATGTCCAGCTTCATAATGGAAAAGGGTAAGTGGGGGGAGTAAGAAGGGGAGAAAAGGGATAGAGAATAGAGAAAAGTTAAGATGGATTCAGATGGCTCAGATGGATTAAGTCCAAGGGACGAAACGCGTCTGGCAGCGTCTTGATTTGAGCACAGCTGTGATCACTTCTGTAGAGACATCAAGTTACACCTGTTGGTTATGGTATTACCTTCTTAATTATATATTTTGTGATAGTTAGGGGCATATTATAAACGATCGCTATTTTCGCCATTTTGCTATTACAGGACATCGCAATGACAAATAGTTATTTTCGCCTTATTTATAAAACCGCTCATTTTACCTTTGCAGAAAGTATTGCTGCGGCAACTTGTGGCGATAGTTTTCGCCTTATTCATTGCGTTAAGTGTGGTATCACTGCGAAAAGAGAGATTGCTCTCTAGTGTAATTTCAGAGCTATTTTTGTCACTTTTTTATTTAAAGCTATTTATAAATAGGGGGATTTTCACCTTTTTGCCCCTTTTTCTCTTTGCTTTTGTTGCTTTTTGCAGTTTTATTTTACCAGAATTTTCGCCAAACATAATTACTTACTGGAATGTTCTATTAACATGACTATTTCTTACACAGCACTATGGTATGTTCCCTTATTAAACTGTTTTATAATTAGCTGTAGTTTGCTGAAAATAAGCAATACTAAAAAATGTGTCCTTTTAATAAATAGAGAAAATTTGCCTTTGGGTTTTACACTATCCTATTAATAAAAATAGTGAAAATTTGCCTTTTGAGTTTTATACTATTTGTTATATCTTTGGCTGAAAAAAACACCAAATGTGTTAGGCTATTTTTATTTTTTTGTTGATTAATGAATTCCGTCGCTCTCTCTTTGGGTGGAAGCCGGACATGAGGTTGGGCTGCATTTATCTGGATCCATTTCAGTATCCTCTGTCCCCATTTTTTATTGAGTTTTGTACTGTATGGGCCATATACTCATTATCATGAACCCACCAAATCTTCTTTATAAGAGAATCCCTTGTCGGGCTTGGTTGTTTCCAGTTGGCCGCTAATAATGCTCAAGCTGCCAAGCAAATATACATGTGATAGAGCATACTTATATATCCCTTAGTAGGGAGGCCATATAGCGCTGTGTAAGGCAATAAATAAAGGTTTGTGGAAAATGTTTGTGATTAATAATTAACATTTTTTCCACTTTTTTTTACTTCCGCAAGTCCACCACACAACATGGAGTTGATCTGCTGGAGAACCACAACCTCTGAAGCAAAGTGCCGAGAAATGAGGATTTGTCTTGTTTAAATAGGAAGGCGTTATATACCAGTCAAAAAGAATTTGTAAGATTTTTCTTTGTTGATTATGTTAGCTGAACATCTAGCGGATGGGAGTAGATTTGTAACCATTGGGATCAGAGTATGATTGTGTGTAATCTGGTTTCCCACTTTATACTGGGGGGGTCTTAATCTCTTGGCTAGAGTGCCAGATCAGGTAATACAATCTGTAATCTGGCCTCTCGTGTTGTCCTTATTTAAAAAATTCTTTAGAAATTAGACTGGTTAGGATGTGGGTTATCTTGGTTATCCTGTTGTAGAAATGATATATTTGTATAAATTGGTACCATTTGGAGATATCTAGCTTGAATTTGGCTTGTAATTGTTGCCATGTTAGCATGTTTTTGTTAGAGTCACAGACATCTGATAATCTGAATATACCTTTTTGAGTCCAGTAATCTGCGAATACCTGGACATACCTGGTGGAAAACCTGGGTTGAAAAGAGTGGGACTGGTGTGTGTAATTTGGGATCAGCTTATATTTGGAGTTTTTGCTATCCCAGAAATTTAAGTTTGTGACTATGTTGGGGATAGTCGTGTGGATAGAATTTGTCTTTATTTGATGGAATCCATAGAATTGAATATACATTTAAAGGGTACGTGGTTCATTTTCTATGTCCACCCAACCTGTTTTACCTGTACCATGTACCCACTGAATTGTCTGAGCGAGTCTTGCTGCTTCGTAATATTTAATTAATATTGGAAGACCAAATCCCCAGAGGATTGTGCCTAGCTAGATAATCCCTTTTTTATACATGGCCTTTTGTTATGCCAGATAAATTTTTGATTGCCTGTTGGAGTCTCTCCAGCTCTGTCTATTCAGAACAATGGAAGTGCCCTGAATAGATATAAAATTTTGGGTAGGATGTACATTTTTACAGCGTTTATCTGTCCTAAGAGAAATTGGATAGTCATTCCTTTAGACAAAGATCTGTTAATCTTTTAAATATCAGGCGTTAGTTATGGTCGAATATGGTTTGAGAGTTATGACTATTTGCTACTCCTAGATACTTGAAAGATATGGAGACCACCTGTAATGAAATATTGTGATATAGAGTTTTGTAGTTGAGTTGGGATATGTGAAGGGAATGCCACACTCTTGGATTGATTTATTTTAAAACCAGAAATTGTACCAGTTGGGCTCCATACATAGGGCGAAGAGACAGTGGGGACAATAGACAACCTTGTCTAGTCCCATTCTTTATGGAAGGGGCCAGAGGGGTAGCCCATATTGCTCACTTTTGCTACAGGGTTGGAATATAAACTCATAATTGCATGCGAATATATAGCTGGGAAACCAAATTTTATTAAAACCTGTTCTAGATAAATCCAATCTACCCTGTCAAATGCTTTCTCAATATCGAGGAAAGTGTTATTATCGGGTCGGTCCTTTGATGTGCTATTGCAATAATGTGAGAATTTTTCTAATATTGTCAGTTGTTTGCCTACCTTCTATGAAGCCCGTTTGGTATTTGTTGATCAATAGGTAGTAAATCTTTTATTCTGTTGGCTAGTATTTCGAAAATATCTTTATGTCACAGTTAATTAATGAGATTGGTCTGTAATTAGTCATTTGGGTCGAGTCCCTGTCTGGTTTGGGTATTTATTATTATTTTCGCTTCTAGCATGTCTAGTTAAAGCGTCTGTTTTTTTGTTCAAAATGTTATTTGCCAAATTCAGAAAGTGAGGTGATAAAATTTTCTCAAAAGTTTTTTAATCAGCATGGTAAAGCCGTCAGGACCTGGGGATTTTCTGCCTTTACTCTTCTTAATAACTGTGTGTAGTTCTGCCTGTGTAAATGGCAACTGTAATTTATCTGCTTGTTGTTGTCGTTAGGGATGGTAGATTGATTTTTTGGTAGGAAATCTGCTAACGCATGGGTTAGGCTATTTTTAGATAACAGAGATAGGTGTTCAGTGTGTATTAACCAATTAATACTACTTTGAAAAAACACCAGGGAAGTATTATCTGTTGTATTCAATTAGATCAACTGACTTGAAATGTAGTTCTTGAAGACGTTTCGCTAGTCATCCGACTGGCTTTCTCAATTCAGAATGACTTGTACAAGAATCTGTGGCAATTATGTACCCTGGAAAATCCCAATTAGCATATCACAGCCAGGTGTTAAGGGTGTGATTAGATAGTGGCTAAGAGGTGTTATAGGAACGCCCAGATAAGGTGTTAAAACAGCATTGTACATGGCAGACAGTTGGTGTCGAACCCCCCCACCTCTATTTAGGCTTGGTTTTCTTTATTTCACATAAATGGCCTCCTTAACACCTCTCTTGAACCAGTCACGTTCCTTCGCCAGTATGTTAACATTACATCTTCAAAGGTATGTCCTTTATCCTTAAGATGCAGATACACGGCTGAGTCCTGACCCGAGGAATTGGCTCTTCTGTGCTGGCCATACGTTGATGCAGTTGCTGTTGGTCTCCCCCACATACAAATCAGAGCATTCTTCACTGCCTGCACTGCATATATGATGTGCTTTTCTTGTGTTTTTGGTATTGGGTCTTTCGGATGTACCAATGCTGCCTTAGTGTGTTTGTTCGGTTTAAAGCAGACAGGGATACGATGTTTTTTGAAATTCTTCTTAATTTCTCGGAGACCCTGCTACATATGGGATGACCATGTTCTTCCTCCTGTCTTGCTTTTCCCCTTCACTGTTGTATTCGTGTTCTTTTCTTTCCTTCTACTTCTTTTGACAAAGGCCCAGTCTGATATCCACAAGTTTTAAGGGCTCCTCTGAGATGTTTCATTTCTTTAGCCTTCGCCTCTGGTTAGTGGGGGATGTTCTCGGCTCTGTGTTGCAGGGTTCTGATGACCCCCAGCTTGTGATCTAAGGGTGGTGGGAGTCAAACATCAAATACTGATCTGTGTGTGTTGGTTTTCTGTAAACCTCTACTTCCAGTTTACCATTTTCCTTAATTTCTACCAAGCAGTCCAAGAAAGCCAGTTTGTTGTTTTGTACCTCTTCCCTTGTGAATTTAATGTTTGGGTCCACCATTAATGTGTTCTGTGAAAGCTTGTACTTCCTTCTGGTGGATTTTAACCGGTGTCATCAACATATCTGAACCAGTGGCTGGGTGCTATGCCCTTAAAGGTATAGCGCCTGTGTTTTCTACTCTCCTCCATGTAAAGGTTGGCCACAATAGGTGAAACTGGAGATCCCATAGCACATCCATGTTTTTGCTTATAGAACTTATCCCTGTATTTGAAATAGGTGGTTTTCAGGCACAATCCAACAAGGAACACACCTGTTCTGGGTTGGCTCAGTTCTGCTGGTAAGAGTGCTGTCTTGGCCCAGCCGTTTTTCTCACCATGTCAACAGCCTCCTTGGTGGTATACAAGTGAAGAGAGATGTCACATCATAGGACACCATAGTTTTCTTCTACACCGAGTACTATATCTTCAATCTTGTGGTGAAATCCTGAGAGTTCTGGATGTGATGCTTAGAACTTCCCACCAAAGGTCCTAAGATGTTAGCTAGATATTTTGCCACCTTGTATGTTACCGAGTTGATGCTGCTGACTATAGGTCTTAGTGGGGCCGCTTCCTTATGTATCTTTGGGAGTCCATATATGCATGGATGTGCCTCACCAGGGTAGAGGCGATGAACATTGCTCGGTCAATGGCTTTATCCTTTTGAACCTGTTGTGTAAGTCTATGACTCTTTTCTTGTAACGGCTGTGGGATCCCTTGTTAAAGCCTCATATGTGTTTTTATCGGCCAGGAGCATGGTCCCTTATCATGGTAGTCTGAGGTGTTGAGTACCACTGTGCATCTTCCTTTCTTAGCCGGTAGATGGTGATACTGGAATCTTTCTTGAGGATGTTAAGGCTCTTCTTTCCTGTGTAGTCAGGTTAGATGAAGGAGTTTTAGCACTGGCTAAGGCTGCAGATACCTTAAGGCGAAGTTTGTTCTGCCTCACTCTGTGATACCTTATTACTGTGGATAGAGGCTTCTGTGGCTGCTATAATATCCACCACAGGGATGGCTTTAGGGGTGATGGCAACACCTCTATAACACCCTTAGCCACTATCTAATCACACCCCTTAACACCTGGCTGTGATATGCTAATTGGGATTTTCCAGGGTACATAATTGCCACAGATTCTTGTACAAGTCATTCTGAATTGAGAAAGCCAGTCGGATGACTAGCGAAACGTCTTCAAGAACTACATTTCAAGTCCAGTTGATCTAATGAATACAACAGATATACCATGACCTGATGAATGAGAACCTTCACAACCAGGAGTATTACTTATTACCATCAATGTGCTGAGCTTTTCATCGCATTATTAGTGTTACTTTTTGCTAGATAATTTTTGCATTTGATGAAAATTTGCCTTTTTAATAACTTTGATGAAAGGAAAAGATGAAAGTTGTGGTAAAGGCTGGTGGGAAAAAAAAAAGCAAATAAATGCTTTATAATATGTCCCTCAGACCCCATTTGACTTTATTGGTAAATAAAGAAAAAAGGAACCTTAAAAAAAAAAAATCTTTGAAAACGAACTAGCAGATCGTACTACAGTAAATTCTGGAAAATAGTTTAACACCCTCTGAGTACTTATTAGTATTGAGAAACACTCCACAATGTACTGACAATGTACATGGACCCATTGGCAGGCTAAATAAATGGGCACTTATGCATTTTCGCCACCTCAGACTTGGCAAATTGGAATGGCTGAACTTAACGCAAAAATACACTTTTCGCCATTTTATAATATGCTTTAGCGGTTACGGCAGCAATGTATGGCGAAAAGCGAAATGTAGCGGTATGACCTTTCGCTACTGGTTATTGCTGCTTTATAAATAGCGAAAAGTCCAATTAGCGAAAAGGCTGAGTTAAAGAAGCAAAAAGTTTAACGAACCTTTAAAATATGCCCCTTAGTTTATGTGCTTTATTGGGGCAATACATTCTCTGTGATAGTACTATAGTGCTTCTTTGTACCTATTCTCATTGTTGCTCCCAGTTTGGTGTCTTGCACTTTACTATGACTATCCACTATATACCGATGTATATATTTGCTGGATGCACTTTAGTGACCTAGATTTTAATTGCTTTTATGTTATTTCCCTACTCTAATAAAGGATTTTATATATAACCTCTACTATATGTGCGCTAGAATGTTTTTTTCCTATTTTCTATGATCTGCATTTGGGGTGTTATGCTGTGATAGCTGGGGTTTGGGCGGGTTTCTCTTCCCCATGATGTGCATAGCAGGTAAGTAAGTGTAAGTAAGTGGCAATTTTATCGTGGCTTTGGTGTAAGTCACCGGAGCTCCCCTTACATGCGTCCGGTCGTGGACACGTCCAGGCCACGCCCCTCGTGATGCACTTTTTATGTGCACTAAAAACTAAAAATGGCATAGTGCAGAATTATTCATAACGCATGAGTAAAAATGATCTTAGTTGATATTGAACTACTAATCACGCATTCTTTACAAGAAAAAGTTAATTAGACTGAGGCTTAGACTTATCCCCCCCCTGCAGTCTGCATCATTAAATACTATAGAAACCTGGGAATTTAATTAAATACTGGTAGCAAAGTGGGAATTCCATTAGATATCCTTGTAGCAAACTGGGAATTCCATTAATACTGGTAGCAAACTGGGAATGTTTATTAAATACTGGTTGCAACCTGGGATTTATATTATACTGTTAGCAAACTGGGAATTTCATTAAATGCTGGAAGCATACAAGGAATTTTATTATATACTGGTAGCAACCAGGGAATTTATTAAAGGGTATGATCACCCAAAAATGCATAGTTTTCTGTAGTGTAGCTCTCCTTCCTTCCAACCCTAACTGGCCTCTGTAATTTTACTTCCATGGGGTTGGGAGGGGGGAAGCTACACTACAGAAAAAGGACTAGACATAAAACTAAAACTCACAGAGGATGGATATAGGAGGGAGGGGGTGGATCGGCTCCTCAGTGCATGCCTGAGTACCCGTCCGAGGACAGAGAAGAGCAGAAACCATTTCACAGGCAGACAGATCCTACTCTGCACTTTCCTGGACTTTGACAAACATTGCAGGGGAAGTATTTGGGACAAGAGGAGTAAGTAAGGATTTTTAACACTACACAGAGGACCAGTATAGGGTTAAGTTTTCAGTTTGGCGTGAACATGCCCTTTAAATACTGGTAGCAAAACTGGGAATTTCATCACATATTATAGAAGGCTATTACTTACCCCTATGCAGGGAAATCCACTCGCTATAGCAGTTCACAGTCACAAAGTTTTTGACACGTTAGGAATCGCCAATGAGTTTTATGACCAATAAATCATGAAGCTGCACTGCTATAAAAATTATATAAATTATCTTGGGTCATTTATCTGGGCTGACACTCCTGCTTGTTGCATTTTCATGTGAAGTTTGTCTCCTTGACCTGCATTAGATTAGTATTGAAGGCTATCACTTCCCCCCGCCTACTGGCTTTTAACAAGGAGGGAAGTGGCCTGCCATCCAATGCTTAGTTTTCAAGGTGTAAACCCCCAGTTAAAGGGACGTGTTGGGGTGCTACTACACATGGAAAGCTTGGTCTGTCTTCTGCGAGAAAACTCTGCTACATTAAATACAAAAGTTGGGGCTGTGGGAGCACTCCTATGGCAACATTATTAAACAATATAGTGGAAGTGCTACTAATCTGACCAAAACATTAGAACAAAACAGAAAATATTGATCAATGCACATTCCTGGGCCCATATATCATAATCTGTGCTAGTGCAAACAGTAAAAAACATGGGGGTTTTAGTTACAATTTTATGCATAAAATGAAAAGCCTTCCAACCACGTCAGGTAACCCCAGTATGGAAGGTCCTAAACAATTACCTGGGGTCATTTAACTGGGATGACACTCCCTGCTTGGTTGCATTTTCCCCACGCTTACTGGCTTTTAACAAGGAGGGAGAGGCCTGCCATCCAATGCTTAGTTTACAAGGTGTAAACCCTCCAATTAAAAGGGGTGTGTAGGGGGTCCTACAACCACATGGAAGTTTAGTCTATCTTCCTGCAGAGAAACTCTGCTACATTACATAACAAAAAGGGGGGGCTGTGGGACACTCCTATGGCAACATTATTATAACATATAGTAGAAGTGCTACTGATTGAGGTTTTTTTACACCTTGTATACAAGCATGGATGGCAGGCCGCTTCCCTCCTTGTTAAAAGCCAGTAGGCGGGGGGAAGTGATAGCCTTCAATAATAATCCAATGCAAGGTCAGGAAGATAATCTTCCCGTGAAAATGCAACCAAGCAGGGGAGTCAGCCCAGATAAATTACCCCAGGTAATTTGTTAGGACCTTCCATACTGGGGTTACCTTGACGTGGTTGAAAGGCTTTTCACTTTTATGCATACATTTTTTTTTACTGTTTTGCACTAGCATAGATATTAGATATGGGGCCCAGGAATGTGCATGATCATATTTTCTTGTTTGTTTAATGTGTAATTATAAATGATAATAGATGTTCATGTGTCTGGTTTTTTTTTCCAATCAAAACCATGCTGGGCTCAGTCGTTTTTTCAGCAGGGCAGACAACTTAATCAAAGATGGCAGCAGGTCAAATCTCTCCTTAATAAATAAGGCCAACTGGTGCAGCAACAAAGGTAAAATACATCCCCAGTTAACTTAAAAGGGGTTGGAAAAAGTGATAAGGGGTGATTTGTAAAAGTTTTGAAAATAACCTATTTGGGTCCTGAAATGTCCCAGCCATCTTCAGGAACATACATAAATACATACATACCTTGACTTCTAAATATATACAATGCTTTTAGGCGCTCTGAAAACACTCAGTTTTCATTACGATTCATTTGCAAAATTAACAAAACTAGAAAAATTAAAAGAAATGTGGCATTTGGGATGCAGACTTGCGACTCAGCATTCTCAGTTGCAGTTTTCAAAAATCTGGAGGGACGCAAATTTGACAACCCTGGAGTAGATCAACAAGTGTTTTTCTTTTTGTAATGTTCTGGTTTTCTTAGGCAAACTCCCCCCCCCCCCCCCCCAACTTTAAAATAAAAATAGATTACCGTAATGCCAGAGCAACTCCTGAGAACATTAACGAAAAAATGATCAGGGACCATAATATTTACTGATGCTTCTACTAATTTCCTTCATAATTTAGAACATAAAAATAACAAGAACGAAGAAGCTGCCTGGCAGGATGATTTTTAGCCCTGATTGAATTAAACAGCTTAAGATGTTTATTTTAATAAATAAATTTAGTCTAAAGGAAAAGCATTCACCAGCTGAAGTTGGTAAACAAGATTTACCAACTTCAAAACAGTGCTATAGAGTTTAGCTCCACAATTTATTTCCCTTTAAAATGTATGAGACTAAAATCACATTTCAAAATGATAGCCGTTTGGAAGATTAAGCCAGGAACTGCCTCAAGACTAATTAATAAGATGAACTACATTAACCGTCAATATAGTGTGTTTTGTGAATTGGGAACATTAGGAAAGTATCTGTGGCACAGATAGTATACAGTAAATCAGCACTATCAGTCAATATAAAACTGCACATTAAAAATAGTGCTAATTTTGCCCCAACCAATCAGATGTTATTTATTTGAAAGCTAAAATCTGATTGGTTGGGGCAAAATTAGCACCTTTTTAACGATAAGAACTTATTATGAATAACCCTGTTTGTCCCTTAAAACCATTGGATATACAAAACTACACACATCCGATTCAATTACTGAGAGATTAAATGCTGCCTTTGCTATATTACTACAGTGATGTAACTATGCACCATTTTGACATATTGCTGTCTTAGGGGTAGTACACTGGAAAATTGTTTTTTTTAAATTGCCCATTAGTGGAAACTAAAATCATCCCAACTATCACTGTACATTTTTTTGTTGATCTGTCTACTATTCATGAGATATCCAACCTGAAACATCTAACATTTTAGCATTCTGTAAGCAGTTTTGCTGTAGCTGTAATGGTTTGACAGTTGGTGTGCTGTATACTGTATGCAGTGTTGACAGTGGTATGTGGGAAAATAGTCAGGTCAGCGGTCAGAGCCTGAGCAAAACAAGTATTGTATTGAAGGCATGTATTTATTTATAGAAGATGACACAAAGCCATTTTTTCAGTATACATACACTTTAAAGGAGAAGTATGCTGTAAAACAATGTTAAGTTTAGTTGGAAGCAGCAGCTTTAAAAAAAAAAATATGGCATTTTTTTTCTATGCCCCTCCAGAGCCTACCTTTTCTGCGTTAAAGTTGCTGACATCTTGAATCTGTTTAGTGGACTGTTAAGCCATGCCCTCGAGATTCCCTGGTCCATCTTCAGTAGTCGCAAAAGGCATTCACCTGCTTCCAAGCTGCGCGCGCATACATATTGCTGCGCACGGACGTCAGGGCTTTTACACCTGCTAAAAACATTTGGATATAATGTAGGTTACCCCTGTCAACCTCCAACTGCTATATTAGTTTCTAAAAAAAAGATTTAGAACTGTATTTACAGCCTTCGTTCCATTAACAGCAGCAATGTCTGTGATTGGCTGCCTCTCAGCCAATCACAGACATGGCTGTTGGTTTGCAGGCTGCCTCTCTAATGAGGCAAGGTGAAGCACATTACAGAGCAGCAACCTTGTAGGGGGGCAGCCATTTTGATGCCAGGCAAAAAAAAAATTCTGGCACCATGTGATCATAATTTTTTTAATGTGCCTGGGTCCCAGATGCCAGGGCCCCCCGGAAATGTGCCTTTGTAAAAACCATAAATTTCGGGAGGTACTGTCACTTAATTAGCAGGAAGAGCTGTGACTTACATTGCACAGAACATAGTCTAATTTCTTCTCCCCCTGCACACATTTCCTTTTATGTGTATAAAGTCCCTCCCATTACTGGACAAGCCACATCCCACTTCTGACAAAGCACCACCCACTTTCATTATAAAACCACACCCCTCAGCTGAGCGGCGAGGGGTGGCAGCATTTGGAATTTTTTTTCAGGTGCCAAAAGTCTAGAGATGGCCCAGCTGGTCTGGATCAGGGAGCCGGATCAGAGAGCCGGGGGAATGAAGGCATGTAGAGTAGTTCTAAATCTTTTTAAGAAACTAATATAGCAGGTTGGGAGTGGCAGGGTAACCTACATAATATCAAAAGTTTTTAATTAGACTGGACATGCCCTTTCCCAATTTGGAGCTCTGCAGGCCTGGGAAACTTCTGCATTCTGCAATTGAAAGGCCTTCCAATAGTATGCAGCTTTGGCTTCTGTTTATAGGAATTGGAATGTGTACAGAGACAGAAACAATTACGAGGAATAGAGAAAGTGTCATGAAGACAGACTAGAAAATCTGGGTTGTTTTCACTGCGAAAGAGGCACTTCAGCTTATACAATATGTTAAGAGCATTACAGAAATCAGTAGTTGACCATTTTACCACGCGGTAAACAAAAGATGAGGCCACTCCTACAGACCTAAAATGCAAGGTCCTTCCCCCCCAGCTGGTACTTGAGTACTTTTCTGCTGATCCAACCAGAGGAGTTCTTAGACCTTTTGTCATCTGAAACAAATATTTAAGGGCAAGTCCACTCAAAAAAAACCTCCAAAATGTAAACTACCCCCCCAAACACTACATTCACAAATATTTACAGGGTTATTCATAAAAGTTCTTCTGCTAAGTTTGCCCCAACCAATCAGATGTTAGTTTCAAATGTTAAATAGTTCTGATTGGCTGGGTCAAATTTTGCACGATAAGAACTTTTATTGAATCTCCCTGGAGTTTCCAAAGATGTTCCTGAAATTTCTTCCTGGCCCGGTCCCTTGCTGTCTAGGTCCCGCCCCTGCTCCTGTTTCGAGCAGAAAACAGGAGCAGGGACTTCTGCGCTGACAAACGCTTTACTCCTGGTCGCAGCTGTCAGGCAATTGGGCGTGACGTCACTTCTTAACCCACAGCCACAACCAGGAAGGGGAGCGGCTGTCAGCAGCAGAGCAGAAGCGACAAGGACCAGGAGCGTCTTTCAAACTGTGAATATTGTGAATTTTGGTTTGGGGGGTCATCTACATTTTAGAACACTTTATTTTTTCCAATGGACGTGCCTTTAAAGCCACCCCTGTATTTTCCATTGGCCTGCTGCGAAGCCAGAAAAAGTGGGTTTGGCTTGTGGAGGTGGGTAGGGTTGGCTAACTCGCCTTTTTCAAAAGGTATGCCTCAGAATTTTGGTAGTAGAAATATTTTTCCCAGTAACTACATTTTATTATTTGTACTCGAAAAACACATTTTGATAAATTACAACACAGTCAATGTAGTGTAATTTTACACTACACTGATTTAAAACAATATACCTGTTAAGAGCATAAAACACTGTAAAGGTAATTACAACTTTAGGTCCAACATTAAGAACACGGGTGAGCTTTGAGAAAAATGTACATTGCCAAGTGCGCCACAACTGAAAATGTTTGAAAACCACTAGGCTAAACTAACTATAGTGAACTGGTGGGATGACTTAACACTGGCTTGTAAAATTGAAGGCTAACTTAACACTGATTTGTGAAGGGCTGACTTTACATTGGGTGGTGAACTGGCGGGCTGACTGTGCCCACAGAACAGACTGGTAAATGTTTCCCTCACAGAGTTGTTAATATAAGTTGCCCATGCAGACTTGTAAATATAAGATGTGCCCACACAGACTTGTGAATATATGATGCCCTCATGCCAGCCCGCACAGACTTGTAAAATAAATTTTCCCTCATGCCCATTCAAAACTGGTAAATATAAGATTCCCATCATGCCCATCCCCGACCGGTAATTATAAGATGCCCTCATGCCTATCCCATACTGGTAAATAATAAAAATGATTGGATGAGAGGCAGCCATCACGGACACGGCTTCTGGCTATCCAGAACGCGGGGTGAAAAGAGGTAATATTTTGGGGGTTTCTGCAAAAGTTACTATGGCGGTTGGGCTGTGGGGAGGAGCCCTACACTACAGCAAAGGGGTTTATAGCTAGGGGGAGGGTGAGAGAAACGGGAGGGAGAGGGAGTGCTGCACTGAGAATGTGCCATACTTGTTGAGGTAGGGAATCGCAGGGACCAGAAGACTCAGTAACAGGCTCCTACACTACACTTTCCTGGACTTAGAACAGGCACAGCAAGAAAACCATTTGAGCAGAAATGTAAGGTAAGGATTTTTAAACTATATAGAGGCCCAGTTGTGGGTTAAATTTTAGTTTGGGGGTGGACATGCCTTTAACACTGTCAATTACAACCAGGATGATGAGCCAGGGCCGAATGATCTCCTGCTAGCAAGTGCAGTTCTGGCGTGCTACTTACTTAGATTTGTTTTTATATATGGAAGACTGTACGCTACCTCTCTAGCTGACTACAGGGGTTGTGAGGCACCACTGGGAGAGGGAATTTCCAAACATGCAATTCACACATACCTACAGTGTCCATTCCAGTTACTGCAAAACTACACACAGGAGAGTTTACGATAATAATGCAATTGATTGACAGATGAAACTTAAATGCTTCGATTGGATATCTTAAATAGGGGGACAATCAACGAAAAAAAATTTACAGTAATAGTTTGGAAAATTATAGTTTCATTAATTGCCAATTTTAAAAAAAAACCATCAGTTTAGATAACATTTTAAAGGGCATGTCCACCCCCAAAACTATAATCCCCCCCCACTCTGGCCCCATTGTGTAGTGTAGTTTAATCCTTACCTCCATCCCGCCATATGGTTCTGCTGTAGTCCCCCCCCAAAGTCCAAAAACTCGCCCACCAGGAGCATAGCAGAGTCCATATAGGACTCTGCCTCTACTGGCCTCCGGGAGAATTTGGCATGCGTACTGCGCCCTTCTCTCCTCCCTCCCTATCGATTAGGATTCCTCCCCTACCAATAAAACCCTTTTTACACAAACATTCCCTCTTGTCCCCCCAGCCCCAACCGCTCTATTAGTAATATCAGAAATGCCCAAAACATTACTTACCTTCCTCTTGCCTCCGCCGCACTGAACTCCCGGCAGCCGCGTCCCGTGATTGCCGCCGCTCAGACCAATCACAGACGCGACTCCATCCGCCCCTCTGCTTGCATTTTCTCGCAAGCAGAGGGGGCCTGGCAGCGCGGCGGAGGAAAGAGGGAAGGTAAGTAAAGTTTTGGGCATTTTCGTGATATTACTAATATAGCGGTTGGGGCTGGGGAAGCGGTGTTTGGTAAAAATTTTTTAGAAGGGTGAACATACCCTTTTAAGGACAACTATACTCACCTACACCCAACATACATACATTGTACACAGGGGCGAAAAAAGTAACTGGCTAGGTCCTATAAACCCTGGGTTCTTCTTTACTTACCTATAAGTTTCCTTGCACTGCCTCTCTCCTCCTTCCCCCAATACATCTATCGCGTTTTCCTATAGAGCGATGTGGAGCCAAACATTTAAAAAAAATGGATCTCCAAGGTTTTCGTGAACAAAAAAAGCTCTCTCTTTCTCTAGGCCAATTTACTATCCCAAAAGAAAAAACAACATTTCCACTTGATAGCTGGCTTCCTTTATGATATTTAATGCTGGAAGATTAGAAAATAGACATGTGTTTTAGCATATCCACTCATGTGCTTATCTGCATAATTGCTTTACAGGGAGGATAATACGATTTAGCGCAAAGGGCTTTAAATAGTTTTTATTTACAGGCTGTTTTCTGAATATTTTCACTGAAATAAAAAGTATTATGCAAAGTTTGTGCCAAGATTCCATTAATTCTAAATGATTTCTCATTTCTTTTTAATATTCTGACTGTCTCTCTAGTAGTCAATATACTGATCATTGGGTTCAATTTTGAAGCTCCTCAAGTTCACCCATTTCGACTGTAAATCTAAAACTCTTCAACATATAGATTTCCTATGTGACAAATATAAGAAGTATGTTGGACACCCTATCCATATACTGCAAAATTAATAAGTAGGCGATATACTTAAAGAGCTGCATCTGAATAAATTAGCTTCCATATGGCATGTGTGGATTTTAATGTTGCCATATAAAACTAGGAAGTTCCACATCCCAAATGAAAGGTTCCTTTCCATGTGAAATTTTAAAAAATGCAGAACACCAGATGCACCTAGAAATAAACCAGGTAAATACAAGTTAACAAAGTAGTCCTACAAAAAAACAGTCTATCAGTGAGGCAGACGCTAACATGCTTTGGTAACCAGTTCAAATCTCACAGGACAAATCAAAAACAGTCATGAATCATAAGTAACAGTGGGGTGTCACTTTGACATTGTGATTGTCTATGGACGAAGACCATTTTTACAATGTTTAAGCGTGCAGTGCTTGAAAAGTAACATTTTGTGGGCCTTTATAGAAAGAGCTAAATGGACCAAAAGCACGTGAAATATGTATTCCTTTTTAATTATATACCTTGTTAAACAATTATATGTGTATAGAGAACTGCTGGAGCAGACATTGCCCTTACCCTGGTACTGCCAATACTTTGGTAAGAGGTAGAGGGGGACTTCACATCAAAACTAGTAGATGTTCCAATTCACTGATTGTGATGAAGGATTAATACAGGAACAAATCACAAAAACATTTATATATAGAGATAGGACAATGTTGGTGGTTCCTATAAACATCTTGGTTAGAGAAGAAAAGAAAACGCATAACCTTTATTTAGCAAGCTTTCGGAATCCTAAGCCCCCTTCATTCAGGCTGGATGTTTAAAATCCTATCAACCCACCCCAACATCATTTGTATCTACAACCAGGACCCCAAAGAACCCTTAAAGGAATTTTCAAATTTTGCTGTATCTAAATACCTTTAGTACAGCAAGATTCCACTATCCTCAAAATTTTAGCAGTAATCCTGAGAACTAATCATTTTAATCACAAACAGCATTTACTGGAAAGACCCTGTAACCTACGCCCGAAGCAGAAATTATATATGTGACCCCATGCTGACCTCTTTGCCTGGCCGGCAGCCCACTTTTTGCAACATTTAGAGAATCAGCAGAGGAAAGCACTAAGGGGGACGGGAGGGGGAAGATGGGTAGCAGAGCAGTGACATGGTGAGTGCTGGGCAGAACTTTAAGTGTCGCAGACACTAAAGAAGGCAAAGCAAGCACAGATAAATATGTGCGATTTCCCCATTTTACTTGTCTCAAATTGTAGTTTCAGAAAATGTAAAGTTGTCTCAGGAGTATAGTGAGTGACCCTTTTAGTTTCCATACTTCCTCCATTGTCATGAACCATACACCGTTAGATTCCATAAATTTACCTCTCCTTCTGTTTATGAGCTCATACAATGGCAAACTGGCAAGCAGTTGTAACCCAGCGACAGCTGCTTTCCAGAAGAAGAGACCAAGAGCTGGTTAAGATCAAAGATCTTCCTTCTGAGATGTCCTGAAGAATATGTTTTACAAGTAACATGAATTGGGATATTGGAAAGTGGTCGGGGGATGAACATGCTCTTATATTTTGTAGGTATATCAAGATCATCCCAATGTATATATCCCAATAAATCCAACTCAATCCTCAGACAACACTGAATCAAAGGCATGATCACCTTAATATAAGCATACTAGACTACCAGAATGGTATTCTGAGGCAAAACGTAATTTACAGTTGTAATTTTAACTCATCTCGTTACGCTATGCCCTTTATAATCTGCCCCCCCTCGTACTCTAATAGTACATGGAATAATCTTAGTTTCCTTAAACTATTGGTATCCCCACTATAAAATGCACAAGTAAACATAATATTTGCCTCCCCCATACACATAAGAGAACAAACAATGACACATTTCCTATACTGATACCTGGCATCACAACAAAACAAGGAGAGAAAAACTGTCCCTGATGATTTTGTCAAACCCCCCAATTGGGCTTAATTATAGGTCTATGGATCTGAATGCAACATTTAAATGATGTTTTACTCATTGAGCCTTTGCACCTTATGATAAGTCCTTCATACTAGGATATAAAATTCTACAAAAAATACTAGCAGAGAAGATATCATTAGTGGGCATTAAGAGTTTTATTCTCCAAAAAAATCTTTTCTTATATTAAAGGGTCACTATACTCCCTCAAACACTTTACATTGGTCTGAAACTACAATTGATAGAAGTAAAATGGGTGGTAATTTTATCTGTGGCTATGCTTTGTTATTAAATTATAATATTAAGTGAGTGCCCTAATTTGCCCCCACTCTCCCCTTACACTCATTGCCTTCTAGTAGTGTTCTGGGACACTTATAAGTTCTGCACGCCTCACCATAGACCCCTGCTCTGCTTACCATCTCCCTCCTCTCCCCTCTGCCTTCTTTTCTCTGCGATTCTCTTATTGTTGCAGAAAGTGTGCTGCAGTAGCTAAAGACCCTAGTAAGAGGATGCCATTAATGGGTCACATAGTACAATTTCTGCCATGAGTGACAGGTCTTTCCCTGTAAATGCTGTGGATTACAGCCAGATTAAAATCTGAAAAAGTTTTTGAAGCAGTGGGATCTCCTGTATTTTAAAGGTATTATTTATGAAAATTATTTATGTATAATACCCTTTAAGGATACCCTTTAATGATAATGAATCATTAACATTGATTTTAAAAGGAAAACCTACATTTTTACTACCTCACAGAACGAAGATCTAAAAAAATCTCCTCTAATAATCACAACCAACATCTGTAAGCCCACTACTGTAAATAGCACTAAGTAAATGTAACCCTAAAAACTGCAGAAATAACTATGTACTTGACTGGCCCAACCCCAACACCTCGTCATATATGCTCTTCCTGTAAAAGGATTTGGCTAGAGGCTACTAGTGGCTGTGACCAACTGTAAACAGTTCCTGCGTAAGTTTAGGACTACATGTGTAAAGAACATAATGGGGTCAGTGACCACCTATGTTGATCCTGGGATGTTGGGAAATAAAACACCAAACCCCACGTTAGAATATCCAACAACCATTTTCACATTATTGACTGTTTTTATATTAAAGAAGCAAATCTGCCCCCAACTAATTTGCCCCACTGTTGAGTCCAGTGTGCAGCTTTATTGTCCACTACCTTTATTCTGCTTCATATGGTTTGTCCTGCAGGGCCTGATGAAAGCCCAGAAAAATGAACAGTAGAACTCTCTGGTGTATCCGCATCTGCCATTCATGCTCCTCTGAGAGTTTTGTGGCATGTGTAGTGGGGTAAAGAATTTCCCAGGGAAAAATGGGCCTTTCTTCTTATTTCCCCTTTTTGCATAATGCGTTTTAGTTTTTTTTAAATTGATTTGGTGTGCAATTTTTATATTTAGGATTTAAAAATTATTTTTATTGTATTTAAGAACGGAATTAAGGGGAACAGGTGGTCTCCACACAAGTTGATTTTTAAAAGGCCAGTCTCACTACCTTTAAAAACGGCCATCACACCCCACCACTCTACGTGCGGCACAGCACCACGATATAAAGAAATTACTGACCAGAAAGTTTACTGGGGGGTGGGGAGGCTGACATGTGGACATTCCTAAGGCCTGCTCCTCCACTCGACGAGCACGCCTCAGACTCCCTCGTTTGTGGGGAGACAGGAAGTCCCCTCCCCCGCCCTGCTGTGTGGAAGGAACTGAGCTGCCGAGAAGGTAACATAAGTAATTAAGGTTGAATAAAGACATGGGGCCATCAAGGCCAACCCATTCCACCTCTTTTTTTTTTTTTTAACCCTACCAAACATTGATCCAGAGGAAGCAAAAAAAAACAGCTAAAAAGGGGGAACAAAATTCTTTCTGACTCCAAACGGCAATCGGAAAAGTATCCCTGGATCAACCAGATCATATGCATTATTACCTACAGTAATTCTCAATATTTTTTAGTTTTAGACATTTATCCAGGCCTTTTTTAAAGCTATTTAATGACTTCTTGCCATTAACCCCACTTTTCACCATTTCACTTTCACACACCATTCTCACTGTAAAAAAAACCTTTCCTAACCGAAATATGAACCTTCTTTTTTTTCTTCCACATTAAAGGATTTCCTTTCCACGGGTCCTCTGATATCCTATTAGTAACAATGCACCAGAGAGGTTCATGTATGGCCCATAAATATTTTGTATAAGGGTTATCATGTCCCCACGCAAACGTCGCTTCTCCAATGTTTTAAATCCCCTAATACTTATCTAATCGGCCTGCATATTCAGCCCCTCCATTTCCCTTATTATTTATTTGCCCTTCTTTGAACTGCTGCAATTTCCAAGATGTCCCTTTTTTATATGGGGATTCCAAAACTGCACCGCATATTCCAAATAGGCCTTACCAGTGCCTCTGTAAAGAGGGAGAATACTATTTTCCTCCTCTTGAATCTATTCCCCTCTTTATCAAGACATATCTTGCTAGCTCTAGCCTTGCCTACCTGTCATTGTTTGCTATAGCTAAGAGTCCTGTTATCTGCCAGAACCCCCAAATCTTTTTCCATTCACGATGCACTTCACACAGAGTTTTTTTATGTGTAGGTGGCGCGGGATTATTAAATCCTAAAATGCATCACCTTACATTTATCAACCATTGAATCTCTATGCAATTCTGCCTAGCCTTTTGCCTAATCTATCTAGTCAGCTTGCCGCACTTGCACATCATTTTGAAGTTTCCAAAGCTCTGCAAGATTTTAGCATCACCCAGCCAAGCACTGGGACCTTGCTCTCAATGCCCCCTTCTAAGTCTTATAAACAGATTAAACCGACAGTTGCCCAGTACGAACGGGGCATGCATTTATAAAAGAAATTAATGTTCAGTTATATTTAAAGGGTATGTCCACCCTAAAATGTATTTTTTTTTATCCTGCTCCCCCATGTCCCCCAGCCCAACCGGGTATTTTTTATATTCAGAAAGCCCCCAAACTATTACTTATATTGATAAACAATGTACTGTATGACTATGGCTCTTGACTAATGGCAATAAACACATCCATTTTGCTTATATGTTTCAACTATAAACTGTATTCACAGTATATTTACCTGTACTCACCTCTGACTTTTTTATATTTTAGTCATAATGTTCACGTGTGGCTAGAGATGAAGCAATACAGTGATATTGCAAAGAATCCAGTTTACGAATAGGATTTTGTAACAACTTCTGATTGAAATCAATGCTAATTCTTTTACTTTATAACTGCTTTTTATAACATTTATCAGTGATTTGACAAGAATTGAATAAATTTGTATGATATCTATGGTATTGCTTTGGCATAGATCGTGCTGTTTATTTGCCACAAAGAAAAAGTACATATTGACTTGAATAGCATTAGTGTTTTACCTGTCAGGTATATAAATAATATACAAAAAATCTTTAAAATGACCTAGAATGTCAAACACTTTTGTCTAGGCTCTGGTTCACGAAACAATTGCAGCTTTATTAGATGAATAAGGTGGAATAACATTCTTACACAATGTCATGATCACTAGTGTAAGACTGGTAAAAAACCTTTAAGACAACAGTAATGATGACCCAAAGTCTACAGTAGAACACCTTGAAATCTGAATGTTCCGACCGAAACTGGGCAGATCGTTAGGATTATCAAACATTCAAGGCTATTTTCCATAATTCTCGAAAATATGATTGGAAACTCAAAAGTAGTTTTCAAATCATATTTTCGATGATTATCGAACATTCAATGTTATATTTGAGGGTTAATGAAAATAGCTTTAAACGTTCGATAATCATCGAAAATGCGCTCCGAAGTTCCGAAAGCACATTCCATTTTTGGAGCTTCAGGATTTTTCTGAGATCCGCAAATCTGCAGTTCCGTCCATCTCTAGTCTACAGACTCATCTGATTCGTAGCAGTATTAGAAAAACTGCAACCATGTCCTTTTAACAATACATAGATACTGTAAAATCAAATGTATATCACACAAGGTAAAAAGTATTTAATTACAGGTTGTTTCAAAGTAAAATACAGCACAAATTACAAACATGCTTTCAAGAAAAAGAACTGAGCATGTTTGACCCATCAGTAGAAATTACTGTTAGGAACATTTTAAGGAAGGGAGCATTCTGGGACGAAGCAGGAACAATGCAGAACCTGAAATGGCAGCTCATTACTGACTACAGAAAAGCATAGCAATGGGTATAAATAGATTAATATATCAAAAATAAAAATGGAGACAATGTAAATAATACCTATGTATACATAATATAGATAAATAATTTAAATTGCTTTTTCAATTGAACTTTTCCATTACATTTCTAGACAATGTTTCAAACAATGCATGTACATGTTCTATTCAGCGGAGAAGGGGGAGAGAATTACAAGGTTTCGATTATTAATTCATTTCAACAAATTACTGTTTGGACATTAACAAATGTGCACATGTATAAATATTCAATAACTAATTGAATATAAAGAATTGTATGAGAATACATGGACATAAAGAAAATCATTTCCAGTGTATACGTAATTCTGGGATCATACACTAATGATAAAGCCCCGATACCATCAGATCCAACGGAATCGGGGCTTTATGGTCAGTTTGTGTAGTGTCTTTCCCGATTGTCGACCTCACAGTCATTCAGGAAAGACCGAAAATTTCCCTGAACGTTCTCCCTATGCTGTGTATTGGGAGAACACTCAGGACTGCGTGTATCCTGATCTTTGAAAAATGACAGACAAAAAATTGCAGATCCTGTCTGTCATCTTTCAAACACCTGGCATGTGTGTACCCAGTTAATGGATGTAAGTATTTATAGAGCACATGATCCTTTGGCATCATAGTAGGGTGTCATTTTAAAGGGTATGGCTGACCCCCCTTACCCCCAGCTGGTAGACACCGCTTCTTCTGCTGTACGTGTTCAATGCTGTATGTGCTACACAGCAACAGAGGAGACTTCTCTTCTGCAGCTTTGGGTATGGTGCTCAGTCATTGGCTGTGATGTAAGCAGACAGACTGACAGACCCAAGGGGAGGGAACAGAGCCGCAAACTTATAATAGAAGCATTTTTAGTAAAAGTATAGCGTTCAATGTGTTTATAACCATTAGATAATCAGTGGCAATATGTAGTATATCTGGTTAGATGGGGTGCTCTGTATCAGAGTAGGATAGGTATTTAGTGCTGAGCACCTGGATCTAGGGGTTCTGAAAGTTCCTGAAATACCTTGTCTAATTATTTATAGTACATCAGAATTAAAAGTACAGAGCCCTAGTCCTTTTAGGGTTCAATTAACATATGAAATTTATAATGCAACAGTATTTAAAGATTAAGAAAAAGATCTTGTATTCTTGTATTCTCAGACATTTATCCAGAAAACTAAAAATTGGACCTTATTATAAGGTAGAGCTCAGCCTTGCCATTGAATGAACTGTACCACACATGTATTTTCTTTTAACTATCTTACTTCATTGTAATGGCTGCTATTCATTCCTAAAGCCATGACATATTCTGTTCTATAGTATAATACATAACTAACATTACTATAAAATAAATGTTCTTGAGACTTAAAGATACATGGGGTGAAGAGGTTACTGTAATGTTCAAATATATTACTGTCTTTATACATTGAGACACCTTGGAACTTTTAAAGGGTATGAACTGCTTATACTGTATCTCATGGTTTATTGCCATAACTATTAGTAAATGTATATTTGTGATATTAAACTTCACCTAGTACTAAAGGCAACATCTGGATAACAACTTTATTGAAATAAAGGGAGTTGTGATTATTGGTACATTAGATGTTATCGTTTTTTATATGATTATGATAAACTCCAATAATAACAATGTATTTCTTGGGGACAGAGGCCACTGTATTTATTAACATTTGCACAATATGTATTTGTGCACTTGTCCAGTTCCACAAATGTTCTAGGTAAAAAGTTAAAGGCAGCAATAGTTTAAAGAAATAATTAGCTCTATCTAGATTATGTAAAACGCACTTCCAAAATACAGATCGACAATAGTTTTCCCCAGGACATGTGAATGTTAACAGTCTATGGGCATTAATCATTTTGTCAGATATGGTAGGACAGATTCATCATGTAGTAAATGAAATTAGAAAATGATATGTCATTTTCAGGCAATTCAAAAGAACTAAGAATATTAAATATGCTTGTGAAGGTTCTCATTCATCCAGGTCATGGTATATCTGTTGTATTCAATTAGATCAACTGGACTTGAAGTTTAGTTTTTGAAGACTAAACTAGCGGAACATCTTCAAGAACTAAACTTCAAGTCCAGTTGATCTAATTGAATACAACAGATATAAGAATATTAAAAGACAGATAAAACCTCAACGTGCACTAATACACAACTGGTAGCTAAGATTTAAGGAGTTAAAATGCTAGATTCCTCACCCTTGGGTATACATCAGATCACTGACAATATTTGCAGAAAGTTATACTTGTTGGTTTGGCCCTGGCCTATGGTAAAATGCACTCTGCAGACAGAGGGAGGGGCAAGCCAGTGGTCTAATGTAATTGAGGTTTCCACCGTGGGGGGTGGAATAAGAAGGGGTGATTTGTGAGGTATAGTTTCTCTTTAACCTTAAAGGGCAACTTAAGTAAAAAAACTAGTTAGTACACTGTACATAATGCACCTACTCAGAATGGTATCAGTCCAATGACAGCGAAGATACGTGGTTTTAAAGTTGGTCCATCGGGGCTGCCATCTTGGCTCCTCCTACTGTACCTACTATTGTATCGCACATGCCCAATAGCCATGCCTTAGGGACTGAAGATAAATAGCAAACATCTCTATTTTGCATGTACATTTACTTTCAGAACTAATAAATACTGCATCTACGTTACAATATAAACAGTGATGCACTTTTTTTGTAAATTCTTTACTTATGGATCATATTTTAAATTGTTTACTTTTACTGGGGGTTCGCAGACTCCATATGTTTGAAAAGAGTGATTTGCATACATTGTTAGGTTATTTTAGGGATAGAATGGAAAGAGTAGAGAGGGATGGGAAAGAGGAGATTTAGCTGGACACAACATTGTTATTTCTACAGTTACAACATAACATTATAGCATTATAACATTTGGGTACAATTTTCAGGATGTATGTTAAGCTTTGTGGTTTGGATTTCTATACTTCTTACATTAGGGGAATTAATTTTGTTCTTGTGGATGGTTTTAAGTGATTAACAAATCTTTATAGGTGTCTGTTTCCATGAATAGAGTCCAGATAGTCCAGGTTTCAAGGAATCGATCCTGAGTATCATTTATGGAGAATGTGAGTTCTTCCATTCTCATGATGTGTAGCAGTTCTGTTATCCAGGGGTTATTTGTTGAGCAAATTGTTGTTTTCCAGAACCAGGGGAGAACCATTCTATCTGCTGTTAGGAAGTGTCTTAGTAGCTGTTTTTTGGAACTTTCGACACATGGGTAGCATGGAAAGAAGTATCACATATGCCGTTGGAATCAGAGATTGGCCTGTTATTTTGTTGTAGGTCCCAAAGATTGAAACCCAGAAGGGTTGTATTGTTGGGCATTTCAGCCAAATGCGAGAGAGTGTCCCTTCATTGTTATGCCATCTCCAACATGTTGCTGGGGTGGAGGGGTATATTTTGTGTAGTATCGACAGGCTTCGGTACCATCTAGATATAATTTTATAATTCTTTTCTTGGGCTTTGCATGCCAGAGACATTTTGTGAGTCAGCCTAAAATGTTTTTTTCCATTGTTGGGGTGTGAAAGTTGTTTCCCATTTATGGGTGAATGATGGGAGGGATGTGGAATGATGGTCTCTCGTTATTGAGTATACCTTAGAGATTGTATGTCCTGGAGCCTGAGTTTGGACGCACAGTAATTCAAAGTTCGTAGTTTTCTTTGATTTTGTGTTTTTTTAATACATAGTTTTTGTATAGTGAGAGATTTGGTTATATTCCAGGTGTTGGGTGAGTGTGGGAGTTTTTTCTTTCATCAGGTATTTTAGAGGTATGATTGAGCCTCTATTTAAGATATGGAGGAATGATGAGTTTGATATTATTGGTGATAAGAGTCCAGGTCTGTTTGATAAATTATAAGATGATATCAATTTATAGTGTTATATTGAGGAAAAATGCTTTTTCTGTAGATTTGGGTCTTTCAGTGGGAGAGAGCCATTGGAGGTTTTGTGTTGGTGTTTAGATAATTGAGTCTGTTAGCTTCACCCACAGTTTGTTCTGACTATGGTAGGTCCAATTTATGATCTGAGTTAAAGTGGATGCTTTGTGGTAAAGTTCAAGGTCGGGGAGGCTTAGTCCTCCTAAGGTTTTATGTTGAGTCAATGTATTTTAGTCGATGAGAGGAGCCTGCCCAAACGAACCTGAGTAGTAATTGTTTGCTTGTGTCAAAGAATGGTTTTGGGGTGAGATGGGTATGGTTTGAAATATGTATAGAAACCTGGGAAAAATATCCATTCTGATAATATTCATTTTGGCAAACCAAGAACAACATTTCTTATTCCATGTGCACAGGTCGGAAGATAATTTTGTGATTAATGGATGATAATTAAGTTCATAGAGAGTGGAGATTTTAGTATTTTAGTTCCGAGATAGGTGAGAGATTTGGATTGCCACCCAAATGGAAAATTTACTTTAAGAAGGTTAATGGAGTCTTGAGTGAGGGTTATGTTGAGGCATTAAGATTTTTGGAAGTTTATCTTGAAATTACAATGTTTGGCAAATGTGTCTAATTCTTGTATGATGTTTGAAAGCGATATGTTTGATGATGTGATAAATAGTAATACATCGTCTGTGGCTATTTTGTGTATACTGTTGGCAAAATGAATTAGGATTGAGTCTGATAGCATTTAGGTGTTCCATTGTTAAAACATATAGTAAGGGGGACAGGGGGCATCCCTGTCTGGTTCCATTGCTCACTTTGCAAGGTGAGGAGAGGTTGCCATTTATTTTGATACGGTCTGTGTTGTGTTTGTATAAAGCCATAATTTTATTGATGTATGGCTCAGGTAAATCCAGATTAGAGATTGTGGTTTTGAGAAATAACTAGTTAACTCGATCGAATGCCTTCTCTGCGTCGAGTGAGAGAAGGCATAGTGGAATTTTGTTTTTCTGTGCATGAGATGAAGGGTGATCATTTTTCTTGTGTTGTCTTTCGCCTCTCTGTTTGGTGTTAAGTCTACTTGTTCTAGGTCTATCCATGTGGGCAGCAATCCTTTCAGTCGAGTTGCTATGTTTTTTGCATACATTTTGATATCTAGATTAATTAGTGAGATTGGATGGTAACTTCCAGGAGAAATTGGGTTTTTACCCGGTTTAAGTATCACTGAGACAAACTACAGCTAATTATCAAACCAGTTAATTAATATGGGAACATACCATAGTGCCACCCCCCCAAGCACAAGTCTCGAGTGCTTGGGGGGTGGCATTCAGCAGAGATCGAGTTGAATGCTTTTAGGATAAATGGAGATAATGCAGATTGAAATAATTTATAAAATTTGGCTGTGAAGCCATCTGGTTCTGGGCTTTTGCCAGATTTGAGGGATTTGATGACCTCGTTGAGTTCGGGGCCTGAGAAGGGTGTGGTTAGATTTGATAGTTTCTCATCATCTTTATGAGGTGGGGATGTGGCTGTAATATATGATTTGATTTTCTCTTGGGTTGAATCTGGGTGAGGGGTGATATTGTATAATTTATCATAGAATTCTTGGAATGATTTGGCTATATCTTCCATCCTGTGTGCCATGGTACCATCATTTTGTTTAATTTTGCTTATATAAGTATTTGAATATTTACATCTGAGGGGGTTAGCCAGGGATCTGCCACATTTGTCTCCAAATTTTTTGTTTTTGAAATCTTGCTTTGATTTGGATTAGAGATCCAAAGCTAGTAAAAGGTCTTGTCTAGCCTTAAGTAGTTCTGTGTATGTGGATGTGTTGGTGTTCTCTTTGTGTGCCATTTCTAGTGTTGATATGGTGGATTAAAGTTGCGTAAAAAGGGAAGCTTTTTTAACTTGTTTGTGTTCCCATTTGTATGAATATACCTCTCAGTATGCATTTTAGCTCTTCCCATTGTATGGGTGGGGAAGTTTCATCTGAGGCGTGCGTTTCTCGGAAAGTACTTATGGCTGTTTTAATTTTCTTAAGACATTCTGGGTTTTTTAATAGTTGGTCATTTAGTCTCCATGCCCAGATTGATTTCTTAAGTTGTGGGATGGATATTTGTAGGAACAGTGGGGCATGATTTGATCAGAGAATATTGCCATAATAGCTTTTTGGTTTCCAGGATAGTATTGTGTGAGAAATTACATAGTAACATAGTAACATAGTAACATAGTAATTAAGGTTGAATAAAGACATACGTCCATCAAGTCCAACCTATTCACTTTTTTTTAACCCTACCTAACAGTTGATCCAGAGGAAGGCAAAAAAACCCAGCTAAAAAGGGGGGAAAAAATTCCTTCCTGACTCCAAACGGCAAATTAGAAAACAGTCTATCCAGCTGTAGGACTTGTGAACAGCTGAGTAGAAGGAATAGTCCTTTTGTGAGGGGTGGAGTACTCTCCATATATATTAGTTGAGTTAAGTTGTTTATGAGAGATGTGTGATTCCTGAGGATGTGTTCAATTTTGGATCCAATGCCATGTTGTAGTCTCCTCCCACTATAGTGTATCCTTCTCAGGAACATTTGTAATTGTTTTAGGTATGAAAGACATGTTAGAATTAGGTGTGTATTGGGTAGATAGATGTTTGCTCTTGTTGAGATGGTGTCATTAATTTGTATTTTGAGAAATAAGTATCTGGCCTTTGTGTCCAGTTTTGTGTCTAGGAGTTGGAAGGGGGTTGTTTTGCGTATGGCTATAGCTACCCCTTTAGATTTTGCTTCTGAGTTATTACTGTAGAACCAAGTTGGGTAATTCTTATCGAAAAATTTTGGGACGGTGTTGGTTCTGAAGTGTGCTTCCTGGAGTAAGATAAGGTCTATGTGTTCTTTATGCATATGATGTAAAATTTGTGATCTACCTTGTGGTAGATTCAGGCCTTTAGCATTATAAGAGCAGATCCGTAGCTCACTCCTCATGAAATTTTTTAAACAGTAACAGTTTGTATTTAGATGTAACCAGCTTCATAATGGAAAAGGGTAAGTGGGGGGAGGTAAGAAGGGGAGAAAAGGGATAGAGAATAGAGAAAAGTTAAGATGGATTCAGATGGCTCAGATGGATTAAGTCCAAGGGACGAAACGCGTCCTGGCAGCGTCTTGACTTTGAGCAGCAGCTGTTAGATCACTTCTGTGAGAGACATCAAGTTACACCTGTTGGTTATGGTATTACCTTCTTAATTATATATTTTGTGATAGTTAGGGGCATATTTATAAACGATCGCTATTTTCGCCATTTTGCTATTACAGGACATCGCAATGACAAATAGTGATATTTTCGCCTTATTTATAAAACCGCTCATTTTCACCTTTGCAGAAAAGTATTGCTGCGGCAACTTGTGGCGATAGTTTTCGCCTTATTCATTGCGTTAAGTGTGGTATCACTGCGAAAAGAGAGATTGCTCTCTAGTGTAATTTCAGAGCTATTTTTGTCACTTTTTTATTTAAAGCTATTTATAAATAGGGGGATTTTCACCTTTTTGCCCCTTTTCTCGCTTTTGTTGCATTTTTTTGCAGTTTTACCAGAATTTTCGCCAAACATAATTACTTACTGGAATGTTCTATTAACATGACTATTTCTTACACAGCACTATGGTATGTTCCCTTATTAATTAACTGGTTTGATAATTAGCTGTAGTTTGCTGAAAATAAGCAATACTAAAAAATGTGTCCTTTTAATAAAATAGAGAAAATTTGCCTTTTGGGTTTTACACTATCCTATTAATAAAATAGTGAAAATTTGCCTTTTGAGTTTTATACTATTTGTTATATCTTTGGCTGAAAAAAACACCAAATGTGTTAGGCTATTTTTATTTTTTTGTTGATTAATGAATTCCGTCGCTCTCTCTTTGGGTGGAAGCCGGACATGAGGTTGGGCTGCATTTATCTGGATCCATTTCCAGTATCCAGCTGTCCCACATTTTTTATTGAGTTTTGTACTGTATGGGCCATATACTCATTATCATGAACCCACCAAATCTTCTTTATAAGAGAATCCCTTGTCGGGCTTGGTTGTTTCCAGTTGGCCGCTAATAATGCTCAAGCTGCCGAGCAAATATACATGTGATAGAGCATACTTATTATATCCCTTAGTAGGGAGGCCATATAGCGCTGTGTAAGGCAATAAATAGAAAGGTTTGTGGAAAATGTTTGTGATTAATAATTAACATTTTTTCCACTTTTTTTTTACTTCCGGGCAAGTCCACCAACAATGGAGTTGATCTGCTGGAGAACCACAACCTCTGAAGCAAAGTGCCGAGAAATGAGGATTTGTCTTGTTTAAATAGGAAGGCGTTATATACCAGTCAAAAAGAATTTTGTAAGATTTTTCTTTGTTGATTATGTTAGCTGAACATCTAGCGGATTGGGAGTAGATTTGTAACCATTGGGAGTCAGATAGAATTGTGTGTAATCTGGTTTCCCACTTTATGACTGGGGGGGTCTTAATCTCTTGGCTAGAGTGCCAGATCAGGTAATACAATACTGTAATCTGGCCTCTCGTGTTGTCCTTATTTAAACAAATTCTTTAGAAATTAGACTGGTTAGGATGTGGGTTATCTTTGGTTATCCTGTTGTAGAAATGATATATTTGTATAAATTGGTACCATTTGGAGATATCTAGCTTGAATTTGGCTTGTAATTGTTGCCATGTTAGCATGTTTTTGTTAGAGTCACAGACATCTGATAATCTGAATATACCTTTTTGAGTCCAGTAATCTGCGAAATACCTGGACATACCTGGTGGAAAACCTGGGTTGAAAAAGAGTGGGACTGGGTGTGTGTAATTTGGGATCAGCTTATATTTGGAGTTTTTGCTATCCCAGAAATTTAAGTTTGTGACTATGTTGGGGATTAGTCATGTGGATAGAATTTGTCTTTTATTTGATGGAATCCATAGAATTGAATATACATTTAAAGGGGTACGTAGTTCATTTTCTATGTCCACCCAACCTGTTTTACCTGTACCATGTACCCACTGAATTGTCTGAGCGAGTCTTGCTGCTTCGTAATATTTAATTAATATTGGAAGACCAAATCCCCCAGAGGATTTGTGCCTAGCTAGATAATCCCTTTTTATACATGGCCTTTTGTTATGCCAGATAAATTTGTTGATTGCCTGTTGGAGTCTCTCCAGCTTCTGTCTATTCAGAACCAATGGAAGTGCCCTGAATAGATATAAAATTTTGGGTAGGATGTACATTTTTACAGCGTTTATCTGTCCTAAAAGAGAAATTGGATAGTCATTCCATTTAGACAAAAGATCTGTTAATCTTTTAAATATCGAGGCGTAGTTATGGTCGAATATGGTTTGAGAGTTATGACTATTTGCTACTCCTAGATACTTGAAAGATATAGGAGACCACCTGTAATGAAAATATTGTGATATAGAGTTTTGTAGTTGAGTTGGGATATGTGAAGGGAATGCCACACTCTTGGATTGATTTATTTTAAAACCAGAAATTGTACCAGTTGGGCTCCATACATAGGGCGAAGAGCAGTGGGGACAATAGACAACCTTGTCTAGTCCCATTCTTTATGGGAAAGGGGCCAGAGGGGTAGCCCATATTGCTCACTTTTGCTACAGGGTTGGAATATAAACTCATAATTGCATGCGAATATATAGCTGGGAAACCAAATTTTATTAAAACCTGTTCTAGATAAATCCAATCTACCCTGTCAAATGCTTTCTCAATATCGAGGGAAAGTGTTATTATCGGGTCGGTCCTTTGATGTGCTATTTGCAATAATGTGAGAATTTTTCTAATATTGTCAGTTGTTTGCCTACCTTCTATGAAGCCCGTTTGGTATTTGTTGATCAATGTAGGTAGTAAATCTTTTATTCTGTTGGCTAGTAGTTTCGAAAATATCTTTATGTCACAGTTAATTAATGAGATTGGTCTGTAATTAGTCATTTGGGTCGAGTCCCTGTCTGGTTTGGGTATTATTATTATTTTCGCTTCTAGCATGTCTGAGTTAAAAGCGTCTGTTTTGTTCAAAATGTTATTTGCCAAATTCAGAAAGTGAGGTGATAAAATTTTCTCAAAAGTTTTTTAATACAGCATGGTAAAGCCGTCAGGACCTGGGGATTTTCTGCCTTTACTCTCCTTAATAACTGTGTGTAGTTCTGCCTGTGTAAATGGCAACTGTAATTTATCTGCTTGTGTTGTCGTTAGGGATGGTAGATTGATTTTTTGTAGGAAATCTGCTAAACGCATGGGTTAGGCTATTTTTAGATAACAGAGATAGGTGTTCAGTGTGTATTAACCAATTTAATACTACTTTGAAAAAACACCAGGGAGTATTATCTGTTGTATTCAATTAGATCAACTGGACTTGAAATGTAGTTCTTGAAGACGTTTCGCTAGTCATCCGACTGGCTTTCTCAATTCAGAATGACTTGTACAAGAATCTGTGGCAATTATGTACCCTGGAAAATCCCAATTAGCATATCACAGCCAGGTGTTAAGGGTGTGATTAGATAGTGGCTAAGAGGTGTTATAGGAACGCCCAGAGTAAGGTGTTAAAACAGCATTGTACATGGCAGACAGTTGGTGTCGAACCCCCCCACCTCTATTTAGGCTTGGTTTCTTTATTTTCACATAAATGGCCTCCTTAACACCTCTCTTGAACCAGTCACGTTCCTTCGCCAGTATGTTAACATTACAATCTTCAAAGGTATGTCCTTTATCCTTAAGATGCAGATACACGGCTGAGTCCTGACCCGAGGAATTGGCTCTTCTGTGCTGCCATACGTTGATGCAGTTGCTGTTTGGTCTCCCCCACATACAAATCAGAGCATTCTTCACTGCACTGCACTGCATATATGATGTGCTTTTCTTGGTTTTGGTATTGGGTCTTTCGGATGTACCAATTGCTGCCTTAGTGTGTTGTTCGGTTTAAAGCAGACAGGGATACGATGTTTTTTGAAATTCTTCTTAATTTCTCGGAGACCCCTGCTACATATGGGATGACCATGTTCTTCCTCCTGTCTTGCTTTTCCCCTTCACTGTTGGTATTCGTGTTCTTTTCTTTCCTTCTACTTCTTTTGACAAAGGCCCAGTCTGATATCCACAAGTTTTAAGGCTCCTCTGAATGTTTCATTTCTTTAGCCTTCGCCTCTGTGCTAGTGGGGATGTTCTCGGCTCTGTGTTGCAGGGTTCTGATGACCCCCAGCTTGTGATCTAAGGGTGGTGGGAGTCAAACATCAAATACTGATCTGTGTGTGTTGGTTTTCTGTAAACCTCTACTTCCAGTTTACCATTTTCCTTAATTCTACCAAGCATCCAAGAAACGCCAGTTTTGTTGTTTTGTACCTCTTCCCTTGTGAATTTAATGTTTTGGTCCACCGCATTAATGTGTTCTGTGAAAGCTTGTACTTCCTTCTGGTGGATTTTAACCCAGGTGTCATCAACATATCTGAACCAGTGGCTGGGTGCTATGCCCTTAAAGGTATTAAGCGCCTGTGTTTCTACCTCCTCCATGTAAAGGTTGGCCACAATAGGTGAAACTGGAGATCCCATAGCACATCCATGTTTTTGCTTATAGAACTTATCCCTGTATTTGAAATAGGTGGTATTCAGGCACAAGTCCAACAAGGAACACACCTGTTCTGGGTTGAGATCAGTTCTGCTGGTAAGAGTGCTGTCTTGGCCCAGCCGTTTTCTCACCATGTCAACAGCCTCCTTGGTGGGTATACAAGTGAAGAGAGATGTCACATCATAGGACACCATAGTTTCTTCTACACCGAGTACTATATCTTCAATCTTGTTGGTGAAATCCTGAGAGTTCTGGATGTGATGCTTAGAACTTCCCACCAAAGGTCCTAAGATGTTAGCTAGATATTTTGCCACCTTGTATGTTACCGAGTTGATGCTGCTGACTATAGGTCTTAGTGGGGCCGCTTCCTTATGTATCTTTGGGAGTCCATATATGCATGGATGTGCCTCACCAGGGTAGAGGCGATGATACATTGCTCGGTCAATGGCTTTATCCTTTTGAACCTGTTGTAGTAAGTCTATGACTCTTTTCTTGTAACGGCTGGTGGGATCCCTTGTTAAAGCCTCATATGTGTTGTTATCGGCCAGGAGCATGGTCACCTTATCATGGTAGTCTGAGGTGTTGAGTACCACTGTGCATCTTCCTTTATCTGCCGGTAGAATGGTGATACTGGAATCTTTCTTGAGGGATGTTAAGGCTCTTCTTTCCTGTGTAGTCAGGTTAGATGAAGGAGTTTTAGCACTGGCTAAGGCTGCAGATACCTTAAGGCGAAGTTGTTCTGCCTCACTCTGTGATACCTTATTACTGTGGATAGAGGCTTCTGTGGCTGCTATAATATCCACCACAGGGATGGCTTTAGGGGTGATGGCAACACCTTACTCTGGGCGTTCCTATAACACCTCTTAGCCACTATCTAATCACACCCTTAACACCTGGCTGTGATATGCTAATTGGGATTTTCCAGGGTACATAATTGCCACAGATTCTTGTACAAGTCATTCTGAATTGAGAAAGCCAGTCGGATGACTAGCGAAACGTCTTCAAGAACTACATTTCAAGTCCAGTTGATCTAATTGAATACAACAGATATACCATGACCTGGATGAATGAGAACCTTCACAACCAGGGAGTATTACTTATTTACCATCATATGTGCTGAGCTTTTTCAGCATTATTAGTGTTACTTTTTGCTAGATAATTTTTGCATTTGATGAAAATTTGCCTTTTTAATAACTTTGATGAAAGGAAAAGATGAAAGTTGTGGTAAAGGCTGGTGGGAGAAAAAAAAAGCAAAAATAATGCTTTATAAATATGTCCCTCAGACCCCATTTGACTTTATTGGTAAATAAAGAAAATAGGAACCTTAAAAAAAAAAATCTTTGAAAAGCGAACTAGCAGATCGTACTACAGTAAATTCTGGAAAATAGTTTAACACCCTCTGAGTACTTATTAGTATTGAGAAACACTCCACAATGTACTGACAATGTACATGGACCCATTGGCAGGCTAAATAAATGGGCACTTATGCATTTTCGCCACCTCAGACTTGGCAAATTGGAATGGCTGAACTTAACGCAAAAATACACTTTTCGCCATTTTATAAATATGCTTTAGCGGTTACGGCAGCAATGTATGGCGAAAAGCGAAATGTAGCGGTAATGACCTTTCGCTACTGGTTATTGCTGCTTTATAAATAGCGAAAAGTCCAAATTAGGCGAAAAGGCTGAGTTAAAGAAGGCAAAAAGTTTAACGAACCTTTATAAATATGCCCCTTAGTTTATGTGCTTTATTGGGGCAATACATTCTCTGTGATAGTACTATAGTGCTTCTTTGTACCTATTCTCATTGTTGCTCCCAGTTTGGTGTCTTGCACCTTTACTATGACTATCCACTATATACCGATGTATATATTTGCTGATGCACTTTAGTGACCTAGATTTTAATTGCTTTTATGTTATTTCCCTACTCTAATAAAGGATTTTTATATATAAACTCTACTATAGTGTGCGCTAGAATGTTTTTTTTCCTATTTTCTATGATCTGCATTTGGGGTGTTATGCTGTGATAGCTGGGGTTTGGGCGGGTTTCTCTTCCCCATGATGTGCATAGCAGGTAAGTAAGTGTAAGTAAGTGGCAATTTTATCGTGGCTTTGGGTGTAAGTCACGGAGCTCCCCTTACATGCGTCCGGTCGTGGACACGTCCAGGCCACGCCCCTCGTGATGCACTTTTTATGTGCACTAAAAACTAAAAATGGCATAGTGCAGAAATTATTACATAACGCATGAGTAAAATGATCTTAGTTGATATTGAACTACTAATCACAGCATTCTTTACAAGAAAAAGTTAATTAGACTGAGGCTTAGACTTATCCCCCCCCTGCAGGTCTGCATCATTAAATACTAGTAGAAACCTGGGAATTTAATTAAATACTGGTAGCAAAGTGGGAATTCCATTATATCCTTGTAGCAAACTGGGAATTCCATTATATACTGGTAGCAAACTGGGAATGTTATTAAATACTGGTTGCAACCTGGGAATTTAATTAAATACTGTTAGCAAACTGGGAATTTCATTAAATGCTGGAAGCATACAAGGAATTTTATTATATACTGGTAGCAACCAGGGAATTTAATTAAAGGGTATGATCACCCAAAAATGCATAGTTTTCTGTAGTGTAGCTTCCCTCCTTCCAACCCTAACTGGCCTCTGTAATTTTACTTCCATGGGGTTGGGAGGGGGGAAGCTACACTACAGAAAAAGGACTAGACATAAAACTAAAACTACACAGAGGATGGATATAGGAGGGAGGGGGTGGATCGGCTCCTCAGTGCATGCCTGAGTACCTCCTGGAGGACAGAGAAGAGGCAGAAACCATTTCACAGGCAGACAGATCCTACTCTGCACTTTCCTGGACTTTGGACAAACATTGCAGGGGAAGTATTTGGGACAGAGGAGTAAAGTAAGGATTTTTTAACACTACACAGAGGAGCCAGTATAGGGTTAAGTTTCAGTTTGGCGTGAACATGCCCTTTAAATACTGGTAGCAAACTGGGAATTTCATCACATATTATAGAAGGCTATTACTTACCCCATATGCAGGGAAATCCACTCGCTATAGCAGTTCACAGTCACAAAGTTTTTGACACGTTAGGAATCGCCAATGAGTTTTATGACCAAATAAATCATGAAGCTGCACTGCTATAAAATTATATAAATTATCTTGGGTCATTTATCTGGGCTGACACTCCCTGCTTGGTTGCATTTTCATGTGAAGTTTGTCTCCTTGACCTTGCATTAGATTAGTATTGAAGGCTATCACTTCCCCCCGCCTACTGGCTTTTAACAAGGAGGGAAGTGGCCTGCCATCCAATGCTTAGTTTTCAAGGTGTAAAACCCCCAGTTAAAGGGACGTGTTGGGGGTGCTACTACCACATGGAAGCTTGGTCTGTCTTCTTGCAGAGAAACTCTGCTACATTAAATAAACAAAAAGTTGGGGCTGTGGGAGCACTCCTATGGCAACATTATTATAACATATAGTGGAAGTGCTACTATGTATGATGTAATAGGTATAGCAGAAACGTGGTTGAACAGTTCTCACAACTGGGCTGTAAATATAGAAGGATATGCCTTGTTTAGGCAGGACAGAAAAAAAAGGAAAGGGGGAGGAGTATGTGTATATGTTAAAAAAGAATTGAAGCCAAATTTAAAAGAAGAGATAGCTGGTGATATGGATGATAAAGTGGAGGCAATATGGGTGGAATTAGGCAACAGGAAAGGGGGTAATGTCATTGTTGGTGTCTGCTATAAGCCGCCAAATGCTAGCAGAGAGGAGGTGAGTCAACTTCATATGCAGTTGGCAAGGGCTGCAAGTTTGGGGAGTGTGCTCATTATGGGGGACTTCAATTACCCTGACATTGATTGGTGTGGTGGAACTGCCATCACAGAAAAAGGCGATGAGTTCCTGAATTTGCTGCAGGATAATTTTCTCTCACAGGTGGTTGAGGTTCCTACTAGAAAAGGAGCTCTGTTGGATCTGGTAATATCTAACATTGTGGAGCGCATTATAGATATAAAGGTAACTGGAGGCTTAGGGAATAGTGACCATGAAATAGTGGCATTTGGACTTTGTTATCGAAAGGAAAAGTGCGCTGGGTTAACAAAGACATTTAATTTCAGGAAAGCAAATTTTCCCAGGTTAAAAGCAGCTCTTCAGAATGTCAACTGGGATAATGTATTATCAGGTAAAGGTACTGAACAGAAGTGGACTGTGTTCAAGGGGATTTTAAGCCAGTTCACATCTAAATTTATACCCTTGGGAAATAAATGTAAAAAAAATAAGACCGCGCCTATGTGGCTGAATTCTGATGTAAAGAGGCAAATGGTAAGGAAGAAAAAGGCATTTAAAACCTTTAAGGCCGAGGGAACGGAAAGGGCCTTTAGGGAGTATAAAAACTGTAACAAGGAGTGTAAGAAAGCAATCAAACTAGCTAAAATTAATAATGAAGTTAGGATAGCTGAAGAAAGCATCACTAAGCCTAAACATTTTTTTAAGTATATTAATAGTAAGAAGATGAGGACTGAGAATGTGGCACCATTAATTAATGGGGATAAGTTAGTTACGGAGGATGGCGATAAAGCAAATGTCTTGAATAATTTTTTTTCCTCTGTATACACTATAGAAGATCCAAGTACAGATATCATAGAGTATAGTAGCAATAAAGGTATACAAGATTCAAGTTCACTTTGGTTAACCGAGGATATGGTACAGAAAGAACTAAATAAGGTTAATATTAGTAAATCTCCTGGACCGGATAAAATACATCCTAGGGTACTTAGGGAGCTAAGTTCAGTTTTATCTCGGCATTGTTCTTATTTTTGCTGATCCTCTCTGTCCGGTGGTGTGCCCGGATTGGAAAAGGCTGATGTTATTCCAATATTCAAAAAGGGTACCGTTCACAGCCGGGTAATTACAGGCCGTAAGTTTAACTTCAGTGGTGGGGAAGATCCTGGAAAGTTTAATAAGGATCATGTTCTAGAGTATGTTTCAAGGACTGACATTATAAGTAGTAACCAGCATGGATTTAGGAGGAATAGATCTTGTCAAACTAACTTGCTGGCTTTTATGAGGAAGTAAGTGAAATTTAGACTCTGGTATAGCAGTAGATGTAGTTTACTTGGATTTGCAAAGGCTTTTGATACAGTCCCCCATAGGCGACTATGAATAAGCTAAGGTCTGTTGGTCTGGGGAGTCACATTTGTACATGGATAGAAAATTGGTTAAAGAATAGGATGCAGAGAGTAGTTGTAATGGGGCTTCATCATTATGGACTAAAGTGCTAAGTGGGGTGCCACAGGGTTCTGTGTTGGGCCGCTTCTATTTAATCTATTTATAATGATTTGGAAGTGGGTATTGTCAGCAAGGTTTCTGTGTTTGCTGACAACACAAAAACTTTGTCGACCATTAAAAACTTCAGAGGATGTGCAATCGTTGCAAGGGGATCTAGATAGATTATCACATTGGGCTGCTAAGTGGCAGAAGAAATTCAATGTTGATAAATGTAAGGTGATGCATTTTGGACTTAAAAATACTTGTGCTACTTATACTATAAATGGCTCTGTGTTAAGTGAATCCCTGTTGGAAAGGGATCTTGGAGTTTTGGTGGATAACAAACTTAAAGGTAGCAAGCAGTGCCAGGCGGCAACAGCCAGAGCAGCATGGTATTGTCTTGTATAAAGCGAGGTATGGATTCAAGGGAGGAAAATGTAATTCTCCCTCTTTACAAAGCATTGGTAAGGCCTCATTTGAATATGCAGTGCAATTTGGAATCCTGTGTACAAAAGGACATCTTTGAAATGGAAAGGGTTCAGAGAAGGGCAACTAAATTAATAAGGGGATTGGGGGAGCTTGAATATGAAGGAGACTGGAAAAGTTACAATTATGTACGCTGGAGAAAAGGCGCTTGCGTGGGGAATGATTACTGTGTATAAATACATTAACGGGCCATACAATAAACTATCTGGGGCATTGTTCACCAAGAGAACATGTCAAAGGACACGAGGACATCCCTTAAGACTTGAAGAAAAAAGGTTTAGGCTTCAAGCTCGGAAAGGGTTTTTCCACTGTGAGAAACGGTAAGGCTATGGAACTGTCTTCCAGTGGACGTTGTAATGGCAGGTTCATTGGTGAGTTTCAAAAAAAGCTGGATGAGTTTCTGCAAACAAGGAATGTTGCAAGTTACTGGTATTGATAATAAGTAGAGTTGATCCAGGGAAATTTCCGATTGCCACTTGGAGTCAGGAAGGAATTTTTTCCCCCTTCATAATTTGGGGGGTTTTTTGCCTTCCTCTGGATCAACAGTTAGGCAGGAAATGAGGATATTGCTAGATGGGTTGGACTGGATGGACGTATGTCTTTATTCAACCTCAAATACTATACTACTATACTATACTATACTAATCTGACCAAAACATTAGAACAAACAAGAAAATATGATCAATGCACATTCCTGGGCCCCATATATCATAATCTGTGCTAGTGCAAACAGTAAAAACATGGGGGGTTTTAGTTACAATTTTATGCATAAAAGTGAAAAGCCTTCCAACCACGTCAAGGTAACCCCAGTATGGAAGGTCCTAACAAATTACCTGGGGTCATTTAACTGGGATGACACTCCCTGCTTGGTTGCATTTTCCCCCCGCTTACTGGCTTTTAACAAGGAGGGAAGAGGCCTGCCATCCAATGCTTAGTTTACAAGGTGTAAACCCTCCAATTAAAAGGGGTGTGTAGGGGGTCCTACAACCACATGGAAGTTTAGTCTATCTTCCTGCAGAGAAACTCTGCTACATTACATAAACAAAAAGGGGGGGCTGTGGGAGCACTCCTATGGCAACATTATTATAACATATAGTAGAAGTGCTACTGATTGGAGGTTTTACACCTTGTATACTAAGCATTGGATGGCAGGCCGCTTCCCTCCTTGTTAAAAGCCAGTAGGCGGGGGGAAGTGATAGCCTTCAATAATAATCCAATGCAAGGTCAGGAAGATAATCTTCCCGTGAAAATGCAACCAAGCAGGGAGTGTCAGCCCAGATAAATTACCCCAGGTAATTTGTTAGGACCTTCCATACTGGGGTTACCTTGACGTGGTTGAAAGGCTTTTCACTTTTATGCATACATTTTTTTTTTACTGTTTGCACTAGCATAGATATTATGATATGGGGCCCAGGAATGTGCATTGATCATATTTTCTTGTTTGTTTAATGTGTAATTATATAAATGAATATATACATGTTCATGTGTCTGGTTTTTTTTTCCAATCAAAACCATGCTGGGCTCAGTCGTTTTTCAGCAGGGCAGACAACTTAATCAAAGATGGCAGCAGGTCAAATCTCATCCTTTAATAAATAAGGCCAACTGGTGCAGCACAAAGGTAAAATATCATCCCCAGTTAACTTAAAAGGGGTTGGAAAAAGTGATAAGGGGTGATTTGTAAAAGTTTGAAAATAACCTATTTGGGTCCTGAAATGTCCCAGCCATCTTCAGGAACATACATAAATACATACATACCTTGACTTCTAAATATATACAATGCTTTTAAGGCGCTCTGAAAACACTCAGTTTTCATTACGATTCATTTGCAAAATTAACAAAACTAGAAAAATTAAAAGAAATGTGGCATTTTGGGATGCAGAACTTGCGACTCAGCATTCTCAGTTGCAGTTTTCAAAAATCTGGAGGGACGCAAATTTGACAACCCTGGAGTAGATCAACAAGTGTTTTCTTTTGTAATGTTCTGGTTTTCTTATGGCAAACTCCCCCCCCCCCCCCCAACTTTAAAATAAAAATAGATTACCGTAATGCCAGAGCAACTCCTGAGGAACATTAACGAGAAAAATGATCAGGGACATAATATTTACTGATGCTTCTACTAATTTTCCTTCATATATTTAGAACATAAAAATAACAAGAACGAAGAAGCTGCCTGGCAGGATGATTTTTAGCCCTGATTGAATTAACAGCTTAAGATGTTTATTTTAATAAATAAATTTAGTCTAAAGGAAAAGCATTACCAGCTGAAGTTGGTAAACAAGATTTACCAACTTCAAAACAGTGCTATAGAGTTTAGCTCCACAATTTATTTCACCTTTAAAATGTATGAGACTAAAATCACATTTCAAAATGATAGCCGTTTGGAAGATTAAGCCAGGAACTGCCTCAAGACTAATTAATAAGATGAACTACATTAACCGTCAATATAGTGTGTTTTGTGAATTGGGAACATTAGGAAAGTATCTGTGGCACAGATAGTATACAGTAAATCAGCACTATCAGTCAATATAAAAGCTGCACATTAAAAATAGTGCTAATTTTGCCCCAACCAATCAGATGTTATTTAATATTTGAAAGCTAAAATCTGATTGGTTGGGGCAAAATTAGCACCATTTTTAACGATAAGAACTTTTATTGAATAACCCTGTTTGTCCCTTAAAACCATTGGATATACAAAACTACACACATCCGATTCAATTACTGAGAGATTAAATGCTGCCTATTGCTATATTACTACAGTGATGTAACTATGCACCATTTTGACATATTGCTGTCTTTAGGGGTATGTACACTGGAAAATTAGTTTTTTTAAATTGCCTATTAGTGGAAACTAAAATTCATCCCAACTATCACTGTACATTTTTTTGTTGATCTGTCTACTATTTCATGAGATATCCAACCTGAAACATCTAACATTTTAGCATTTCTGTAAGCAGTTTTGCTGTAGCTGTAATGGTTTGACAGTTGGTGTGCTGTATACTGTATGCAGTGTTGACAGGTGGTATGTGGGAAAATAGTCAGGTCAGCGGTCAGAGCCTGAGCAAAACAAGTATTGTATTGAAGGCATGTATTTATTTATAGAAGATGACACAAAGCCATTTTTTCAGTATACATACACTTTAAAGGAGAAGTATGCTGTAAAACAATGTTAAGTTTAGTTGGAAGCAGCAGCTTTAAAAAAAAAACTATTGGCATTTTTTTTCTATGCCCCTCCAGAGCCTACCTTTTCTGCGTTAAAGTTGCTGACATCTTGAATCTGTTTAGTGGACTGTTAAGCCATGCCCTCCGAGATTCCCTGGTTCCATCTTCAGTAGTCGCAAAAGGCATTCACCTGCTTCCAAGCTCGCGCTTGCATAACATTGCTGCGCACGCGACGTCAGGGCGTTTTACACCTAGCATGAAAACATTTGGATATAATGTAGGTTACCCCTGTCAACCTCCAACTGCTATATTAGTTTACTAAAAAAAAGATTTAGAACTGTATTTACAGCCATTCGTTCCATTAACAGCAGCAATGTCTGTGATTGGCTGCCTCTCAGCCAATCACAGACATGGCTGTTGGTTTGCAGGGCTGCCTCTCTAATGAGGCAAGGTGAAGCACATTACAGAGCAGCACCTTGTAGGGGGGCAGCCATTTTGATGCCAGGCAAAAAAAAAATTCTGGCACCATGTGATCATAATTTTTTTAATGTGCCTGGGTCCCAGATGCCAGGGCCCCCCGGAAATGCCTTTGTAAAAACCATAAATTTTCGGGAGGTACTGTCACTTTAATTAGCAGGAGAAGCTGTGACTTACATTGCACAGAACATAGCTCTAATTTCTCCCCCCTGCACACATTTCCTTTTATGTGTATAAAGTCCCTCCCATTACTGGACAAGCCACATCCCACTTCTGGACAAAGCACCACCCACTTTCAATTATAAAACCACACCCCTTCCAGCTGAGCGGCGAGGGGTGGCAGCATTTGGAATTTTTTTTCAGGTGCCAAAAAGTCTAGAGATGGCCCAGCTGGTCTGGATCAGGGAGCCGGATCAGAGAGCCGGGGGAATGAAGGCATGTAGAGTAGTTCTAAATCTTTTTTTAAGAAACTAATATAGCAGGTTGGGAGTGGGCAGGGTAACCTACATAATATCAAAAGTTTTTAATAAGACTGGACATGCCCTTGTCCCAATTTGGAGCTCTGCAGGCCTGGGAAATCTTCTGCATTCTGCAATTGAAAGGCCTTCCAATGAGTATGCAGCTTTGGCTTCTGTTTATAGGAATTGGAATGTGTACAGAGACAGAAACAATTACGAGGAATAGAGAAAGTGTCATGAAGACAGACTAGAAAATCTGGGTTTGTTTTCACTGCGAAAGAGGCACTTCAGCTATATACAATATGTTAAGAGCATTACAGAAATCTAGTAGTTGACCATTTTAACACACGGGTAAACAAAAGATGAGGCCACTCCTACAGACCTAAAATGCAAGGTCCTTCCCCCCCAGCTGGTACTTTGAGTACTTTCTTGCTGATCCAACCAGAGGAGTTCTTAGACCTTTTGTCATATGAAACAAATATTTAAAGGGCAAGTCCACTCAAAAAAAACCTCCAAAATGTAAACTACCCCCCCCAAACACTACATTCACAATATTTACAGGGTTATTCAATAAAAGTTCTTCTGCTAAGTTTGCCCCAACCAATCAGATGTTAGCTTTCAAATGTTAAATAAGTTCTGATTGGCTGGGTCAAATTTAGCACGATAAGAACTTTTATTGAATCTCCCTGGTAGTTTCCAAAGATGTTCCTGAATTTCTTCCCTGGCCCGGTCCCTTGCTGTCTAGGTCCCGCCCCTGCTCCTGTTTCGAGCAGAAACAGGAGCAGGGGACTTCTGCGCTGACAACCGCTTTACTTCCTGGTCGCAGCTGTCAGGCAATTGGGCGTGACGTCACTTCTTAACCCACAGCCACAACCAGGAAGTGGAGCGGCTGTCAGCAGCAGAGCAGAAGCGACAAGGGACCAGGAGCGTCTTTTCAAACTGTGAATATTGTGAATTTTGGTTTGGGGGGTCATCTACATTTTAGAACACTTTATTTTTCCAATGGACGTGCCCTTTAAAGCCACCCCTGTATTTTCCATTGGCCTGCGAAGCCAGAAAAAGTGGGTTTGGCTTGTGGAGGTGGGTAGGGTTGGCTAACTCGCCTTTTTCTCAAAAGGTATGCCTCAGAATTTTGGTAGTAGAAATATTTTTCCCAGTAACTTACATTTTTATTATTTTGTACTCGAAAAACACATTTTGATAAAATTACAACACAGTCAATGTAGTGTAATTTTACACTACACTGATTTAAATACAATATACACTGTTAAGAGCATAAAACACTGTAAAGGTAATTACAACTTTAGGTCCAACATTAAGAACACGGGTGAGCTTTGAGAAAAATGTACATTGCCAAGTGCGCCACAACTGAAAATGTTTGAAAACCACTAGGCTAACTAACTATAGTGAACTGGTGGGATGACTTAACACTGGCTGGTAAAATTGAAGGCTAACTTAACACTGATTTGTGAAGGGCTGACTTTACATTGGGTGGTGAACTGGCGGGCTGACTGTGCCCACAGAACAGACTGGTAAATGTTCCCTCACAGAGTTTTAAATATAAGATGTGCCCATGCAGACTTGTAAATATAAGATGTGCCCACACAGACTTGTGAATATATGATGCCCTCATGCCCAGCCCGCACAGACTTGTAAAAATAAGTTTCCCTCATGCCCATTCAAAACTGGTAAATATAAGATTCCCTCATGCCCATCCCCGACCGGTAATTATAAGATGCCCTCATGCCTATCCCATACTGGTAAATAATAAAAATGATTGGCTGAGAGGCAGCCAATCACGGACACGGCTTCTGGCTATCCAGAACGCCGGGTGAAAGAGGTAATATTTTGGGGGAGTTTCTGCAAAAGTTACTATGGCGGTTGGGGCTGTGGGGAGGGAGCCCTACACTACAGAAAAGGGGTTTATAGCTAGGGGGAGGGTGAGAGAAACGGGAGGGAGAGGGAGTGCTGCACTGAGAATGTGCCATACCTTGTTGAGGTAGGGAAATCGCAGGGACCAGAAGACTCAGTAACAGGCTCCTACACTACACTTTCCTGGACTTAGAACAGGCACAGCAAGAAAACCATTTGGAGCAGAAATGTAAGGTAAGGATTTTTAAACACTATATAGAGGCACCAGTTGTGGGTTAAATTTTAGTTTTGGGGGTGGACATGCCCTTTAACACTGTCAATTACAACCAGGATGGATGAGCCAGGGCCGAATGATCTCCTGCTAGCAAGTGCAGTTCTGGCCGTGCTACTTACTTAGATTTGTTTTTATATATGGAAGACTGTACGCTACCTCTCTAGCTGACTACAGGGGTTGTGAGGCACCACTGGGAGAGGGAATTTCCAAACATGCAATTCACACATACCTACAGTGTCCATTCCAGTTACTGCAAAACTACACACAGCAGGAGAGTTTACGATAATAATGCAATTGATTGACAGATGAAACTTAAAATGCTTCAGATTGGATATCTTAAATAGGGGGACAATCAACGAAAAAAAATTTACAGTAATAGTTTGGAAAATTATAGTTTACATTAATTGCCAATTTTAAAAAAAAACCATCAGTTTAGATAACATTTTAAAGGGCATGTCCACCCCCAAAACTATAATCCCCCCCCACTCTGCCCCATTGTGTGTGGTAAGTTTAATCCTTACCTCCATCCCGCTCCATATGGTTCTGCTGTAGTCCCCCCCCCAAAGTCCCAAAAACTGCCCACCAGGAGCATAGCAGAGTCCTAAGGACTCTGCCTCCTATCTGGCCTCCGGGAGAATTTTTGGCATGCGTCTGCCGCCCTTCTCCCCCTCCCTCTCCCTCCCGATTAGAATTCCCTCCTCCTACCATAAAACCCTTTTTACCAAACATTCCCCCTGTCCCCCCAGCCCCAACCGCTCTATTAGTAATATCAGAAAATGCCCAAAACATTACTTACCTTCCCTCTTGCCTCCGCCGCACTGAACTCCCGGCAGCCGCGTCCGTGATTGGCCGCCGCTCAGCCAATCACAGACGCGACTCCCAGTCCCGCCCCTCTGCTTGCATTTTCTCGCAAGCAGAGGGCCTGGCAGCGCGGCGGAGGAAAGAGGGAAGGTAAGTAAAGTTTTGGGCATTTTCTGATATTACTAATATAGCGGTTGGGGCTGGGGGAATGTTTGGTAAAAATTTTTTCAGAAGGGTGGACATACCCTTTAAGGACAACTATACTCACCTACACCCACATACATACATTGTACCCAGGGCGAAAAAAGTAAACTGCTAGGTCCTAAACCCTGGGTTCTTCTTTACTTACCTTAAGTTTCCTTCACTGCCCCTCTCCTCCCTTCCCCCAATACATCTATCGCTTTTCCTTATAGAGCTGTGTGGAGCCAAGCATTTAAAAAAAATGGATCTCCAAGGTTTTCGTGAACAAAAAAAGGCTCTCTCTTTCTCTAGGCCAAATTTACTATCCCAAAAGAAAGAAACAAACATTTCCACTTGATAGCTGGAGCTTCCTTATGATATTTAATGCTGGAAGATTAGAAAATAGACATGTGTTTAGCATATCCACTCATAGTGCTTATCTGCATAATTGCTTTACAGGGAGGATAATACGATTTAGCGCAAAGGGCTTTAAATAGTGTTTTATTTACAGGCTGTTTCTTGAATATTTTCACTGAAATAAAAAGTATTATGCAAAGTTTGTGCCAAGATTCCATTAATTCTAAATGATTTCTCATTTCTTTTTAATATTTCTGACTGTCTCTCTAGTAGTTCAATATAATTGATCATTGGTTCAATTTTGAAGCTCCTCAAGTTCACCCATTTCGTACTGTAAATCTAAAACTCTTCAACATATAGATTTCCTATGTGACAAATAGTAAAGAAGTATGTTGGACACCCTATCCATATACTGCAAAATTAATAAGTAGGCGATATACTTTAAAGAGCTGCATCTGAATAAATTAGCTTCCATATGGCATGTGGATTTTATATGTTTGCCATATAAAACTAGGAAGTTCCACATCCCAAATGAAAGGTTTCCTTTCCATGTGAAATTTTAAAAAATGCAGAACACCAGATGCACCTAGAAATAAACCAAGGTAAATACAAGTTAAACAATAGTCCTACAAAAAAACAGTCTATCAGTGAGGCAAAGACAGGCTAACATTGCTTTTGGTAACCAGTTCAAATCTCAGCAGGACAATCAAAAAGCAGTCATGAATCATAAGTAACAGTGGGGTGTCACTTTGACATTTGTGATGTGTCTATGGAGAAAGAACACATTTTTACAATGTTAAGCTGTGCAGTGCTTGAAAGTAACATTTTGTGGGCTTTATAGAAAGAGCTAAATGGACAAAAGCACTGAAATATGTATTCTTTTTAATTATACCTTGTTAACTAATTATATGTGTATAGAGAACTGCTGGAGCATACATTGCCCTTTACCCTGTACCTCCAATACTTTGGTAAGAGGTAAGATGGGGGACTTCACATCAAAACTAGTGATGTTCCAATCTACTGATGTGATGAAGGATTAATACAGGAACAAATCAACAAACATTTAATATATAGAGATAGTAACAATGTTGGTGGTTTCATATTAAACATCTTGGTTAGAGAAGAAAAGAAGAACTGCAATACCTTTATTTAAGCAAGCTTTCGGGAATCCTAAGCCCCCTTCATCAGGCTGGATGTTTAAAAATCCTATCCACCCACCCCAACATCATTTTGTATCTACAACCAGGACCCCAAAGAACCTTAAAGGGAATTTTCAAAATTCTTGCTGTATCTAAATACCTTTAGATACAGCAAGATTCCACTACTCCAAAATTTTTGAGCAGTAGATTCTGAGAAATAATCATTTTAATCACAGCATTTACAGGGAAAGACCTGTCACTCCAGAAGCAGAAATTATAATATGTGACCCATGCTTGACCTCTTTGCCTGCCGGCCAGCACACTTTTTGCAACATTTAAGAGAATCAGCAGAGGAAAGACATCAGGGGGAAGGGAGGGGGAGATGGGTAAGCAGAGCAGTGACCATGGTGAGGCTGTGCAGAACTTATAAGTGTCGCAGACACTACAAGAAGGCAAAGCAAGCACAGATAAATATGTGAGATCCACCATTTTACTTGTCTCAAATTGTAGTTTCAGAAAATGTAAAGTTGTCTCAGTGAGTATAGTGACCCTTTAAGTTTCCCATACTTCCTCCAGGGTCATGAACCATAAACCGTTTAAGATTCATACCTCTCCTTTCTGTTTTATGAGCTCATTACAATGGCAAACTGGAAAGCAGTTGTAAGCCAGACTGACAGCTGCTTTCCAGAAGAAGAGGACCAGAGCTGGTTAAGATCAAGATCTTCCTTCTGAGATGTCCTGAAGAATATGTTTACAAGTAAACATGAAATTTGGGATATTGAAAGTGGTTAGGGGGATGAACATGCTCTTATATTTTTAGGTATATGCAAGATATCCAAAAATGTATATATCCAATAAATCCAACTAAATCCTCAGAACAACACTGAATCAGAAGGCAGATCACCTTAATATAAAAGCAATACTAGACTACCAGAAATGGTATTCTGTAGGCAAACGTATATTTACAGTTGTAATTTTAACTATCTCGGTTACGCTATGCCTTTATAAATCTGACCCCTCGTATCTAATAGTACAGAGAATAATCTTAGTTCCTTAAACTATTGGTATCCCACTATATATATGGCACAAGTACAGAATATTTGCGCTCCCCCATACACAAAAGTAAGAGAACAACCAAGGACACATTTCCTATACTGGCAATCTAAAACAAAACAAGGAGAGAAAAACGTCCCTGATGATTTTTACCCCCCAATTGGGCTTAATTATAGGTCTATGATCTGAATGCAACATTTAAATGATGTTTACTCATTGAGCCTTTGCACCTATGATAAGTCCTTCATACTAGGATATAATTCTAAAAAAAATATAGCAGAGAAGATATCATTAGTGGCAATTAAGAGTTTATCTCCAAAAAAAATCTTTTCTATATATTAAAGGGTCACTATACTCACTCAAACAACTTTACATTGTCTGAAACTACAATTTGAGAGAAGTAAAATGGTGGTACTTTTATCTGTGCTTGCTTTGTTATTAAATTATTAATATTAAGTGAGTGCTCCTAATTGCCCCCACTCTCCCTTACTCATTGCCTTCTAGTAGTGTCTGTGACACTTATAAGTTCTGCACAGCCTCACCATAGACCCTGCTCTGCTTACACATCTCCCTCCTCCTCCCCTCTGCCTTCTTTTCTCTGCCGATTCTCTTAATTGTTGCAGAAAGTGTGCTGGCAGGGAGCTAAAGATCCTAGTAAGAGGTCATTAATGGGTCACATATTACAATTTCTGCTCATGGAGTGACAGGTCTTTCCCTGTAAATGCTGTGATTACAGCCCAGATTTAAAATCTGAAAAAAGTTTTTGAAGCAGTGGGATCTTCCTGTATTTAAAGGTATTATTTATGAAAATTATTTATGTATAGATACCCTTTAATGATAATGATCATTAACATTGATTTAAAGGAAAACCTACATTTTTACTCACCAGAAACTGAAAATCTAAAAAAATCTCCTCTAATATCACAACCAATAATCTGTAAAATCCCACTACTGTAAATAGCACTAAAGTAAATGTAACCCCTAAAAACTGCATGAAATAACTATGTACAGTGACTGGCCACAACCCCAACAACCTCAGTCATATGCTCTGTCCTGTAAAAGGATTGGCTAGAGGCTACTAGTGGCTGTGACCAACTGTAACAAGTTCCTGCAGTATTTTAGGACTACATGTGTAAAGAACATAATGGTCAGTGACCACACTATGTGATATTGGGATGTTGGGAAATAAAACACAAACCCCACGTTAGAATATCCAAACAACCATTTCAAAATTATTACTGTTTTTATATTAAAGGGCATGCTGCCCCCCAACTAATTTGCCCCACTGTTGAGTCCATTGTGCAGTGTTATATGTCCACTACCTTTTATTTCTGCTTTATATGGTTGTCCTGCAGGGCCTGATGAAAGCCCAGAAAAATGAACAGTAGAAGCCTCTCTGTGTGTAATCCGCATCTGCCACTTCCTGCTCCTCTGAGAGTTTTGTGGCATGTGTAGTGGAGTAAAAGAATTCCCAGGGAAACAATGGCCTTTCTCTTATTTCCCCTTTGGCAGAATGCGTTTTAGTTGTTTTTAATTGATTTGTGTGCATATTTTATATTATAGGAGTAAAAATTAAGTTTTATTGTTTAATAACGGAATTAAAGGGGAACAGTGGTCTCCAAACAAGTTGAGTTTAAAAGGCCAGTCTCCAACCTTTAAAACGGCCATCAACCACCACTCTACGTGCTGCACAGCCCAAGATATAAAGAAATTACTGACCAGAAAGTTAATGGGTGGGAGGCTGACATGTGACATTCCTAAGGCTGCTCCTCCACCTCGAGCGAGCACAGCCTCAGACTCCCTCAGTGTGTGAGGGAGACAGGAAGTCCCTCCCCCTCCCTGCTGTGTGAAGGACCTGCAGCTGCAGAGAAGGTAACATAGTAATTAAGGTTGAATAAAGACATGGGGCCATCAAGTCCAACCTATTCACCCTCTTTTTTTTTTTTTAACCCTACCAAACAGTTGATCCAGAGGAAGGCAAAAAAAAACAGCTAAAAAGGGGGAACAAAATTCCTTCCTGACTCCAAACGGCAATCGGAAAGTATCCCTGGATCAACCAGATCTATATGCATTATTACCAGTAATTCTCAATATTTTTTAGTTTTAGAAATTTATCCAGGCCTTTTTTAAAGCTATTTAATGAACTTGCCATTACCACTTTTCACCATTCTCACTTTTCACCATTCTCACTGTAAAAAAACCTTTCCTAACCTGAAGATGAAACTTCTTTTCTTCCAACCTTAAAGGATTTCCACGGGTCCTCTGATATGACCTATTAGTAAACAATGCACCAGAGAGTTCATTGTATGGCCCATAAATATATTTGTATAAGGTTATCATGTCCCCACGCAAACGTCGCTTCTCCAATGTTAAAATCCCTAACTTATCTAATCTGCCTGCATATTCAAGCCCCTCCATTCCCCTTATTAATTTATTTGCCCTTCTTTGAACTGCTTCAATTTCCAAGATGTCCCTTTTGTATATGGGATTCCAAAACTGCACCGCATATTCCAAATGAGGCCTTACCAGTGCCTTGTAAAGAGGGAGAATAATATTTTTCTCTCTTGAATCTATTCCCCTCTTTATACAAGACAATATCTTGCTAGCTCTAGCCGTTGCTACCTGTCATTGTTTGCTATAGCTAAGTCTGTTATCTGCCAGAACCCCCAAATCTTTTTCCATTACAGATGCACTTAACACAGAGTTATTTATGGTGTAGGTGGCGCAGGGATTATTAAATCCTAAATGCATCACCTTACATTTATCAACATTGAATCTCATATGCCATTCTGCTGCCCATTTTGCTAATCTATCTAGGTCAGCTTGCAGCACTTGCACATCATTTGAAGTTTCCAAAGCTCTGCATAGTTTAGCATCACCAGCAAACACTGAGACCTTGCTCTCAATGCCCCCTTCTAAGTCATTTATAAACAGATTAAACAGAAGTGGCCCCAGTACAGAACCCTGAGGCACTCCGCTTACAACTTTAGCCCACATAGATGTAGTTCCATTAACCACCACTCTCTAAATACAAATGCACAAACAGAGGCAGGCAACCGGGAACATCGTGGGCTTCAAAGAAATTTATTCAGCATGTGCAGTAAGTACATCAAAACAGACAAACACCAACAGTGGCCATCACAAGTTAGCTCCCAACATGTTTCATGAAGACACGTCGCTTCATCAGGGGCACGGAGCTAAACACACCTCCTCCCCCTATAAATAGAGGAATGAATAGGAATATTAACCCTATCGCTTCCCAAGGGCACCAACTAAAAATAGAAGCAATTAAAAAAGTGAATAAACTATACAGTTAAAACCATCAATATATCTCAATAATATGGATACACCTATAGATACAAATATATACATATATAAACACCTAAATACTGTCAGATGGAAAAACATATATATATGCAATCTCATACAAGAAAACCTAGAGAAAAAAAGCAGCAGGAAAAAGCTAGTTAAATACATGATTAACCCGTTAAGTGCATAATTAACCATGAAGATACCCTTCAGTAAATAAAGGGAATATCTCTAAAATGGCACATAAATAGATAAATAAGCCTATAATAATATAAACTAGTTAAATATACATATATATGTAGTATACATCAGTATATATCCATAAATATGTAACAATAAATATGTATCAATGATTATGTAACAATAAATATATATCAATAAATATATGACCATAAAATTAGCACTACCCAACTGAAACAATGTATAAAAGACAGAGTTAATCACAGAAACATTTAAGTTCAAAATCCTTATTTAGACCACCAGGACTGATAGTTTCTAACGTATATGTCCAAAACGCCTCTTTTCTAAGAAGGCTATTATTTCTATTCCCTTTTCTCAGGGCCCCCTTAACATGATTAATCACCTGAAAACTCACATCCATATTACCTTCATGTACTTCCATCACATGAGCTGAAACAGCGGTCGTATGGAGACCTAATATGGATGCATTAACATGTTCTGCTATTCTTATATAAGCGGGTCTTATGGTTTTTCCCACATGTTGTCTCCCACACCCACACGTAGCCAAATATATAACAAATGTAGTCTTACAATTATAGAACCCTCCTATTTTATATTCAGTATTATTAACCGTAGAAACAAAAGTCCTGGGGTTCTTAACAAACTTGCACATCTTACATCTTGTCATACCACATCTAAAGCTACCCTTACATGTCAACCAAGTCTCAGATTTACATGTAGAATCTCTATTCACCACACTGGGGGATACAATGGAGCCAATAGTTCTATTCCTTTTAAAGACTATCCTGGGTTCATCTAGTACACACTTCCCTAGAACAGGATCCATTTTAATCACTGACCAATGTTTCCGTAAAACCCTCCTAAGGCGTGCACTATCCCTAGAATATTTGGTGATAAACAGAGGTGTACTATTTTCCTCTGCATATTTAGACCCCTTATGAATCGGTCTAACCGGTTTATCCAAGAAAAGTAGACGACGATCAGCTCAGACTGCTCTCTCATATGCTTTCTTAATCATATCAGTTTGGTACCCCCTTTCCACTAAACGGTCCCACAACATCATAGCCCTTTCATGGAAATTATCCCATGTAGAGCAAACTCTCCTGTATCTCAAAAATTGGCCATATGGAATGGCACTTATGACTGATCACCACTCTCTGTTTGCGATCCAATAACCAGTTCACTATCTGGTTTCTGCACTTTCTATTCTGCATATAAAAATGGGAATTCTATAACAAACCTTTTAAACACCCTCTGGGTTGAAGAGTTCCTGAAGGAGCATAGCACCATCTACTGTTATATAAATGAGTTATTTTGAAAAGAGAACACCTTTGCAGTCTCTTACATTGCAATAAATACACAAATATACACAATGGGACACTTAATTTACACACATGGACACACTAAGTTTTATTGTCTAGTTGGTAATTTCTGAGTATGAAACATATGGTGTCTCATTTCAAACCTAAATTGTTTCCTGGCAAGGTCCAGACAAGTTCATCAGCACAGTGACCCAATGTCAATGATGTATCTGAGCAGGCTGGCATTGGTTCCCCTGATTAGCTACACAATTAGTGAGCAGAGGAAAGTAGCTCGAACTGATCCAGGAAGCCTGTTAGTTAAGTAACAAATATTTGCGAATGTTGTTTGTTTGTTAGACTTCAGTTCTCCTTTAATTTCATGATGAGCACTTTAAAAGGGAAGTTCAATGCAAATTCACACACTTTTAAGAAAAAAGGCATTTTTTTTGCTTCTGAAATACTGACTTCCTGTTTGCAGGACCCCTAATAGAGACTGTTATGGTCTTGCCCTTGACCTAGCGCCTGGGGTAATTCAGTTGCTCAGTAGAGATCTGAGCATGTTTAACCCACCTAACAGCCAATCAGTATAAATTACAGTTAGGAACATTATAAGAAAGTGTGCATTCTGGGAAGAAGGACCGCTACAGAAAGAGAAATCCCAACAGGCGGCATTTCCCCCCCTTTTAACAGCGCATCCAGGCTTGACCTTACCTTTAGTAAGATCCGCGAGCTGCTGTGTCCACACTGTGTGAAAGTGTAATGTAGTCCGGGGACGGCTGGAAGTTCAGAACCAATCACAGAGAGAGAACTGATTATTTATCAGATCTTGGCCTTCTGATTAGCCAGTGTTCCCATTCAGAAGAAAAGCTGCACCCTCCAATCCCATCAGGAGCCAATGTGGCTAGTAATGGCTGGATCCCCTACGCAATCAAGGTAAGAAAGTTTGTCATTCTTACATACATACATACACACACACACACACACACTTGTGCTTCATCTGTTTGACTAAACTTTGCCTCCTTTTTCTAGAGTATCCAGATTTTGAAGTCTTGAACGGTTCAAGATGCTCCACCTGCTGTGTCTTCTCTTCCCATCTGCAAAAAAAGCTGCACTCTCAAATCCCACCAGGAACCGATGCGGCTAGTAAAGGCTGGATCCCCTACGCAACCAAGGTAAGAAAGTTTGGCATTCTAACATACATACCCACACTTGTACATCCACTAATTGACTAAACTTTGCCTTTTTTCTAGGGTATCCGGATTTTGAAGTCTTGAACAGTTAAAGGTGCTGCACCTGCTGTGTCTTCCCATCCACAAGAAAAGCTGCACCCTCCAATCCCATCAGGAGCCGATGTGGCTAGTAAAGGCTGGATCCCCTATGCAATAAAGATAAGAATGTTTGGCATTCTAATATACATACACACACTTGTACCTCACCTCTTTAACTAAACTTTGCCTCCTTTTTGATAGGGTATCCGGATTGCGAAGACTTGAACAGTCCAAGGTGCTCCACATGCTGTGACTTCCTATCCACAAGAAAAGCTGCACCCTCCAATCCCATTAGGAGCTGATGTGGCTAGTAAAGGCTGTATTCCCTACGCAATCAAGGTAAGAAAGTTTGGCATTCTTACACATACATACACACACTTTTATTTCAATGATTTGCCTAAGCTTTGCTTTCTTTCTACCTATTGTTTTACAGACACGGCTGCCGGCAGTTCAGAACGCCGGGGGAAAGAGGTAAGGTAAGTAACTATCGGGGGAGTCTCTGGAAAATGTAATAACGCAGTTGGGGCTGAGGGAAGGCAACCTACTAATGGGCAAAGGGTTTTAATGGTAGGGGAAGGGCTTGCAAAAGGGGAGGAAGAGAGGGTGGGGGATGGTGGGAGGCCTGCAGTGTGCAGGACAAAATTCTCCCGGAGGAGAGACAGGAGACAGAGTCCTATATGGACTCTGCTATCCTCCTATTTGGGGGGGAATCCAGAAGAACCATTTGGAGCTGGGATGTAAGGTAAGGATTTTATTACACTACAGAGTGGGGCCAGTAGTGGGGGGATTATAGTTTAGGGCAAACACCTTCACTTACAATCATGGTAAGATTCCTACATTCTCAAAATACACACACTTGTACATCAACTTCATGACTGAGCTTAATGTCTTTCTTTTCCAGGGTGTCCACATTTACAGGAACTGAGCACAACAAAGTTTCCAACTGCCTTAAAAGCTGCAATGTCCAATCAACACAGCTGAGGATATGGTCTGAATAAGATGAAATCAGTAGCAATGGTACAACTTGATGCCCTCTTGAAAACAGCACCAGATAAGAAGGCATTGTAACCTAATATTTTTCATTTGAATTTAAAAAGTAATGTAATTTAGTTAGATTAGTTTATCAAGTATAAGTCTGTTTCTACTTTGTTTTGTTTCATGATATTGGAAGGTTTTGACCAAAAGATTTAACTAAATGACTTATTAAATTTGCCTATTAACAGTTATAATTGTAGACTATGAAATTCATCGGATTGCAATTCCAAAGATGTTTTTTGCTGCAGATGTTTTTTAAATGTTTTTTTTTTTTTTCACTAAAGATGTGTTAGATATTGTTAAAAAGAATTTCATATGGTTAGGTTATCTTTATATAGAGTTTGTTAGGTTAGGCTAGGTTAAAATAGTTAGGTTAGTTAGGGCCCTGCTGAAAGAGTCTACCTTGACGTGGTAGCAGGTGTACAAATCTTTTAGCCAACATCTTTTATTCTACAGAATATATAGAGAGGGATCACTATTGGTAAATGTGTTAGATAGGGATCACTATTGGTCAATGTGTTAGAGAGGGATCACTATTGGTCAATGTGTTAGAGAGGGATCACTATTGGTAAATGTGAGGTCCTATAAAGAACCCACACTATCCTGTCATGTTTCAAGTGAGTGAGGGAGCACAATGATGTCAGAGTCTTTCAGCGGTTAACAAGTGACAAAAACACCTAATAGTGGCATGACTTGTTGTATGCATGCGTTTCTGACTATTTTCATGAGTGTGTGTCTGTTGAGATGCATGTGTTTTCGTGCAAGAGTGTCTGACTGTATACATGTGTGTGTCTGTATGCATGGATTATGTGTTAATCTTGGGGTGGGGCTTTAGGGGGTGGGTATCCTCCCTGAAATGTGTGGGTACCCTCCCTGAAATGAGTTTTGGCAGGGTGGGATGTCTGAGTTCATGGCTTCTATGGGGTCTATTGCTTAAATAATGTAATAAACGATTAACAAACTCACTTCATTGTCTCAGAGAAATAGACATGGAAATGTTTTCCTTTTAGTCCCCCTATCATATAGAGCAGGGATAGGCAACCAGTAGATCTCCAGATGTTTGAAAACTACAACTCCCAGCATTCCTCTACAAGCACTCTGTAGTTAGGGAATTTAAACTACAACTCCCAGCATTCCTCTGCAAGCACTCTGTAGTTAGGAAATTTAAACTACAACTCCAAGCATTCCTCTACAAGCACTCTGTAGTTAGGGAATTCAAACTACAACTCCAAGCATTCCTCTACAAGCACTCTGTAGTTAGTGAATTCAAACTACAAGTTCCAGCATTCCTCTACAAGCACTCTGTAGTTAGGGAATTCAAACTACAACTCCAAGCATTCCTCTACAAGCACTCTGTAGTTAGGGAATTCAAACTACAACTCCAAGCATTCCTCTACAAGCACTCTGTAGTTAGTGAATTCAAACTACAAGTTCCAGCATTCCTCTACAAGCACTCTGTAGTTAGGGAATTCAAACTACAAGTTCCAGCATTCCTCTACAAGCACTCTGTAGTTAGGGAATTCAAACTACAACTTCCATCATTCCTCTACAAGCACTCTGTAGTTACGAAATTCAAACTACAACTCCAAGCATTCCTCTACAAGCACTCTGTAGTTAGGGAATTTAAACTACAACTCCCAGTTTGTCGTTTCCAAAACATCCAGAGATCTACTGATTGCCTGTCCCTGATCTATAGATATTCCTCCTTGTCCAGCAAACAGGGAGGGAAATGATGTAATCTGTAAGCTCCACCCCTCTGAGATTTCACGTGCACGGAACTCACAGGCATTATCGATTGAGGCTGAAGCAGGAGGAGGCAGAGTAAATCTCAGAGGGGCGGAGCTTAACATTCAGCAAACCAGTAACAAGATGTCAGCAACTTTCAAGGCACAAACCTAGGCTCTGTAGGGGCATAGGTTAAAAAGAAATATGGCAACAGCATTTTTAAAGCTGCAGCTTCCAAATGAACATAACTTGATTCATTTTACAGTGCACTTATCCTTTAACAGCTCAAAAAATTCCAGCTGTTTACTAAAGCATACAATTCCCTACAATGCACAGTGATGTCAACTCAACAGTGAGTAGTCAACTTAAAGGTCAACTCCACACTCACAGGAACATCTTTTAGAAAGAATGGCCTCTTTAAAATATGTTGATATATCATACTTTGTCCTATGAATTCATTACTGTATGCCTGCTATGCTTCTGGATGAATCATGGAAACTGAGCAATTTAGAAACCTGAACTGAGTCTGTACTGAGCCTGGGCATGCTAAGAAGAGGCAGACAGGGGATTAACATTCAGTCATTGGCTGTGATGTCAACTGTCAAATCCATAACTGACAGTTGCTAACTGGAAGAACCAGGAAGCAGAAACAGGGGAAACAGGACATTGTGCAGGATTTCAGGTTAGACTTATATATTTCACATTTCAAACTATTACCGTTTAAGGTTTTGGGGGTAATTTACCTGCATAAGTTTTCATTTGAGGGCTGGACAGAGATCCAGTTTTAAATAGCTGATTGCGAGTATGTTTCATTCATACACATGATCAACTGATTCAAATCTGCACAGAGCTTGCAGTCTGCGGAGGGAGTCAAGGGCCCAAACTCGTGGGGGGGCACGGGCCCCTTCATGTACGCCCCTGGAAGGGGGTAACCCCGAAAGTTGTGCACCTTGCATGTCACAATATATGTGCCAATTTAAGAGTGTGTGTGTGTCTCTCGCCATTTTTACATTTGGTAATACTGCAGATTATTTTAAGTGGTTAACAGTAAAGGAGAATCAGCACCACAGGTTTCAATTCCAGGAGTGCGAGGATAAACCAAACAAACGTTAAACCTTATCTTACCTTGATGGCAATCACATGTTTTTTAAATAATCAATGTTCAGGCTAGGACCATTTACGAGTTTTGGAATCATATTGCCAGCACTGTGCAATTAGTTTGGCCCCACTGTGTGCACTGCATTCCAATTAACTTGCAATTTGTGGTGTTCCAACAATAGGGATATGAATTGTAAAAAATGCATGGAATTACTATGCACAGCAACTGTCAGTCATTGGCTGTGACGTCAACTGCCATGTGACTGATAGCTTCTACCTGGAAGGACTAGGAAGAAGACAGAGAGCAGCAGAGACCAGTGTAAATGGACTTATGGACATATGTAAGTATAGTGATCTTGCAGGTTGGAGGCGCCTGCAGCTTTGGGAAATTTGGAGGGGGGTATGTTGAACTATCCCTTTAAAGGAAAATAATAGTCCTTAAATTCACCCCCTCCTCTTAAAAGTAGCCAGGGTGAGGAATTACTGTAAAAGTTCTCACAAGCCAAACTACTCTTGGCAACCATGAACCATACCTAAAAAATAAGTTTGTTTTATGGTGTAAAATGCAAAAACATACCCCTAACGCCACACAAATACAGGTACAAACAGCTACTGATACACCCATGCAACACAACCTACCTTCCGTTGTCGTGGCAACCATAACTTCCAACCAAAAACTAACCATCAATTAAAGGACAAGTCCACCCCCAAAACTATAATCCCCCCCACTAATGGCCCCATCATGTAGTGTAATAAATCCTTACCTCACATCCCAGCTCCATATGGTTCTCCTGTAGTCCCCCCCCCCCCCAAAGTCCCAAAAACTGCCCACCAGGAGGATAGCAGAGTCCATATAGGACTCTGCCTCCTATTTGGCCTCCGAGAAGTTTGGCATGCGTTCTTCAGCCTCTCTCCCTCCCCCTCCCCTCGATTAGGATTCCCTCCCCCAGTGTAAAAACCTTTTTACATAATAATCCCCCTGTCCCCCGCCACGCCCCAACCGCTATATTGTTATTATCAGAAAATGCCCAAAACTTACTTACCTTCCTCTTTCTTCCTCCGCGCCGAACTCCCGGCACCGCGTCCGTGATTGGCTGCCGCTCAGCCAATCACAGACACGACTGCCGGTCCCCCCCCCCTCTGCTTGCATTTTCTCCAAGCAGAGGGCCTGGCAGCGCGCGGAGGAAAGAGGAAGGTAAGTAATGTTTTGGGCATTTTCTGATAAAAAAAAAATATAGCGGTTGGGGCTGGGGGGACAGGGGGATTATTATGTAAACATTTTTTTAAAAGGGTGGACATACCCTTTAAGTTAGTTTTATTGTCTGAAATGCAAAAACACACCCCTTATACTACAAACAGTTACACACATCTAATAAAACACTCTCGCAACCCTGTTTCTATCACAACCATACCAAAACTATTAAAAAATATTTTTTTACAGTTTTACAGTCATAAACTCAAAACCGTGCTCCCTCACACCACACAGGTCATGACTAGTTTCAAGTGGGCTAAAGGAGGTTCTCCCTGCAGATTGCATAATCTAGTTTTTTCAATGTGAATATGCTAGTTCCAAGTGGACTTAAGCTAGTTCCAAGTGGACTTAAGCTGAGGCCACTCACGTTCCGTGAGAGCATGTTGGCGTGCGATTCCAATTGGCCGGTGATTCACAATCGGAGCACATGAGATTGCTCAAGAAATGCGGATCACATGCGCTCCGATTTATGGATCGCACACGCAGCACTCCCTAGCGTACTAGTGTGGCAACATCAACTGAGCCACACTAGTGTGTGCTTTTAAAAGCGCAATCGCATTGCGCTTAAAAGAGCTTCAGTGTGGCCTAGCCCTAAAGGAGGTTCTCCCAGCAGAGTGCATAATCTAGCTATTTCAATGTGAATATGCTAGTTTCAAGTGGGCTAAACAAGCATTTTTGCAAAAGTAAATCTACGATCACGGTTGTAAATATACAAGATTGATCTATGAATGTAGTCAAAAATTTACAAACGCAATCGTAGCTCTACGACCACGATCATAGATTTATGCTCGGCCATACAATACCATTGTGGTATTTAGTATGCACAAACATTCATACATTTACAAATGTTTGTACATAAATGTACGATAATGAACGTTCATTTACAGCCACAATTGTATTTTTAAAATGACACATGGTATTGCAAATTTACATTATCGCAGGAATATGGCCCTCTTATTTGCAAGCAGTAGGCTAGAGATTCTCCCTGCAGTGATCCCTGTGTGATCTAGCCAATTCTACGTGAATAGGCTAGATTCAAGTGGGCTAAAGGAGGGCAGCATTTCCCCAACATATTCTGTTTGCAGGTAGTGGGTTAAAGGAGATTCTCCCTGCAAAGTGTGTAATCTAGCCAGTTCTATGTGAATATGCTACTTTCAAGTGGGTTGAACTTGAAAAGGAGGGCAGCATTCTTCAGACACATTCTATTTGTAGCAGTGGGTTAGAGGACATTCTTCCTGCTGAGTGTGTGATCTAGCCAAATTTATGTGCATATGCTAGTTCATTTTCATGCACCAGATGCCATTTTGTCAGTGTGTTGGAGAGTTCAGTATAAGAGCTGACAATTGTAAAAGTTTTTTGATCATTTTGTTTATTTCAGTATGGTAGGTTAACAATTGTACTTTTATAACATTTTTTATACAACATTTTCAATATAAACATTTGTTAATTTTATAGACTCATATATTTGTCCATATGAAGAGTTCAGTAACGTTTCATGGAACTTTTCAATAATAAGCGGATAATTCTTCAGCGTTGGCGTAACTACCGCCCCCACCACCCCCGCAAAGGGGGGGGGGGGGCGGATGCCACAAACTTTGCGATCAACTGTTTTTAAAGGGCAACTATAGTGAAAAAAAAACTTTCTCTGTATACAATGTATAGATCACTTAGTATAAGCTGCCTTACTTTCATGTTTCTGTGTGGCTTCGTTTCTTCACACTGGCAGAAGTTTGTACCAAGCTGTGTAGTCCCCCTCCCCTCTCTGTCTACTCCCCCTCAAGCAGTGACGGGCTGTATACAGAGTCCGAGCATTGTCAGTTAAAAGGACTTTAAATGAAGTGCTGACATCCTGTTGACCCGTCCCTTCCAGAGCTAGACTGCAAGCAATCAAAGTGTGGAATAGAGTAGCAATATGCTGAAGGGAAGGGCAGAGGGGGAGAGAGGACAAGTGGTGCTGAGATTCTTTACAAGTAAGTTACTGAACTCTGCCTGTTCTCTAACTTTGCTAATTGTTATTTACTTTTTACCTAAAGTTCATATCTCTCCCCCTGCTTAGCTGAGATCATAATCACTGAAGAGAGAGTCAGTGTAACAGCAGCTTGTAGTGAGACCTTCACAAACACAGTGACACTGCTTGTTGTCCTGTTACATTTCAGTTGCTTTAGTCTATATATTTCATAGATTGCACTGTGTGTCTTGTTTGTATATAGTCTGTATTACTGTATAAAATATACTGTATTAATGTTCCATTTGAGTCACTGGTTTTGTATGTATATAAGATTTTTTTGGGGGGGAGGGGCTGTTTTATAGTGTGTTATGCTCATATTGCTGGGTTAATGGTTTATTGATTGTGTTTAGCACTACAGCATTTGACTATATGTTGCACATGGTACATATAGTGTGGGTGAGAGAGTGTGTGACAGTACTGCAGGGGAGCTTTGGATTGTGTGGGTGTGTGCCTTTGAGTGACAGATGAGGTGTAGCAGCTCCTACAAATCACAGCATATTCAAAGGCTTATATCTCGGGGACTATGTAGAATTTAAAGAAACTAAAGGTACCCTGGTGGATGGGATGACTTATAGGATACATTAGAAGAAATTGAAAAAAACCAATTTTCTCACTATAATTGCCCTTTAAGAACGGACCCCAACTTCCGGAACAGAATCAGAAGTTTGCGTCCGGTCCTTTAAACAGCTGATTGCGCATATATATTTCCTTTATATGCATGATCAGCTGTTTAAAAACAGCTGATCGTGGACCTCAATTAGGGGAGTGGAAGGGGGTGGTGGATCAGGGGCCTGGCCTCCCAATCTCACAGGGGGCCCGGGCACCTGCAGTAACGCACTTGTTCTGCAGGGAGGTATCGATGGAACTTTCATCTGCAAATAGGGATATAAGATTCTTTTCCCGAACAAGCGCACGGCCACCGAACGCTTGTTCATGAAAGACCGAAAATATCGATCAGCCGCGCTAGACTCCTCTATAGGGAGGATGGAAACACACAGTCCCGAGTGTTCTCCCTATGATGTTCATAGGGAGAACGCTCGGGACTGTGTGTATGCAAATCTTTGAAAGATGGCAGACAGGATCTTGCAGATCCTGTCTGTCATCTTTCAGAAATCTGTACTGTGTACATAGATTATCATATTGGGCTGCTAAGTGGCAGATAAGATTTAATGCTGATAAGTGTGCATTTTGGGCCTACAAATCCTTGTGCTGCTTATACTATAAAGGTCCGTACACATGTACAATACTTCAGACGGTGAACAACACCCCCGAGTGCAAGGCACACCTGTGTCCATTTCGCCAATAATCGCACGTGTGTATGCGTTTGGTTGGGCGTCAACCGTTAATCCGCCATGGTAAATTGACGAACGACACCCAAACGAACACGCAAAAAAAAGGCAGTTTGTCGAACATGTGTACACGCGCTCGAGGCAGGAGCCAGGTACAAAGGGAAGGAATTAACCTAGTCTAACGCTCCTCCGCTGTTCTTCTGACAGGTCCTGACTGAAAGTTCCTAAACTTCGTCCCTTGCTCCTGCAGGTTTTATTGAAGAACGGGAGGTAAGACATAGTTAATTTACCTCCCGTTCTTCAATTAAACTGAAAACTCCACAAACTCAATATCCCCAGTTGAGATACTCTTTATGGGCCATATAATAAACTTTCTGATACATGTGTTCACCAATAGATTATGGTGAATAAGTTTTATCTTTAGCATCGGAAATTTTTTTTTTTTTTACAGTAAAACTATGGAACGGTCTTTCGGTGGATGTTATGATGGTGTGTTCATTGGATAGTTTCAAAAAGGGGCTTGATCAAAGAATGTTGATTGTTATTGTTACATACAGTAATTTTTTCTCCCTTCATACGTTTTTGGTTTTTTTGCCACTTGGGAGTCAAGAAGGAATTTTTTCTCACGTCATACCATTTTTTTCAACATTTAGGCAGAGTAGGTTAAACTGAATGGATGAATGTCTTTATTTAACCTCACACTATGCTATATGCATAGCCAGGACCAATTGCCAACTGGGTGACGACTATTCACTGATCGGCTGTCTATGGGCGCTTAGTTGAGCATGCACCAGATCGGATGTATGCTTAAACCTTTGGTTTAAATTATTCTAGAAAACTATAATTTATCAGCTATTTTGCTTGGCCAATACAAATATTCTAGTTTATAGCTTTTAAAGGAGAACTAAACTTAAATTTTCAAAAACCTAATGTGAAAGTTTTTCTCCCCAGAACACCTATACATTGTAAGATTCTTCTGTGGTACATTGCATTTAGTATATGTGAGAAATAGATTCTGTAAGGCTTCCATGTTGTTGCCAGTACAACCCACAGCCCATGAAGTCATCAAAGAACCATGCCCCCTGACCCCAGTTTCTCTATTGCACAAATGTTTTCTATACAGATGTCTCCATACCAATATGGAATCCTGATAAGACTTTGAAAGCTGCTTGTTACCCTGCAGTTTATTTACCAGCCAGTGCGAATTGCTGGAAAATAAACTGCAGGGTAATAAGCAGCTTTCAAAGTTATCAGGGATTCCCTATTCCGTTTTTTTTTTTTATGTATTTTTAGTTTGGGGGTGGGTTTGGGTAGGGGGTGTGGGGGTGGAGTTCCTCAGCAAAAAGATAAAGCTTCCAAATGTAGCTGGATTCTCTGCTTATTCCGTGTTGGCGCACCAGGTAAGGCACAGGGTTTAAAAAATACACAGTTCCGAAGGTCACAAGTTCAATACCCCAGATATACCTTTTTTTTGTTTCTATTATATTGCATCGGAAAGATAAAGCTTCTAATTGTACCCAGGCATCCAGCTTGTTCAGTGTTGGCTCACCTTGTAAGATGCCAAGTTTAGACACATACAGTTCAGAAGATCACAAATTCAATACCCCAGCTAAACCCTTTTTTTGTTTCTATTATATTCCATGATATTAAATGTTCCTAGGCTATCAGCTTATTCAGTGATGGCTCACCTTGTAAGATGCCAGGTTTAGACACATACAGTTCAGGTCTTGAGTTTGATTCCCCCAAAGTATCTTTATTTTTTGTTTCCATTATGATCCTAGTACAATATTCTACATGTACCAATAGTTTATATAGTGTCTCTTAGTCTAGAGGTAAGAGTTATGCTTTTGAAAGACAGAGTAAATGTACACGTTGCAGGTTCTATTCCCCACACTTAATTTTATTTTTGCTAAAATGTATTCTGTTTCTTACATCCATGCTATCTATGAAATACCCTGCAAAGATTACTTTTCTTTTTGTATGAAAAGTAAAGGATTATATGATTGTTAGGACAGGAACATTGAATGTGTTTGAAAACAAAAAACTGAAATCCCTGTTCTGTCATAGAGAAGGAGGATCTCTGTGCTATAATGTGATTGGTTGTCAGCTTCTAGGAAGCATGGCTGCAACTTCCTTGTTTTGATCTGTTGAGCTTTATGGAGCATGTGCCTGTACGCAGACACTTTGCTGGGGGTTTATCCAGCTAAGGTGGATTGTGGGAGCTGAACACTAGTACTCACAGGTTATTTTCTTAAATCACCCAACGGCCCCAGCAAAGGGAGAGGTGAGACACAGCTTTTTGTATGTTTGTGAATGTGCTCTGTCTATTGGGACAATTTTGTCTGGAAGTTTAATTTCTATTCTGTGGAGAGGATTCTGTCCTCGAGAAATGAAACTTCACACATTCTTCCCTTATCTGGTTTGCACACGCGGCAAATGGCTGCTTTGGTTGATAGTAGCATGTGTTTCCTTGGGCTTAATTTGTTCATCTGCCATGGAGGGAATGCACACACACAACTATCGGCTGAAACGTCCATTCGTCGTGTGTGGAGGATTCAGGTCTGAACAGCTTCTTATAGGTTAGAGAGTTGCAACTTTCTTTTTACATAGGTAACTCGCTACATTGTGATCTTCACAAACATGTCAGAAATATCGTTTATCTATGAGTAACAGGATGTAAGACTAAGTACTACTTTGACAATGTAATTAGATACAATGAAAAATCTTTTCTAACTTTGAAAGGGTATGATGTTGCCACCTAGTGGTTGAATAATGGTATACCAGAATAGGATTACCTGTATGGATCAGAGAATAAGATACAATATGATCCTATACTTTTAAATATGGTTTTTATTGCTGTACACTGTATATATATGCAATTTTCTTTTATTTCACAGCCACAGATAAAGAAAACATCCACGCCACCTACCAGGCAAAGTTTTGATTCTGATATATACTGATATGTTGTACAAAAATGGACACTATATATGCATGGAACCTGATGCATATGGACACTTATGTTATTGCATATGCGGTATTGTCACTAAATTTTGTGTTGCACTAATCCCTCCCACTTGATGAGGAGGGAGGAGCTAGGCTGGATTAATGGTCTACTTAAGGTGAAGGGGCACATTGTGTGAGTTATACCTGATGGAGACATAGTGCTCTCCGAAACGTTGTTCGTTTGTGTGATATAATAAACAGTTAAATCTGAAGATAAGTGTGCGCTTCCATCTCTAAACGCTTGTGCTATAGCTGGGAGTCCTTCAGGTAGAGGACGAACGGGAGCTGCACCTTCAACATCAGTGGCACGTTGCCAACAAGGAGTGCCTAGGCCCAATCTTTTGGTATATGGACGTGCACACATACGGGGTCGTGCATCGGACATGTGTACAAGGCTAAAGACTATAACCTTAGACCCATATGTTTCATCCAATTTTGTCTACTCTTAAACTGTAAACAACTTTTACTTTCACATTGTGTCATCAATAATATTCAATTTCAATAACTAATGTGTTTTTTCCTTTTACCCTTTTATGTTATACCCAATTTCAGCAACATTTTGGCGTTAAATGCTTGATTCATAAACAATAAGTCAGAGAATGTTACATCTCCCTTCCCTGTGCCTCACATGCCTCTAAATCTCCATAGCCTGCTCCATGTGGTTAAGGTGTTTGAGGCACACGGAAGAACATTGTGTTAGTTATGGGGGTTCAGGTGTGTGGGGCACAGGGAAGAACATGGTGTTGGCTATGGTGGTTTAGGTGTGTGGGGCACAGAGAAGAACCTGGTCCTGTCTATGGGGATTCGTGTTGGGCACAGGGAAGAACATGGTTTTGGCTATGGTGGTTCAGGTGTGTGGGGCACAAAGAAGCACATGGTGCTGGTTATGGTGATTCAGGTGTGTGGGGTGCAGACAAGCATAGTGCTGGTTAATGTGGTTCAGGTGTGTGGGGCACAGACAAGCATGTGGTAACGGCTATGATGGTTCAGATGTGAAGACACAGAAGCGCATGGTGCTGGCTATGGTGTTTCAGGTGTGTGGGGCAGAGAACATTGTGTTGGCTATAGGGATTCAGGTGTGTGGGGCACAGGAAAGTACATGGTGTTGGCTATGGGGGTTCAGGTGTGCGGGGAACAGGGAAGCACCTGGTGTTGGCTATGGTGGTACAGGTGTGTGGGGAATACAGAAAAACATTGTATTGGCTATGGGGATTTCAGGTGTGTGGGGCACAAGGAAGCACATGGTGTTTGCTAGGGTGGTTAAGAGGTGTGAGGCTCAGGGAAACACATGGTGTTGGCTATGGAGCTTCAGGTGTGTGGTGCACAGGGTTTTGGCAATGGGGTTTCAGGTGTGTGAGGCTCAGGTAAGTACAGTGTGTTGGCTATGGGAGTTTAGGTGTGTGGTGCACAGGGAAGCACAGTGTTGGGGTTCAGAAGTGTAGTGTACAGGGAAGCACTTGGTGTTTGTGGGGGTTTAGGTATGTGGGGCTCAGGGAAGCACATGATGTTGGTGGTTATGGGGGTTCGGGTGTGTGGGGCAAAGGGAAGCACATGGTGTTGGCTATGGGGGTTCACGAGTGTGGAGCACAGGGTTTCGGCAATGGGATTTCAGGTATGTGGGGCACAGGGTTATAGGAGGGTTGTGTGTGGGGCACAGGGAAGCACATGGTGTAGTTTATGGGGACATAGGGAAGCATTTGGTGTTGGCAATGGGGGTTCAGTGAACCACATGGTGTTGTTATGGGGCACAGGGAAGCATTTTGTGTTTGCTATGGGGGTTCATCTTTGTGGGGCACAGGGAAGAACATGGTGTTGGCTATGGGGGTTCATGTGTGGGGCACAGGGAAGCACTGTGTTGGATATGGGGGTTCATGTGTGTGGGGCACAGGAAGCACTGTGTTGGCTATGGGGGTTCATGTGTGGAGCACAGGGAAGCAAGTTTTTTGTGACTTACACACCTGAACCCCCAATGACAACACCCTTTGCCCCACACATGAACCCCCATAACCAACACCATGTGCCTCCCTAAGCCCCACACCTGAACCCCCATAACCAACATGTCCTTCCCTGAGCCTCACACTACACAGACACCTTCACTAGTTTGTGAGGTTATACACTGGCTGAATCCACATTCCTGGCCTTAATCCTCCATTATTAGGAGCTCCCACAAAGCTGAAGTTGGTTTCTTATTCAAAAAGGTTGGTTTCTTTTTCAGTTAGTTTCTTATTCGCAGACTGAAGTTGGTTTCTTATTCAGATTTGAATAAGAAACTGGTGTTTTGCAATAGGTAAACCGCTTTGGGCCACTGAAAAAACACTGCAGACAGACAGGTACATACCCCTGGAATATTATTCGGTTGAGTCCAGCCTGGCCCAAATTGGTTTTGGGCATGGAAATTGCCATCAAAGTCTGCAAAACAGACATTTTAGCCATTTGAATAAGAAATTGGTGTATTGCAATAGGTAAACCAGTTTGGGCCAATGAAAAAAGACCGCAGACAGACACATACATACCCCTGGGATATAATTCAGTTGCAATACACCAGTTTCTTATAAAAATGTCTATTTTGCAGACTTTGGTGCCAACTTGCATGCCCAAAACCAATCTGGGCCAGGTGGGACTCAACTGAATGGATGAACTGCTGATTCTCTGCCCCGTCATGTGACTGATCACATGTCCGGGGAAGATCCGCCTCTTCTTTAGCCCCCTTGAAACTGGATGACAACCAATCATGGCTGTCACAGGCAACTTGACATTTACACAGTAATAGTATATCATAGTGGTCATTAAGGCTGTAAAAATACACTTTACTGATGTAAAAATACAGAGCAGCTCTACAGATCTCTTGTAAACATATGTGTATTTATAATGATACTTCTCTTTAGTTCCGTGTAAGTTATCTTATGGTTAATAATACCACTCACCAAGGCGATATATCAAATAAGGATTTATTGTATGGAGTAGTTACAAAAAAAGCCAGTCAAGTATATAAGAGACAGCCTACAAATAATAAATATATACTTTACGCATAATTAGTCTATTATGGTGTATATGTGTGTGTGTAGAGAGTGTGTGTGTAGTGAAAAGTGTATGTGTTTGTCTGCTTACATCCTCCTCCTACACCCTTCCTACTAACTTCCTACCAAAGTGTGTGGTAAATCCTAACAAGTTATATACCTCTATGGTGGCTTAAGTTACTCTTCTACTACTTTGTGAGTAAGCAAGACCGTTGTGCATACATAACAAGCTTTGGTTAACTCTTTACAATACTGATTAATCCCCTATATACTGGATTCAACAAAGGCAGACTGGCAGCCCTCCAGCTTCTGGTTACTATAATATATCGCATTCTGCAAGATATAGTGGTTTTTAGTAGCTATAAATCAGGAATGTCCAACATGAGGCCCTTCAGAAATTTGCCAAGCACAGCTCCCAGCATTGCATGCAGAGAATGCTGGGAGTTGTAGTTTAAAAACACTTAAAGGGCCTCAGGTTGTACCTTCCTGCTGTAGATGATCATAACTGGAAGTCCTTAAGTCTATTTGGAGCTTACAGACATGAAGTACAGTAGTAACACTACACTCTAATTTGAGTTCTATGGCAATATAACGGGAACAATAAATTTATAATAGCACACTATCCTTCATTCTGATCATAGTTGCCATAACAATTAGCATGATAAAATCATTATTTATATCCTAAGCATAATGCAGACTTTCCGCGTAGCCATATAGCATGCTGAATTTGCTGTCAGATCGAACATCAAATTGATCTACCGTTGAGACAGTGTATATGGCAAGCATTAGGAAGAGCTGAAAATCTTCTTTTCCATATATTACTTCAGCTAGAATACCAGAATAAAAGAAGAGACTTCTGGGCAATTTCCATGGTTATTCGTGAGCAAATGCTTTTCTTCTATGAGACTTAGCTTTTGGGGCATGAACACCCCAAAGTTAAAAATGCATATTTAGATGCAGAACCCCACAAAGCCAAAGTTTTGAAATTCTTACCTTGTCATGCAATAGTCCTTCACTTGCAATGAGCAATCTCCAGCCCGCTTAAGTGGCTCGACTGATGCCGTGCAAGTTCATAACCAGCTCACCACAGTAGCACTGAAGGCATGAACCTGTTAAGTGGGGATCGGTTGGTATGTAAGCTAAGGGTGATTAGATGAGAAAGTAAGTACAGAGAGTACTACTAGGTGGCGTTCTGCATTTAAATATATATTTTTTTTCATGGTAGACATGCCCTTTAACAGTATTGCATGAGCTAAAAGTTGGCTATGGTGGTTCAGGTGTGTAGGGCACAGAAGCACATTTTGTTGGCTATGGTAGTTCTGGTGTGTGAGGCAGAGAATATTGTGTTGGCTAAAGGGGTTCAGATGCGTGGGACACGGAAGCACCTGGTGTTGGCTATGGGGGTTCAGGTGTGTGGGGCACAGGGAAGCACCTAGTATTGGTTGAGGTGTGTGGGGAAACATACAGAAACACATTGTATTGGCTGTGGGAGTTTCAAGTGTGTGAGGCTCAGGGAAGCACATGGTGTTGGCTATGGGGCTTCAGGTGTGTGGTGCACATGGTGTTGGCAATGGGGTTTCAGGTGGTTGAGGCTCAGGTAAGCACAGTGTATTGGCTGTGGGAGTTTAGGTGTGTGGTGCACAGGGAAGCACAAGCTATGGGGCTTCAGAAGTGTGGTGTACAGGGAAGCACATGGTGTTTGTGGGGGTTCAGGTATGTGGGACTCAGGGAAGCACATGGTGTTGGTTTCAGGGGTTCGGGTGTGTGGGGCACAGGGAAGCACAGTGTTTTGGCAATGGGGTTTCAGGTATGTGGGGCATTTTGTGTGTTGAGCAATGGGAAGCACAAGGTGTGGGTTATGGGGGCTCAGGGAAGCATGTGGTGTTGGCAATAAGGGTTCAGTGAACCACATGGTGTTGGATATGGGGGTTCGTGTTTGTGGGGCATAGGGAAGCACATGGTGTTGGCTATGTGTAGGGCACAGGGAAGCATTTTGTGTTGGCTATGGGGGTTGATGTGTGGGGCACAGGGAAGCACTTTGTGTTGGCTATGTGGGTACATGTGTGTGGGGCACAGGGAAGCGTGTTTTTCTTGTGACTTACACACCTGAACCCCTATTGACAACACCCTGTGTCCCACACACATGATCCCCTATAGCCAAAATGCTGTGCTTTCTTGTGCCCCAACAAAACTGAACCCACATAACTGTGTGTGCCCCCACACATGAACTACCATAACCAACACCATGTGCCTCCCTGTGCCCCACACATAAACCCCCATAACCAACACTATGTGCTCCCTGAGTCTCACACTACACAGACACCTGCACTAGTTTGTGAGGTTATACATTAGATGAATCCACATTCCTGGCCTCAGTCCTCCATTATTAGGAGCTTCCACTGATCTCCAATGTACTTCTATGACATATAACTACACAGACACCATCCATGTGCTGCCCTGCAAAGTTTACAATTATTCCTTTTGGGGGGGGGATTAAAGTAAACACCACGTTTTTCTAAGTTTCCTTATGAACTACACACTCCTGCAATATGTGTAAATATACCTGCTTTCTACTCATGAAATCACTCAGACGTTTCTCTCTTAAAACTCTTCCTGGTGCTGTAAAATGGATGATTCCCCGCCCTGTCATGTGACTGTTCACATGTCCGGGGAAGCTCCGCCTCTTCTTTAGCCCCCTTGAAACTAGCTTCACCGAATGACAACACTCAGTCAGCTGCTGTGCAAACCCTCTGAATTGCTGGTTCTCGGGTTGTGCCAGTGATGTCAACGCAGTTTTTTTCCGAGTAAAATCACTGCCAGAAGTAACCAAGAGTCTTGCTTTGGAGACGAAACCGTTGCAGTGTTTGTCTACTCCAGGGTGTGTGGGGGCCGGATATTCACTGGATGACAACCAGGTAATCATGGCTGTCACAGGCAACTTGACATTTACACAATAATAATATATCATGGTGGTCATTAAGGCAGACTGGCAGCCCTCCAGCTTCTGGTTACTATAATATATCGCATTCTGCAAGATATATTGTTTTTTAGTAGCTATAAATCAGGAATGTCCAACATGAGGCCCTCCAAATATTTGCCAAGCATAGCTCCCAGCATTGCATGCAGAGAATGCTGGGAGTTGCAGTTTAATAACATTTAAAAGACCTCAGGTTGTACCTTCCTGCTGCAGATGATCATAACTGGAAGTCCTTAAATCTGAAATTGTCTATTTGGAGTTTCCAGATATGAGGTACAGTAGTAACACTACAGACTCTAATTTCAGTACTATGGCAATATAACGGGAACAATATGATTATAATATCACACTATCCTTCATTGTGATCATAGTTGCCATAACGATTAGCAGGATAAAATCAGTATTTATATCCTAAGCATGATGCAGACTTTCCATGTAGCCATATAGCATGCTATGCTGTCAGATAAAACATCAAAATGATCTACCATTGAGACAGTGTATATGGCAAGCATTAGGAAGGGCTGAAAATCGTGTTTTACATATTTTGCTTCAGCTAGAATATGAGCATAAAAGGAAAAGACTTCTGAGTAATTTCCATGATCACTCTTGAGCAAATGCTATTCTTTTAAGACTTTTAAAGGGCATGTACACCCCAAAGCTAAAAATTTAGATGCAGAACCCCACCACCCCAAATCCAGTATGGCTATTACTGTATGGGACTACTATGGGAATTCTGCTGTCCATTTAAAGGGCAACTTAAGTCTCAAAACAATACAGAATCAGAAGGCAATAACAATAGATACCATCCGCCTGATTCTGTATTGTTTTGAGGCATAATTTGCTCTTTAAATGGACAGTAATCCCATAATGTAACCCCCATTCCTTGGCACTCCAGATGTTTGGAAACTATAATGCCCAGCATGCTGGGAGTTGTAGTTTTCGGTACGGTACCTTGCCTTCAATCCAGTCTTCTATTTAGGTAAGGTACTTCAATCCTGGTAAGGTCTCCGGCCGGTAGCCTCAGAGGGAAATCTGTCTGCCACTCGCTCCTCATCTCCCGTCTGATGTCACTACTTGACGCCGAGTAGTGACGTCAGGCGGAAGATGTGGAGCGAGGCAGTCGGATCACAGAGTTGAGTGACTAAAGTATAAGCCGAGGTTCGGTTTTTAGGCTATATTTAAAGCCTGAAAACCTCAGCTTATACTTGAGTATATATGGTAATTTAGCCTAAGGAGTGCTTCTATGGCCCTTCTATTGTATGTCCTTATTTATTATCCTCTATCTGTGCCCGTTACCTGTATTTTATTCTTTTCTACCTGTCCGTGGTACATGTATTGTTTATTCTCATCTACCTGTCCCCATTTATTGTTATATTTGTATCTCTTCTTTCCCCCAGTACCATATCATATATTGCATCATGGCTGTTCTGATTTAAAGGAACACTAAACCCCCAAAAATAAGTATGTGCCATTCGTTTCTATTATTCACAGGGAGGTGAGAACGCTTATTCTCACCTCCCTGGGAATAATAGGATGCTCGAGGGACCTGGAACTTACCTTACCGCCGCTCCACTCACAGCACTACTATGTGGGAAAAGGGTTTTACACTGGGGGGAGGGAGCGGGGGGGAGGGAGTGAAGGGCTGCTCTGAGCAAGCCAAAAACCTCTGAGAGGACCTCTCAGAGGTAGAAACAATTTCCCTGGTGGCCAGGCTCCTGATGGTCAGTTTTTTTAACTTTGGGGGGACTTTACAGGAGAACCATTTGGAGCTGGGATGTAATGTAAGGATTTTTATACACTACAGAGTGGGGCCAATAGTTAAATTACAGTTTTGGGGGTGGACGTGCTCTTTAAGGCACCAAAATGGCTAGAACCAGTTCTGGCTGCAGAGATGTGTTAAATATGAATCAACCAAGATTTTGCAAAAAATGTTTTTCTTTTTTTACTTTTTAAGCCACCGAATAAGCTTTGTTGCTACAGATTGCCTCAAAGGGTATCTCCAGTGGTTAAAAATACTTTGTGTTATTCGGTTTTATTGAAGAACGGGAGGTAAAGGAGCTGTGTCTTACATCCTGTTCTTTAATAAAACGTTCAGGAGCCAGAAACTAAGGTAAGCAATTTACCACATCTCTCGCCTCTTACTACTCTATGTGTATATGTGATGCGCATAAAATACAGAATCCGTTGGGACCTGTCAGAGGACGTGGCGGAGAAGCGAGAGACCGGGTAAGTTGCTTACTCTCGTTCCTGGCTCCTGAATGTTTTATTGAAGAATGGATAAGACACAGCTCCTTTACCTCCCACTCTTCAAACTGAATAACACAAAGTGGTTTTTACCACTGGAGATACCCTTTAATAAATAACATAATTGTACATTTTGGAGTATACTTTGTGTAGAGTTTCAGGATCCCAATGTAAATCCACAGTTCTTCTTTGGGTAAAAATCTACATGAGGTGGAAAAATTTGTCTGTTAGAAAAAAAACAGGACAGAATGGGTCTACTGGAGTAAGACACAAGTGAATAGTGAAAAGATAAGATTGAGATTTTTCTTGCTATTTGTACTTGGCTGGTGAACTGCAATTTATATTATACAACCTATCTACATAAAAGTCAATGTATGTATGTTTGTATGTTCCAGAAAAAAAACGGCTGGGACAATTTTCCTGAGACTTGGTATACTCCAGGACCTGGAAAAGAGCATAGGCTAATTTACAACTTTAAAAAATGCCTCTGTACCCCCTTTTTATGACATTTTTTAAGTTAAAGGTTATGTCCACCCTAAAATGAAATTTTTAACATAAGATCCCCCCTGGGCTCCCAGCCCCAACCGCTATATTTTTTTTTAGAAAGCCCCCCAACTCTACTTACCCTCCCCTCTTTCCTCCTCGCCGCGCTCCCGGCCCTCTGCTTGCAAGGAAATGCAAGCAAGGGGCGGGACCGGCAGCGCTCTGTGATTGGCTGAGCGCGCCCAATACACAGACGCGGCCCTGCCGCCACTCACTTCGCCGAGAAGAGAAGGAGAGTAAGTAATTTTTGGAGCTTTCTAAAATAAAAATATGCGGTTGGGGCTGGGAGACATGGGGAGAATACATACTGAAGGGGTTTTATGCTAGGGGAGGGATGTAGAACGGAGGGAGGGGGGAGAAGGGCTGCAGTACGCATGGCAAAATCTACCTGAGGCCGCTGCAGGCATGTCCTTATGGACTCTCTAGCCTCCTGGTGGGCAGTTTTTGGGACTTTGGGGGGGACTACAGGAGAACCCTATGGAGCTGAATGTGAGGTAAGGATTAAACACACTACATGGTGGGCCAGTATGTGGGGGGATTATAGTTTGGGGGGGGACTGCCCTTTAATTAACCTGTGTGCTGCCATCGGGTGGTGAATCATATACACCTAAGTTATCACACACCTCCAAATGTTACAATTGTTAAGACTACAATGCTTTACTTTATTTTGGTTCTGTTGCTAATCGGGATGCTGCTCCGTCCCCTCCTGCTCCTTTCCTGAGCTTGTAGTTCTTCTGTGCTGTGATCCTCCATAGCAGAGCAGGAGGAAGTAACTGTAAGTTATACTGATCCAATTTCTGCTAGTGTCCATGGGGGGGGACATTTTTATCCTCTTTCTCATTGCTATGTACAGGTACTGACAGGGACTGATAAACTTCCTCTATGGTGCTGCTGGTGCCAGAAACTATATAGCAGTGATGGAAAACCTTGTAAGTTCAGCTGTTAAATTACAACTCCCAGCATGCCTTGCTTGCATTCCTAACAAGGCATGCTGGGAGTTGTAGTTTCCAAAACATGGTCTTTAAAATAGGTGTAACCTATTCGCTATCGCATACACTGCATCTCCCAATGTGTCTGTTTTTTGCATTTTAAAATGTTGTGAGGTTAGGGATCCTGCATTGTCAGGCACCCAAGGTTTACTAGATTTGTGACTCAGCTAACCCACAATATGTTTGTATGTATCATTTTATTTATAATACATAAGTTTGGGCATTTTCAATGGGGAGGTGCAGTGCTGAGAATATGTATTCGTCATGTATATAGGAAGCCCTGTTTATTGTTGACGGACGATGTTCAGTCCTTTTTTCTCTTTTCAATAGGAAAGGTAATTAACTATTTATACACTAAACAGGGATTCTAAAATAACTAGCAGAGTACTTGGCGTTACCTAGTTTTTGTAAAGATCCGACCCAAACCTGCACCCAAAATTTAACAAACCCACACCCTTTCTAATTAAACCTGACCTAATTAAACTCAGTGATCAAACTTACTGATCTGCCAAGATCCGCCCTTTTTTCTCTCGCTCCACTACTAGATTGCTTATGCATGCCCTTATAATCTCCCGTCTTGAATACTGCAACATTCTGCTACTTGGTCTCCCGACTGTCATCTCTCTACTCTCCAGTCTATCTTAAACTGGGCAGCTCGGATTATCTCACTCCAAAAGATCCCACAACCCCGATACTGCAGTCCATTGGGTGGCTCCCATCTAGGAATCCCTGTTTAGTGTATAAATAGTTAATTACCTTTCCTATTGAAAAGAGAAAAAAGGACTGAACAGTCCGTCAACAATAAACAGGGCTTCCTATATACATGACGAATACATATTTCAGCACTGCACCTCCCCATTGAAAATGCCCAAACTTATGATTATAAAATAAAATGATACATACAAACATATTGTGGGGTTAGCTGAGTCACAAATCTAGTAAACCTTGGGTGCCGACAATGCAGGATCCCTAACTCCACAACATTTTAAAATGCAAAAAAAACAGACACATTGGGAGATGCAGTGTATGCGATAGCGAATAGGTTACAACTATTTTAAAGACCATGTTTTGGAAACTACAACTCCCAGCATGCCTTGTTAGGAATGCAGCAAGGCATTCGGATGTAATTTAACGCTGACTTACAAGGTTTCATCACTGCTATATAGTTTCTGGCACCAGCAGCACCATAGAGGAAGTTTATCAGTCCTGTCAGTACTGTACATAGCAATGAGAAAGAGGATAAAAATGTCCCCCCCCATGGACACTAGCAGAAATTGGATCAGTATAACTTACAGTTACTTCCTCCTGCTCTGCTATGGAGGATCACAGCACAGAAGAACTACAAGCTCAGGAAAGGAGCAGGAGGGGACGGAGCACTGCACTCAGATTAGCAACAGAACAAAATAAAGTAAAGCATTGTAGTATCCTGAACAATCTGTAACATTTGGAAGGTGTGTGATTAACTTAGGTGATTACTTGATTCACCACCAGATGGCAGCAAACAGGTTAATTAAGGGCATGTCCACCCCCAAAAATATAATCCCCCCACTACTGGCCCCCATGTAGTGTAGTTTAATCCTTACCTCACATTCCAGCTCCATAGGGTTCTCCTGTAGTCCCCCCCCAAAGTCCCAAAAACTGCCCACCAGGAGGATAGCAGAGTCCATATAGGACACTGCCTGTAGCTGGCCTCAGGTAGATTTTTTGCCATGCGTACTGCAGCCCTTCTCCCCCTCCCTCCCGTTCTACTATCCTCCCCTAGCATAAAACCCTTCAGTACTGTATTCCCCCATGTTCCCAGCCCCAACCGCATATTTTTATTTTTAGAAAGCTCCCAAACTCTTACTTACCTCTCCTCTTTCCTCCGGCGAAGTGAGTGCGAGCCGCGTCTGTGATTGGCTGCCGCTCAGCCAATCACAGACGCGGCTGCCGGTCCCGCCCCTCTGCTGCATTCCTTGCAAGCAGAGGGCCGGGAGCGCGGCGGAGGAAAAAGGGGAGGTAAGTAGAGTTTGGGGGGCTTTCTAAAAAAAAAAAATATAGCGGTTGGGGCTGGGAGCCCAGGGGGGATCTATGTTAAAAATTTCATTTTAGGTGGACATAACCTTTAACTAAAAAATGTCATAAAAAGGGGGTACAGAGGCATTTTTAAAGTTGTAAATTAGCCTATGCTCTTTTCCAGGTCCTGGAGTATACCAAGTCTCAGGAAAATTGTCCCAGCCGTTTTAAGTTTTCTGGAACATACAAACATACATACATTGACTTTTATGTAGATAGGTTGTATAATATAAATTGCAGTTCACCAGCCAAGTACAAATAGCAAGAAAAATCTCAATTTATCTTTCACTATTCACTTGTGTCTTACTCCAGTAGACCCTTCTGTCCTGTTTTTTTTCTAACAGACAAATTTTTCACCTCATGTAGATTTTACCCAAAGAAGAACTGTGGATTTACATTGGGATCCTGAAACTCTACACAAGTATACTCCAAAATGTACAATTATGTTATTTATTAAAGGGTATCTCCAGTGGTAAAAACCACTTTGTGTTATTCAGTTTGAAGAGTGGGAGGTAAAGGAGCGTGTCTTATCCATTCTTCAATAAAACATTCAGGAGCCAGGAACGAGAGTAAGCAACTACCCGGTCTCTCGCTTCTCCGCCACGTCCTCTGACAGGTCCCAACGGATTTGTATTTTATGCGCATCACATATAACCAATAGAGTAGTAAGAGGCGAGTAGGACGTGGTAAATTGCTTACCTTGTTTCTGGCTCCTGAACGTTTTATTAAAGAACAGGATGTAAGACACAGCTCCTTTACCTCCCGTTCTTCAATAAAACCGAATAACACAAAGTATTTTTAACCCATGGAGTAACCCTTTGAGGAAATCTGTAGCAACAAAGCTTATTCGGTGGCTTAAAAAGTAAAAAAAGAAAAACATTTTTTGCAAAATCTTGGTGATTCATATTTAACACATCTCTGCAGCCAGAACTGGTTCTAGCCATTTTGGTGCCTTAAAGAGCACGTCCACCCCAAAACTGTAATTTAACTATTGGCCCCACTCTGTAGTGTATAAAAATCCTTACATTACATCCCAGCTCCAAATGGTTCTCCTGTAAAGTCCCCCCAAAGTTAAAAAAACTGACCATCAGGAGCTGGCCACCAGGGAAATTGTTTCTACCTTGAGAGGTTCTCTCAGAGGTTTTTGGCTTGCTCAGAGCAGCCCTTCACTCCCTCCCCCCGCTCCCTCCCCCCAGTGTAAAACCCTTTTCCCACATATGTAGTGCTGTGAGTGGAGCGGCGGTAAGGGTTAAGTTCCAGGTCCCTCGAGCATCCTATTATTCCCAGGGAGGTGAGAATAAGCGTTCTCACCTCCCTGTGAATAATGAAACGAATGGCACATACTTATTTTTGGGGGTTTAGTGTTCCTTTAAATCAGAACAGCCATGATGCAATATATTGATATGGTACTGGGGGAAGAAGAGATACAAATTTAACAATAAATGGGGACAGGTAGATGAGAATAAACAATAACATGTACCAAGGACAGGTAGAAAAGAAATAAAATACAGGTACGGGCACAGATAGAGGATAATAATAAGGACATACAATAGAAGGGCCATAGAAGCCTCCTTAGGCTAAATACCATATATACTCAAGTATAAGTGAGGTTTAGGCTTTAAATATAGCCTAAAAACCGAACCTCGGCTTATACTTAGTCACTCAACTCTGTGATCGACTGCCTCGCTCCACATCTTCCGCTGACGTCACTACTCGGCGTCAGTAGTGACATCAGACGGGAGATGAGGAGCGAGTGGCAGACGATTTCCCTCTGAGGCTACCGGCGGAGACCTTACCAGGATTGAAGTACCTTACCTAATAGAAGACGGATTGAAGGCAAGGTACCGTACCGAAAACTACAACTCCCAGCTGCTGGGCATTATAGTTTCCAAACATGGAGGTGCCAAGGAATGGGGGTTACATTATGGGATTACTGTCCATTTAAAAGCAAATTATGCCTCAAAACAATACAGAACAGGCGGATGGTATCTATTGTTATTGCCTTCTGATCTGTATTGTTTTGAGACTTAAGTTGCCCTTTAAATGGACAGCAGAATTCCCATAGTAGTCCATACGTAATAGCCATACTGGATTGTGGGGTGGTGGGGTTCTGCATCTAAATTTTTAGCTTTGGGGTGTACATGCCCTTTAAAGTCTTAAAAGAATAGCATTTGCTCAAGAGTGATCATGGAAATTACCAGAAGTCTTTTCCTTTTATGCTCATATTTAGCTGAAGCAAATATGTAAAAACACGATTTTCAGCCCTTCCTAATGCTTGCCATATACACTGTTCAATGGTAGATCATTTTGATGTTTTATCTGACAGCATAGCATGCTATATGGCTACATGGAAAGTCTGCATCATGCTTAGGAATTAAATACTGATTTTATCCTGCTAATCGTTATGGCAACTATGATCACAATGAAGGATAGTGTGATATTATAATCATTTTGTCCAGTTAATTGCCATAGTACTGAAATTAGAGTCTGTAGTGTTACTACTTACTCATATCTGGAAACTCCAAATAGACAATTCAGATTTAAGGACTTCCAGTTATGATCATCTGCAGCAGGAAGGTCAACCTGAGTCTTTTAAATGTTATTAAACTGCAACTCCCAGCATTCTCTGCATGCAATGCTGGGAGCTATGCTTGGCAATATGGAGGGCCTCATGTTGGACATTCCTGATTTATAGCTACTAAAAAAAATATATCTTGCAGAATGCGATATATTATAGTAACCAGAAGCTGGAGGGGTGCAGTCTGCCTAATGACCACCATGATAATATTATTGTGTAAATGTCAAGTTGCCTGTGACAGCCATGATTACCTGGTTGTCATCCAGTGAATATCCGGCCCCACACACCCTGGATAGACAAACACTGCAACGGTTTCGTTCTCCAAAGCAAGATCTTGGTTACTTCTGGCAGTGATTTACTCGGAAAAAAACTGCGTTGACATCACTGGCACAACCCGAGAACCAGCAATTCAGAGGGTTTGCACAGCAGCTACTGAGTGTTGTCATTCGGTGAAGCTAGTTTCAAGGGGGCTAAAGAAGAGGCGGAGCTTCCCCGGACATGTGAACAGTCACATGACAGGGGGGGGGGAATCATCCATTTACAGCACCAGGAAGAGTTTTAAGAGGAAATCGAGTGATTTCATGAGTAGAAAGCAGGATATTTACACATATTGCAGGAGTGTGTAGTTCATAAGGAAACTTAGAAAAACGTGGTGTTTACTTTAATCCCCCCCCCCAAAAGGAATAATTGTAAACTTTGCAGGGCAGACATGGATGGTGTCTGTGTAGTTATATGTCATGAAGTACATTGGAGATCAGTGGAAGTCCTAATAATGGAGGACTGAGGCCAGGAATGTGGATTCATCTAATGTATAACCTCACAAACTAGTGCAGGTGTCTGTGTAGTGTGAGACTCAGGGAGCACATAGTGTTGGTTATGGGGGTTTATGTGTGGGGCACAGGGAGGCCATGGTGTTGGTTATTGTAGTTCATGTGTGGGGGCACACACAGTTATGTGGGTTCAGTTTTGTTGGGGCACAAGAAAGCACAGCATTTTGGCTATAGGGGATCATGTGTGTGGGACACAGGGTGTTGTCAATAGGGGTTCAGGTGGGTAAGTCACAAGAAAAACACGCTTCCTGTGCCCCACACACAGTACCCACATAGCCAACACAAAGTGCTTCCCTGTGCCCACACATCAACCCCATAGCCAACACAAAGCTTCCCTGTGCCTACACACTAGCCAACACCATGTGCTTCCTATGCCCCACAAACACGAACCCCCATAACAACACCATGTGGTTCACTGAACCCTTATTGCCAACACCACAGCCCCTGAGCCCCATAAACCCACACCTTGTGCTTCCCATTGCTCAACACACAAAATGCCCCACATACCTGAAACCCCATTGCAAAAACACTGTGCTTCCCTGTGCCCCACACACCCGAAACCTGAAACCAACACCATGTGCTTCCCTGAGTCCCACATACCTGAACCCCACAAAACACCATGTGTTCCCTGACACCACATCTGAAGCCCCATAGCTTTGCTCCTGTGCACCACACACCTAAACTCCCACAGCCATACACTGTGCTACCTGAGCCGCAACCTCCCCCAATTACTTCATCACATGTTGCCATTTGGCGAGCTGAAAAGGGGAATTCTTAGATTCTGATAATTATATGCCAGGGATATAATGCCAATGAACAGTGGTGAGAGACCTTATTTATATACACAGGGTGTGGAGAGACATTTTCGCCTTTCAGGCGTTTACATAGCCCCATGCAGGGCTATGTACCAAGAGCCGCTATTGCTCTCTGTTGCCCCCTTTAGGCAAATTAGGTTTACCTATTCTGAATCTTAAATGCCAGCAGACAATTGATTGCGGCGGTGGCACGACACAGTTTCTGTGTATGATGCAACGGACGTTAGTTGCTTCTTAAAATCACGTTAACCCTTAAGACACAAATAGCTAATAACGGCTTGCGGTACATAGCCCTGATAGTGTTTAGTGAGTCCATCTCAGTCACAGGATGTCTCCTCGGTGCTATATAGATCGGTTACATTAAAGGGTCAGTTCAGTGGGAAATTATATATATTTTTTAAGTATTTGTTTATTACACATGCTTAGTCAGTCTACATAGTCTCTTCCATTTGAAAAATTAGTTGATTTTATTACCCTTTGCTGTTGTCATTAATGAGCTGCCATTTCAGGTTCTGTAATGGTTCTTCTTCTTCCTTATAATGTTCCTAACAGTAATTTCTGCTGATTGGCTGTTGGATGGGTCAAATATGCTCAGATTTCTACCGAGCAAATGAATCAACCCAGGTACTGATTCAAAGGCAACCATAATGGACATTGTTAGGTTCTGCAAACAGGAAGTCAGTATTTTGGAAGCATTTATTTATACACAATTAAATGCTGGATGGGCAGATTAAGATAATGTAATGATAAAATACCGGTACTGTTTTTTCTTAAAGTTTATGTATTTTTGCTGTTCTTCCCCTTTAATGGCGGGCAGACAGGGGACACACACACCACCAACTGGAGTTCTTGCTTATTAGAAGTTTGGGGAAAGTACTAAAATTTTTGACTCTGCTTGCTCCTTACTCTCCCATCCCAGAGAACCATGCAAGCTGTTTAAAATCCTAACGGTTTCCAGATGGCACAAATTGCCATGCTAGTAACAAAATGGTGTATAATGCATTGTTGGCAACATGCTAAATGTGACATGATGTGGGGAAGATTACATCTTATCTATGTGGGGGGAAAAGACCATTTTAATAAAAGTTATTAAAGCCACTGATAATAAAAATGTTTACACAGGGACAGATCTTTGCGCCAACTTGGAGGGGTTAAGGTACAAGACTGTTATGATCTGAGTCGGTATTTAGGGCTAGGACCCACCACTGCGTGTTGGAGCGTTCACACTTGCCAATACAATGCAACCGGGTAGTTCCCATTTGCGGGTTGGTCTGGTCCGTTATTGGTTCACATTCGTGTAGACTTTTTGTGCGGATCATATGCGTGCCAATTACATGATATGGCCGAAATGCAGACACACGGAGTATCACAATCGCGTTGCAAAATTTTGGCATAACCCGCTGTGAGTGATAGTAGGACCTAGCCCTTAGTAAAAAAAAATTTATTTTTGAATTGTAATACTGCTGATTCACCAGATAAAGCAGGTTCTGGTGAAATGGACATTACCAGCAGACCACTATGCATGATGCATGAATAAGCGGAGAAAACCTGCAAGTACACAATCATTTTTTTTTTAATGTCTGCCTTATTGTTAATGCACATTTTCATATTATGTAGGATGTATTTTTCTCCTTGGCATTTTCTCCATACCAGCAAACTGACAAAACTTACTTTGATAGAACTTGCTCATGAACAATTGATAAGTGCATTGTGTTTTTACACCTGAGGTTAGATTTTAATAATTTTAGAACATTGTAGAAACAAATGATTTTTTTGAAAGTTCTGAAGTTCTGATGGGTAAAACCTTAAAGGAAATGTTCACCCAAAAATCAACTGCACCTCATTGGTAGACCAAAAAGAGGTTATTAAATAAGATAACTCTCACACTTCTATGTACTATGGTTCCAGAGAGATACGGTAGCTGTTAAAAACGAAAGTCCCACCAATTTACATTACTGGCCAATCACACTTCATCACTAAATGCATATTCATTAATGAAAAAGTGAGAAATCAATCTTATAAACTACTTCTGTCATTAATCACACTACAAACCTCAATCTGTACCAGCTCCCCTACAAGGTTGTCAAATAAACTGAACTTTGGAAGGTGTTTAAAGGAGAACTGTGGTCCAAAAATGACTTTAGGTAAATTGATAGGAATTGCTCTCCTGAGAATATTTGTAATTTTATTTTCATTTGTAATTTGCATAGTTTTGAAGATTTTACATTTTTGTGTGTGATATGGCAGCAGCTCACCAGATTCCCTGCACTTCCTGCTCTGAAACCATGCCAGTCAATCTGCCCTGTGTCTCCTCCTCTCCAGCCCCCCGGTCCCTCCCTTCATGGACCCCATGGCCCCTCCATTTGCAGGCCCCCCTTGGCCCCTTCCACAGCCCAATGTGGCCCCGCCCACCCACATGCCGTGGGGCACTCAGACACCCCCCTCCCCCCCTACAGAAAACCGTGTGAAAACAGCCTTTTCAGACAGAGAGTGAGAACTCTGCCTGAAAAAAGTGTTTTCACATAGGGGAGAGTGGGCTATAGATTCCCTTACCTTCCTCTGGGGATCTTCACACACAGGAGGGGAGGGACTTCCGGTCTCCTGTCCTGTCACTGAAGTCTGAGGCTGTGCTCGCCGGCGGCAAGGTGGAGGAGCAGTTTTAGGTGATGGCTCGTTTTAAAGGTAGAAAACTGGCCTTTCATTTAAACCCAACGTTTGGAGACCACAGTTCCCTTTAACTACTAGTAAAAGCATTGCAAAATCAGCTTTTCTTAGGGAAGGAGAATTCTGGTCTATGCACCTACTTGAGCATTCATGTAGCTAGTGGGATGGGGAGGGAACTGTGATTGAAAGAAAGCAAAAGGTTTTCTCATAGATCTCTGGACCCAAATCACATGTTGGGTAAACATTTCCTTAAAATTAAGGATAAGACCATAACATTTTAAATGTAAGCATGATTGAAGAGAATATATAGAATTAGATCGTCTGTTTAAACAGAGGAAATAACTAGATGTGTTGGACAGAAGGCCAACAAAAAAATATTTTTTTTATATAGGTCCCCCTGGGCTCCCGCCCCAACCGCTATAATTTTTTTTTAGAAAGCCCCCAAACCTCTACTTACCTCCCCTCGATCCTCCGCGCACTCCCGGCCTCTGCTTGCAAGGAAATGCAAGCAGAGGGCGGGACCGGCAGCCGCGTCTGTGATTGGCTGAGCGGCAGCCAATCACAGACGCGGCTGCCGGCAGCTCACTTCGCCGGAGGAAAGAGGAGAGGTAAGTAAGAGTTGGGGAGCTTTCTAAAAATAAAAATACCCGGTTGGGCTGGGGGACATGGGGGAGCAGGATGTTAAATGGGTTTTATGCTAGGGGAGGGATAGTAGAACGGGAGGGAGAGGGAGGGGAGGGAGGGGGGAGAAGGGCTGCAGTACGCATGGCAAAAATCTACCTGAGGCCAGCTAGCAGGCAGTGTCCTATATGGACTCTGCTAGCCTCCGGTAGTCATTTTTTGGGACTTTGGGGGGGGACTACAGGAGAACCTATGGAGCTGGATGTAGGTAAGGATTAAACTACACTACATGGTGGAGCCAGTAGTTGGGGGATTATAGTTTTGGGGGTGGACATCCTTTAAACCTCATTCTCCTTTAGCTTCATAATTCGAGGAATCATTTAACTGTTTTTTAAAGGGCAAGTCCATCCTCATAAAAAATATTGATTTTAATGAACCCCCAAACTTAGGTTTTAATATAGCACCTTTTCCTCCAATGCTCCTAATGTTGCTTACAAAGGCCAATCCCTCGCCAGCTGTTCAGCCTCCCTGCTGCTGTTGCAAGCTGGTTTTAATTAGCAACTGTGCAAACGAGAAAAATTAGCAGGGCTCTAGATAACCCTGTATTAACGGGAGGAGTGCCGTGCAGGTGATTAAACAACCAGTACAAGAAAGACTAAGGGTGCCTGCGGCACACCACTATATCAAAATCCCTTTATTATTTTAGAGTGGGTTAAGTTAATTCCAAGTGCAAAATTTCAAATTTAAAAACATTTAAAAATGTATTTGATATCCAAGCTGCTGCTGACAAATTGTTATTAACAGTCAAATATATATGGTAGTGATTTCATTAACAAATATCATTGCCACCAGAATCAATCAGATACAGCAAAGGAATAAATTAGGCTCTCCCATATGTTCCTAGTGGTTCGATCAATACATCAGCGGTTCAGCAGCGACAGACTCCTGATGTGTTTCACCCATATTTGGGAGCTTTCTCAAAGGCTAGTACCGAGCTCATCTGGGTCCTGTTTACTTCATTAATAAGCATAGGTTTCAGGGTGGATCCTTGTTATTTTTATGAGGTTGGAGGTATCCTTTAAGTTTTGTTGTAAAGTTCTGTTAAGTTTTTTTTTATTGCAGTGGATTTGCCTAAATCATTTCTTTTTATTTATTGCTTTAATTATGTTTGATTTTAAAGGGAAATTAACTACGTATACAAATTCATTTTTAAAAATGGAAAGTACTTGAGGGGTATTCTACCTCCCAATATAATTTTTTTATTGAGTGCCAGCGCGTACAATTTTCATCTGCCAGGTTAGTGTCCTGGACTGTACTGTATTAAAAAGTGCTGAGCAACAGGAAAGCCTGGATGAAGCAGTTTTCTTTGTGCTGGTGCTCCTCACAAAAACAATATTGGAAGCCAGCAATTACCAATCCTACCTTAATTTTAACTGTTTTTTTATTGTTTTCTATGAACTATAATACTGCTTAGGACAAAGTGTATAGCAGGAGAGTTTATAGTCATAAATATTTTGTGAAAATACTGGTGTTCAAGTTAATAAGACATTCATTTAACTGCTGAAAGATTTTTTTTACTAGTGGGAGGTTTTAACTGTTCTTAAATTTTCTTTAATGTTTTTATGTTACAGTTGTGAATAAAGCAAAGATGTTGTCTGCTGGGGGTGGCAGAAGAAGTTCTGAAATTCTTCGATCGGAAATGCCCCCAGTACAGTTTAAATTATTGGGAACTTTGAGAATGTTAATTGATGCACAAGGTAAAGTGTGTTATACAGATGTAGAACACATTCAGGCTTACTGAATTAGAGGTTCAAAAATTTGCCAGTTCTGTTATGGTGCATACACCCATTTGATAATATCTATTGTTTCTACAGATTAAAACACAGGCTTATTTAATAAGAGGCACATTTTGAACCTCTTATTAATAAGCCCCATTATGTTATAATAACAAGGAGTTCTGTTACCATATAAGAATAAGGCTGTAGACCAGATGCTTTTATACAGGCCATGGAACAATGTGTCTTTAATATCCCTAAAGGCAATCTATTATTCACTATAACACATTAGTTTCATTGTCATTTGACACTGATTACATAGATAAGCATAAATTATAACAGGCAACATAACTAAGCATTATTTATAAGGATATCATTTACATGATATTTGAAAAAACAAATCTAACAAATGAAATAATAAAATAGAATACAGTAGATTCATAGGAACACTGTCATCTCCAAGTACAGTATAAAAATGCAGTTGGGGATCATTACATCATGCAGAGCAGAGGATATCTCTGACCACTAAAATCACAAAGATAATTACAAACAATCCCACCCTAGAACTAGCATGAATCTGAAAATCTGTGTAGGCAGCCACAGACACAATGTTTTCATAAATGAAACTGTTTGAGCAAAATCAATGCATCTATGATGAACAAGTTAGCTTCCTCAGGCAGGATCATCCAGTAGGAGTTGTTTGGTCAGTAGAGAAAGTTTAAAGAAGAACTATACTTATTTTTATCCTAATGTGAAAGATTTTCTCCCCAGAACACCTATTGATTGTAAGATTCTTCTCCAGTAAGCTGCATTTAGTATGTGTAAAGTAATAGATTCTGGAACTAAGAAGGCTTCCATGTTGTTGCCAGAAAACTCACAGCCCATGTAGTCTCAAAGAGCCATGCCACTGACCCCATTATTTACTGTCTAAATGCACTATGCATCTATACAGATGTCTACACACCAATATGGAAGTCCCTGATATGACTTTAAAAAGCTGCTTGTAACCCTGCAGTTTATTTACCAGACAGCGTCAATTGCAGACAGCCTTCCTTGGGGCAAAATAAAATAAAATCGGATAATCAGCAGTAGAGATGGCCGGTTCGCGGACCCGAACCCGGATCCACCGCGGATTTCTCCCGTCCGCGAACGGCGGATTATTCCGGAAATATTATTCGTATTTCGAAAATACGAGTATCTCCGTAATTACGAGGATTCGCGTAATTACGAGGATTAGCGTAATTACGAGGGTTAACGTAATTAGTGTATATTTTTCAAGACGGAGCAAGCCACATGATCCAAATTAGCCAATGGCAGCTATCATAGTTACGGAAAGCCTCGTTTTTTTACGGAAATCCTCGTTTTTACGGGAATCCTCGTATTTTCGAAAAATACCGTTTTTTAAGTCACGCTAGCGGACTGTACTTTTTAGGTATTGTTGGCATTTTACGTGCTTCTAAGGCCATTACCCAGGTCCCTGAGTGGTTAAGTGTACGTTACCAAGGCTATTTAGACCACTTTTAATGCGGATTTTGCCGAACTTTCATTTTAATACGTTTTAACGGGTCCGCTCGCGGATTTTCGAATTTTCGGATTTTTTCGAAAATCCGCGGATCCTCGCGCGGACCGGATTTTTCGAAGTTCGGACATCTCTAATCAGCTACAGTCACGGCTGAGGGAAGGTAAAACTGCCTTGAGCCACTGATTATATGGATTGTAGCAAAATATATGGATTGTATAATATAATATACTGTATGGATTGTAGCAAAAAAATTAGTCGGCTAATTTTACTGATATTTTTGATTTATATTCTGTTCTTCCTAACAAAAAATAAAGATTCTTAATGTACCTGGATTTTTGCATCTGCAGTGGTGGCTCACCAGTCTAAATACATATTTAGAATCACATAGCCTTTTATATTATGAGTTTAAAGCCCCAGACTTACTTACTTTTGTTTTGAGCAAAAATCAGTAGATTTGCGGTTCAATTCCCCTGACTTACTTTTATTTGTACTGAAATGTTAATCTGTTTCTTACATTCTTGTTATCTAAGAAATACACTGCAAAAATTACTTTTTGTGTGTATGAAAAGCAAAGAAACATATCACTGTTAGGGACAGGAGCATTTAAATATGTTTACACAAAAATTGCATTGTTCTGTGTCAGGGAGAGTGATGACCTTTTTAACACTACAAAGCATGCGAAGTGTACTGCGTGCACTTATCTGGGAGTCATCAGCTGACCTTTAGTACCCAAAGGTTAATTTTATAAATCACACAGCAGCCTCAGCAAAGGGAGAGGTGAGACACAGATTGTTGTATATTTTTGATTGCTCTGTTATTGGACAATATTGTCTGGAGACTTCCCATTTTAAATTCTCTGTTGGACACAGCATGAGGTGCTGCCAAAAAAAATTTCAAGAATTTTTAAATGTTAATAATCTGCCAGAAGGAAGAGGGACATGTACACCCTAATCAGTGGCATGTATGTATATGTATGTATAATTGTGTTTCAAAAGCGCCACTTGGTATGCAGCGCTGTACATTATAAAATACATATAAAAACTGGGATAAGTGCAAGCAATTATACAGATGAATAAAAATTAAATACAATTTAATACATCGGTTAAGAACGCATATATATATAAATTATGAATAAATTGCAGCATGCCTTGACACATTAGGAATGAGATCCCTGCACCAAAGAGCTTACAATCTAATGTCTCTTATAGATCTGACATACCTGCTAACCACTGCTGATCTGTCAGGCAAATTGGTGGAAATCTGTCTTTAGGAAATTTGTGACTCGTTCAATCTTTGCAACATTCTTTAGATCAGTGATAACCATCAAACTCTTAACCTGTCTCCTATTATAGCCGAAGCTGCTGAACAGTTAGGAAAAAACGTAAAACTGGTAGAGCGCTTAGTTGAATGGTGTGAAGTTAAGGAACATGCTGGTGTCATGGGAGAATCAAACAGGCTACTCTCAGCACTAAACGGCACAGTAAATCAAAGGTCAGTTTAAACTATGGTATTGTTTTATTCAAATCTGCTTTTGCCAAAACATTTAAAGGGGAACTGTGGTCCAAAAATGACTTGATAGGAATTGCTCTCCTGTGAATTTTTGCAATGTATTTTCATTGTTTATTTTACATAGTTTTGAAGATATTTAAATTTTTGTGTGTGATATGGCAGCAGCATCACACAGGTCCCCTGCATTTCCTGCTTCCTGCTTTGAAACCTGTCAGTCAGTCAATCTGCCCTATGTCTCCTCCCCTTTGCAGCCCCCCTGGTCCTTCCCACTCATGGACCCCTTGGTCCCTCTAGTTGCAGGTCCCCCTTGGCCCATTCCTGTACAGCCCATGTGGCCCTGCCCACTTGCAGGGGTCATGGCTAAGCCCCGCCACTCGTGGGTGCGTGCCTCCACATCGCAGGTGCCTAAGCCGCTCACAGGTGCTGAGGGCCACTCTGACACCCACCCTAACCCCCCCCGAAAACAGCCTTTTCAGGCAGAGTGGAATTCTTTCAGGCAGAGTGTAGATACCCTTACCTTCTCTGCAGCTGCAGGTCCTTTACACAGCAGGGAGGAGGGGAGGGACTTCCTGTCTCCCTCACACACTGAGGGAGTCTGAGGCTGTGCTCGCCAGTGGCACTGTGCAGGAGAAGCCTTAGGAATGTCACATGTCAGCCTCCCACCCATTAACTTTCTCGTCCGTCATTTCTTATATCTTGGGCTGTGGAGCACGTAGAGAGGTGGTTGATGGCTCATTTTAAAGATAGGAAACTGGCCTTTTCATTTACCACAGTTCCCCTATAAAGCATGTAACTGTTAGATAGACAGCATATCAGATGTTCCATACATTTCCCAAACCCTCACACAATAGCAAACTTCTTCACAGCCTAAGAAGCCTGGCATTCTGCTACCTGAAAACCAATACAGAATGTGTACACTTTCTTGTATGCTATAGTGCAAATTCCTCCAAACTTCAGTTGAGTCCTTATTCTACACAAATTTTATGCCAAAAAGCTTGGCTATAAATCCTTTTAAAGTACCACAGCCATTTTAAAGTTAGTTTGTTCACTACAGAATTTTACTGCTTGCTCTTTACTCATGTATGTTAATTTTTTAGTGTTGCATAGTGTGGTGATTTAGAGATTAAATGAATAGGGGACCAAATAGTACCTAATGATCACATAATCACAGGAATAAATATTACATTCATTGAACTTTATGGGGTGCTTGCTGTAATTATTAAATCAATTACATGTATACAAGCGAGCAATAGGTTGACGGATACACTAATATGAAGGCCAACCCCTTAAAAAATTGTATATAGGCAAATCGCACCCAAACACAAAAACTGCAATTGTTAGAAAGCTGAGAAATATCTGTTGTATTCAATTAGATCTACTGACTTGAAGTTTAGTCTGGACTTGAAGTTTAACTAAACATCAAGTCCAGTTGATCTAATTGAATACAACAGATTTACCATGACCTGGATGAATGAGAACCTTCACAAGCAAAGCTGAGAAATGTAAGACTAAACTGACATGCTGCCCAGTAATGTTACCACTCTTTCGCTTCTTGGTTCTTCCGGTTAACTGCTGTCATTTATGAATGTGACAGTTGTCATCAGGGCCGTTTTTAGGCATAAGCCACATAAGCAAAGTGCTAAGGAGCCTATATTAAACAAGGGCGCCCAGTGTTCTCCCTAGCATCTCCTGTCAGCTTTTACTTGCTGTGTTAGATCTGCTCTCCTTGGTCTGCTGCTGTAATTTGTAACATTGGTGAGTAGAGACCCTGAACTCAGCTCCCCCTACTTGGATCAATGTTACAAATGAACTGAAGGTGAAGGAAGGGGGAGGATGAGCTCAGCTAATAGTACTGAGGAGAACAGTTCTAAATGCCAGGTAAAGGCTGCTGCAGACTTTATAACTGTGGCCCCTGTGACTAGCAGCCATGAGATCACTATCCCTGCCTCTTCCTTCCACCTTGAAAGGGTTAAAGGTAATACTGTGCTGGCACTGAATTATCAAGCAATACTCTAGTAAAGTGCTGGCACTGAAGGGTTAATGGCAATACTCTGGGAATGTGCTGGCACTGAAATTACTAGTAGAAAAGTCTGCTGGCCACCGAAGGGTTAATTGTAATACTCTGCTGGCGCTAAAGGGTTAATGGCAATCCTCTGGGTCAGTGCTGGCACTTAATTACTAGTAAGAAAGTGTGCTGGCACTGAAGGTTAAATGTGATACTCTGCTGGCACTGAAGGGTTATGGCAATACTCTGGGAATCTGCTGGACTGAAATTACTCGTAGGAAAGTGGTTCAGAGCGTTGGAAGCTATCCTCTAATCCTGGTGTGGATGTTATAGTTATTGATTACACTGCCCCTGTTTTGTCTGCCGACCGGTTGACTGATACTGTTTCTCTAGACAGCGTACTAGTTACCAACAGCCATCAGGTGATCAGATTAGAGGTACCGCTCCATACTTTGCTACTTTAACACAGGACTGTTCTAGTTATTATGTTTCACTATACTGAAGACTAGATACATTTTGATGTTTTTAAATGGTTTTAATTCACAATGTAGTTTGGATCCCACTATATGTCCCGTGCTTAATATCATAAATAAAGGACTTTTATATATTTTTCACAATAATGAATAATTGAAGGGTTGCTGTATTTCTTTCTTTATTTGTATATAATTACCCTATCTAGCACCTCTCCAGTATTTACCTAAATTCTGACCTGGGTGTCACCTACCTATTTATCTATTTCCGTATATCAAGTCTAGTACCCTATCTCTATTTTGTTTTCCCGCTTTCTAACCATGTGTTTGGTTACATCATTTTTATTGAGAGGTAAACGTGCTTGATTTACTGAAGAGACACAGTTCATCTTATATATTTTATGTCCTGTGAGCAACTTTACTCAACATTAATTAACAGGTTGACGCTCAGTTCTGTAACTGTACTGCCTCTGCCCTTTAATACCAATTTTTACATATCTGTAATTTGTAGTTATACAAAGGTTTGTAGTAGAACTGTTTCCTGTCACATGTATAACCCTGGTGCCCAAACCACCCCTTACACTCTGTGAACCACCAAATTGTTAATGTCAACCCCCTCCTTTATATGACATCACAGTATTTAACTATTTAAACCTACCTCTGACTAAAAACCGATAGGACTGTTTCTAATAGAGATATTGTTCTTTTTGATAATATAGGCCAACTATAAAGCTCTTTTCACGAGTTCATGTCTACAGCTACTGTGCCCTTTGGATCATATTTTGTTGGAATGATAGCTTACTGTGCAAATATTTTTTTTATCACTTGATTTCATTACCACAGGACGTAATTAGAACAATTGTTGAAAGTGGCGGAATCAAGCACTTAGTCCACCATGGCAACCAGTGAACATAATAATGCAAATGAAGCCCTTGTTGCTTTGGGATTAATAGCTGCGTTAGAATTACGTAAGTATTGTGAAGGATATTTGACCATGTTAGTAGAATTAATGATTAAGGAAAATATTAGTTGTCTTGGAAGTCATTTCCAGTTTTTTGAGGCCAGGCTGAATTATGTATAGATTATGATGAGGCAAAGACACTTTTTTCAGTTTACTATCCTTAAGTGTTGTTGCTCCACCCCCCTTTTGGCCCAGGGCCTAACCAGTAAGAAGACTCGAACGAAGTGCTTATTCCCATTGACCTTACACAAAACAGTTGTCTTTAAGTTATGAGAATGGTGTGTCCGTTAATAAGCATTTATTATGTGTTGTATCTGATTACAGTGAAACATTTAAAACAATTTGTAAAAGAAACTTACTTGAAGCAAATATCTTATATGTCTCCATTGTTCTTATGACTTTTTGGGGGGCCCTTTTGTCATAATTCATTCAGTAAGGAGTAAAGTTTTTATAAATATTTTAATTGTTTCACGCTTGTAGGGTTTGTGGATATGAATAGTGATACAAATCTCTGGAGAGAGCCATCTGCTTACAAAGTGACTACATTTGACCTCTCGCACGTGGTAGTCACCTCTAGCAGATTAATATAATCCTGGCAGAAGCAGTTTTCTTTGTGCTGGTGCTTCTTACAGAAACAAGACTGGGAAGTAGTAGTTACCAACTTACCTCCCTGCCCCAGGATATTTTCTTTTTAACTTTTACACACACTCTTCTTACACACTATAGTTCTCCTTAATGGCTGTATTAAATGGTTGAAATTGACCTTTTCTGGAAACTATAATTCTTTCCAACTATCACTGTACCATTTTTTTCTTGATCTGTCCCCTATTTTGTAAATGTCATAAACATCTTACTTTTCAGCTGTCAATTAAGTTCCTTAGTTTCATAAACTCTCTGCTATGTATAGTTTTCTGTAACTGGAATTGTGACAATATTGATATGTAAACTGCATGGTGGAAATTTCCTCTCCCAATCTGCCTCATAGGGATAACTGAGCATGCTTGACCCACAGAGAGTCAGATAGTCTGCAGGGGGACTGAGGGGCTGAGCTTAAGCACATCAAGTACTGGATTGAAGTCTGCAGTAACATAAACCCATCAGAGTAAGGGCCCGGCCACACTGCAACCAAAACGCAATCACATGCCATTTCATTTCCGATTTCATTGCATTTGCGCATCATTTTTTTCATTAACTATTGAAAAACACATGCAATTGCGATTTAAAATGCGGAAAGCAAATCACAATCGCAGCACAACCCCGAAAAACACGCCTTTTCGTGTGCGTTGCCCGCATTTTCAATGATATGAAAAAACGCAAGCGCAAACGCAAAAAAAGCACAGCAGTGTGACCTAGCCCTAAGTGCTTCTACTTTTTATAGAATTCAGTATGGGAATTATAAGACACCAGTACCAAAGATATTTAAAGGACAATTATCCTTACCTCAGCCCCGCTTCTCTTCTTTCCTGGGTCAGTGTGTGCCTAGAATAGGACCTAAACCGGTAGGTGCTCACCTCTGGGTTTAGCCTGTATAACCCAAACAAACTATACTTACCTTGGTGTGCTACTATGCTCCTCTCCCTGCTTCAGTTTCGCAGCCTGACCATAGGAGGACACTTTTCAAGAAGCATGTGCACAAACTTACATAAATAACACAAGTACAAATATTTCTGGCCTATGTAAATATCTTTGGTAATGGTGTGATATAATGTCTCATATATTACAGAGGAGGCAAATAATGTTTGGTGTTGTGTAACTAACAAGATACCAGTTTAGTGGTACAGACAAATATATATACTAACTCCAGGGTTCAAATCATCTGTGCAGGCAACCAAGTGCTTCCATAATAAATATAGCACATATTAATAAACACTGTGCTTATCCACATAACACACACACAACATACACACACTCTTACATATTTTACTGCTTATTGTTAACATTTGCAAGCTCATTTATCCAGGGGAACAGCAGTATTTAGGAGTTAAAGTCGCACAACCAATTTAAATCCTTAATTGTGCCAATCGCAAAAGTCACCTGCGCATCTAATTCAATATGTGCTTTGTGCATATAGCAGAGCGTTATTTATGGCAGCTAATTGCTGAAGTTAAAGTTAGGTAAAACAGATATAGTATTTTTAAATGGAGATTTCTGCAAAACTATGGGGGCTTTGCGTAATTCTACCTGTTGATGTTGTGCAACTGTAATAAAATGTTCGTCCAGTTTGGTATACAAATTCAAGCCAAATAATAATCTCCAGTAATATTTATAAAGACTGTATACGTCCAGTCCCATTCCCACCTTCCACAAATCCAGATGTCTCTGCCCATACGTAAATATTTTTAGTAATGGTGTTTCATAATGTCCCGTACATTAGAGGGTGGCAATAAAATAGTACAATAAAATAGTACATAAAAAGGTTTGGTGTTATGCAAATATAGCACTGTACACATATCCCACACACACCTCTCCTCCTTTCTTCACACACTTACATGTATTCATGTAGAATATAAACATTTGTGGCATTATTTAACCACGGACGCTGTTTTAAAATGAGGGTAAAGTTGCCCTAACCGCTATTAAATAGGTGAACGTGGGTTTTAACCCCTTACATGCACTGGTGTCACCGCAAGGTATTCATTACATTCAGAACATTTACCCAAGAGATTGCAGCTCTGGGTAAACCAGGCCCTTGATGTTTGCAACTAATAAATGCTCAGTTCATACAATCAAGTAGGCACCAATCCCCCTTGGGATTTTCTGCATCAGTCTTGCCTTCCTTAGCCAGCTAAAACATGATCTTCATTCTATTAACATTGCAACCATATCTAGAATGGGTTAAGGGTGTATCTGGAAAAAAAAATGTTTTCCTTATATTAAAAAAAAGAAGCATTACTAGGACAGTTTTATACTTCTTGGACACTCTCTGTCACATGTAATGGAAGAGTTTAATTCAATAACACATTGCAACCACTGAAATGAGTTTAAAAAGTCATTTTTAAACTCCTGTGTGGCTAAAAAGATAATATTGCTAGAAGTATTTAGAACAGCTTTGTAAATACATTGTAAGTGACTTTTCTAGTAGTTCATTTATGTATATGGAAAGGTAGTTTTTGTAACTAAGAAGGCTCCGTGTTCTTAGTTCAACTCATATAGACTTGTGAGCATGTGCACCTTTGGACCTTCCCCCTGACCCCATAGTTTGCTGTCTCTATGAACATATTTTCTATACACAATGTCTCACCACCAATATGGAAGTCCCTGCTTGTAACCCGCAGTTTATTTATATCCAACATGAATTACAGACCACCTACCAGAAACAATACAAAATAGTTATTTGAATTTACTGCATTCTCATTTTTGCTTCCATTCTGTTCCTAGCAAAAGAAAAGGTTTCTTGATTTACCTGCTTTCTTTGTATTATCTTAGCAGACAAATGGCCTTACTTTAAGAAACACACAGCCACCCCCCCTCATAGCTTAAAGGGCATGTCCACCCCCAAAACTATAATTTAACCCACTACTGGCCCCACTATGTAGTGTAGAAAAATCCTTACCTTACACCCTGCTAAATGGTTGTCCAGTAATCCCCCCCCCCTAAAGTCCAAAAAACTGCCAACCAGGAGCTCTCGCTGTCTCTCCCCGGGAGAATTTGTTCATGCTCAGTACAGACCTCCTCCCCTCCCTCTCCTCCCGTTTCTCTCTCCCCCCCCTAGCACAAAACCCTTTTTCTGTAGTGTAGGACTGGCCTCCCCTCCCCCAAACACCATATTAGTTTCACCAAAACACCCCGATCTGTACTTACATCACCTCTTTCCCCTGTCGATCTGCAAAGCCGGAAGCAGCGCCGCGATTGGCTGCCTCTCCGCTAATCACGGACGTGGCTGCCGGTCCTGCCCCCTGCTTGCAGTTTCATGCAAGTAGAGGGCCGTGGCACATTGACGGGGGAAGAGATGATGTATAGATCATTGGGTGTTTTTGTGTGAAACTAATATGGCTTTTGGGGGGGAGGCAGCCCTACACTACAGAAACAAGTTGTAAAAAGTGGGTGTACATGCCCTTTAATAGGAAATAACCGCAAAGATTACTTGTTTTTCCTATAAAATGCATAGAAATGTATGGGGGAACAGAGCTTGGTTTAAACACTGTTAAATTTAAACACACTATTTCATAAGAGTTTATTGAATCTGACTGCTTTACTATTCATTTGTAACTCTTAATGCATTGTTATTTTAATAACTTTTGCAGAATCTGCAGAGCATGATTTAGAAAGTGCCAAGTTAGTTTGAGGTCCTACCACACTGCTGTCAGAGGAGAAAAGTGCTCCAGAGATAAAGTACAACTCCATGGTCCTGATCTGTGCTGTTATGGGCTCTGGTATGTATTGTTGTTTCTGTTACGTAGCTGCATTGCATTTTAAAATTATCAAGAAACGCTATGAACATTCCTAGATATATATTTAAACGACTTGGTATGTTACCAAGTGACTGCAACAATGTATTAGAACATACTTTATACTGCCGCACTGTGCTGGGGATGCAACAATGTATCAGATCGGGAACTGCTCTGAACTTAGCGTACGATTCAAACCTTTAGAGTTAGCAGGATTCTCAAACAGTGTGCCTCCAGATGTTTTTAAGTTCTAATTGGAGAGCTGGATGGAAGGGAAAGATGCAGGGATAGGGACTCATGGCTGCTAGTCACAGGAGCCACTGTTATAAAGTCTGCAGCAGCTTTTACCTGGCAATTTAAAACTGTTCTCCCAGACTATTAGCTGAGCTCATCACCCCCCTCCTTCTTCATTTCATTTGTAACATTTTTTTGCTAAATAGAGTGTGTGGAGTTCAGACTCTGTACTAAATATAATGTTACAGCAGAACAAAAGAGCAGATCTAACCCAGCAAGTAAAGCTGACAGGGAGATGCTAGGGAGAACACTGGGTGCCCTGGTTTAACATTGGCGCCCTAGCACTTTGCTTAGGTGGCCTATACTAAAAACCGCCCTGTTAGAGGCTGAAATCCCAGAGGGTTTATCAGAAATTCAGGTGGACCAACCAGAAACACAGGCCCGGTCACATTTGTCACCCTTATTCTTTTGCCACTGTAAGTAGCGTAAGAATAGAGCAAATGATCCACAGTGCTTGCTTTTGCACTAGCTACACTGTTGATAAAATATTAGCCTTGCTTTTAAAATAACCCTTACACTGTGGTTAGCTTGAGTTTAATGGCATGTCCTCTGTTTAAGAAATTTTCTGTGTGTAGGGCTCCCTCTCCACCCCAACCACTGTAGTAGTTTTAAAAAAAAAAAAAAGGCCAAAATCTACTTACACAGCCTGTTCCCGGCGTTCAGGCACGGCCCTCTGCTTGCATGAAACTGCAAGCAGGGGGCCGGACCAGCAGCCCGTCCGTGATTGACTGAGAGGTTTCGGCAGTACAGAATGCTAGGGGAAAGAGGCTGTGTAAGTAGAGTAAACTACTACTGCGGTTGGGGGTGGGAGAGGAGCCCTACCTACAGAAAAGAGGTTTGGAGTTAGGGGAGAGGGAGGGGGGAGAGGGCTTCACTGCACTGTCATTTTTCTCCAGAGGAGAGACAGGAGGCAGAGACTATTTGGGACACGGCCAGGCTCCTGGTCTTCGTTTTTTGGGACTTTACACAGACATTGCAGGGCCACTCAGGATTTTACTACTACACAGTGGGGCCAGTAGTGGTGGGAATTTATAGTTTTGGGGGAGGACATGCCCTTTAAATGCTAGCCACGTTGCATAATGTTAATATAGTTTCTCAGCTTGTAATTTTTTTTTTTTTTTGTTTTTGTTTTTATTTACACGCATTACATACGACAGATTATAGAATTCTCACATGGGAACATTTACAGATTGTGCAATTTAATGTGTTTGTCTATTGCAGAACCTCTACACAAGGAGATCCAAAGGCTAGTGTTCCTTGACGTTGTTGCCAAACTACGCAACCATGAAAACAAAACAGTTTCTCAACAGGCTTCTCTCAACAGAGCAGAAACTTACTGTACAGAGCTGAGATTTGTTGCATAGATTTCAATAACACTGAATTAATTGTTCTCCCTTGTTTTGCCAATGTCCCCATTAATTGTGCTATTTGTATATTTGTGCATGTTTGTTATCCACCACAAAACAAATGAACTGCTGTAACAACTCTACAACCATAATGGTCATATCCTTGTTGCTTGAACCCAAGGGTAATGTGCATGTTGTAATCCTGCAGTGTAATAGTGATCTCAACACTCCCTTATCGGAATCTTGAACTGCGTGATAGAGTATTGCTAGAGTAGGGGCAATGCAAAATGCAGCCTTTTTACCCCATTTGGATTATGAAGCAGCAGCTTTTTACAGTCTAGTGTAGGGAATGAATTGCCATACATTCAAAGGTTTGACTGTTGCTGTTAAACACATGATACAGAATTTAACTAATAAAATATTTCCCGCTAATTTGTCTTTCATTTATTTATCTAGAAGCTGACCCTTCAATATTAGGATTATTTGTTGCCATTTTGTTTATATTGTGCATCATTTATTTAATAGAAAACATAGGGCCATATTTAAAAACCTTAGTTTGTACATTTACAGCGAATGTTCGTAGAATATCATGCGGCAGGAGACTTTAATTTATGATAGTGATCGTAAATTAACTTTCACCATAACAATAGTAAAAGGTGCGGTATTGCTAAAAAGCCCATAGTTCTAATATTATATTAAAAAAGAAAGCCAACAACAACATTTCTCTTGCCTTTCTTTTTCATCTGGTTCTAGAGGAACTGCCTGGTAATGTTAGACAAGTCCAGTACAAGGAGTACCTGACATCACTGCAATACCTGAAAGGGTTAAGCCAGTATCCGTCCCACTCCTGCCCTTTTCTACAATCTCTTCAGTCAAAAATGTTACTGTACAAAACATAGTTTGGGTGCATATATTAACCCTCTGGTCAAGGGATTATAATAGAAAGAGCATTGGTATCACTGCAGACTGTCTCATAATGCCACTGCTATACGAAAATATCAGTTGGCAGCAGTTTTATCATACTAATCATCAGGAATATAATGGCGGATAACACGAGAATCTCACTGTATACAACATGCATGCCAAAGTGCACAAGAACAGCCAGCAAAGCTTTGCTGGTCAGTCTACTAGTGTGGCATGATACCACACCAACTGCCATGGGCAAATTTGTAAATGGGAGGAGGGGGTTATACTTGCTTTGGCCATGGTAAAAGTCATGCAGTGTATGCACATAATTAACGCGCCACGAGATCTTTTGGTGAAGAAAGAGGCCACATCTTTTATTTCTTATTAAAATTTAACCATTCTTATAGCACAACAGATACTGTTTATGACTGAAAATTAAGCACATAAACTTTCCTTAACCTGGTGGGGAACATTTTTTTGCCATCCCCTAAATAAAAAAATAAGATTGTCTAAATAAATTCTGCCAGCTGTGACATAAGATTCCCCATTTATTTGCCATATTTGTGGAAACCACCAAAAACCCTTTTATATATATGTATGTCCATATAACAAGGCTGCAGCACTCTAAACCCTCGTGAGTACGGTGCAAAGCTGTGTAACAATAATACAAAGAATCCAAAATCACAGCAGCAACATTGATGCAATAAAAACATAAAAATTTTGTATCTATAGCGCTGATAAAGGTAATGTGCCCAAAAACGTTGCATGGATTATGATATGTGTATATATATATATATATTATATATAATATATATATATATTAATACACAATATACAATAACATTTCTTCTGATGTATCTAATCGAATTTTACAATTAGATCTCCCCCTCAAAAAAAAAAGAAATGGCCTTGGCACGATTTCGGATCAAACACAATCACCAGGTAACATAAAGCCAATATGTGCTAGATCTCTCCTGATTGCCCTAATTAAGTCAATGGATTTCAGATTGTTACCCTCCTAAATGGCTTAAGATAATGTCTAGTTTTTCCCATTTTCCTTTCAGCCAAGAGATTATCAGGGAGGTGAAGAGGGAAAATAAATAAATGCCATAGTATCTGTTTTCTGCTCTGCGCTTAGCCCCAGAATTGGGACCTATAATCAGGCTGGATTTACCATTAGGCACAGTAGGCACTGGTGCCTGAGGTGTTGAAAGGGTGGCTCCCACCAATCCACCCCTTTATAGTCTTATTTTCTTCCCCAAAAGAGAAGGATGTGGTTTAGGGGTGGGGCTAAGGGCGCCAGGCTTCTCTGGCCATATTTGTAAGCGCGGTATAACTTTTTAGCAATACCGTGCCTTAACGATCGGTAAAACGATCCATTAACCGATCTGACTCTTCCGATTGGTTTTATGATCGTTAATTTACGATCATTATCATAAATTTACGATACAATCGTAAATTACCGATCATAAATCTACGAAAACGAATCGTAGATTTACAATCCCCATAAAATACCATTACGGTAGTCTAACCCGCAGTATCGCTAAAAGACATACCGCTGGTTTTAAGAAATATTGCTCCTGATGGTGTAAATACGGCCCGTAGGTTCCATATGAGCTGCCTGGCACCTGTTTAAAAGAATTGTTACATATAATCAACCAGATTTGAACACATGATTTGAATCCCAGATTCCAATCTTCCAGAATCTTTTTAGTTTAAACCCCCTTCTGTAGACAACAATGGATACATTCTGGTAACTGAATTTTGAAACAAAGGAACCACTTCATGAGAAGCCTTCTGTCTATGTCTTGAGATAAAGTCCTAATGACATAGCAGGAACAGACCATAAAACATGTAATCGGCTCTAACAAGACTACCCCTCTGTCCGATCTATCAGTTTTTTTGGCTGTAATCACATCCCATACCTGACCATAAACATTTACCTTTAAACTGAACATCCGTTGTTGAATCCCATTGCAGTAGTAAACCCGCATATATTCTATGGGATCTTAAGCTACGATCGGTTATTGTGGATTTACGATTGTTATAATCGTTAATTAACAAACAATTGTAAATTAGATGATCTCTAAACAATGTTATTCAACTGTTTTACCCGCTCAATACTTAACATTAAAAGGCTAAAAGCGATAATCGCGCCTTTATAACTATGGCCCTAGAACACTTTAAACATACGCTACATTGATGGTGCACAAACTACTTCCAAGTTGCTATGTTCTTTCTCAAAATAGATTGTGATTGATTTTTCGAGAATCAGTCATTGGCCAACACCTACCAATTATCCTCAGGAGGTGTTTACGCAGTGATTTTGATTCCCGTTTTTGTAGATACCTTAGAAGAAAAAAAATGAAATTCCTAGACCAAGATTCACTTATAGTAGCTAACTGACGCACTATGAATCAAGATCTAGACAAAAAACACCTTAACCTAGAATCCCATTTGTGAACATTAACCATATATACCCACCATCCTGTATAGCCTCTATGCTTTATCAATTTGACATCCTTTTTACCAGAATCTAGATGGACGCAGAAAATGATTCATTGTGTAGTCTACACGGCTACTCTAGACACCTCCTACCCAGAACTGTTCCCGTGGTAAAAGCTGAATTGTGAACTGGAAAACTGAAAGACAGGGGCGTTCCAGATATGTGATATAAACCTGTGACAGCAAGCTATGCCGGTTGCCCTAATCAGATTTCAAAGTTAATGGTATTTAGAATCAATAGCGACTTGCACACCCGATTACATTGGGATAGGGTTTGGTGAGAGTAGTGTATGACTGCCTACCCCAAGATGTATGCCAGTTGATCCAAATTCATGTGATGTTGCTAACGGGAGCCCCAAACCTTACAGGGCATTGCACCAACGGCGAATCGCTCCTGATGTTGGAGTTTAAGTCACCTAACCGATGTTATATCGGTTTAGCGTGACTTAACCCTCCTTGGGCGGCTGCGTGGCTAACGCGAAAGTAAAAGCGCAGCTGCCGCAAGCGGTTATATGCCGAAATCGGCATTTTATGCGGCACTTTCAAACGCCAGCTAATAGCTGGCGTTAAAATGCCGGAATAGAAATTCGCCAGTAGCGATGTTTCGAGCGCCGCTATGGCATACATCGCCGGGCTGTTTGCACCGGGATAGCGGCGCTCGGTGCATCCCGTTAGTGCAAAGATACTGGAGTCATCTCAGAAAAAAAATTACAAACCAGGGCATACCTAACCACTCCTGGGGCCATTTAGCTGAAAACCAATTACCCTGAAACCACAGAAACCATTGACGCTTCAGTTTGTAAAGGTTGGATTAGAGGTCCAAAAGGCAAAGAGGCAGTTTATACTGCTTAGGGCTAGGCCACACTGCTGTGCTTTTTTTGCGTTGGCGCTTTGCGTTTTTTTCATATCATTGAAAACGCATCAACTCACTGAAAACCGCGCATTTCGGGTGCGTTGCGATTTGCGTTCCACATTTTAAATCGCAATCGCATGCGTTTTTCGATACTTAAATGAAAAAACACATGCGCAAATGCAATGATCGCATGCGATTCCGTATGCGATGCTTGCAGTTTATTTAACTATATACATATTATCCTGTACAGATTTTAAATTGTCAAGTATTAAATTGCTGTATAAAAGTTGTGGGGATACATAAACCTAGAGAACCTTAGTTCAAAGATCTGTTCATTCACTTGATTTGGGTACACCTTTCAAAATGGCAGCAATTTGCGCACTTTCCTGGAGTTACCAGGCTTGCAGTCAGTTGTTGAAGGTTCATGCCACTGGGCACCTCCTATCGCTATCTTTTTCTTGATCACCGTCTCTCTTCAAAAAATTGTGGTTAAAAAACATATTTTATGTACCCCTATGCCTCAAGGCCTTACAGCCAATCAGGGGATAAAGACTTAGGGCCATATTCATTCGCTTTTTAGCGATACCGCGGGTTAGTTAATGTATGATCATGGTCGTAATGTTACAATCACGACGTACATTTACGACCAAACATTCGGTAATTGCCTATGTTCGGTCGTAGAATACCATGGTATTCTATGGGGGTCGTAAATCTATGATTTTGTTATCGTGTGATGTAAGAATGGTAATTTATGATCATATCGTAATTTAAGATAACGATCATATATTAACGTTCGTTAAAACCGACCGGAAATTAGCGTTCAGTTTAATGATCGTTTTACCAATCGAGTCTGTAGTACCTGAAGTGGAAGCAGTTGGCTTTAGCAGGTGTAAAGTGCTTATGTCCTGTGCAGTATGTGCAGCGACTCTGCAAGCACATATCCCTTCTACTCAGGTGAGAACCTCAAACCGGTGCCTCCCATAGACATTGCGGTGACATAGCGGCCCATAATGGCATATCCGCAACATGTGTTGCTGGTTGTTTGTTTTTGGGTCCCATCCGATGGAGTTGTAAGGACACCATGGGCCATATTTATAAACCTGCGGTATTCTTTTTAGAGATACCGCAGTTAGGTAATTTGGGCGAGCACGGTCGTAAATGAAGAATCGCGATCGTACACTTATGACCGAACTTTCGTTCTTAATTAACGAACTGGTATAATATGGTGACTTTAAATTTCTCTAAAGGGCGATTGACACATAAACAGCACATTGTTTTGATGTGACCATCCAATGTAAATTACATCAATATAGGAGTGCTGCCTCATACATAACATACTATATATCTATATATATACACAAATGAGATCCCCGGAAACACCTCCATGCCCGGGTGCAATCCAACATTCCTCAAAAGTACAAAACTTGCACCGATCTCCAACAAATATTTATTAATGAAATATTGGTTAATCCATTTTGCTCTCACTAGAGCCATCAACATAACTAGTTCTAATTCTAAATATTTGTGTGTGCATTCACTTTTGAGGAATATATATTATTTTCTTCTCTACAACTAGTCAATTGATAATGATAGAATTCTCTCCTAATAGTGACAATGCTGATTGGTAAGTATTGTGTCACATGGGGCTGTGTAGTAAGCACAGAACAAGTCACAGGCCAACTTACGTAATCTTCACCTGGCAGATACAATCATTCAACCCCCAGTGACATAAAAATGTATTTCAAAATTGATTTTTATATAAGGTAATAACCCTAGCTGGCTGGCCACCAAAGAGGATGGGCAATTAGCAATCCCTATGCCAGTAAACCATATTCAGAAGTGGCTAGCACAGGAAGCTGGAATGATTGTGTTGTCACCAGCTCCTCAGTTGAGTGGTGACCAGGGGGCACAGTCCTTCCAACAGTGGGTAAAATCATTTCTCCAGCTGAGAGATTTTAATGTTAAAATTTTCCATGTTAAAAGTTTTGGAAACTTTAGGCTGAATCCAAGGTCTGCTGAGGATTTTTTTTATTTGCGGGTTTTCTACAGTACGTAAAGGGAACTGTGGTCTCCAAACGAGTTTAAATGAAAGGCCAGTTTCCTACCTTAAAACGAGCTCAACCACCTCTCTACGTGCTCCACAGCCCAAGATATAAGAAATGACTGACCAAAAGTTAATGGGTGGAGGCTGACATGTGACATTCCTAAGGCTTCTCCTTGCACAGTGCCGCAGGTGAAGGACCTGCAGCTGCAGAGAAGTTAAATGAATCTACAGCCCTTTGCTCTCACTATGTGAAAACAGCCTTTTCAGGCAGAGTTCTCACTCTGTCCTCACTCTGCCTGAAAAGGCTGTTTCACAAGTTTTTTTTTTTGGGGGGGGGGGTTGTAGGGGGGGTGTCAGAGTGTCCCACAGCACTTCTGTGAGCAGGTGGGGGCTTAGGCACTGCGAGTGGGCAGGCTTAGGCCACCGCGAGTGGGGGGCCCACAGCACCTATGAGTGGCAGGGGGCCACTGGGGAAATGGGCCAAGTGGGGCCTGCAACTGGAGGGACCATGGGTCCATAGTGGGAGGGACCCAGGGGGGCTGCAAAGGGGAGGAGACACAGGGCAGATTGACTGACAGGTTTCAGAACAGGAAGCGGAAGTTGCAGGGGACCTGGTAATGCTGCTGCCATATCACACACAACAATGTAAATATCTTCAAAACTATGCAAAATAAACAATGGAAATAAATTGCAAAAAATCTCAGGAGAGCAAATTTCCTATCAATTTACCTTAAGTCATTTTGACCACAGTTCCTCTTTAAATCGTCATACTATGTAAAAGTTATATGTAAATAGACAGTTAAATTTCAAGTTTCTGGCCTGAAACCCGAGGTGGGGACTTCTAATATTCATGGTGGCTATATTTTGTCTCAACTGACCGAAATTTCTGCAACAATTTCATTGCAACTACCTTTTCAAAACAAAAAACCCATATATATATATATTATATAATCGCACACTATATTAAAATGGGATCATTGGCAGAATTATCAGTGTACAGTGAACCTGTATCTGTATTTAGGAATGTCCCTGATATTATGATAAATATTTGTATAATTTATATTATTGTTTAGATTCAGTTTCAGGTTTTTACAAGCAGATGGAGCCCTTGTTCCATTATCCTTTTTGTGTGTTTAATACATTTCAAGAACTGACACCTGAGAAACCCCCAACTGTCCTGATTTGGCCGTAAAGGTGGCCAAACATGTGCGATTTCCATCACAATGTGCAGACAGATCACATTGGTGATTGGTATTACATGGTGGGAACTGCACACACGGACCCAACCAATCCCCATACGCGGTATGGGGGTTGGTTGGCCATGAGGCCACACACAGAACGATCGTATCGGCTCCCTTTACTAAAGTGAAGGGAGCCGATACTGACCAACAGATATTTTCCGTCTTTCCCAACCGACCGTAATGCAGAGTACGGTTTATAACAATACCAATTATAGGAAAGTGTGAGTGGTGCACCACTAAGGTCAAACTATAAACAAGCAAGCTATTGTTACTTTGCACCAGCATACAGAAATCTTTATTGGATAACATGCTGTGTAATATAGTGGATAATGTACCCCCTACTGTAAATTATAAGGATATTAGAAGTCACCGAGGAGTTCCGTGACCATATAAAAGCACGAGGCCGCAGGCCGAGTGCCTTTTATACCGGGCACGGAACTCCGAGGTGACTTTTGATATCCGTATAATTTACAGTAGGGGGTACAATATCCATTATAACCTACCCCTTCACCCTAATACAAAGACTGACCTGTGTTATCCACTATATTACACAGCATGTTATCCAATAAAGATTTCTGTATGCTGGTGCAAAGTAACAATAGCTTGCTTGTTTATAGTTTGACCTTAGTGGTGCACCACTCACACTTTCCTATAATTGGTATTGTTATAAACCGTACTCTGCATTACGGTCGGTTGGGAAAGACGGAAAAATATGTGGTCAGTATCGGCTCCCTTACTTAGTAAAGGGAGCCGATACGATCGTTCTGTGTGTGGCCTCATGGCCAACCAACCCCCATACCGCGTAGGGGGATTGGTTGGGTCCGTGTGTGCGGTTCACCATGTAATACCAATCAACAATGTGATCTGTCTGCACATTGTGATGGAAACGCACATGTTTGGCCACCTTTACAGCCAAATCAGGACAGTTGGGGGTTCTCAGGTGTCAGTTCTTGAAATGTATTAAACACACAAAAAGGATAATGGAACAAGGGCTCCATCTGCTTGTAAAAACCTGAAACTGAATCTAAACAATAATATAAATTATACAAATATTTATCATAATAAAAATAACTAGCAGAGTACTTGGCGTTACCTAGTTTTTGTAAAGATCCGACCCAAACCTGCACCCAAAATTAACAAACCCACACCTTTCTAATTAAACCTGACCTAATTAAACTCAGTGATCAAACTTACTGATCTGCCAAGATCCGCCCTTTTTCTCTCGCTCCACTACTAGATTGCTATGCATGCCTTAATCTCCCGTCTTGAATACTGCCACATTCTGCTAACTTGGTCTCCCGGACTGTCATCTCTCTACTCTCCAGTCTATCTTAAACTGGGCAGCTCGGATCATCTCACTCCAAAAGATCCCACAACCCCGATACTGCAGTCCATTGGGTGGCTTCCCATCTAGGAATCCCTGTTTAGTGTATAAATAGTTAAAGGGCATGTCACCCCAAACATAATCCCCCAAACTACTGGCCCCACCATGTAGTGTAGTTTAATCCTTACCTCACATCCCAGCTCCATAGGGTTCTCCTGTAGTCCCCCCCAAAGTCCCAAAAAATGACTACCAGGAGGCTAGCAGAGTCCATATAGGACACTGCCTGCTAGCTGGCCTAGGTAGATTTTTGCCATGCGTACTGCAGCCCTTCTCCCCCTCCCTCCCCCCTCCCTCTCTCTCCCTCCCGTTCTACTATCCCTCCCCTAGCATAAACCCATTAACATTCTGCTCCCCATGCCCAGCCCCAACGGGTATTTTTTATTTTTAGAACGCCTCCCAAACTCTTACTTACCTCTCCTCTTTCCTCCGGCGAAGTGAGCTGCCGGCAGCCGCGTCTGTGATTGGCTGCCGTCAGCCAATCACAGACGCGGCTGCCGGTCCCGCCCTGCTGATTTCTTGCAAGCAGAGGGCCGGGAGCGCGGCGGAGGATCGAGGGGAGGTAAGAGAGTTTGGGGGGCTTTCTAAAAAAAAAATTATAGCGGTTGGGCTGGGAGCCCAGGGGGGACCTTATATAAAAAAAATTTTTTAGGGTGGACATAGCCTTTAATTACCTTTCCTATTGAAAAGAGAAAAAAGGACTGAACATCGTCCGTCAACAATAAACAGGGCTTCTATATACATGACGAATACATATTCTCAGCACTGCACCTCCCATTGAAAATGCCCAAACTTAGTATTTAAATAAAATGATACATAACAACATATTGTGGGTTAGCTGAGTCACAAATCTAGTAAACCTCGGTGCCGACAATGCAGGATCCCTAACCTCACAACATTTTAAAATGCAAAAAAAAAACAGACACATTGGGAGATGCAGTGTATGCGATAGCGAATAGGTTACACCTATTTTAAAGACCATGTTTTGGAAACTACAACTCCCAGCATGCCTTGTTAGGTTTTCCATCACTGCTATATAGTTTCTGGCACCAGCAGCACCATAGAGGAAGTTTATCAGTCCTGTCAGACCTGTACATAGCAATGAGAAAGAGGATAAAAATGTCCCCCCCATGGACACTAGCAGAAATTGGATCAGTATAACTTACAGTTACTTCCTCCTGCTCTGTATGGAGGATCACAGCACAGAAGAACTACAAGCTCAGGAAAGGAGCAGGAGGGACGGAGCACTGCACTCCGATTAGCAACAGAACAAAATAAAGTAAAGCATTGTAGTATCCTTAACAATCTGTAACATTTGGAAGGTGTGTGATTAACTTAGGTGATTACTTGATTCACCACCAGATGGCAGCACACAGGTTAATTAAAGGGCATGTCCACCCCCAAAACTATAATCCCCCCAACTACTGGCCCACATGTAGTTTAGTTAATCCTTACCTCACATTCCCTCCATAGGGTTCTCCTGTAGTCCCCCCCCAAAGTCCCAAAAACTGCCACACAGGAGGCTAGCAGAGTCCATATAGGACACTGCCTGTAGTGGCCTCAGGTAGATTTTTGCCATGCGTACTGCAGCCCTTCTCCCCCCTCCCTCCCCGTTCTACTATCCCTCCCCCTAGCATAAAACCCCTTCAGTACTGTATTCCCCCATGTTCCCAGCCCCAACCGCATATTTTTTATTTTTAGAAAGCTCCCCAAACTCTTACTTACCTCTCCTCTTCCTCCGGCGAAGTGAGCTGCCGGCAGCCGCGTCTGTGATTGGCTGCCCTCAGCCAATCACAGACGCGGCTGCCGGTCCCCCCTCTGCTTGCATTTCCTTGCAAGCAGAGGGCCGGGAGCGCGGCGGAGGAAAGAGGAGGTTAAGTAGAGTTAGGGGGGCTTTCTAAAAAAAAAAAATATAGCGGTTGGGGCTGGGAGCCCAGGGGGGATTTATGTTAAAAATTTCATTTTAGGGTGGACATAACCTTTAACTTAAAAATGTCATAAAAAGGGGGTACAGAGGCATTTTTTAAAGTTGTAAATTAGCCTATGCTTTTCCAGGTCCTGGAGTATACCAAGTCTCAGGAAAATGTCCCAGCCGTTTTTTTTCTGGAACATACAAACATACATACTGACTTTTATGTAGATAGGTTGTATAATATAAATTGCAGTTCACCAGCCAAGTACAAATAGCAAGAAAAATCTCAATCTTTATTTTCACTATTCACTTGTGTCTTACTCCAGTAGACCCATTCTGTCCTGTTTTTTTTCTAACAGACAAATTTTCCACCTCATGTAGATTTTACCCAAAGAAGAACTGTGGATTACATTGGGATCCTGAAACTCTACACAAAAGTATATCCCAAAATGTACAATTATGTTATTTATAAAGGGTATCTCCCGTGGTAAAAACCACTTTGTGTTATTCAGTTTGAAGAGTGGGAGGTAAAGGAGCTGTGTCTTATCCATTCTTCAATAAAACATTCAGGAGCCAGGAACGAGAGTAAGCAACTTACCCGGCTTTCGCTTCTCCGCCACGTCCTCTGACAGGTCCCAACGGATTCTGTATTTTATGCGCATCACATATACAATGAGTAGTAAGAGGAGAGAGAATGTGGTAAATTGCTTACCTTAGTTTCTGGCTCCTGAAGTTTTATTAAAGAACAGGATGTAAGACACAGCTCTTACCTCCCGTTTCTCAATAAAACCGAATAACACAAAGTATTTTTAACCACTGGAGATACCCTTTGAGGAAATCTGTAGCAAACAAGCTTATTCGGTGGCTTAAAAAGTAAAAAAAGAAAAACATTTTTTGCAAAATTTGGTTGATTCATATTTAACACATCTCTGCAGCCAGAACTGGTTCTAGCCATTTTGGTGCCTTAAAGAGCACGTCCACCCCAAAACTGTAATTTAACTATTGGCCCCACTCTGTAGTGTATAAAAATCCTTACATTACATCCCAGCTCCAAATGGTTCTCCTGTAAAGTCCCCCCAAAGTTAAAAAAACTGACCATCAGGAGCCTGGCCACCAGGGAAATTGTTTCTACCTCTGAGAGGTCCTCTCAGAGGTTTTTGGCTTGCTCAGAGCAGCCCTTCACTCCCTCCCCCCCGCTCCCTCCCCCCAGTGTAAAAACCTTTTCCACATAGTAGTGCTGTGAGTGGAGCCGGCGGTAAGGTAAGTTCCAGGTCCCTCGAGATCCTATTATTCCCAGGGAGGTGAGAATAAGCGTTCTCACCTCCCTGTGAAAATAGAAACGAATGGCACATACTTATTTTTGGGGGTTTAGTGTCCTTTAAATCAGAACAGCCATGATGCAATATATGATATGGTACTGGGGGAAAGAAGAGATACAAATTTAACAATAAATGGGGACAGGTAGATGAGAATAAACAATACATGTACCACGGACAGGTAGAAAAGAATAATAAATACAGGTAACGGCACAGATGAGGATAATAAATAAGGACATACAATAGAAGGGCCATAGAAGCACTCCTTAGGCTAAATTACCATATATAATCAGTATAAGCTGAGGTTTTCAGGCTTTAAATATAGCCTAAAAACCGAACCTCGGCTTATACTTTAGTCACTCAACTCTGTGATCCGACCCTCGCTCCACATCTTCGCCTGACGTCACTACTCGGCGTCAAGTAGTGACATCAGACGGGAGATGAGGAGCGAGTGGCAGACAGATTCCCTGAGGCTACCGGCCGGAGACCTTACCAGGATTGAAGTACCTTACCTAAATAGAAGACTGGATTGAAGGCAAGTACCGTACCGAAACTACAAACTCCAGCATGGGGCATTATAGTTTCCAAACATCTGGAGTGCCAAGGAAAGGGGGTTACATTATGGGATTACTGTCCATTTAAAGCAACTATGCCTCAAAACATACAGAATCCGGCGGATGGTATCTATTGTTATTGCCTTCTGATTCTGTATTGTTTTGAGACTTAAGTTGCCCTTAAATGGACAGCAGAATTCCCATAGTAGTCCCATACAGTAATAGCCATATGGATTTGGGGTGGTGGGGGGTTCTGCATTCAAATGTTAGCTTTGGGGTGTACATGCCCTTTAAAAGTCTTAAAAGAATAGCATTTGCTCAAGAGTGATCATGGAAATTACTCAGAAGTTTTTCCTTTTATGCTCAATTTCTAGCTGAAGCAAAATATGTAAAAACACGATTTTCAGCCCTTCCTAATGCTTGCCATATACACTGTCTCAATGGTAGATCATTTTGATTTGTTTTATCTGACAGCATAGCATGCTATATGGCTACATGGAAAGTCTGCATCATGCTTAGGATATAAATACTGATTTTATCCTGCTAACGTTATGGCAACTATGATCACAATGAAGGATGTGTGATATTATAATCATATTGTTTCCGTTATATTGCCATAGTACTGAAATTAGTATGTAGTGTACTACTGGACCTCATATCTGGAAACTCCAAATAGACAATTTCAGATTTAAGGACTTCCAGTTATGATCATCTGCAGCAGGAAGGTACAACCTGAGTCTTTTAAATGTTATTAAACTGCAACTCCAGCATTCTCTGCATTCAATGCTGGGAGCTATGCTTGGCAAATATTTGGAGGGCCTCATGTTGGACATTCCTGATTTATAGCTACTAAAAAACAATATATCTTGCAGAATGCGATATATTATAGTAACCAGAAGCTGGAGGGCTGCCAGTCTGCCTAATGACCACCATGATATATTATTATTGTTTGTAAATGTCAAGTTGCCTGTGACAGCCATGATTACCGGTTGTCATCCAGTGAATATCCGGCCCCACACACCTGGGTAGACAAACACTGCAACGGTTTCGTTCCAAAGCAAGACTCTTGGTTACTTCTGGCAGTGATTTTACTCGGAAAAAAACTGCGTTGACATCACTGGCACAACCCGAGAACCAGCAATTCAGAGGGTTTGCACAGCAGCTAACTGAGTGTTGTCATTCGGTGAAGCTAGTTTCAAGGGGGCTAAAGAAGAGGCGGAGCTTCCCCGGACATGTGACAGTCAAATGACAGGGCGGAGAATCATCCATTTACAGCACCAGAAGAGTTTTAAGAGGAGAAACGTGATTTCATGAGTAGAAAGCAGTGATATTTTACACATATTGCAGGAGTGTGTAGTTCATAAGGAACTTAGAAAAACGTGGTGTTTACTTTAATCCCCCCCCCCAAAAGGAATAATTGTAAACTTTGCAGGGCAAACTGGATGGTGTTGTGTAGTTATATGTCATAGAAGTACATTGGAGATCAGTGGAAGCTCCTAATAATGGAGGACTGAGGCCAGGAATGTGGTTCATCTAATGTATAACCTCACAAACTAGTGCAGGTGTCTGTGTAGTGTGAGACTCAGGGAGCACATAGTGTTGGTTATGGGGGTTTATGTGTGGGGCACAGGGAGGCACATGGTGTTGGTTATGGTAGTTCATGTGTGGGGGCAAACACGTTATGTGGGTTAGTTTTGTTGGGGCACAAGAAAGCACAGCATTTTGGCTATAGGGATCATGTGTGTGGGACACAGGGTGTTGTCAATAGGGGTTCAGGTGTGTAAGTCACAAAGAAAAACACGCTTCCCTGTGCCCCACACACATGTACCCACATAGCCAACCCAAAGTGCTTCCCTGTGCCCCACACATCAACCCCCATAGCCAACACAAAATGCTTCCTGTGCCCTACACATAGCCAACACCATGTGCTTCCCTATGCCCCACAAACACGAACCCCCATAGCCAACACCATGTGGTTCACTGAACCCTTATTGCCAACAAACATGCTTCCCTGGCCCCCATAACCCACACCTTGTGTTCCCATTGCTCAACACACAAAATGCCCCCTACCTGAAACCCATTGCCAAAACAAACTGTGCTTCCCTGTGCCCCACACACCCGAACCCCTGAAACCAACACCATGTGCTTCCCTGAGTCCACATACCTGAACCCCACAAAACACCATGTGCTTCCCGTACACCACACTTCTGAAGCCCCATAGCTTGTGCTTCCCTGTGCACCACACACCCAAACTCCACAGCCAATACACTGTGCTTACCTGGCCTCAACCACCTGAAACCCCATTGCCAACACCATGTGCACCCACACACCTGAAGCCCCATAGCCAACAACCCATGTGCTCCCTGAGCCTCACACACTTGAAAACTCCCACAGCCAATACAATGTGTTCTGTATGTTTCCCCACACACCTCAACCAATACTAGGTGGTTCCCTGTGCCCCACACACCTGAACCCCCATAGCCAACACCAGGTGCTTCCGTGTCCCACGCATCTGAACCCCTTTAGCCAAACAAATATTCTCGCCTCACACACCGAAACTACCATAGCCAACAAAATGTGCTTCTGTGCCCTACACCCTGAACCACCATAGCCAACTTTTAGCTCATGCAATACTGTAAAGGGCTGTCTACCATGAAAAAAAATATATATTTAAATGCAGAACGCCACCTGTAGTACTCTCTGTACTTACTTTCTCATCTAATCACCCTTAGCTTACATACCAACCGATCCCCACTTAAACAGGTTCATGCCTTCAGTGCTACTGTGGTGAGCTGGTTATGAACTTGCACGGCATCAGTCGAGCCACTTAAGCGGGCGGGAGATTTGCTCATTGCAAGTGAAGGACTATTGCATGACAAGGTAAGAATTTCAAAACTTTGGCTTGTGGGGTTCTGCATCTAAAATGCATTTTATAACTTTGGGGTGTTCATGCCCAAAAGCTAAGTTCATAGAAGAAAAGCATTTGCTCACGAATAACCATGGAAATTGCCCAGAAGTCCTCTCTTTTCTTTATCTGGTATTCTAGCGAAGTAATATATGGAAAAGAAGATTTTCAGCTCTTCCTATGCTTGCCATATACACTGTCTCAACGGTGATCAATTTGATGTTCGATCTGACAGCAATTCAGCATGCTATATGGCTACGCGGAAAGTCTGCATTATGCTTAGGATATAAATAATGATTTTATCATGCTAATTGTTAGGCAACTATGATCAGATATGAGGATAGTGTGCTATATTAAATTATTGTTCCCGTTATATTGCCATAGAACTCAAATAGAGTGTAGTGTTACTACTGACTTCATGTCTGTAAGCTCCAAATAGACTTAAGGACTTCCAGTTATGATCATCTACAGCAGGAGGTACAAACCTGAGGACCTTTAAGTGTTTTTAAAATACAACTCCCAGCATTTCTCTGCATGCATGGCTGAGCTGTGGCTTGGCAAATTTCTGAAGGGCTAATGTTGGACATTCCTGATTATAGCTACTAAAAACCACTATATCTTGCAGAAGCGATATATTATAGTAACCAGAAGCTGGAGGGCTGCCCGTCTGCCTTTGTTGAATCCAGTATATAGGGGATTTAATCAGTATTGATAAGAGTTAACAAAGCTTGTTATGTATGCACAACGGTCTTGCTTACTCACAAAGTAGTAGAAGAGTAACTTAAGCCACCATAGAGGTATATAACTTGTTAGGATTTACCACACACTTTTGTAGGAAGTTAGTAGGAAGGGTTGTAGGAGGAGGATGTAAGCAGACAAACACATACACTTTTCACTACACACACATCCTACAACACACATATACAACAAATAGACTAATTATGCGTTAAGTAGATATATTATTATGTAGGCTGTCTCTTATATACTTGACTGGCTTTTTTTGTAACTACTCCATACAACAATCCTTATTGAATATCGCCTTGGTGAGTGGTATATAACCATAAGATAACTTACAAGGAATAAAGAGAAGTATCATTATAAATACACATATGTTTACAAGAGATCTGTAGAGCTGCTCTGTATTTTTACATCAGTAAAGTGTATTTTTACAGCCTTAATGACACTATGATATACTATTACTGTGTAAATGTCAAGGTTGCCTGTGACAGCCATGATTGGTTGTCATCCAGTTTCAAGGGGGCTAAAGAAGAAGGCGGTATCTCCCCGACATGTGATCAGTCACATGACGGGGCAGAGAATCAGCAGTTCATCATTCAGGGAGTCCACCTGGCCAGATTGGTTTTGGGCATGCAAGTTGGCACCAAAGTCTGCAAAATAGACATTTTATAAGAAACTGGTGTATTGCAACTGAATTATATCCCAGGGGTATGTATGTGTCTGTCTGCGGTTGTTTTTTCATTGGCCCAAACTGGTTTTACCGTATTGCAATCACCAATTTTTATTCAAATGGCTAAAATGTCTGTTTGCAGACTTTGATGGCAATTTCCATGCCCAAAACCAATTTGGGCCAGGCTGGACTCAACCGAATAATATGCCAGGGGTATGTACCCTCGTCTGCAGTGTTTTTTCAGTGGCCAAAGCGGTTTACCCATTGCAAAACACCAGTTTCTTATTCAAATCTGAAATAAGAAACCAACCAGTCTGCGAATAAGAAACTAACTGAAAAGAAACCAACTTTTTGAATAAGAAACCAACTTCAGCTTTGTGGGAGCTCTACTAATAATGGAGGATTAAGGCCAGGATGTGGATTCAGCCAGTGTGTATAACCTCACAAACTATGTAAGGTGTCGTGTAGTGTGAGGCTCAGGGAAGGAAATGTTGGTTATGGGGGTTCAGGTGTGGGGCTTAGGGAGGCACATGGTGTTGGTTATGGGGGGTCATTGTGGGGCAAAAGTGTTCATTGGGGGTTCAGGTGTGTAAGTCCACAAAAACTTGCTTCCCTGTGCTCCACACACAACCCCATAGCAACACGTGCTTCCTGCTGCCCACACCATGAACCCCCATATCCAAAACAGTGCTTCCTGTGCCCCACACATGAACCCCCATAGCCAACAACCATGTTTTCCCTGTGCCCCACAAAGATGAACCCCCATAGCAAACACAAAAGCTTCCCTGTGCCCCATAAAACACCATGTGGTTCATGATCCCCATTGCCAACACAAATGTTCCCTATGTCCCCATAAACTAACACCATGTGCTTCCCTGTGCCCCACACACAACCTCCTGCAACCTGTGCCCCACATACATGAAATCCCATTGCGAACACCTGTGCTCCACACTCGTGAACCCCCATAGCCAAACACCATGTGCTTCCCTTTGCCCCCACACCACCCGAACCCCATAACCACCAACATCATGTGCTTCCCTGAGCCCCACATACCTAAACCCCCACAAACACCAAGTGCTTCCCTGTACACACACTTCTGAACCCCAACACTGTGCTTCCTGTGCACCACACCTAAATCCCATAGCCAAACACACTGTACTTACCTGAGCCCTCACACACCTGAAACCCCATTGCCAAAACCCTGTGCACCACACACCTGAAGCTCCATAGCCAACACCATGTGTTTTCCCTGAGCCTCACACCTCTTAACCACCTAGCAAACCCAGTGGCTTTCCTATTGTGCCCCCACACACTGAAAATCCCCATAGCAATACAATGTTTTTCTGTATTCCCCACACACCTGGAACCACCCATAGCCAACACAGGTGCTTCCCTGTTCCCACGCCACACCTGAAACCCCCCTAGCCAACACCATGTACTTTCCTGTGCCACACACCTGAATCCCTATAGCCACACAATGTTCTCTGCCCCACACACCGAAACACCCATAGCCAGCACCATGCGCTTCTGTGTCTTACACTGAACCATCATAGCCGTACCAACATGCTTGTCTGTGCCCCACACAACACTGAACCACATTAACCAGCACTATGCTTGGCTGCACCCCACCACCTGAATCACCATAACCAGCACCATGTGTTCTTTGTGAGCCCCACACAACCTGAACCACCATAGCACAACACCCATGTTCTTCCCTGTGCCAACACGAATCCCCTAGACAGGCTCACGGTTCTTCTCGTGCCCCAACACCTAAACCACCATAGCCAACACCATGTTCTTCCCTGTGCCCCCAACCTAACGAACCCCCATAACTAACACAAGTTCTTCTGTGTGCCTCAAACACTTAACCACATGGAGCAGGCTATGGAGTTTAGAGGCATGTGAGGCACAGGGAAGGGAGATGTAACTTCTCGTGACCTACTTGTTTATGAATCAGAAATTACGCCAAAATGTTGCTGAAATTGTGGTATAACATAAAAAGGGTAAAAGGAAAAACAACACATTAGTTATTGAAATTGATATTTATTGATGACACAATGTGAAAGTAAAAAGTTGTTTACAGTTTAAGAGTAGACAAAGGATGATGAAACATATGGGTCTAAGGTTATAGGCTTTAGCCCTTGTCACATGTCCGATGCACGACCCCGTATGGTGCACGTCCATTACCAAAAGATTGGGCCTAGGCACTCCTTGTTGGCAAGTGCCACTGATGTGAGGTGCAGTCCCGTTCGTCTCTACCTGAGGACTCCCAGCTATAGAACAAGGTTTGGAGATGGAAGCGACACATATCTCAAATAAACTGTTATTAATCACACCAAACGAACAAACGTTTCGGAGTGGGAGAGCACTAGGTCGCCATCAGGTATAAACTCACACAATGGCCCCTTCACCTGACAGTAGACCATTAATCCAGCGAGCTCCTCCCTCCTCATCAAGTGGGAGGGATTAGTGCAAACACAAAATTTAGTGACAATACCGCACTATGCAATAAATAAGGTGTCCATATGCATCAGGTTCATGCATATATATCGTGTCCATTTTTGTTACAACACTCCGTATATATCAGAATCAAACTTTGCTGGTAGGTGGCGTGGACTGTTTTCTTATCTGTGGCTGTGAAATAAAAGGAAAATTGCCAATATATACAGTTGTACCGCAATAAAAACACCATTATTAAACCGTATAGTGATCCATTTGTATCTTATTCTATGAATCTTACAGGTATCCGTTCTGGTATCACCATTATTCAACCACTAGGTGGCAAATCATACCCTTTCAAAGTTCAGAAAAGATTTTTCATTGTTCTAATGTCCATTGTCAAGAGTAGTACTTAGTCTTACATCCGTCTAATCATCGATAAACGATATTTCTGACTGTTTGTTGAAGTCCCACTATGTCGCGAGGTATACTGTAAGCAAGTTGCCAATACTCTACTACCTATCAAGGAGCTGTTCAGACCTGAAATTCCTCCACCCGAGGCACGAGGGACCGTTTGCAGCCCGATGTCTTGTGTGTGTGCATTCCCTCACCCTGGCCGCTGCACACAAATATAGCCCCAAGGAGCCAAACACATGTCTATTCAACCAAGAGCCATGTGGCATGGTGGCAAACCCAGATAAGGGAAAAGAAGGAAGAATCGGTGAAAGAAAAAAGACAAAAAAAAAGTTTCATTTCTCGGAGAATCCTCTCCAAGATAGAACTTAAACTTCCAGACAAAATTGTCCCAATAGAAAGAGGCAATTCAAAAACATACAAAAAGCCGTGGCTCACCTCTCCCTCTGCTGGGGTGGTGATTAAAAAGAAAAGAAACCCTGTGAGAGTACTAGTGTTCAGCTCCCACCATCCAACTTCCTTAGCTGCATAAACCACACAGGCAAAGTGTATGCGGACAGGGCACCATGACCTCCATGTAATAAGCTCAACAAGATCAAAACAAGGAGTTGCAGCCATGCTTCCTAGAGTGACAAACAATCAAATTAAGAACAGAGATCTCCTTTCAATGACAAAACAGGGATTTCAGTTTTTTTAGTTTTCAAAAAATTCACATGGTTCCTGGACCCCAAACAATCATATGAATCCTTGACTTTTAATACAAAAAGAAAAGTAAATCTTGCAGGGTATTTCATAGATTAGCATGGAGTAAGAAGAAACAGAATACTATTTTAGCAAAATAAAATTAAGGTGGGGTAAGAGAACCTGCAACGGATGTACATTTTACTATGTCTTTCAAAAGCATAACTCTATCTAGACTAAGAGGGACACTATAGAAACTATTGGTAAAGGTAGAATATTGTGTAATAGGACTATCATAATGAGAAACAAAAAAAAAAGATCACCTTTGGGGACCCGCCAATAAAACTAAGACACTGAACTGTATGTGTCTAAACCTGGAATCTACAAGGTGAAAGCCATTCAAGAAAGCTGATGCACTAGGAAACATTTAATATCAGGACTATAATAGAAACAAAAAAAAGGGTTTAGTGGGATTGAATTTTGTGATCCTTTGAAGTATGTGTATAAACTTGGCCATCTAAAAGGTGACAGCCTACACGGAACAAGATGGAGCCTGTGGTTAAATTAGAAGCTATCTTTCCGATGCAAGTATATAGAAACAAAAAAACAGGTATTATCTGGGGGATGGAACTTGGTGACTAGAAGTCACAGAGGAGTTCCGTGACCATATAAAAGCACGAGGCCGCAGGCCGAGTACCTTTTATACCGGGCACGGAACTCCGAGGTGACTTTTGATATCCGTATAATTTACAGTAGGGGGTACAATATCCATTATAACCTACCCCTTCACCCTAATACAAAGACTGACCTGTGAGCCTATGGCACACTGGCAATGTAATGGAAGAACCCCCTCCCTCCCCACTTCCATGTGCACTAACTATGACAGGGCACTCTCTCTATAGAAAAGCCACCCCCACCCCCCATCACCCTCCACTAAGCCCTGTCACGGCAACCCTCCCCCTGCTCAGGACTAATAAAAAAAACAGCCTCACCCCTTAACTCCTGCTCACGGCTGCCCATGGCAAACACTTACTTTTTAGATGAAGAGGAAGCCGCCATCACCTTTGCTGTATGAATCGGAGTTGAGCTGCACCAGTAACTGTAAGTATCCAACCGATAGCCGCATTCTGTCCGGTTTCACTCTTCTCGCGCATTAATCTGTGTGATGCGCTCGCGGTCATAGAGGCTGGTGATTAATGCGCGAGAAGAGTGAAACCGGACAGAATGCGGCTATCGTTGGATACTTACAGTTCGGTGCAGCTCAACTCCGGTTTATATGGCAAAGGTGGGCGGCTTCCTCTTCATCTAAAAATGTAAGTGTTAGCCATGGGCAGCCGTGAGGCGGAGTTAAGGGGTGAGGCTGGGGGGTGGTTGTGTTGTACTGCACTTCCTGGTTATAATCGGCGCGCTACTACGTAGTAGCGCGCCGATTATAAGGATATTATCGGCTACTTGGGTCCCATAGGGATCCATTAAGGGGGTAGGGTTATATAAATATTATTCAATTTACCAGTAATATATCCTAAAGCTATAAATTATATGTAAAGCTTAATTATAGAATAGAAATCATATTTTGCTTATAAACTGCAGTTAATTCGACATCAATGTTAAAACCTGTTTGCATTATGTTCAGTGCTCTTTTATCTGTATTATATTGTCAGTTCTCTGTGTGATTATTTGTGCTAGATGTTCACACTGTTACTATGCTTGTGAACAAAATAAGCCACACGTACACACTCAAAGTTTGTCAGGTTTACAATGCACCACCATTACTATTAATATAGGAGAGCAATATCACTATTACATTAGGAGAGCAATAGCAGTGCTGTCTTTTCTTTACATGTTTTTTAATGATTCCATTTGAAATAGTTTACTTGTACATGTATTGAAATATGTTTGTTTGTTTGTTTTTTATATACTTGACTTGAGATATTGACTTGTCCTGGCACTTTCCTGCCATAGATGGTAAAAGTTTTAGTATCCAATCTGAAGGCTCATACACACGTGCAGCGTATGATCGTGCTGTGTATGGTCACTTTGTCGGGCAAAACGGACGTTTAGTTTTAGTTGGGGCTCGTTGATAATCCAGTCAGGCAACGACCCCCGACCCAATGTCTGTTTTGGGCCGACAAAGTGCCCGTACACGGCACGATTATCAGGTGAAGTGGGTGCACATACACAATGTGCGTGGCGGGTCGCCCCCCACAATCGCATACGTGTATGAGCCTTACGTAGCCACTGACAAGAGTTTCCCAAATAGACTCCAGCTATAACATCCCCAATGGCAATTTGCCAGATAACACATGCGTTTTGTTGAAAGTGGACCTACACATAAAGTTGATAACAATCCTATTGCTTATACTATTAATATGGATATCCTAGACCCATTTATATATAAATGATCTATTTTAAGTATACTGACAGCCAAGCAAAATTCCCTAATGGCATTTTAATTGCTCAGCAGGGAGGGTATTTACTGCCTGTATTATCTGGATAAAGTGCTTTATAAATAGCTTGTTTTGTTGATATTGTCATGAAAAAGGCTGTATGTTATCTGAAGGACTTTTTTGTTCTTTCTGTTCTGTATTATTACAATCTTCTGTTTACAAATAGGTTTGTGTACATCCTGTAAATGCTTATTATAGTTTGTATACAAATACAATTAACATATTTGATAGAAGTGATTTAATTAATGAGAAAATGACCAATAATAAAGTTTTAAAACAGCTAGACAGGTAGGGAACGCTTCTCCTACAGTACCTCCCTGCGAGACTGCTAGCACAAGCAGTAAGCTGGCAAAGTTCTGCTTGTGCCATGGCTGACAACTCCTCTATCAGCCTTGTATCTCCACCATCAAAAAAATGTAACTTGGACTGCTGGTTCCAGGGTAGCTCCTCAGCTTTGCCTCGAACCTCTACCCATGGATCTCCACTTGTACCCTGAAAATTATGTAATAGGAATGGGGGTAGAGTCCACTATGAAAGCTTATTTATTAGTGATCCTTGCACCACAACATGTTTCAGGCAAAAAGTACCCTTTCTGTGTGAATATACTGGCAACAACATGGACGCTTTTTTTCTTAGACCCATCCCCTGCAGTGGGTGCTTTTTTTAAATAGAGATATATTTATAGATCAATCATTTATATTTGTATAAATGATGTATTTTTATATATCTGTTGTATTCAGTTAGAACAACTGGACTTAAAGTTTAGTTCTTGAAGACGCTTTGCTAGTCATCCGACTGGCTTTCTCAATTCAGAATGACTTGTACAAAAATCTGTGGCAATTATGTACCCTGGAAATCCCAATTAGCATATCACAGCCAGGTGTTGGAGACCTTCTGAATGCAAGGCTTGATTGCATTGTGGCTAAGAGGTGTAATAGGAACTTCGTCTTCAAGAACTAAACTTTAAGTCCAGTTGGTATACTATGACCTAGATGAATGAGAACCTTCGCACGCATATGTATTTTGATGATTGAGAAAGAAAAATATAAATAATATATAATCATTTATTTTATGTAGGGGTTAGTTGGATCTGCAAGATCCTGTCTTTCATTTTTCAAAGATCAGGGAATACACGGTCCTGAACGTTCTCACTATACACAAAGAGAACGCCCGGGTCTGTGTGTTTCCCACGACCGCGGGCGACTCCCCTACAGGGAGAATGGCCGAGGCAAATTTTAGGTATTTTCCAAAGACCACGAAGATCACGGGAACGTATGGCAGCCGCATGCTCAGTCAGAAAATGAGCTACACACACTGACGATAAAGCCTCAATATTGTCCGACAGTATCGGGGCTTTATCGTCAGTGTGTGTACCTAGCTTAAGAGAATCCACATACATGTACGTAAATCCAACTTACTGAAATAATATCAAACAATGCTATTATTACTGTAATCACATAAATTAAAGCCTTCCAGTGAAGTCAAGGTAGGAAAGTTCTAACTTTTTAAACATTAAACTTTTTTCTTTTAAAGGGCATCTATACCGAAAAAAAGGGTAATTTTAAATTGACCATAACTGGAAACTATAATTCTTCCCAACCACCACTGTATCATTTTTTTGCCCCCTATTTCTTTAGATATCCAATCTAAAACTTCTTATATTTCAGTTGTCAATCAAGTTCCTTGCTCTCAAAAACTTTTCTTCTGTGAGTAGTTTTACTGTAGCTGGAATGGTGACAGAGTTTTGACAGTTGGAATGCTGTATCGGAAGTGGGCGTGGTTAAAAGAGGGAGGGGGGGTTACATCTCCTAAACAAAATGTGTGCTGGATTGAAGGCTTGCAGTAACACATGCAAATCAGAGTAAGTGCTACTTACATGTATTCAATTACAGATTAAGATAAGGCAAAGTAATTTTTTTGGTATAGTGTCTTTCTCAAACTTTTGCATTTCTTAGCCTTGTGTATTGCATCAAGTATTTGAGTATTGAGTATTTTCTTTAAAAAAAAATTGTAGATAAATGAGGAGATTCAATATAGAAAATCACCAAAAGTTAAGTTTGCGTGATACAATACTGGACGTAAACACAATTATGTCCGGTATTGCATTGTGGGGTCAGAAAGGTAAGACGCTCCTGTTTTTGCTCATTTGAAAAAAAATAATAAAACCCCGCATTATATTTTGCGCTATGAAGTGGCACAAACTTTAACTAATTGGGAATTGTATCAGGGGCAACTGCGCTTAAAAAATGTGGAAATGGCGCAGTGCCCTAAAATAAGTGTAAAACCTACAATAACCCCGATAAGATATCGGGGTTAACGTTGGTTTTACCCTTTATTAGAGGGGTTTGAATCTCCCTGAAAATCTATAAGTATATGGGAGTTGGAAGTTCCTATTTGTACCTCCTATTGTGTACTTACCAAGATGTACACTGTTAAACCTTTATTTGCAGCCTGAAAACAATCCCAGTCTTGAGTGAATGGCAGTTTTTACAGGGCATATCTTGAAAATCACCATGATTCCCATTGAGAGGTAGGAACACGAGCTCCTACCTTCCAAATAATTTACACATTTTTTCCCCATAGTATAGTTTTCCTATAAATGACTACTATACCTTGAAAACAATCAACCTATCTCTAATTCTGTGATAAGTAAGAACAATTATTACTACCTCCTGTTTTGCTTTAATTATTTAAGTGAACTATGCCTTTAATTTATTTAATTTAATTAATTAATTTATTTAATTTTAACGTATATTTACCTTTCACATTATCCACCGCAGCAGCACTGGCATGTCCAAACTGCTCCTGGTTTTAATCAATTATAGCGTGCATGCACGATAATGCGCGCTATAGTTTATTAGAACCAGGAAGCTGTCGGGAATTTGCAGTGTTGCTGCGGTGGATTGCATAGTCCCTGGATCCTGAGATATTGATTGGATAACAGAAGGTAAGACATAGCTCCTTAACCTCCCAGTCTTCAATCAAGTGAACTATTCCTTTAAAAGAAATTAATAAAAAATAAAAGTGTAGCTTTCAGTCTCCCTGGTTGACTTCAATGAAAAATGTTAGTCTGGAATCAATGAAGGTTAGTTATAACTAATTTAGATTTATCCTCAATAAAAGATAGTTTTATGGTTGTAAACACAAAAAAAGACATACTCCCTCAACCAGACCCAGATACACACACCTACTGATCTACTCATCCATCAAAAAGTTTGTTTTTTTTAACCCCCAACATGATACAGGTAAACACATATACTGACCTACCCCTCCTTTACTGTTGCAGCCATACTTAAAGGGTAACTAATAAAATTAAAAAAATAATTTTAACTTATAGTTCAAAAAGGTTTTTTTTTTCTCATGAAGATTTTATTTGAGGAAATTGGTATTGTTATAAACAGCGCAGTAGAAGTATTGTTCACAGTTTCATATTTGCAACTACAGGTTTATATAGTAGCATAAGAATGATTTGGCATGAATTAACCTGGTTTGTTCATCCTCCTATTGTTTACATAATTACCTCAGTATTAAGGTGTCTTAATGGGATGAGGGTTTTAGGGTGAGGGGGGAAGGGAGGGGATCCCAGGGAAAAGGGGGAGGGAGGGGTCAGGGAAGGTAGAAGGGGTTGATTTATGGGGTAATAAATTGGTATAGAGTTTCAGGTTGGTCCGATTATGCTGTAGGTAGTGCTCTATACCAAAAACTTAGCAGTTAATGATAGCAAGCATAATATAAGCGCAATATCTGGTCTTATTAGTATTAGTTATATTAGTTGTCTGTAATATTACATATTCAAGGGCTGTGACCGGTGGGGTCCGTAGTAAGCAATATATATATATAAACCAGCTTTTCATTATAATATAGAGCCCAAGTTTTAGATATCAGTAAAGATATGGGGGTGCTGGAGATTTCACAGGAAATAAACGAACTGAGGGTCGCACTCCAAATAAATTATAGGTTTATTGTGAACCACACATCACACAAAACAGGTTTATATTATGGTACAGTTTGTTGCCATCTGAGTTCAGAGAAGGGGAGTTTCTATTGAAGGGATTTTCCAGATTGTTTGTATAGTTTCCCAAGTGGCTATTTGTCTATGTGATAATATTTGGAACATCCATTGGATGCCTTTTGTTGGTCCATTCTTTCCAGTCTTGTTTTTGTAGGCCTGGTGTGAAATGTGGATTATTGGTTATGGGTATCATTAAAGAATGGGGGTGTTTGGTCTTGTAGTTTTGGGTGGCTTGTTTCCACATTTAATTCATGTGACAGCTATATTTAAAGGGTAAGTAAAAAAACAACAATGTCCTCATCATTGGCGTTATTGAGTTTTAAAATCTGCTGCACAAACACACACATTCCCTTCCAAAATGCGTCCATTCAAGCCAAATTCAAAGTTATACTTATACCTTCCCTTTCTAGTTGAATGTCAAAAGGTTCAGATTGGATATCTAAAGAATAGGGGGCAGATCAGTGGTAGTGGTTAGAAGGAATCATAGTTTCCTGTAATGGGCAATTTGAAAAAAAACAGTTTTTCCGGTTTAGAGAAGGAGCTGCAAAAATGTCTGCCTCCTCTCTTGCCTCCGTGAGGTTTTATTTGCGATGCGTTTCGGACTACACACGGTCCTTTCTCAAGGTTTTTGTTTAAGGTGGACATGTCCTTCATTGTTCTGAATTGTTTCTGCAACAGTCTGGCAACTTTGCATTCAGTCCTCAATGTCCCTGGCGATTTTGCTTTCAGTTCTCTTTCTTCAATGTTCACTTCACTTTTCAATGTTTCAGGTTTTTCCATCCAGTTCTCAGTATCTTTTGTCTATTTGTGTCTAGTTCTCAGCTTTCTAGTTTTCATCCCATCCAGTCTTTTAAAGTTTTTGGGGTCCATTGTTCTTTGCATGAGACTTGCTTCAGTATTTGCCACTGAAATGTAGATTTTTCTTTGTTACACTGTAAACTCCCAACTTCCCATTGTCTTTAGAAGATAGATTTTTAGAGATTGGTGATACTGTACATTCAGCATCTCTTTTTTCTGTTGGCCTTCTTGTTTTCTTTGTTGCATCTTTATGAACAATGAACCCTAAGTGCCTCAGGGTTCTGTACTGGGGACGCTTCTGTTTAATCTGTTTATAAATGACTTAGAAGGGAGCATTGAGAGCAAGGTCTCAGTGTTTGCTGATGACACTAAACTATGCAGAGCTTTGGAAACAGCAAATGCTGACCTAGATAGATTAGCAAAATGGGCAGCAGAATTGCAGATGAGATTCAATGTTGATAAATGTAAGGTGATGCATTTAGGATTTAATAATCCCTGCGCCACCTACACCATAGATAACTCTGTGTTAAGTGCATTTGTAATGGAAAAAGATTTGGGTTCTGATAGATAACAGACTCAGCTATAGCAAACAATGCCAGGTAGCAACGGCTAGAGCTAGCAAGATATTGTCTTGTATAAAGAGGGGAATAGATTCAAGAGAAAAATATTATTCTCCCTCTTTACAAGGCACTGGTAAGGCCTCATTTGGAATATGCGGTGCCCGTGGGGGCAGTGTGGATATGGACTTTGTTTTTAACTTGCCTATACAATGTACATTTTCAGTTTTTTTCTTTTGTTGATCTAAGGGCATGGCCACACTGAGCCGCAAACACAATCACACACGGAATCGCATGCGATTTTATGTGTGATTTCGTTGCGTTTGCACATGCATTTTTTCATTAGATATAGAAAAACGCATGCAATTGCGATTTCAATTATAAAAAATGCATGCGCAAACACAAAAAAAGTGCAATAGTGTGTCCTAGCCCTAAATGCTGCATCTATTGTTTATTTTTTCCTTCTATCTTAGAGAGCGTGTTCACCCCTCCAACGTAAATTTATATATAGGAAAAATCACCACCCACCCCCCAAAACCCAAATTGCAATAGTTAGAAAACTAATGACTAAGTCAATAAACGAAACGCGTTTGGCATGTTTGGACACCCCAGCTACATCATTTATGCAGATAACGTTCTGATGGTATCGTATAAACTCTCTTTCTATTTGTACTAATAATGCTCCTAGTGTTGGTATAGACAATTTACTATGTACTGTATCTGAATAATGCACTGTTATGTATGTACTCACTTGAAATGTTACAATTGGTAGTTTCGAGGTGACCACATATTTTTAAAGGATAACTGTATTGCCTCAATGCATTTTTTTTAAATTGCTTTAAAAAGAGTAAAGGTATGTAGCCTTCCCCATACATTTTTTCCCCTGATTTGGAGCCTCTCTCTGCCTTCAGCTAGCCATGCTGTAAAGGGGGCTTAACAATTCTGTCTGCCTCTAACTGTCACTCAAAGCATGCAAGAAAACACTCCTACACCCACCCTTGATCAGCTTGATTATGTAGGCTGTATCCTAGCAACAGGACGTTTCAAGTTTGTTTAACTTGCAGAGGAGGAGGAGAGAGGTTGTAATAGACATTCCCACCAGCCAATGGCAAGTGTTATGTTAACCACAGCCCTAGGCCATCTAGGAGGCGGGTTTTTAGCACTCATCTTTGCTGTGGGATATCTAAGGGAGGGCAGCACAACTGTAAATGTGAGTGATTTCAGCTGCTGGAAGTGTGGACATGTAATGGGGGTGATGTTGTTTTTTTGATATTGTTGTCCTTTAAGTATGTTTTAATAAGACTTTTTTCCTGGGTTAATAAAGGAATTTTATAACAGAGTGCTATACAGTAGGTCTATCTCTTTTTTGTTTATAGTGAATAGTTCGAAAACTAACATACTGTACATAGGGCTAAACTGTTGTGCAGCAAAATGTCCTTCTCCCCTTCCTCCTGTCTCTCTCAAAGGGTTTCTGCCTCCTCTTCAATCTCTCCAAGCTTGAGGAATACAACACAATAACATTTTTATAGCTATTTTCTCCCATAGGACTCAAAGCGCCCATTCAGTAATTGGCTGTGAGGTCATTTCATGATTGACCGTTTCCGAAATAGGAAGTAGAAAAGAGATTACCGAACATTGGGCAGCATTTCGTGTTAGTCTTGCATTTCTCAGATTTTTAAAGGGAAACCAAAGTAAAAAAAATAACTTGCCATTATCCTTTTTTATATTTTTAACGCTGCCAGTAACTTGATCCTTTTTTGTGTTCCCTGTCACCAAATATCCTCATTTCCTGTTCACCTCACACCTATTAGTGTGCATGTCTCCTTTCTATGTATCCACCCCCTCCCAAAACTGAGGCACAAATAGAGTGTGGAGCATGTGCAGGGGATATGATCTGTGCCCTCATACAGCCAATAGCATTCACCAGCACTGGCAGCTGTAATAACTGCTTGAATCAAGTAAAATTTTCTTTTAGATGTAGGAGTTTGAAGGTGTGTGTATATGGGGTGGGTGGGGGGACTTTGTAACAGATAAGGTGTATTCCTTTTCCTGATATTAAAGGACAACAATATAAAAAAAAATAAAATCACCCCCAGTACATGTCCACACTTCCAGCAGCTGAAATCACTTAAGCTGAGGCCACACTGCAACGCACAGGAATCGCGCACAAAATAGCAAGCGTTATCGCACGTGATGGTGTGCACAATTCGTTTGCGTGTGCGATTTTGCCGTTTTCCATTATGGAAACACATGCGTTAACACACCAAAAATGGTGAATGCATGCGTTACCAAAACGCAAATTTTTGCGCTCCTGCGAATTTCCAGTTTAGCGAAAATGGCGGCCGCAATTGTGAGCGCAAAACGCTTCCAAATGCGCTAGTGTGGCCTAGCCCTTACTCACATTTACAACTAGGCTGCCTTCCTTTAGATATCCCACAGCAAAGATGAGTGCTAAAAGCCAACCTCCTAGACGGGCCATGGTTAACATAGCACTTGTCATTGGCTGATGGGAATGTCTGTTACAACCTCACTCCTCCTACTCTGCCAGTCAAACAAACTAGTATAGTATAGTATAGTATTTGAGGTTGAATAAAGACATACGTCCATCCAGTTCAACCCATCTAGCAATATCCTCATTTCCTGCCTAACTGTTGATCCAGAGGAAGGCAAAAAAAACCCATCAAATTTATGAAGGGGGAAAAAATTCCTTCCTGAGGCAATTGGAAATTTCCCTGGATCAACTCTATTTTATGTATCAATACCAGTAACTTGCAACATTCCTTGTTTTCATAAACTCATCCAGCTTTTTTTTGAAACTGACCAATGAACCTGCCATTACAACGTCCACTGGAAGACAGTTCCATAGCTTTACCGTTCTCACATTGAAAAACCCTTTCCGAGCTTGAAGCCTAAACCTTTTTTCTTCAAGTCTTAAGGGATGTCCTCGTGTCCTTTGACATGTTCTATTGGTGAACAATGCCCCAGATAGTTTATTGTATGGCCCATTAATGTATTTATACACAGTAATCATATCCCCACGCAAGCGCCTTTTCTCCAGCGTACATAATTGTAACTTTTCCAGCCTCTCTTCATATTCAAGCTCCCCCAATCCCCTTATTAATTTAGTTGCCCTTCTCTGAACCCTTTCCATTTCAAAGATGTCCTTTTTGTACGCAGGATTCCAAAATTGCACTGCATATTCCAAATGAGGCCTTACCAATGCTTTGTAAAGAGGGAGAATTACATTTTCCTCCCTTGAATCCATACCTCTCTTTATACAAGACAATACCATGCTGGCTCTGGCTGTTGCTGCCTGGCACTGCTTGCTACCTTTAAGTTTGTTATCCACCAAAACTCCAAGATCCCTTTCCAACAGGGATTCACTTAACACAGAGCCATTTATAGTATAAGTAGCACAAGTATTTTTAAGTCCAAAATGCATCACCTTACATTTATCAACATTGAATTTCATCTGCCACTTAGCAGCCCAATGTGATAATCTATCTAGATCCCCTTGCAACGATTGCACATCCTCTGAAGTTTTTAATGGTCGACAAAGTTTTGTGTCGTCAGCAAACACAGAAACCTTGCTGACAATACCCACTTCCAAATCATTAATAAATAGATTAAATATAAGCGGCCCCAACACAGAACCCTGTGGGGATCCTTTCCAGGATCTTCCCCACCACTGAAGTTAAACTTACAGGCCTGTAATTACCCTGCTGTGAACGACTACCCTTTTTGAATATTGGAATAACATCAGCCTTTTTCAAATCCAGAGGCACACCACCGGGCATGAGGGAATCAGCAAAAATAAGAAACAATGGCCTAGATAAAACTGAACTTAGCTCCTTAAGTACCCGAGGATGTATTTTATCCGGTCCAGGAGATTTATTAATATTAACCTTCTTTAGTTCTTTCTGTACCATATCCTCGGTTTACCAAAGTGCACTTGAATCTTTTATACCATTATTGCTACTATACTCTATGATATCTGTACTTGGATCTTCTATAGTGTATACAGAGGGAAAAAAAGTATTCAAGACATTTGCTTTATCGCCATCCTCCGTAACTAACTTATCCCCATTAATTAATGGTGCCACATTCTCAGTCCTCATCTTCTTACTATTAAAATACTTTAAAAAATGTTTAGGCTTAGTGATACTTTCTTCAGCTATCCTAACATTATTAATTTTAGCTAGTTTGATTGCTTTCTTACACTCCTTATTACAGTTTTTATAATCCCTAAAGGCCCTTTCCGTTCCCTCGGCCTTGTTTTAAATGCCTTTTTCTTCCTTTCCATTTGCCTCTTTACATCAGAATTCAGCCACATTGGCGCGGATTTATTTTTTTTACATTTATTTCCCAAGGGTATAAATTTAGATGTGAACTGGCTTAAAATCCCCTTGAACACAGTCCACTTCTGTTCAGTACATTTACCTGGTAATACATTATCCCAGTTGACATTCTGAAGAGCTGCTTTTAACCTGGGAAAATTTGCTTTCCTGAAATTAAATGTCTTTGTTAACCCAGCACACTTTTCCTTTCGATAACAAACTCCAAATGCCACTATTTCATGGCCACTATTCCCTAAGCCTCCAGTTACCTTTATATCTATAATGCGCTCCACAATGTTAGATATTACCAGATCCAACAGAGCTCCTTTTCTAGTAGGAACCTCAACCACCTGTGAGAGAAAATTATCCTGCAGCAAATTCAGGAACTCATCGCCTTTTTCTGTGATGGCAGTTCCACCACACCAATCAATGTCAGGGTAATTGAAGTCCCCCATAATGAGCACACTCCCCAAACTTGCAGCCCTTGCCAACTGCATATGAAGTTGACTCACCTCCTCTCTGCTAGCATTTGGCGGCTTATAGCAGACACCAACAATGACATTACCCCCTTTCCTGTTGCCTAATTCCACCCATATTGCTTCCACTTTATCATCCAGTTATCTCTTCTTTTAAGTTTGGCTTCAATTCTTTTTTCACATAAACACATACTCCTCCCCCTTTCCTTTTTTTCTGTCCTGCCTAAACAAGGCATATCCTTCTATATTTACAGCCCAGTCGTGAGAACTGTTCAACCACGTTTCTGCTATACCTATTACATCATACTTTTCATTCAATGCCATCATTTCCAATTCACCCATTTTGTCAGCCAGGCTTCTCGCATCTGCAAACATACATTTTAGATTATGATCCTGTAATTTATTCGTACACTTTAATACACATTCCTCCCTATCCCCTATGCTAGCCCCACCCCCCTTTCCGCCCACCACTGGCCTATCTACCCCCTGCTTTCCTCCTGGACTATCTATCCCAGTGAGACTGCTAATCCCCCCCCCCCCCCCCAACCTAGTTTAAAATCTCCTCCAACCCTCTAGCCATCTTCTCCCCTAAAACAGCTGCACCACCATCAGTGAGGTGCAACCCATCCCTACTAAAGAGCCTGTAGCCGACAGCAAAGTCTGCCCAGTTCTCAATAAACCCAAACCCTTCTTCCTTACACCACTCTCTTAGCCACGCATTAATGCTCCTAAACTCCCGCTGTCTCCCTGGCTTAGCACGTGGCTGCGGTAGTATTTCTGAAAACACTACCCTGGAGGTCCTTGCTTTTATCATGGCCCCTAGTTCTTGGAAATCACCTTCACCTCTAACTTTGTCATTGCCACCAATGTGAACCAAGACTGCCGGGTCACACCCGGCCCCACCCAATAATCTGTCTACACGATCCACCACATGCCGAACCCTAGCACCAGGCAGGCAACACACAGTTCGGCATGTAGGGTCTTGGCGGCAGATTACCCTATCTACCTTCCTTATAATGGAGTCCCCTACCACTACCACCTGCCTTGCATTCCTGACCCTTCGTTCCTCCTCCCTTGTATCAGAGATGGCAGTCCCCTGGGTGCTCAAGTTACTAGCCCCCTCCATACACGCTAATTCTGAGGTGTCCCTTCTCCACTTCATCACCTAAGGCGGCAAATCTGTTGGGATGGACAATCTGGGAAGAAGCCCCCCTACTCTTCCGTCCCCCACTTCCCCTAGTAACCCTAACAAAAATACCTCCTTCCTCAACCTTTCCTGTCCCTCTTCCACCCACCTCTATACTGGCCCCAGCCAGTGCCTGCTGACCCACCAGTTCTGCCAATCCCTGCAATGCTGCAAGCTGCCCCCTTCGACTCTCCACCTCAGCTTCCAAACGGGCAACCCACTCACACCTGACACAGACATAGGTTCCCCGGAACATCTGCTCCAGGTTCCTATACATGTGGCACGATGCACATTGCATGGTACCGACAAAACTGTCCCTTCTAATACACCACACCAGCACAGTGACGCACAAACCTTGTTTAATTGCCCTTCTTGTTTCAATATCCTTCTTTTTCTATGTCCTTGAGAGCAAGGTCCTTAAGAGAAAGGGACACTCACTAGTTTGTTTCACTCACAGGAAACTTCCTTTTGTTAGGTCCAAACCACAGGCCCAACAACTGTGAATCCTATTTAACTAATAGGCCCCAACCCCCACACCAATTAGTGCAAGAGCCAGAATGAAAGGGGAAAAAAAACCACTTATTAACCCTTTCACAGCCTGTTTGTGATTACAACAGGTACAATACTAGAATATAGAAGTCCAGCACACCCCTTTAACTGGAAGAAGAAAGATTAGTCTGCTTACTGCACACACAGTCCTGCACACATAGTCCTTAACAGTACAAACAATCCTTATTTTCAAACTTTCACACACACCATACAACCATCAAATGATTAAGTGTCCTTCTAGAAACTAGAAATGTCCTGTTGCTGGGATACAGCCTACATAATCAAACTGATCAAGGGTGGGTGGAGGAGTGTTTTCTCGGATGCTAGCTTTGAGTGACAGTTAAGGTTTGTACACACGTGTGATCCCGGGTGCCGACCTGTGACGCACGATGTGTACAAACGGCCGTTTTGGCTGATAATCGGCCCGTGTATGGGCACTTTATCGGCCGAAACGGCTGTTCGTTCGGAGATCCACCTGGCGGATCGGGCAACGATCTCTGAACGATCGGTGTCAATAAGATAATCTATATAGATCGCACGCGTGAACGAACCTTTAGAGGCAGACAAAATCGTTACTCCCCCTTCACAACATGGCTAATTGAAGGCTAATGGAAGGCAGAGAGAGGCTCAAAATCAGGGGAAAAATGTATGGGGAGGGCTGCATATCCTTTAATGTTGAATTAGTGACAAAGGAAATAAGCTTTACTTTTATAGAATGGATAGTTTCTACATGTAGTGTGCCAGGGGAGGGGCTGGGTGATTGATATAGTGCTAACTAGCTGTAAAAATACAATGTCAAGAAGCACTCCAAAGTGAATGGTGGGTTTATTTGAAACCAATTATCAACACATGCTATGTATGTGTTGATGATTGGTTTCAAATAAACCCACCATTCACTTTGGAGTGCGACTCTACATTGTATTTTTGCTGATTACTCATGTTCCCTTGGAAGTAGAGAAATGTGTCCCTACAGTGTGGCCAATTTTGGATTTGGGGGTGGACATGCCCTTGCAGTTATAGCAATTGGGAGGTGGTTATGGACTATTGCAGTTATGGGAGGAATTGGGGGATGATTAGCCTATATACAATTTTTATGCCGAGGGGTGGACTTGCCCTTTAATCTCTTTTCTAGGGAATCTTTTACCTTTGCGTGACTGTTTTTCCCACCCAGGTCTCTAAAATGCTGACCTTAACTATTTTCTGTTGCATTGTTATTTTCTCCAATAATATTGACCATCTCCCTTATCTCAAATTTTCTATTTGTGGCAGGCTCTTCTTTCTCTTAAATTTCATGTAGTTTTAAATATTTTTGTAGAATATATGTATAGATGTTTAACTGGCTACAAAGAAACTATGTAATATGACACTCTGCCAGCGATCTGAGTTAAAGTTTCTTTGTAGCCAGTTAGATCGGAGAACTGTGGTAACTTCCGGTATTTAAACTTGCCGGTCATGTGTAGACAATTGCCTATGATTAAGAGTGTAGACCATGCTCGAAAAGCGTCAGGCATTCAGGGCTAGGCCACACTAGCGAGTTTTTCGCACTCGCGATCGCAAAAATTCCTGCGATTTCCGATGCGCATGCGATTGCGCGTCCGTTCGCGTTTTGGTAACGCATGGGTTCACCATTTTTGGTGCGTTAACGCAGCGTTTCCATAACGCGAAAAAGCGAAAACGCATGCGCAAAATGCGAACGCACAAGAAAAGCGCACACAATCACGTGCGATAACGCTCGCGATTTTGTGCGCGATTCCTGTGCGTTGCAGTGTGGCCTCAGCCTCACTGTTGATGTTTTACTATGTATTAATAAAGTCCGGGTTTTAATCATATGATCCGGGTGCCTGGTGATCACGGTTACATGGAGTGCGGTAATAGCCTTCTCTGCATTTCAAAGGTTTTACTATGAGGTTGGAACCAAACGAAGGGTTCGGGGCTGTTCGGCACCCGGACCACCCGACAAGAGGGGTGAGTCCAACTTACTAATGCTCCTACTGATTTCGTATGTGCAGAGTGTGCGGAATGACAGTCAGCAGTCTAAAGACTATATATATGCTAAGCGAACGATCTGGGGTGTGCACAGCCAGATCACACTGTTTGGACAAGTGAGTCCTGTTGAATATATTATGAATAGGAGTTAGAAGCGGTTATAATGTTCACCAGGGAGTTGTTCCTACTGTAGCAGTTGCCTCTCTTTAGTAACTGTAAGTTATACTGATCCCATTTATACTTGTGAGAGTCCATGGGGGGGACATTGTTACCCTATGTCTCACTGCTGTGTACAGAAACTGATAAACTTCCTCTGTGGGGCTGCTGGTGCCAGTATCTATATAGCAGTGATGGAAAACCTTGTAAGTTCAGATGTTAAACTACAACTCCCAGCATGCCTTGGCTGCATTCTCCTAACAAGGCATGCTGGGAGTTGTAGTTTCCAAAACATGGTCTTTAAAATGGGTGCAACCTGTTCGCTATCACACACACGGCATCTCTTCTCCCAATGTGTCCGTCTTTTGCATTTTAAAATGTTGTGACGTCAATAGGGATCCTGCATTGTCTAGGTTTACTAGATTTACCACTCAGCTAACCCACAGCATGTATGTATGTATAATTTTATTTATAAATCACCACTTGGTAACGCAGCGCTGTACACTATAAAATACAGAGTATACAAACAGTGGGATAAGTGCAATTATACAGATAAATAAAAATTAAAAACAACTTCATACATTGGTTAAGAACACATATATATAAATTATGTATAAATTGATATAAGTGCAACAAGCCTTGACACATTAGGAATGAGATCCCTGCCCCGAAGAGCTTACAATCTAAGTGGGTGGGACAACATATAGATACAAGTGGGGGGTTTGGTACAGAGTGCTTGAGGTGGCTAACAATCATTTGTTCTGCTGATGCTCAGAAAGGTAAAATAACAGTCTAGATTTGAAAGTATTAAAGGGTATTTCCACTGAGGAAAAAGCATTTTTTTTTTTTTACACCATCCCCTAACCCTCTCCCTACCTTTTTTTCCCCAGAATTCCCTTTTCGTTTAATTGCAGCAGCATGGGAAAGTTGTGCAGGTTCCTGGGGGTGTGTCTTCCCCTGTGCTGAGTGCTGTCACTCAATGTGCATCATCATGGTAGCAGACACACCCACTTGGCTGCAGTAAGAAATACTTTCCTCCCTGACTCTCTAAGTTCATTTTTACAGCTAATCATGCAGAGAGAGACAGGGGACAGCATTTTTTTTTATATCCCCTCCATTTGGAGGAACATTTATTGTAAATTTAACAATAGTAAAAATAAGCGTGTTTTACAATGTACAGTTGTCAACACATAAATGTATATTCTATTTTATACAATAAAGACTTTCTGTATAATTCTATAAAGTCTATTGTTTCCTCGTTAATTTACCCTTTTTGCCTTATGAGAGTATTACACGCTTTAATATTTTAAGAGAAACCATTTTCAGTGAATTTTCATAAAGGATAATAAATTTATCACTTGAGTCCAATATGATTGTATTTGTGGGCAGGACCAAATGAGGTGGGAAAAAGTTCCTGGAGCTTCATGACACTTGGGACACGGGGCTCCGGTTAGGTGTGTATTTGGCCAATCTAATTGGGGTTAGGTAGGATCTAAGTAGGATGTATAATGCATCGGCATTTTTGTAGTGGAGCGAGAGAGGAAAGGGCAGATCTTGGTGGATCAGTGATTTTGAATAAGTCAGATTTGATTAGAAAGGGTGTGGGGTTGGTTAAATTTTGGATACAGGTTCGGGTCAGATCTTTACAAAAATAGTAGAAATACTATGTATAGAATATATAGAATATTACTGTGTTATAGAAATACATGATGTAGCTTCCATAATGTAATGTATACATAATGTAATTTCCCCTTAGTGGAAACTATTATTCTTTGCAACTATCACTGTACCATTGTTTTGTTGATCTGTCCCCTATTTCTTTAGATATCCATTCTGAAACATGCCTTAAGCTAGGTACACACAGTACAGATTTCTGAAAGATGACAGACAGGATCTGCAAGATCCTGTCTGCCATCTTTCAAAGATCTGCATACACACAGTCCCGAGCGTTCTCCCTATAGGGAGAACGCTCGGGACTGTGTGTTTCCATCGGCCGCGCTAGACTCCTATAGGGAGTCTAGCGCGGCCGATGGAAATTTTCGGCCTCCCGAACGAGCGTACGGCGACCTGCGTTCGGCGGCGCCGCGCGCTCGTTCGGGAAACGAACGTACACACAGTAACGATAAAGCCCCGATACCGTCGGATCCGACGGTATCAGGGCTTTATCGTTACTGTGTGTACCCAGCTTTAGTATCATAAACTCTTCTGTTATGTATATTTTTGCTGTACCTGGAATAGTGACAGTTGGTACGTGAACTGCATGGTGGGAAATTACCTTTCCCAATGCTGCCTCATAGGTATTACTGAGCATGCTTGCCCTCATAGAGAGTCAGATAGTCTGGCAGGGGGCTGTGGGAGTGAGTGACTGAGCTTGGGCAAAACAAGTACTGGATTATAGTAACGCAGCAACACAAACAAACCAAAATAAGTGCAGCTTACATATATTCATTAATAGATTGAAATGAGGTAAAGTTGAAATTGCTCTGTCGAACTTCAGTAGATTTCAGCTTGAAGTCTGCTAAAGATGTGCACTGGAAGATGGGGTAAATATTTCTATCTAGCCTAATCGTCTTTTTGAATTTAGATTCCTGTACAAATTATTATTATTATACAAATTATATTATTATTTATACAATTAACATTGTCATAGAATTTGTAGTAAACTAAAAGTGGATATTTCCATTGAGGTATAAAAATTCTACTCTGTCCATTTATTTTTTGAATAATCCCTGTGGCAAAGCCATAATGTAGTATAAAGTTTCTAATGACTGGAATTTTTTTCTAGACTAAAAGAAAGTTGAATGGCGCAAAGCACAGAAATATCCACGCAAAATATCAATTGTTTTGTGCAAAAGAATTTCACAGCAAAATTTTAAGAATGTAAGAAACCGGAAACACAAAACCTGAGGGGTTTTCAAGGAGTTTAAAAGGTAAGTGTTCTATGTTGGCACGTCCATAAATATAACCTTAAAGGGCATGTCCACCCCAGAACAAACTTTGGCGGTAAGGTAGGTAACCCCTACCCACCCCCAACCGCCCCAATATTTCTTTTAAAAAAGCCAAAGTTTCTACATACACAGCCCTCTCTAATACTGCGATCCGATCCAGCCTCCTGCTTGCAAGCAGGGGCCAGACCTCAGCCACGTTTGTGATTGGCTGAGAGGCAGCCAGTCACAGACACGGCTGATGTCACTAGAAATGCTGCTGGAAAGAAGGCTCTGTAAGTACAGAGCAGGTTTTTTTTTAAAAAAAAATATTGCGGCGGTTGGGGACGGGCAAGGCTTACTTAACTTACTTAATCCAAAGGATTACACGCTAGGTGCAATCATGGCATGCTCCGGACCTTGACGAGGATTCGGCATGACAACTCACAGACTCTTCAGTTTCCTGGACTTTGAAGAGGCATATCTTCGGAACCGTAAGGAGCAGAGATGTAAGGGTAAGGTTTATTTTAAACTAGAAAGTGGGGCCAGTATGGGGTTAAAGGGCAAGTCCAGCCCTAGAATGAAAACTTACATACAGGTCACCCCCCAAACCCTGAACTATAATAGTTTAAAATCTGAAATATGTAAGTCTAACCTGAAATCCTGCACAATCTCCCATTGTCCCTGTTTCTGCTTCCTGGTTCTTCCAGTTAGCAACTGTCAGTTATGGATTTGGCAGTTACAATAGAGAGCAAAAAGACAGACTGCAAAAAACTCTGTACTTATAAAGTATAATAAAACCGTCCTTTATTGTAATAGACATAAGTTAAAAACATTTAAAAACACTAGTCATCCCCCTCACATAAGTCAAACATATAGTAGTAAGTGGTGTAGACATAATTCAACTGATATGACATAAATGCAAAAATGAGTAATACTTATACCAGTCTGGTGAGAGGGGATACAAACACAGGGGGGGACGCTCACGACGAACACGTTTCGCTCCGATCCAGAGTATCCGGAGCTTCCTCTGGAGGAAAAGGGGAGGAAAAATGGCTAATTGGGCACAAAATAATTACAGGGGTGTAATTATTTTTCTTGTTAGCTGTTTAGACATTAATGGCTGTGTGTTGAGTTATTTTGAAGGGACAGCAAATTTACACAAGTGCAACATTATTACATCTTTGTAATTGATGTGCTTAAATGTGCCCATACATTGGGTACTTACCCTCTGACTGATCCTTGTCATTCAATCAATATTCCGAACCACCTTTCCCGTTCTACCTCACTACTGACATACGATAGCAAGGTCTCTTGTGTGACCCCATTCTTTCAAGAAGAACAGGAAAGTAGGTTCCAGGAATATTGATTGAATGTTGCGGATCGGTCGGAGGGAAAGTACTAATCTATGGGCACCTTTAGCCATAGTAAAATTTGCAGCACAACTTTTCTGTCCTTTATCTTTTAGAGATCCATATAATATCGGACATTTGAAGAATTTTCCTAATGGCAACATGTAAAAGAAAACAGGGGTGCCAAATGAGACCAAAATTAACAGTGAGAAAAGAAGTAAGTAGTTTTTTAAATTGCACACAGGTTTTCGTTGTGGTATTAATTTTTGTAAAGGAGTTTGCATGCAATAGCGGTAATTCATTTTAGCATGCCTTTCCAGGAGGATTGACCACATTTTATCAAGTGCTCCTAACCTTGTGCTACATTGTTTATACAGTGGTTGGCAAAAGTATTCGGCCCCCTTGAAGTTTTCCACATTTTGTCACATTACTGCCACAAGCATGAATCATTTTTATTGGAATTCCACGTGAAAGACCAATACAAAGGTGTGTACACGTGAGAAGTGGAACGAAAATCATACATGATTCCAAACATTTTTAACAAATCAATAACTGCAAAGTGGGGTGTGCGTAATTATTCAGCCCCCTTTGGTCTGAGTGCAGTCAGTTGCCCATAGACATTGCCTGATGAGTGCTAATGACTAAATAGAGTGCACTTGTGTGTAATCTAATGTCAGTACAAATACAGCTGCTCTGTGATGGCCTCAGAGGTTGTCTAAGAGAATCTTGGGAGCAACAACACCATGAGCAAAGAATTACTGACATTGTACAGACGTTATCTTTTGCCCCCATGGCTGTTGTAAATAACACCGTAATTATACATTTACTGGGTTATTCAATAAAAGTCCTTAGCATTAAAAAATGGTGCTAATTTTGCCCAACCAATCAGATAGTTAGCTTTCAAATGTTAAATAACATCTGATTGGTTGGGGCAAAATTAGCACCATTTTTAACGATAAGAACTTTTAATAAATCTCCTTGTTAATATACTGTTTTAAAAACGTATAGTTCTCCTTAAAGGGCATCTATAGTGAAAAAAACACATTGCCCCATTGCAAAGTTAAATCTCTCTGCTGCCTTTATCCTACCTCTGTCAGTGACTTTGTTTTTCCATGGTGTCAGATCTCTGTGCAGCACTCCCCCCTTCCCTTCTGTAACCTCCTCCATGTCTCAACTCCAGCTAACCGACAAGCTTATCATGTGCAGTGTTCAATATCCTGAAAAACACACCCACACACAGTGGTCAATTGAAAGCAAGCTGTCCTGGAGACGGAAGAGTAGGGAGAACAGTACAGTTACTACTGCAATACGATCTCTCTCTTTGTGACCCATCATCAATGAGTGAAAGCTATTAAGAAGGGGAGTCAAGTGCAGCCTTATCTCTGCAGTCAAAGCTACCGCTCCTCCCCGCTAATGTCCTTATCTCTATGTTTATGCAAACAGAGCAAGGAGGAGGGAGGGACGAAGAGGATCACGTCACAGATGTGATTGACAGTACAAGTAGGAGTAGAGGAATGCAATCACCTATTCTTCTAACTTGTGTGTCTCAGTACAGAGAGGGAATCTGAAAAAAGTGAAGACACTCTGGGGGTTTGGGAGAATTATAGAACACATGGAAGGAAAGGAAAAAAAGTTCATTTTCTCACCATAGATGCCCTTTAAAATATAGTACTTTGGTTGGCTCTTGCAATAAAATATACAAACGTTTGCCTTTGCTATTAATCTGCAACCAATTAGATGTTATCTAACTGCAGTAGCCCAGTAAACATTTGATTGGCTGCAAATAAAAAGCACTGGCATGCTTTTGCACCTCTTGTTGTATTAGCCCCCTAAATGTATGAATTAAACCAACAACATTTTGTTCATACTTTATGAAAAATTTCCTTTTCACTTAATATCCTCTCTAATATGGTCTCATATTTGTTTTACCAAAGGAGTTTAAAGACATTTCCTCTCCTTAAAAAAACATGAAAAGAGTATGATTTTTTTTCCCGTTAAGGTCAATTTGGTCATCCTCAACCATCTGGGATAGTTACACAAGTAAATGATTCATACCCACACAAGGAGACTCTAGAAATAAAAAAATCACAGATTTATTGCGACTAAAGGAACTGTTAGACATTCTGTGGTTTGGCTTTTAAGAAAAGAACCATAGAAATAAAGATGAAGCTCTTTGAGGTGGTCTGAATACAGAAGGAGAAAAATTGCACACATGACCAACAAGTTCATCACTCGCCTAGCTGAACATTTAACAAAATGCGTCGGTTCTTCTGCACAAAGCACCTGTGTTCACCAATGTATGAATAAATCACTTCAGACGAGAGCATGCTAAGCATAAATATGATATTATTTAACACTAGACAATTAAGCCCGTTATAGTAATGTGCGCTAGACATTAAGCCATATCGTGTGTTATGCAATCACACACATGCATTCAGATACGAATCTATACAGAGAGACACATGCATGGACACACATACATACAGACCCACACATACAGAATGTTTGCAGACACACACATGCATGCAAACCCACATGCATGCAGACCCACACATACACACTTGCATGCAGACAAACACACATGCATTCAGACAAACACATGCATACAGACACACATGCATACAGACCCAAACATACACACTTGCATACAGTCAAACTGCACACAAACACACACCCCAGATGCTCGGTGACAACCAAACTAATTGCCGGGATACGTCTTGGATCCACAGTCTGTAAACGGGAAAAGCTGGGGATTTTAGCAGCCTAATGTAAGCACCTGGTGAGAGCACGATCTATGGACTGGAGCAGCCTGAAGGTACAGACATTGCAGTGCATCAAGCACCTGCACACTGAGACATGGACTCCTAAGAGGGGATGAATTTCACATCTCTCCATCTCTCTCTATATCTTCATCTATCTACCTTTCCATCTCTCTATGTATCTGTATCTATCTCTCCTTTATCTTCTTTCAATCTTTGTATATCTATTTATCTTTCCATCTGTCTATCTATCCATTTTTCCATCTATCTGACGCTCAATCTATTTATCTTTTCATATCTATCAATCTCTCCATCCTTCCATCTATCTATCTTTCCATCTCTCTCTATTGCTCTAGTTATCTCTCCATCTCTCTATCTATCTCTCCGTCTCTTTCTCTATCTCTCCCTCCATCTCTCTATTTATCTCTCCGTCTTTCTGTATCTATCTCTCCATCTCTCTATTTATCTCTCCTTCTCTTTATCTATCTCTCTAATTATCTCTCTCTATCTATATCTCTCCACTCTCTATCTATCTCTCTATTTCTTCTTCTCTTTATCTCTCTCCATATCTTATCTCTCCCTCTTTCTATCTATCTCTCCATCTCACTATTTCTCTCCTCTCATCTCTCTCTATATCTACCTATCGCTCTGTCTCTCTATATCTATCTACCTTTTCTCTTCTCCGTATCTCTCTATCTATATACCTATCTCTCCTCTATATCATCTACCTATCTCTCTGACTCTCTCTATCTACCTATCTCTGTCTATCATCTACCTATCTCTCCGCTCCTCTATCTACCTTATCTCTCTGTCTCTCTCTATCTACCTATCTCTCGTCTCTCTCTATCTACCTATCTCTCTGTCTCTCTCTATCTACCTATCTCTCTGTCTCTCCTCTATCTACCTATCTCTCTGTCTCTCTCTATCTATCTCCTATCTCTCCGTCTCTCCTACCTATCTCTCGCTCTCTCTCTATCCTATCTCTCTGTCTCTATCTACCTATCTCTCTGTCTCTATCTATCTACCTATCTCTCTGTTCCTCTTCCTCTCTCTATCTACCTATCTCTCTGTCTCTCTCTATCACCTATCTCTCTGTCTCTCTCTATCTACCTATCTTCTCTGTCTCTCTCTATCTACCTATCTCTCCGTCTCTATATATCTACCTATCTCTCCATCGCTCAATTTATCTCTCCATTTATCTATTTCAACCTAAATCTCTATCTAACTATGCTACACACACACTGGCATACACACAGATGCATATATGCTTACCCACACATACCGACGAATGGCATGACAAACAAACATGCACTGGCATATTGACACACACACACTGACACCCATATACAATCATGTACTGATTTAGTGACAAACATGCACTGATAGACACACACTGACAAACTGACACATGCAGAGACATACTTACACACACATGCACTGAGACATACTAACACACACTGATAGACTATGCTGTGAGGCTCTGTGTGGAGTGTGGGAGGTTACATTTTAAAAGGGGAGTGGACTCACGTGGCTGTTCCAGAAATCACTCCAGTGTACCAGGGCAGGCACCGCATCAGACAGAGAGCAGAACCTTTAACAGCAAGCAGAGCATGATGATTTATATTACAGATGGTCAGTGTGTGTTCATAGAAATCATCATGATGCTCTTCTTGCTGTTCTGACCTCTCTGCTCCCAGTGTAACCCAGCCTGTCAGTCAATCAGGAGTTAGTGGAGGAGTGAAGCTACTTAAGCTAGGTACACACCTAGCGATTTTTCCTCCTGACCGACCATTCGATACTTTCAACCGGTTGGCCAGGAGGAAGGACTGTCGGTCGCGGCAAAAGCAGCCGCGTCCGACAGTTACTGCGACCGTGTTTTCCACCATGTCCTTTCGTCCGATTTGGATATGGCCGCATTCAAATGCGATAATTTCGGTCCGATCGACCGATACACTGAACTATCAGTTGATCGGATCGAAATATCTCATCGTGTGTACCCAGCTTTACAGGCTCCGTTCGCTCCTTTCTCCAACAGAGAAGCTTACATGATTGATTTCAAACGGCCGCAAATCCCTTTTGAAATCTGCAGCTTGACATTCAAGGGGGAACACCTAGTGGTCAGGGGAGGGAAGTACAGTGACACACACATGGAGAGACGGAACTGGAAGCTACAGTTAGGATTTTATTATTATTATTATTATTATAATATTAAGAATTATTAATATGTTAAAAATATAGTTCAAGGAGGCTATTGTACAAGCCTATACCATCTTACACTTTCCAGGCTAAGATCGTTAATGAGGATGTGGCACGAATTCATTATATCTATTATGCCCAATATGTTCTAATGACTCTTGCATTATGTGAGTACTGAAGTTGAAAAGTCAGAGAGATCCTTGGCAACTAGCTAATACTGGGTATGAAGTGGACACCAGTTTTGTATACTAGGGCTGATGCAATAAAAGGTGCAAAAGTTTGCTTGTGCTAATAATCTGCAGCAACCAATCAGATATGAAACCTTTCACCAGATTTAAATTGAATTCTGTACAGCTCTGGAAGCTTAGTGCACTTCCAAGTTTAATCAAGAGAGGGCAGTGTATGCTTGCAAATAAACAAATAAATACTGGGCTATACTTCAAAGATTCAGATAAACATGATTTTGCGAATTTTTTATTATGTAAGTTAGATTCCTTTTAAAAATAATTTTGGAAGCTTCTTATGGATTCAGATAATTTCCGTGTTCGGGGTGGTGATTATTTATTTTTCCACAAAATGCATTCCCTTTCACACCAAGGCAGCATTTATTTTACCACCTGGCCCTATCTCCTCTAGGTTACATTATACCCAGTCCGATGGGCTGGAGGATTGCTGCAGGTTGGTCAATAATTTGGGGGTTTATGATATTGGGGAATACCTAGTGGGATGTGCTCCTTTGCCCCCTATGAGACGCAGTTCCCTTCTGGTGCTGCAGTCTGCTAAGATGTGCTATGGCACAGACTGTCTCCCATGTTTAAAATCTTTTTGGCTACTTTATGTGGTTTTCTTTCTTTACAGACTATAAGTGATACTTTCTTGGGATCTTTGAAGTCAGTTCTACATAGCAGGAAGGAACTGTGCAGAATTACAGAAGATCTAAAATGTCTCAAAAAGGAAAATGTTATTGAGGTTAGTTCTCTTAATACTTAATACCATCAAAGACAAACACACTATCTTGTTAACAGTTTAGATTTTTATATTATTTTTTTTAATCCCCTCCATTTGTATGCAAGTTTATTATAAGAAAAAGACAGGGGGACATACCAAGTTTGGTATGTCCAACAAAGTATTAACATTTGGTACAACAATAAAGAATGTAGATTAAAACAAATATTGCTGTGTCTTTCGTTATTTCACTGAAGTATATTTAAGTATAAGTATATTTAGTACAAGTATAGATTGGGTAGTGATACTTTATGTTAATAATATTGTTACACTAACTAAACAGAACAATTAACTATTATAAAAATTAACACATGTGCCAGCCTGGCACTTCAAGTTGTGGTTCAATGTACAGATTCTCATTACCATCCTATAAGATATAAAACCGTATAGGGTGATTAAAACACAATTGTATCATTTGCCATCTATATATTTATAATCAATAATATGGCAATTTCTCCTCTCTGCCTAAGCATTACATATTGTGGGGTCTAATATCTACCAATTAAACATTTTGGTGTACTTTGTAGGGCAAATTAGTTTCTTATAGGGAAGGGTAGCATTGACTTACTTTGATTCAGGGTGCGGTTTAGCTCCTTTATCTAAGTTCTAGATATGAATTTCTTTGCTGACAATAAGGCGTTTTGCAGGAACATGGCAGTAAATTCATCCAGGTTTAGATATTTCATTGCTACTAGCAAACAGGCTTTGGGATCAACTTCTGCCAGGATGCCAAATGTAATTATTTGTTTCCAGTAGGACTGGAGCTCTGAAGACGTCCAAAGAGGTGGGAAAAAATGTCCCCAGTGCTCCCTGGCATTTTGGACAGAAATAAGGTTTTGGTTAAGGAAGTATTTGGCCAAGTTTATTAGGGTTAGAAATGATATAACAGGTGACACTTGTTTTTATACCCACAATGCCTCTTTCCTCAGGAGCCATTGGTCCCTCATCAACTTCTCAAGAACTTGTGCATTTCATGTAGTACTGTATGAGTATAAAATATGGCTGAAGTTGTATTGGACTTTATTCTTATGAAAGGGTAGTAGAAATAGGTGCAGGGGTAAGTTCTGAATTGCACCAGGAAGGCTTGTTTGAGCTGTAAATATTGGAAGAACATGGCATTAGGTAGCTTAATTATTTCTTGTTACTTGACATTGCTTTAGAGCGTTTCTTTTTTCAAGAATTTTTGTGGTAATCTAGTTACTCTTTTTGGAACCAGAGTGCCATATCCGGAATAGTAGAAAACTCAAATAGATACTCATTATTTCATAGTTGGGTTGGCATGTTAATATCTGGAACAATCAATTTCTGTAGTGCCATTTCCCATACTCCCATATGGTATAACATGGGATGGGATGAGATAAGAATGGATTTTTTTTTAATCATTGAAATTTTGGTTAAATGTATTATTTGATAAAGAATATATTTTGACATATATATTTTTATTTGTAATGTCTGTTAAATCTTAAGATACATACATTTATACTCCACAGCTTACATTTCTTGAGCTTTCTGAAGAATTTGAACCTATTCAGGTATGATATTGTTATAAGTTTATTGCTGTATAATCAATGGTTTAAACATTATAATACTATAATTTTCTCTTTGTTGGTGTGCGTTGCCCTTTGTGTATACAGAGGCACTGATAATCTTTTTGAATACCAGTGTTTTCTCACTGTAATGTGAAAGTCTATGTGAAGAGTGCTTAAATATAACTGGCTGTTGCCTACTTCATTGTTGCATGAAAATGTTTTTTATAGCTATTTATGATAGCTGCCCACAATTCATACAGTATATGCATTAAAGGAGAACAAAATGTTTTATAGATACGATAAGGCAGCAGCGTTTTCCTATTGTGATTGCTCTTGGTGCTGGGGGAATTGGTCTGCTCAGGTCAACCCTTTGGGGAATTTTTAGACCAGTATATCTAAATAGGAAACTAATCTAAACAATTTCTGGCATCCAGAGTGCTTGATTATTGTCTTGTCTTGACATATCTTCTGCAAAATCATACTATTATGCCTAGTTCAAATAAAATTTGTAATCAGCGATTTGATAATCCTCTGTTCGATGCAGAAATATGCAGTGTAGTTTTTTTTTTTATTTATTGTTACTAACCTAGTGCAGCTGAAAGCTTTCTGCTCCTCCCCATCTAATACACCTCCCGTCTTTGACATATTTTCTCCTGGAAAATAGACTTTGTTTTTCATTCTTGTTTTGGAGACTAAAGCTAGGTACACACCTGAAACATATTTGAAAGATGACAGACAGATCTGCAAGATCCTGTCTGTCATTATTCAAACGATCGGCTACACACTGTCCCGAGCGCTCCCCCTTTGCACAGCCTAGGGAGAACGATCGGGACTCTGTGTTCCCTCGGCCGAGGTCAACTCCCCTATAGGGAGTCTACCGCGGCTGAGGGAAATTTTCGGCAGCTACTCTACATTTGGAAAAGTACGGTACTCACAGTACCGATAAAGCCCCGATACCATCGGATCCGACAGTATTGTGCTTTATCGGTACTGTGTGTACCCAGCTTTAGTGCCGCTTTAAGCAGTGCCTTTGAGCTATCAGAAAACAAAAACAAATCTCTTGCAGATAAAAAAAACAGAAAAAATTTTTTAGGAAATGTACAACGAAAAAAAACAAACAATCTCTCCAAAAAAAGGATTAGACTATTTTCAAAACCACTTCTTATTAAAAGCTAAAATAATTATTAGATATATTGTTTACTTCTAAAGAATGTTTTCACAATAAAACACAGAAATATGTTTATGTAAGAAATGTTATTAAAGAAATTATCAAACATGATGACTTTAATCTTACCTATAGGATTTAACAGTGCTACACTTGGATCTGCCTGAACTGATTAGGTCACTTCATCTCTGCAGTTTGAGTGACTATGAGGTTATTTTATTAAAGGATGTGAAAGATAGTGTGAAATCCTGTCCACCGCAGGTAAGATTGCTTATTTAAAATTAATGTTTTTTTTCTTCTTTAAATTAGAAGTACAGGTTTGCATTGTGTCCTTAACCCATTGGAAGAAAGAGCAAAACACTGCTAATAGTGACAGCATGGAGACTCAATGTCATGGTTTAAAAGCTACACTTAGTTACATCTGCAATGATGTAAATGTACATGCTATCACAAACACAGGAAAGCCTACATGTATTGAAAGCTTATTAGAGCAAAAATTCTCCAGTCTTATCCATTCTAGATGTGTTTTCAGTGCATTTTTAAATGGATGTTTGCAGATATAATTTAATATAATTTTAACAATTACATTTTTTTTTAAAAAATTTCATTTCAGGGCAGGTTTCCTGGAGCAGTATGTGTACTGTCATCTCCTGCACCTCTCAGCTTAAGAAGAGATGCAATATTTAGTTTAATGAGCAAATATCTAACTGGGATAAGGTATACATTGGAGCAGCACTGCATGACCCATACTTGTAGAAAATCTTCACATAGTGAGGATGATGATACCAATCAATCTGTTTCTTCAATTGAGGATGATTTTGTGACAGCATTTGAACACTTGGATGAAGAAGAACTAGCTAATGGAAAACAAGGTACTGCCCCCACCTTGCAAGAATTGGTCAAGAAATAATGTAGCAAATGCCTAATGTTTTACATGCCAGCTTTTAGTTTTATTAGTTTTATTTTATCAAGCTGAAACATGTTCTCCCTTAACCATAATTAATAAGGTTCTAGCACAACCTTTTTGCATATAACCCTATTCACATTTCTTCCTGTATCATTGGTCGGGGGGATATGAACTAGATAAGCATGGAGGTTTATGAAATAATAAAGATTCGGAGCATGGTGCATAACTTTTAGCCCATTACTTTGTTTTGGTTAAAAGACTTCTGGAACATTATACCCTACCTTCTTTGTCAGGTTTATCTTGCTTTTTTTTAATTTGTAGAAGAAAAAGTGCAGATAATAAACCCCTTAAACTTCAGTATATGATGTAATCCTCTCACGTAGTTATATATAACTCAGTATTCAGTAATGGGATTGGTAATGTTTTGGACACTAAACCAACAATTTGTAAGAGCTTCCAGGAATAAGCTATCCTACCTCCCTGTGAGTTCTATAGCCCTATAATTCACAGGGAGATAGGATAACTTATTCCTGACTCCCCGTGAATAGTGGAACTTACCTGGTGTGGGGTTGCAACATCCAGTTTATTTTTTGTGTATTAGTTATTGTTTATGAAGAATACCTGCTTATTTGTATATTATCTTTTCATCTTTTCATAATTTCTTTTCATAGAAAGAGAATTTGAATTAAGAAGAAGTCAGCATGATGCCGCATCCCAAACACAGCCAACTCACTGCATAGACATTTGTAATTCAAAAATTATGTTTAGTTCTCTGAGCAGAAGATCATCCTTGAAGTCTGCAACGCTGAGTTTCATTGGAATGCCACATCTACCAACATCTGTTAAAAATACTGTTACAGCATCAGTATGTGATTCTTGGAGGCAAAATAGATTTTCTGTCCAGGACAAAACAGTGTTCACTCCACCTGCTGCAGACTCATCAGAATCTGAGTGTTCTAGTCCGAGTCCTGTCATTTTCCTAGATGAAGAAGGGTATCAGAAAAGTATGACTGCAAAGCTTAATTTGCCAAAAATTCCTGTTTTGAAAGATGGCATAGAAGACTCTGATTCGGAGCTAAGTGAATTTTTTGACAGCTTTGATCAGTTTGACGAAACATGTCAAGAAAGCAACTATAAACCAACTCAAAAGAATGGCCTCACCAGTCCACCTAAAAAAAGAAAACGGGTTGCTATGAATCCTCAAAAGTTTAAGTCTGATCTGATCTTTTTATCAGCAAATGTGAAAAAGCCAACCCCCCTTAAACCAGACTCTCCCTTTAATAGTACAAATGATGTACCAGATTCCCCCCGTCCAATAAATGCATCTGTGGAAGATACTGGTGCTTTATTCAGCCCAATAAGATCCTCTGCTTTTAGTCCTCTTGTTATTTCAACATCTTCAGATTATTTTTATCCCTTAGAATGCAATGATGGCCCTGCTTTTAGGAAAGACAAAAAACATGGTACTTGTGGTGAGTCAGTGCTGAATACCAAGTCTTCCAACAACAATGACTTATCAAAAAAGGGACTAGAGAAAAGCACAAAACTTAAGCGCAAATCCTATAATAAAGAATCAGAGAGAAAGATGAAATCAAAGCACAAACCTTTTAAGAATAGCATTCAGAAATTTGCATCAGAATTAGTTGAAAGAAGTTTAGTCAATGCATTTAAAGATTTGCAAAAGGGTGTTTCATCTTGTACAAGTGCTCTGTGCCAGTTAGCTGCCAGGTTGACTTCCTATGTATTTCAAATGGCCTTTTTTGAAATAAGAAGAATGCAAGCTTTTTCAATAAAGAAACGCGCCATTAATAGTTTAGCAAATCTTATGGTGAATGAGGTGATATCAAGTGCACTACAAGAGCTTCGCTATATTAAAAAACAAATGGTTGCTAATGCAGTAACTCGATTTGCTGCTGATCTAGCCGAGGAGCTTGTTTTTGAGGGGATGATGGAAGTATGCCAGTTTTCTCACCCTCCAACCCCTACAACTGCAAATTGCCGACCTTTTGAATATGATGATGTAGCAGTAACTTCTTATGCAAAAGATCTTTCTGAATCTGTGATTCAGGAAGCATTTATTGAACTATCTCAAGTTAATGTGACTTTCACCACCCAAGCAGCAATCAGTGTTTGCATGGATAACCTAAAGTATGTAAGCTCAGGAGGCATGATGCAGTCCACCCAAACCTCTATATCATTTCCTATTCTGACCAATAGAATTCAAACACCATTGGCAGTAAGGCATGACCCGCAAAGTGATTATACAGTCCAGCATGCTTTGCTTTATACATCTAGCCTTGTAAGTTCAGTGTCAGTGCCTGTAGCTGCAAAAGCTCTAAATCTTACTCAGATCTCATGTGAATTATTAAGAGTGGATAATTGTGCAGATGTGAAGAGCAAAACTATTAATAGTAAAATACCCGCAGTATATAGAGATGAAGTATCCAGTCTAGAGACCATAATACCTTTTTCCATGAACAGTATTACAAATATCCGACAGGAGATGCAGCATCTACATTTTGCAAAGTTAAATGAAGATAATGAAAATATGAAAACGTTTTCTGTAGCAACAATGGTAGACATGATTGGTAATGAAGCATCTTCCAAAACTAGGAGAAGTGTTGAAGATTATGCAGAGTGTTTAGTTAAAAAAATAGTCCCTTCAAAAAATGTATTTATAACTGAAGAGCAATCAAAAGAGAATTTTGCAGATGACATGGCAATGTCTATTTTACAGCATTCTGTAGGACACGCCTCGTGCACAATTTCAGACAACAAGGAATTTAGTAAACCTATGAATGGCTTGCTTTTTACCAAAGACGGGGGTTCTACCCAAGATTCTGGAAAATGGCAAAATCCTTCAGAAACAATTGAAAAACAGCTCATGATATCAAGGTCCAGACAATCCCAAGATAGTGTATTTCAAAATAGTTTAACCGTAGACAAGTCCATTGTGTATGAGGATGTGAACCACAAGAGTAGAGGTATTGGAAATTCAAATTTCACATTCAATGACATTAGTCCTTGTTGCATAAATTCAAAAATAAATATTCAGAATTGTGAGACTTCATATGCTACAATGTTTGGACTGCCAAATTGCCTGTCACATATTAATAACTTGTCCTCTGTGATGTGTAGTTGTGGAGATTATGTCATTGAAGATAAAGCAGATAAACAAGATTCTAATGTAACCCTGCCTGATACACCTCCCCCAACACCTTTATGTGCTTATGAAATAAGCTCAGAAAAAAGCTTGAGAATACTTAGCAAGAAACTTAAAGGACACTTGGCCAATGAGTTTTATCCAGCTACTCCCCCACCCACTCCCCATTTGACTGCCTTAGAACAAGATAATAACAGAAAAGATGAATTTTTGCTGAAAGTCATGAGGTCTCTATCTGAAGAAGCAGAATCTTCCTGCAGTGATGGGATTTCTGAAGACTATTCTGATGATATTGAGGTTCCTGAAGAAACTGCTCAGTATGCTGATTATCTGTCTACTAATATTTTGGCTGTGGCCACTGAAATGGCTGCTTCCCATTTAGAGGACAGAGCTACTACAAAAAACCTGCCTCTTTTATGTGTCTTAAGTGATAAATGGGGTTACCCTGCATACATGAGAAATATCTCTGAAGAAACAGTAGATACACTTTATATTTATGCGAGTGGCGTCGCTGGGGAAGTCCTCAATGATGCAAAAAAAGCCATAGGTAAGAGACAGGACACACAGAGAAAATTAAGCTGTGATACTCTATACTGCAATTTTAGAAAGCACAAAGATTGCAAAACAAAAGAAAGAGGAATATACACATATATAAATAGCAAAGAAGCCGATTCCACCACTCTTCTACTCCCTCAGAATAATAATGTTGTTGGGTTAACCTCAAAATACCCTAGCTGTGAAAGTGTAACTGAAGAATATGCTGACCATATTATTCGTGTACTAAAAATGGAAGGAGGGAACAGCGAGTTAATAATTGATCAGTATGCAAGCAGGTTAGTTTATAGAGCTGTTAAGTCTGGCTTGCAACAAGCTTCCAAATCCATTCAGCTAAGATGTAATAGAAAGGTTGTACCTAGAAGGAATTCAGAAGCAAACAGCACACAGGAAATTCTCAGACTTTTAAGCATTGCACAACATCAAGAACAGGAAAAACAAAGGAGGAGAAGTATTTCAAACCACTTATACTGTGAAGAGCCTTCTTCATTTGGAAGAGATAGGCACAGGTCTGAATTCACAGGCCTGTTGCATTTTGCAGATTTACTTGCCCAAACTATAACTTGTGATGTAAGAAGAAAACTAAAAATGTCATCTGTTTCCCTTCCCAAATCACTGACTGATTCATGTCTCTACACAAAAACAAAAAATGATGACATTACTGGCAAACTCGTCAAACCAGCTTTGACCAAGACCCTCCTTCCCTATTCACAGAAAAATAAACTTTATCACAGCACTGGGAGTTTAAATGACCCAGGATTTAAGGAGAGCACAATTCAAGCTATAGAACAATATGCTTGCAAAGTTGTTGATAGCACTGTAGAATTTAGCATGGAAACAGCAAGGCATCAAGCATTAGAAAACAAGAAAAAAAATAAAGTCTCATATATTGGCAAGCTTTCTCATTCCTATGGACCTGCTTGTAGGGTATGTAGTGCAAAGGAACAACAAAGTCATACTGTATCATCCTGTCATTTTTTATTGGGACCTGATGTTTCCAGAAAAATGAAACAGTCTTCTAGATCCAAGCATAATGCATGTCAAAAATCAAGATTATTTCACCATAATATACCTAAAATACATCTTGAACTTGATAAGAGAGCCATTTTTGCAGAAAAAATTGTTAATGCTGCTATTGAAAAAGCAGAACGTGATTTAAGCAACACAAGTTTGGCTTGTGATAGTGGTATTGGGCACGATGGGATCAGCTTTGCAGATAGTCTTACTGCAGAAATAATGTTGTCTGCTATGAAGAACATTGGCCATGCTGTCAACTTAAGGTAAGAAAGATGCACCTGTATGTGTGTTTGTGTGTGTGTGTATGTGTATACTAAAATGCAGATATGCAGCCCAAGCCTTAAAGGGAAACTATAGTGCGTATAACGTTTTTTTAAAAAAACAGTTGAAATAAAAAGTACCTGAGCCAGGGAGGTAGGATTTGTGCTTTTTACCTCCCAATATCATTACTATGAGGAGCAGCAGGATGAAGAAAACTGCTTCTGCCAGTCTTCCTGAATGCTTCAGCACTATCTTTAATAAAGAATGGGCCAGGTCCATCGGTCTGATCCTCCCCACTGACACTGTGATTGACAGTTTGTGTGGCAGCCAATGGGAAGACATGCTCTGCAAGGAGGTGTGTCTTCCCATTGGCTGCCTCGCTGACTGTCACTGACAGTACCAGTGGGGAGGATCGGACCGCAACGCAGAAGGAATCTTCAAGCAAGTAGTGCAGGACTTCTCTAAAGTATCCAGAGGAGCGAACTTAGTGTTTTAGGTCCTCACCCTGGGTATTTTACAGGAATGGATCCAGAAAAGGTGAGTATAATTGTCCTTTAATGCATGTTAAGTACCGTATATACTCGAGTATAAGCCGAGGTTTTTAGGTTTAAAAATCAACCTAAAAACCTTGCCTCGGCTTATACTCGAGTCACAAGAAACTTACCTTCAATCCAGAAGCAGCCGCGAGTCAGGCCGGCAGTTCCCAGTAGTTCTTCACGGTTGCGCGATGATGTCATCGCGCTCCTGTTGACCCCTCCCTTCCAGAGCTAGACTGCAAGCAATCAAAGTGTGGAATAAAGTAGCAATATGCTGAAGGGAGGGGCAGAGGGGACTACACAGCTTGGTACAAACTTCTGCCAGTGTGAAGAAACGAAGCCACACAGAAACATGAAAGTAAGGCAGCTTATACTAAGTGATCTATACATTGTATACAGACAAAGTTTTTTTTTCACTATAGTTGCCTTTTAAGATGCAAAACTATATAGAGCATTGAAGTCCTACAAATGATGTAAGATTGTTGCAGTAAGGTCTAGATGGTTTGATGAATTGGGATGCAGAAGTGGCAGGTACAGTAGATTCAGATATAAGGGAATGATTGTGCTTTGTGTGCTAAAATGGGTGTTTGCTATATGAATCTATGAATGACATAGGAGTTCTAGTTTATAAAAGGCTTAGTTGTAGCTAACATGTCCAGACAGCAATAGAATAAGCTGGAAATATCTTGTCTTGTATAAACAGGGATTGTAGATTTAGATGAAAACAAAGGTTTTATTTAAAAAAAAAAACAAAAACCACATGGTTAACATATAGTACCCTTACCTATTCTGCATGTTTTCCAGTTTTTTTTTGTTTGTTTTTTTACTAATGTGAAATAGAGCTTAGGGAGAGATTGCATGGTATCAAGTCTGATGCTCATTTACCTTTATAGTATACAGATTAAATATTATAAATAAACCACTAGGCCTTTATCTGGTATAGACTTCTATTTGGAATCTTTCATTTTAATTTTATATTACACAAAGGCTGTTGTTTATGTGACATAGAATAAGCAGTGGAGGGATTGATTTAGTTTTATTACTGTGTTTATTATTTTCTGTTCATTACAAATAACATTTCATTTTGTTCAGTTCTGATAGTAAAGATGGATCCCAGTCAGCAGAATCTGTTACTAGCCAACAGACAAGTGCCAGTGTCGGGGATGACAGCACCGGCAGTTGGTCCAATCTGAGTTTTGAAGATGATCATCAAGATGAGAGCAGCAGTTTTCTGCACCTCAGTGACAGGTATTGTCATATTTATTATATTATTATATTACAAAAGTCACTATTTTAATAATTGAAAGCAACAGTGTTTTTCCTTTATTACAGTCACTTTGCTATGTCACAATAAGCTTTGATGTTAATAAGGAAATTAACATTTGTTAAATAGAACCTTTTAAATTACTGAATTAATATTACAAAAAAAAGCTGGAAATGAAATAAAAACAATCTCTAAAATCTAAAAAGCTTGATATAATGTGTATTAGAATAGACATTATACTAAGGTTATTTTATAAGAGGTGCCTTAAGTCCTCTTTCAGTTCCCTGACCAGTATAAAAGCTACAGTATATGGTCATGGAACTCTGACTTTTTATCATTGAATTACACTGTAAGAGGTGCAGTAACCCTTGCATATAGTTTTTTGTGTTTTTTTGCCAAAATAACTGTTTAATGTATGTGCTGTACTTTAAAGGTTCTTTTTTACTCTTTCCTTCACTGACACATGGGACAGACATGTGCTATAGAAACCCACAACTCCTAAGAACTATCCTAAGAATATATTTTCCTTTTACTGCTACTTGCCTACTTAGTATACCAATACTATTTGTGGTGGTGTAAAAGGTTTGAGGTAGCAATGTTGGCAAACTTATTTACATGCCTAATGGCTAATAGCTTAAAACTAAAAATGAAAATCTACTGCTTGCGTAATACTAATCAGTCATGCATCTTCAGGAATTTACAGGGATTTATTCTGAATGATGCATATCATATAGTTGTAATTTAAAGTTAGATAAAAAGATTACCTTTAAAGCTACACATGCTAACTTCCAGGTAAACACACATACACTGCACAATTTGTTTTTGCTATTAAAAGAAATTATACATGCTTGCCATATCTGTCAAAATTGCCTTTTAGAAGGGACTATTTATAAAACCAATATTGTGCACTGGTACAGAAAACTGCAATATTATACAATAAAGTGTCTATCAAGCATCCTAGATTTCTGCCCAAAGCTTGTTTATAAGCTGCAAAGCTTGAAAGATGTTTCAAATATGAATATTGGAAATCTTGGTTAACAGCTATAACCAGGGGAACATGGAATATAAAAATGTGTTAAGATGAAACATTTAAATCAAACCAGCCATGCAATACAGATAAATTCCAATTGTGGAAGGTTGTTCTAGTCCGCATAATTATATTAAATCTATATAGCTCTTGATCAGTTTAGTTTTAACACCCCCCGAAACCCCAAGATCATATTACTTACCTCATTCCACAAGCTTCCTGAAGATAGATAATCCTCCCAATCTCCATCTGACACTTTTTTAGAGGATTTTCTCTCCTCTTCAAGCTCACACATGCACAGAGGTGGTGATTAAAACAGCTGTAAGTCATTGACATCACCTTTATATCCACGAATGATGGCTGCATCCTGGTAGCACCAGAAAAAGATAGTCAACTGAGACCATTAGGATTATTTATCTTCATGGACCTAATGTAATAAGGTAAGTATTGTGATCTTGAGGTTTCAGGTGTTTTCCTTTGCAGCAGTATAAGGGAGGAGCAGAGGGTGCAGGAAATGTTAACATTTTCCACAATATATTTACCACAGTCTGCAATTAGAGATGGGATTTAGGGCAAATTTTTAAGGCTTAGGGCATTATTTGTTTGGAGACCACAGTTGCCCTTTAAAATCAGTGAGATGGGTGGGTCCTTGCTGTAAACTAGTTCAGAGCCAAAAATATTTTCCTCATTAGCCTGACGCTTTGGACTTTCATGTTAATCTATACACTAGGTAAATCATTTGTAGCTAAATTTAGTTTTTGGATATAGTTGTCCTTGATGAAAAACACCTCACTTGGGCATTGCTAATTCGATATTTATAAGGTTTTCTATTCTGGGGCTTGCCAATTTCAGCTCACGTAAGCAATCTGACTGACCATTTTTAGTGGCATTAGTGCAAAAGTCACTGGTAAATCAAATAAATATATTTGGTTTTAGACATTTTGTATCATTCTAAAATGATGTTTGAGTTCTTTTGCAATATTGTCTTCTGGTAGTAATGGTAACAGCAGTAGCTGGAGCAGTCTGGGCTTGGAAGGAGACATGTATGAAGAAAATCTATCCTTTCCACCGTCAGACAGGTTGGTTTAGCGGAGTCCTTGGATGGTAATGCATGCAAAAAAGTTATGGCAAATTACAACTTATATGTGCAATGAATATGCATGTTTATTTTTGTGACTATATTTAAGGCATAGGTTCTCAACATTGTCCTTTAGAACCCATTAGACATAACTCCAGAATTTATTTCATAGCTCAATTGTTTCTTGCATTAGAATGGACTGAAAATGTCCACATAACATGTACGTAGATTTACCATTTGTATTAAGGGAGTTCAAGGGCTGCTTCTGAGATCCTATGCTTATATGTTTTATAGTTTTTGGTTTATTCTAGGTGTCCTTTCCTCTTGGATGCTAATTAAATTGCGATTTCTAAAGCTATTGCTGGGTGATTGTGTTGTTTTTTTTTTTATTGAAAGGCTTATTCTGATAATGCACCTTGTCAGACAAAAGAAGATCCTGGATATTCCCTTTTTCTTCTCTCATTTGCTGGAATCATGTGGGTGCTTCTGTCTGCTTTCAGAACTTAAGAGGGCTGTACAACTTCAGTATATGTTGGGCACAAATGTACACCTGCGTTTTTCCATAGGCAGTTTGATTATGTCATCAAGGGGCGATGTGTGTTTTCATCTTTTATCGATGTGATGGTCTTTCATTTTTTACATTAGTGATTAGAAAGCACTATTCTGTGTATAAGGTTCTGTTATTTTTACTCACAGATACATGTATATATTACACAAAGGAACCAATACAGATTGTGTTGGATAGCTCCTGAATACTGTCTGTCTTTAGCCTATGTATACAATAATTTCCCCCACATAAGTGTCATTGATGTTAGGATATAATAAATTATATCACAGATCAAAAATGATCTATATATCTGACAGCAAAGGAATAAGAAAAATGTTTATGTTGGTATAGTAGAAAGTATCACCAACAAGTACCTTTTGGCAAACCCCTCAGTAAAACCCCTAAGGATTCTCCAATACAAAATGCAAAAATAGGTAGAAAGCTGATTTCACACCAGGAATAAGGCAGTCCTATTTATCTCCGTAAAATAAACAGCTTTTATTGTGCGCATCCTCTGGTGTCCTTATTCCTTGTTGGGGGATTTTAGCTGTATTTGAACGTCACAATACGTGCTTATTGTCTTTTCTGCTGTTTTGTTACTTAGATCAGTTGAGCAAAACAAGCCTAACTCACACCCTTGCTGGTCCTGTAGATTGTAGGTTTGCTTGTAACATCTAAGTGTATCTGAAAGGTAAAAAAGATGAAAATTGTTTCTCACAGGATCAGAGCTCAAACGGATTGTTAAATCTAGATTCATGCACATTGTAGACATTACCTTTCTTACATGTACACAGTGGGAAAAGCATATCTATTTGTACAGTAAATTGTGTTTTAACATAATTGTCCTATTTAATGTTTCCTTTTTTGCTGTTTTTTCTTTTAGTGTTTAATCCCTTCTTTTGTGTCCATCTATAATTTATACTTAAATTGCAGTTGCCTTTGTGCAGCAGACATTTTGTGGCAATGCAGCAATCCAGTGCATCCAGTATTATTATATGGCATTTTGCATCAGTGCTCTCTAACCTTTTTGAAGATTTGCATGACTGTCTCTTTACAATCTAAAGATTTTTTTCCCCTCTCTGCTGAATCTAAATTTATATGTTTTTCATCCATGAATCTGTAGTGATGGTGTAGAAGAGAAAGATGAAAAACAGAAGACACGCCCAGAAGGTAACACATGCTATGTGCTGTATACCAAGATGGCAGTATGTATTATAGAAGTATTTTATGCTATGTAGACTATTTGTTCTACTTTAGGTAGAACTTTTTCTTGCTGTCTTTCCAGTATTAACAATTTATGCTACATGGAAAATAGGGGAGTACCTTAGTTTGCTGCTTGTCTTGATGCTGTGTCTGTATTTAGAATAGTTCACCTGTATCCTATACACATGTTCCAGACAGCTTGCCATGAGCTTTTTGCTTTCCAACATGGCACAGTAACGCTACACACTTTCCAAACTGCTTGTGCAGGAGAGAAACCACCTCTCCCTCAATCATAAACACTGATAGTAAATAAATACAAGGAAAGGTTCACAGATGCTTCCGATTGTGTTTATTTGGACTTGAAAATGAAAGCCCTACATTACAGTGGCAGACCCCTGCTAGTTCATCTTTATCCCTCTGTATCTTTTATTGGTAATTTTGTGCATTTTATAGAATGTATTCTAGCTTTTTAACACCTTGAACTTTTATCTGTCACTTTAACTGTTGTTACATCATATCCTAATGATGGCCAATATGGCAGCCAAAACGCGTTGATGGCATGATGCATGTTTGAATAAAATTGTTACTGAAGACCCATGAGTGCTCCGGCTACTTGCTGCTATATATATACATCTCATAATAAACAGTATTTACGAATGCGCATAAAATGCTTGTCTCAGAATATTTGCAGTGTGGAAAATATACATTTTAACATACATTTCCAAATTTCTACCATTAGTTATAAAGCATTCCATACATTTAAGTATCAATGAATAAGTAAAATATCACAAGGTGGAGTAAAATTGGGAATGGAAATGGGTGCACCGAAAACCCACTTTAAGCTTTATATTCAGTAGATTTTATAGACTGGTTCTATGTGCAGCATATTGACTCATACCATAGATTCCATATTTTGTCAAAAAGTGTATCGGATTCATGTAAAGTGTGGAATAACTTTTCACATATCATGTCAGAAATTCTGTCAATAATTTTTTCATAGTATAAATTGTACATATAAAGTGAACAAGAGACATACAAGAGTGCATACAGCTAATCAATTTAAAGTTAACCCGGCAGTAGGGCCTCTAGACCAGTCTCTGTCAGACTAGGAGGGCACCGAGTGCCTAGGGCTTACCTGCATTAGAATCAGGCCTAGCAGGGTGGAGAGGCTGCTCCCACCCTCTATAGGGACATATAGTATTTTTTCCCTCTTTTTAGCCCAATCCTATTACTTATAGTTTAATTGACTGCTGTTATTAAAAGTTATGTTGTAATTACCCCTTTTATTTGCCGGTTGTACTTTAAATTGATTAGCTGTATGCACTTTATATAAGGGGGTCTCTTTGTCTCTTGTTCACTTTATGTGTAATTAATTAACCCCCAGCACACAGCCCACTCCTTGTGGGGGTAGCTGGGCGCCACTACCTACCTATTGAATGCCATTGTTCTGAAATATGAATTTTAGTGGCCATCATTAAGTATTGGATCCATGTATTGAGGTGTGTCCTTAATCCTCTATAGACAAACCAAGGAAAGCTATTTTCGTATAATGATCAAACCTATGAGCCAATATTTCCGTTAGTAATTTAAATATTTTAATCCATAGCAATTGTACTAATGGGCATTCCCACCAGATATGAAAGAGATTACCCATGACTCCTCAATTCCTGAAACAAAATGGGGATAAATGAGGGTATATTCAATTTAGTACGGTGGGGTACTCTATATATTCGATATAGGACTTTATTCAGAATATCACCCTCCAGGCGATATTTAAACTGCATCTGTTTACTTCTTTCCAGTCCCATTCAGGTTCTTGTATTTGTAGGTTATTACTCCAATTCAACATAAAAGATATTTGTCCAGGTGGATTAGGGACATTGACCCATTGATATAATCTAGAAAGTATATTCCTGCTTGTTTAGATTATTAAAGGGTATGTCCACCCAAAAATAAACTTTTTATATGTTCTTTATACAATAGCACCAACCTCAAACGCCATGTTCATTTTTCTCAAAATCATTTGCCTTGCCCGATATTAATGAGATATATATCAGGCTCACTTACTCCCACTTCCTCTTTAGATGACCCCGAGCTGCAGCTTAAAAAAAAAAAAATTCTTGCCTGTGGTGTGTGTGTGTGTCTCTCTCTCTCTCTCTCTCTCTCTCTCTCTCTCTCTTTCCTTCTGTCTCTGTCTCTAGTCTCTGCTCTGTCTGTCTCTCTCTCTTCTCCTCTCTCCCACTCTCTCCTCCTCTCCTCTCTCTCCTCCTCTGTCTCCCTCTCTCCTGACTCTCCTCTCTCTCTCTTCTCTCTCTCTGTCTCTCTCTCTCTCTCTCCCTCTCTCTCACTCTCTCTCCCTCTCTCTGTCTCTCTCTCTCTCTTCTCTTCCTCTCTCCTCCCTCTCTCCTCTCGTCTCTGTCTCTCTCTCTCTCTCTCTCTCTCTCTCCCTCCCCTCTCCCCCTCTCTCTCCCTCCCTCCTCCTCTCTCTCTACTCTCTCCGCCTTCCTGTCTTCTGTCTCTCTCTCATCTCCCCCCTCTCTCCTCTCTCTCTGTCTCTCTCTCTCTCTCTCTCTGTCTCTGTCTCTGTCTCTCTCTCTCTCTCTCTCTCCCTCCCCTCCCCTCTGGCTGCAGTACTCATAAATTTTCAGCTGTGATTGGTTGAGAGGAAAAAGAGGGCGGGATCCAGGGGTCAGACCATTAGTGATGCAACCTCCTCTGTTCTCACTGCTGGATGTTAACAGACATGCTCAAGAACATGAAAAGAACAGAGGCAAGGTAATGTAACCTGTCTCTGTTCATCGCTGGATTGGTCCATGCTGCAGGATTAAGCCAGCTACAAAGGTCTGTAACTTTTCAACCACTGGACCGATTTACATGCTGTAAAGTTTGTTTTGGAGCACTTATTTGGGCCAAATAAATATAAAAAGTTAGTTTTGGGGGTGAACATGCCCTTTAAAACTCGTAATGTCAAGGTTAGTAGATGGGGTTGGGTCTGTGCATATGTAATTAGTTTTGATAAATTGATTAATTTCCATATAGTGAATTTGGACTAGCAGTTAGGTGGGGTATTTTACTCTAATATCAGAAAATATCAGAAAATGGGATCAGGGTATTACCTTGTATGAAGTGGTTTACCCGGAATATTTTAATAGATTTTCACCAATTATAATGCTTATTTTGTAAATCGGGGACAACGACAAGGGGTTGTTTATAATACTCATTACTCTAGATGGGCTGGATTTAAGGTTTCTAGAGGCAGCGGCAGCATAGGAACAATAAACCTCCTAGCCTTAGCCAGGGAACTGGTTGCAGTGTAATGCATTTCAGGCCAAAGCCCCTAATCATAGACTAAACTTATTGTAACAGGTTCTACCCTGTTAAAGCACAAATAACCAACTAAAAAAATGTGATCTAAACATCTATTTTAACCCCTAATAGTTTTTTTCGCTCATATAGATACAAGTTACATTAAATAATGAATGCTATGTAAGGGAGAAAGTGGTGTCCAGTCTTTAATAAATAATACAACATTGTTTCATCTAGGCACCACCTCCCCAGTATTATATCTTGAGTAAATAATGTATATGTAAAATGTACCAAGCCCCCCTTTGTTAATATGCAGTCAGTCCTTTGTCCACAAGATGGCTCAATGGGTAAAACTCCTAAGAATTGCCTGTTGTAAAGTCATAACTACCGTGTCTGCTTGGCTATTTGGCTGGATTGAGTTAAGTAATTGCTGATAGGACTGCTGTTGAGCCTGATGATTGGCTGCTGGTTGAAGGTTGGTCATTTGCACTTCAAAAGGAATTTGGGAATAAAATTAGCAGCTTTAGTCCACATGGGGGAAGCATATAAACAAAGGGAGAGCTAGGATACATGCTGAGGCAGAATCCTACAGCTAAAGCTGGGTACACACAGTAACGATAAAGCCCCGATACCGTCGGATCCGACGGTATCGGGGCTTTATCGTTATGTGTGCACACTCGTTTCCTGAACGAGCGTGCGGCCGCCGAACGATCGGGTCGGCCGTACGCTCGTTCGGGAAAGGCCAAAAATTTCCATTGCCCGCGCTAGACTCCTTATAGAGGAGTCTAGCGCGGCCGATGGAAACACACAGTCCCGAGCATTCTCCTTATGAAGTTCATAGCGAGAACGCTCGGGACTGTGTGTATGCAGATCTTTGAAAGATGGCAGACAGGGTCTTGCAGATCCTGTCTGTCATCTTTCAGAAATCTGTGCTGTGTGTACCTAGCTTAAGAGCTGATTAACTCTATCCAAAGGATACAGGTGGCTAGTCTGCAGGAGGAAGCAGACTAGGGCTTACCAGAAGGGAAAGCTGAGCAAGGGAGAACAGAGCTTAGGACACATGCTTAGGCAGTGTCCAGCAGCTCAGAGCTATAACACACTACCCTACCCCTTAGCTTAAGAGCAAGGGATCCAGGAGCTAGGAAGGATTGCCCAGGAGATGCCAGCAGCAGCCCAGCAGTTTGGAGCAACTATGATTTTATATAATATGATGGTAATGGATTGAAACACAGTATACAAAGTAAAATTGCTTTATTAAATAATCTACTAGTTAGACCTTTTGATGAATAATGACTAATAGGTAGTATTTTTGAGATGACATCTTATTCGAGCCTAGTTTAATAATATAGGCATTAATTAGTAAATTTTAATTTTAACTTTCATTTCTTATTCCATACATTTATATTAAGTCGAGCTTTAAACCAGGAGAGAGATATTCCACCTAAGATTCAAACTTCTGGGGGATCTTGTATTCAGCTCTATGATCCATTTATTTAAATCATGCAATACATCACCGCCCGTAATTTCCTATTTAATAATTCTATACCCTGCACTTTGTGATGTCGTACTAGAGACCTTCAGGGAGATTCAATAAAAGTTCTTATCGTTTAAAATGGTGCTAATTTTGCCCCAACCAATCAAATCTTTTTTAACATTTGAAAGCTAACATCTGATTGGTTGGAGCTAAATTAGCACCATTTTAAACGATAAGAACTTTTATTGAATATCCCTGCTTGCATCTCCTTTGTGTATGTTGTTAAGATGTTCTCTGATTCATTCCTTTAATGGGCGCATTGGACGTCCAACATACTGTTTTTTACATTTTTCACATGTTAACAGATAAATTACCCTTTTCCTTTTGCAAATTCTATAATCTTGTGTTGTATAACTTCTACCTGTTATCATAGAGGTTATAGTCTTTCTAATTTTTAGAGCAGTACAGGTTTTGCATTTTATTGAGCCACACTTATAAGTACCTAAATAAGAAAACCATGTCTTTTCTCATTCTTCTTTCTATCACCCCAACAAAAACTTTGGGCAACCATGTCTCCAACTGTTCTCCCTCTTTGTATAGGGTATCTAAAGAGGGGGTTAGTTTTATTCCTTAATATGGAAGACTTGATGGTCGTTCCTTTTATTGCAAAATTAAGGTATAGTAGTTTTTACTGTTCTGGTGTTAGATTTAAGTATAATATTTCAGAGTTATCTGGATTAATGTGTAGGCCTGTAAATTTAGAAATGTTGTCTATTTGGTTAAATAGGTTTGGGAATGATTTTAAAGGGGATGCGATTGATGATTATAATAGTTCATCAGCAAAGAGGCTTATTTTGTATTGGATTGGACCAACAATAATCCCTTTAATATCTGGGTGTTTTTGGATCAATTGGGCAATTAGTTCCATAGCTAGGGCGAATAATGCTGGGGACAAAGGACTTCCCTGTCTAGTGTCTCTGTATATTGATACCCTTAAGAGTCATTGATGGTAAGTTTAAATATGCTCTTGCTGAGTCATAAAGTATCTGTATAAGATTTGTAAATGCTGGGGGGAATTTTTGATCATTAAGTAGTTCATAAAGATAAGTCCAGCTCAAGCTATCAAACACATTTTCAATATCAAAATTTAAAATGCAGCTAGGTAGTTTATTAAAGTTGGCGTGAGCTGTAAGGTTACTAATTCTGTGTATATTATCTACTGCCGGTCTCCCTGGGATTAATCCTACTTGGTTATGGTAAATGATAAGTGGTAAAAGAGAATCTAGCCTGGAAGTCATGATTTTAGCTATCAGCTTGGTGTCTTTATTTATAAGGGAGATAGGTCTATAATTTTTGGGGTCTGTGTCTGTTTTGTTGGGTTTGGATATAAGGGTAATGTTTGATGAAAACATTTCATTTGGGAGAGGTTTTCCTGCTAGCATGTAATTGCCTTGTTCTAAATATGGGGTAAGCTGTTTTTGATATCTTTTATAATAGGATCCAGGCAAACCGTCTGGTCCTAGAGCTTTATGATGTTTTAACTGTTTTGTTGCAGTGGTTATGTCTCCTTGAGTAATGGGTTTAGCTAGGTATTCTTTTTGGGACCTATTAAGAGTAGGGATTTCTGCTGATGCGTAGGGCTGGTGTGGCTTGGTAAAGTTTGAGAAATATATACTTTGTCTGGGTCGGTGGTCAGTTGGCCAGATGGTAATCTTAATTTAATGGGTTTGAAGGATCATTTTGCTTGTTTAAGCATTGCAATTAAAGGTCTATCGGGTTTAATTTTTTGTAAAAAAAAACTGTTTGATCCATCTCATCTTGCGCTGTTTCTATAGATAACATAGTTTGTAAGTTCTTGTTTGAGTTTAGTGAAAAGTGTTTATATGGATGTATCCTGTGTATGTGCATATTGTGTTTCCGTGGTATAGATTTGCCTTTGCAGGTCATAAAAGCGTTTATTTGTAGTTTTTTGTATCTGGATGCTATTTGAATAACCAAAATCCCTGAATATAGACTTTGTGGGCAGCCCATAGCAAAGTTATTGTGGTGTGTGCTGTATCATTGTCTTTGAAATATTATTCTAGCTTTTTAAAATAAAATCTCTCCTTGCTGCGAATAGGAAACCAACAAATTAGGGTTAACAGCTGTTTCTTACATTAGCATTAAAAAGACCCTTATTCTAAGTAGCTCCTCTCCACTTTCCAGTGTCGCTGATGTGTTGACCTTGCATTGACTTGATGTTCGAATTAACACAAACCGCAAATAAATCATTATGTCAGGAAGAGTGACAGTATTACCTGACGACATTCCCGAAACTTTGACCAGGTGGATAATTTCTTACAATCCACATTAAGAGGATCATGAATGTTGCCTAATTTATGGCCAACATATTTCTTCCTTCCCTTGTTCATTGGCTCCATTCTTCATTCAGTGAATGAATACCCAATATGTAGTAATTGGGTTACCTGATTTAGTGAAAAGTGTTCCTGACTTTGCACTGCTGGGTCTTTAGGTAGAAACAACTTAAACAGTTTCTAGTCTCTAAATTGGGAATAGAAACAATTTTAGTGAGAAATAATTTAATTATTGAAAATGCTGTAAAAATACAAAAAAGTCTTTATTTTAACAGGAAAGCTTCGCAAGTCTTTATTAATAAGGAATGTAGATGTGGGACCTTACGTATCCGAGTCACAACTAAGGATAACATTACTGTGGATTGTGGCATCCGAGGCTGGTGTTTCTGACCTGTGCTTCGCAGAGTCTGATAGAAAAGAGATTTTAGCTGTAAGTTTTTACTCTTTTGGAGTAGCGTTCGTTTTTTTCCCCCCATTTCTTTTTTTTAAGCATATACCTACACACTTAGAAGGCCTGCTCACTCCTCCATTGAAACATTATATATAGGTAAATTGCCCCCAAACAATAAATTGCAATAGTTTCTACCTCCTTTTTACAAGCTTTTACATGCTCAGGGGAGGCAGCTAGGGTAATAGCATTTAGTCATTGACTGTGATGTTATCTGTTAGATACATGACAAGAGCTGCTGACTGGATGAACCAGGTAGCAGAACGAGCGTGTGACGAGCGCCCATTTTCGGCCATGCTCTGACTTAAAGATGGAAAAAATTCTGACATTAAATTTACATACACTGTAGTTCATAGATAAAACATAATTGTAATTCTGTCTGCCTGCAGTCATAAATGAGAATTTCCAGTTGAAACACACAGGCCTCACAAACCTTTTCAGTTAAAACTATGGCATAAAAAATATCAGGTCCTGAGTACTTGACATTTTAATGCGCTTTTCTGTCCTGTACATAGATTGCTAAATGCACACTGTCCTTAACCAACTAAGCACACAATAGGTCGTTGAAAGGGTAACAAGAACATGCAGCCACTGCTCATAATATGTACAGTGAATAGTTGAACAGGAAACTGGAAATGTTTAATACTCTCTTCCCTTTAATTATAGGATGCACTGCGTGGGCCTGCATAAACAAAGATGCCATTTTATATCCAGTGACTTAGAATGTCCTTAGTTTCCCACAGCTGGAAATAGTGAATCAAAAATAGTTAAGACAATCAAATTTGTTAATTGTCCATTTAGCATTTAAGGAACTTAGTTAGTTTATTATATTTTAACACATTTGTGTTGAAGGTGTAAAAACAACTAGAAAAGAAAACACATGGACTATCACAAAAGGGAAAAAGACCATCTCATTAATAAAGCACAGGTTTGGTTTCTGCCCATAGTTATTGGGTGCGGTCACATGGTATTATTCTATTTCACTGTTTCCTGTTGTCACGCTGCCTTTTTTAAAAACCCACAAACCACTAGATTGAAGGGGTTCCTCTCTCAAGATTTTTTCTATTTCTTTTTGTGTGGTTAATTATGAAGAAAATAAATGATGTCACCATACTATGTCGATGTGTATAGAAAGTCACTGTTTTTTGGTAGCAAAATGTGTGTTAAATTAGAACAATAGAAGTTACATCCATGAGGTTACTAATTCATTGCACCATGTTAAGATTAAATGAGGCTGATGCAATAAAGGGTGCCTGTGCTTTTAAATTACAGTAACAAATGGGTTTCTGCAAACATTTGATTGGTTGCTGCAGATTATTAGCACATACAAACCTTTTAATGCATCATCTGGGTTTTTGTTTACGGTTAAAAATGACCTTAATCAAAATACATCTCAAATTGTATTTTATGGCTTTAGAATGCAGTTTCTAAAATGTTCTTATCTTGTTGAAAACTTCGGAATTTCTTAGAGAATATTTCTCTATAGACATTGCCCCATGTTTTTGACAATGATGCTAAATTGTTGGTCATGTAACTGTGGATATGTAAAATGAATCTATGTGATTTCTCTTTTCAGGTTGCCAGAACACTTGCAGAAAAACAATGGAATGTTGGGGATCTTTTGCGGTCTGTCTTTCGTTACTGTGAAATTACTGAAAAGACTTCTGGGTTTCCTAAACCTTTGTTTGAATGGCTTTTGGAAAACTCCTAAGAAAAGCACTTTAACTTATGTTTTTAATAAAATCAGAAGGTAAATGATTTTTGAAGTTACAAATAAATCTAATAGATTTTTTAACTGGCAGTGTTTAAATAAGCAATTAATATACTGTAGCTTGCACTGTAAAACATTTGTGTCAGTATATTGACTGAATGCATATCTTGTGGTTGCCACAGAGACAAATAAACTGTGTTCTTGGTAGTAACTGCAAATATATCCTAGCACTTGTATCAGCTTAGTGACTGTTTTGTATGACATATCAGTATCAAAGGTAAAGATTCTTCTCTAGTGAAGGTTTACAATTAGGTTTCAAAAAATGTCTCACATTATCCCATTATGTCCTTTATTCATTAAATGGGTTAAATTTGTTTGTTCTGTTAGACTACAGTACAGTAATGCACATAGATATGACTTAGCTTCACTGAACTGGATTTGCATAACAGGAACTTAGAGATTTAAAAAAGTGGTAGAGTTTGTGAGTTTCAATGCATTTTACTAAATGCTGCCTAGTGACGGTGATTTTAAAAAATAAAATAGTGAAATTATTTGCACTCAATGCCTCTGTAAAATATTGATATTGTATGTAATTGTTCACTTGTATTTGCCACATATTTGCTTCTACATTTGCAAAAATGTACATAAATAAATAAAAAGTAAATTTAAATAATAAATGCTTCTTTTTTTATGTTACAGAAACAAACAGGGCGATTCACCAGAAGCCATTAAGGCTGGGTACACACAGAACGATATTTTTACCCCACAGAACGATTGTTGTATTTGGCCAAAATATTGTTGACCATCCATAATTTCTGTGTGACCAATTGTGCGGCCCATTGAAGACCACACAATCAGCCAAAATTTACTGCTGGGCCTGTTCCGGCCAAAAATACGTTGACAATTGACCATAAATACCGTAACGTGTGTACACAGCCAAATGCTTGAATAGGTCTTAAATAGCAAACCCTTGATTAAAAGAATTGCAAATCCATGAATGACAATCACTTGCTGTTAACCCCCAATCATCATACGTCCCAGCCACAACACAGAAGAGCACTGTAGGCTGCTAGCCATGCAGATTTCTATGATAAGCTGATATCTATCCAGACTCCCAGGGTAAGTTAGTGCAGGCCTGGGTCTGTACCCATGCATATTTAAATCCTTCTTTTAGTATATATGTCATGCTAACCGATGTAATAAAGGTTAGCATGACACTTTACCAAATAATCGAAAATGGCTTAGTGTAGCTTTAAAGTTCATTAGTATCAATCCCTGTGGTGCGTCCGCTCACACACCAAATATTCCAGCAGGAACAACAGTAGAAGCAGGGAGACACAGGCAAAACATAGCTTGCAATTCAAAGTGAATTTAATTCTGCTTAAACAGGGCCACGTGACCCTGTTTAAGCAGCATTAAACATCTAGATAAGACAGACATTATCCATCTTATATTTGTTATATAACACTATCACATTCTTCTGTTTGTTTATTGATTTGTTTTGATAAATCTATACAGGAAGATGTTTAAATCCAGGGTTTTGAGAGATGGGAGAAACTGCTAAAATCCATTCTGCCTGTGGACCTGGAAAATGGTCTGGGAAAAACGTACATACATCCAGAAGTTAAAAAAAAAATAACTTTCCTCACGATCGAACTGTTTTTCGAGATTACGCATTGTATTTTCGAGTGTCACCGAAATTTTAGAAAATTTGAAGTTTAAAGGAATTTTCAAAAATTTTGTGAAATGATACAGTAACTTACTGTAAATGGCTCTGGGATCTGGGAAATGGTCTCTGAAAGAATCTCATTGTAACCAATTCTGATTGGAAAATAATCTGATTGGTATACCAACAATCAGAATTGGTTACAGTCAGATTCTTTCAGAAATAAACTGATTGGTATAGTATTTTCTCTATTTGGGGAAGAAAATAAACTATAAAGGGGTTGGATTGGTGGGAGGAGATTGACAGCCGCCCCTCCAACCTCAGGCACCCCTAGGCATGTGCCTACTGTGCCTAATGGTAAATTCAGCCCTGGAATTGGTTACAATCAGATTCTTTCAGAAAGAACTTTCCTTTAAAATGTTGTAAGTTTTTCAGCACTGTAACCCTGATGACAGCTCGCTGTGTAAGGGCCAAAACGCGTAGGCTATACAGTCCTACTACCATACAATAAAGTTTTCTTTATTTAAGTCCTAGGAGTGCCCTGGCTTTCATCTTGACTGACTATATATATATATATATATATATATATATATATATATATATATATAATATTATTATTAGTCTTATAGCTTGCACTTACAGTAAACAACAATATGCATTTGAAATCTGAAAAATCAAAAAATGTTGTGTCACTGAAATTGTACTGATTAGGTAATCAGACTTTCATTATTTGTGTCAGGAAGGAGCGCTTATATAGCCCACATTTGTATCTGTGCTAATGAATTGCTCAGTTTCAGTATACATATGATTGTTCTACTACAATTTGCATACACTGCCAATGAGCTTGGCTGGCCTCAAAATGGTAACCGTACAGGATATCAACCAAATGCTTTAGATTTTATCTTTTTTGTCTGCAGTACTTTCTTTGGTGGTGGTGTATCAAATGCTGACTTGGGAGATTCCATTTGATAAATCAATTTTTTACATATTCTCAGGAAATGTTGGTTTTATGTTGAATAGCCAGGTCATGGCAGTTGAATTTGTCCTGAAAGGCCGCATTGTGGAAGGGAATGTGTGTGTTTGTGCTTCAGATTTTAAAACTCAATAATGGCAATGATGAGGACATTGTTGTTTTTTTTCCTTCTCATTAAATATAGCTGTCACAGGAATGAATGGGTATGTCAGTTGGTGTGTACTCGTGGAAGGTTGGGGGATAAAAAAAACTAAACTTTTTTGATGATTGATCAAAATGTATTTGACTATACTTACCCTTTAAACATGGTTGCCACACAAATAAATGGGTAGCTCATTTACTGTTTGTACCTGTGGCAGGTTGGAAGAAAACTGTTTTGATTATTGATCAAAATTATTTTTTTGACTATAGTTAGCCTTTAAGTAGGGCTGCCACAGAAATGGAAGGGTATGTCAGTAGGTGTGTATACCTGTGTCAGGTTGGGGGTCAAAAAGCAAACTTTATTGATAATTGGTCAAAAAATTATTTTTACTGTAGTTACCCTTTAAGTATGGCTGCCACAATAATGGAAGGGTGGGTCAGTAGGTGTGTGTACCTGTGTCAGGTTGGGGGTTAAAAAAATTAACATTTTTGGTTCTTGATCAAAAAAAAATTTTGACTAAAGTTACCCTTTAAGTATTATGCCATGGAAGTGGAAGGGTAGGTCAGTAGTTGTGTGTACCTGGGTCAGGTTGGGGGTTAAAAAAACCTTTTTTGAGTATTGATCAAAATTTGTTTTTTAACTATAGTTACCCTTTAAGTATGGCTGCCACAGAAATGGATAAATAGATCAGTAGGTGTGTGTACCTGTGTCAGATTGGGGGTTTAAAAAAAAGTAAGAGGGTGAACCTGTGTCTGTGTTGGGGGTATCAGTGTTTGTGCTTATGACCATAAAACAAACTATTCTGAAATATCCACATTTGAGGATTGCTACCATTATAGTCTATGGGGAAAAATGTCCCGAAATTCGCAGATAACGCAGTAACGCTTCTGCGGATTTCTTAGCTAGGTAATAGTACACTTCTCCTATATGCCCGGCATGTCTGTACCGAATTTCATGTCTCTAGCTCAAAAACTGTGGGAGGAGATACGGTCCAAAAAAGCAGAAGAATAAAACGGAAGAAATAGAAGAAGAAATAGAAAGAACAGTAATTTGGCTCTTCAAGCCAAATTAATTATGTTCAGGTAATTTCCCATGTAATAGGTACTCATATTGCCCTAATATATATATATATATATATATATATATATATAAATATATATTAAAGGGCATGTCCATTTTTTTTATTTAAAGGGCAAACCACCTCATAAGAAAATTTTAGAAAGAATGGCCTCTTTAAAATATGTTGATATATGTTTTTGTCTATGAATTCATTACTGTATGCCTGCTATGCTTCTGGAGGCAATAGGAAACTGAGCAATTAAGAAACCTGTGCTGAGCCTGTACTAAGCCTGGGCAGCTCAGAAGAGGCAGACAGGGGATCAACATTCAGTCATTGGTTGTGATGTCAACTGTCAAATCCATAACTCAGGGACGGCCTTAGGATAAATGGCACCCTGTGCAAGATTTGTTGCTGGTGCCTAGCACCCAACCCACACCCACACCCCACCCCAAAAAAAACCACCCCCCTGGGCGCACACAGTACTCCGTTGAATGCTGCTTGCCTTCAAATCAAGTACCCCACCTGCGCTTACTGTCTTTCAGTATCTTCAGTGCGTGCTTGTATATATTGTGCGTACATCATTATGTAACAAGTAACGTACTAAATGCACAGACAGAACAGTACAGCATACAGACATCTTAAGTAAAGCTTATATGTGTTGGGGCTTAGTATGTGGTGAGGTGCTGATACATATATTTGACCTGGAGGACCGTAACTAGAGGGGCTGTGGCACTGATGCCACTGACCTAAGACTCCCAGCTGGCGCCCCCCTTGGTAATGCAACCTGTGCCCATATCAAAGGCCGGCCCTGCCATAACTGACAGTTGATAACTGGAAAAACCAGGAAGCAGAAACAGGGGAAACAGGACATTGTGCAGGATTTCAGGTTAGACTTATATATTTCAGATTTCAAACTATTACCATTTAGGGTTTTGGGGGGTGAAAATTCGAAAATCCGCGAGCGGACCCGTTAAAATGAAAAATATTCTCGAAATTACGTGATTTCTCGTATTTTCGAAAATCCGGGAAATCTCGTAATTTAGAAAATTTTTGAAAACGCGTTTTTCGAAAATACGAAATATCTCGGAATTTCGAAAATTTTCGAAAATACGAGAAATCCGCGGTTCGGAAGGCGGAAAATCCACCATTCGCGAACTGGCCATCCCTAGTTCTTACCTTCCAGCAGAGAACTTACAAGCGATTGCTCCAGCGATGGCTTCTCACTGACGTGGATAAAGTCAGAACCTGTCAGTATTGGACAGCGCTGGACAATTCGCAGGTAAGTTCTCTCCTCTCCTGATTGTTTAACTGAAAATTGGGAGGTAAGACCAAAAAGTTGGTGCGGTCTTAGAAAAGCCAACATTTGGCTCATCACTTTTTGCTTTCTCATCAACCCCCCTCCCACTGTGGAGTTCACACGTGCATCTCAGGTGTGTGTGTGCACAAGTAGGGGTCGGCTTCTCCAGTGGTGCACGTATAGTGAGTGTTTTGAAGACACGCCTCTTGAGCTTCTACATCCGTGGGCCATATGACTTACACCTCACGGTTAGTATATAGGATTCGCAACTATGAGATGGCAATATGGTTTATGGTTCCCTTGGGCATTCAATAGACAAAATATAATAATTGCTTACTATACTTGCTTGCTTACTATATTAGGTAATGTATTCAGCTTGTATACAAGCAGTATCAGAATGGTTGCCTTTTCATAAGGCGTATGCTTTTGGAGAGATTGAATCACAAATGTATAAATGTGGTATTTTGGTAGTTTCTTCAGCTGTTCTGTTGTGGGTTCTTTGTAAATATTCTTTGGGTTTATAGTGATTATTCTTTCTCTTTTCTGGTGTAATGTTTTTTTGTTTGGCACAAATCCAGTCCCCTGCTGTCAATTCTTGGACCTTCATTAAAATCTCCAACACATTCAGGTATAAAACTGCATGCAAACCATTTTCTATTAAAAGTACATTGCTGTGTTTTAACATCTTGAATGTTGAAAACTATATCCAGGTATCCAAAACATCAATGGAGATTTTTTTTCCCTGTAAGTCAGTTTGTGAGAAATATAAAGTGTGAATTTTTATGTTGATATATCATAGTTTGTCCTATGAATTAATTACTGTATGCCTGCTATGCTTCTGGATGCCTCATGGAAACTGGGTAATTTAGAAACCTGTACTGAGCCTGGCCATGCTCAGAAGAAGCAGACGGGATTAACATTCAGTCATTGGCTGTGATGTCAACTGCCAAATCCATAGCTGACAGTTGCTAACTGGAAGAAACAGAAACAGGGGAAACAGGCAGAGCCGGATTAAGACCAAATGGGGCCCAAGGCACAAGTCAGATTTTTGGGCCCCCCCCCTAAGATTTTAGTCTTTGACCTCCGTTTGTATTATTCACAGGGAGGTGAGAACGCTTATTCTCACCTCCCTGTGAATAATATTTTGCTCAGGGGACCGGGAACTTACCTTCGCTCCGCTCGCAGCCGCTTCTGCACAGAACAGCGTTTCTTTCCCGATCGTGCGCCCTATCTCTTGTATTGCACACCATGCCCTAAGAGAGCGTGCATGGTCGGACAGTGCTTGTTAGAGCAGGAGCGGCTGCGAGCGGAGCGAAGGTAAGTTTCCAGTGTCCCCTGAGCAAAATATTATTCACAGGGAGGTGAGAATAAGCGTTCTCACCTCCCTGTGAATAATACAAACGGAGGGCAAAGACTTAAAATCTTTGGTTATGTGGGTTTACAATTCCTTTAAAGGGACAGTTCAGTGGAAATTATCAATATTTGTTAAATTGTTAGTTTGTGTAATGCATAATTAGTTATTCTACATATTCTTTCCCATTATGAAAAATCAGTTGATTCATACCCTTTGCTATTGGGGGTGGTGGTGGGGGGGTGGGGTGGGTTGATTGGTTGGGGGCATGAAGAATTCCAGACCCAGCGATCCAAAGAACTCGGTGTTGTTTTTACGAGATTTTGTGAAAAATAAAATGAGATGATTCAAGGGTTGAAATCCTACCTAAACCCACTTGACAAGCAAAAAAACCCACTAAATAGCAATCTCCCACATGTCCTGAATCAAACGGTTGTGCCATTTGCGTGGGTGCAAACAGAGACGAGGCACCAACTAGCTCAAATGGGACGCATTAGAAGTGCAGTTACAAGAAAATTTTTTAAAAACGCCACAACCACCCCCCCACCACACACTCCCCCCTTTTAGTGGATTTTAGTGAAGTCGGTTAGTATGGAGAGTCACACACGTTTTTGCACACTTTACTGATCCTAAAAATTCAATACGGTCTTTTTTGGTACCTCTGCAAAATTTCCTTATAAAAATTAGGCTTAGTTTCCCTTGAAAACGAACAAATAAGTATCCGCGTTTACTTTACCGATATCACTGGGGACATTGGGGAAGCTTGGAGAAGACAATTTTTTTCTAATTTATAGTTTTAGGGTGTAAAAAAAAAAAAAAAAAAGGGTGTGTGTGTATCACTTTAAGAATTTTTTTGGTGTGTATTTCCCTTTTTTCCCGCATCATTCCCAAAGATATCATCAGATCATCTTAGGGAATGATACCGAATTGGGAATACGGGCATAAATGCCCGTTTTCCAATTCGAAATCCGATCGGAAAAATCACTTCCCGGAAATCATTTTCCAGGAAGTGATTTTTCTCATTGGCAAAGATCAATAATGGTGATCAGAAAGTGATCACCAAATAATGATCTCTGTCCCCATTTTTTTTCTAAGTCTTCGCTAAGTAGCAAAGACTTAGAAAAAATCCTATTTGTGAATGGAACTTTGAGTTCCATTCACAAAATGTATAGAAAAGCTGGCAGCTTGACAGCTTTTCTATACTAGGTATGCGCATGATCAAATTGAGATCAAGCTGCATACCTAACTAGCCACCAGGGGCAGTCTCCTACCACTTCAAGGGAGACCCCGGTGAAGGAGGGGAAGCTGCGTGAAGTCACCGAGGGTCTCCCTTTCCGCGTCCCTCCTTCATCCACGTGGGACCGGCTGCATCTGAAAGGTACTGCATCGGAAAGGTACTGTAACTCCCGATCCCCTCGGATGGACACAAACCGAGGGGGGGTCGAGGGGGATAGGGGGGCAGCTGAATGCTGCCCCGGGTCGGGCCTAGCGCGCGGTGTGTTTTTGAAAATTAAAGGGGAAGCCACAGATCGTATATTCACGATCTGTGGCAGTTAAAGCATTCTCTGCACAGATGTGAATATACGATCTGTGGCAGGGAAAGGGTGGTAAAGTATTATCTATCTATAGAGGAGGGTTTTTCAATAAAAGTTCTATTGTTAAAAATGGTGCTTATTTTGCCCCAACCAATCAGATGTTAGCTTCAAATATTTAATAATATTTGATAGGTTGGGGCAAAATTAGCACCATTTTAACGATAAGAAATAAGAATTTCCCTGTAAATGTTAGCATAAATATGCTGTTATAAATTCCATATTTCTAACAACCCCGTGAGAGTAACCTTTGGGTGTAATGCTTTATACTGTTTATGTAGTCACAAGGTGGTGGTGACATCTGTGCTTTGTTGATTAAGTCAGAAAATAAGTAAAGTTGTAGTGTAATAGGGTTTATAATAACATAAAAAAAAGTAATCTCACTGAAACCCATGGGCAAAATGTCCCCGGTTCTATACTTGCAGAAAGTATGTTGTTCCAATCGAAAGGGAAGAATTGAGAAATGGGTGCATCAGGGTATTATGCTTCTTCTGCATTTCCACAGCCATTTAGACAACTGCATAGAAGCCAGAGATTCATGTAAGGCCATTGAAGAGAGACATTCAAACAAAAATCAAAAATGGTACATCCAGTTTGCCTCCACTGCTACCCAATTTGCATTCCAAGTGGTTCGACCAATGTAAAAGAGCAGCATAAAGTAATGTTACGGTGTCAGGTACTGCCAGATCCCCATGAAAAAATAGAGGGCATCAGCTTTCTAAGCAAACAATAAATGAAATGATATCCCTTAAAAAGTTTTCAACGGTCTTATTGGATCTGATTGGGAGAGTAGCAAAACGGTACAGTAACTTAGACAATATCATAATTTTAATTGCCGGATGCAAAACAAACCAGGACAACAATTTTCCCCCCATTTGACAGTGTGTAAGCAAACTATGGTGACATTGGTTATAGTTGGTGGCATATAGACTAGAACAGGAATTAAATTTGAATATCCAAGTAAGGTTATCCTTTGATATTTTAAGCCAGATACTCACAGTATTAATGGAAGGTTTGCAGTCATAATTGCTAACAATGTTTCTCTGCAGAGAACACACTTGTTATATAAGTCAAATTTTTATTGGAAATTTATATCTAATGAAGTTTAATTGATTTACTGGCCGACAGCAATGGCTGCTTTAGCTTTGGGGCGCAAGCAGAACTTAAAGGAACGTAAACTCAAGATTTTAAGTCTTGACCTCCGTTGTATTATTCACAGGGAGGTGAGACGCTATTCTCACTCCCCTGTGAATAATATTTTGTCAGGGGACCGGGAACTTACCTTCGCTCCGCTGAAGAGAGGATGAAAAGAAAGACCGGTTCCGAGGGTTAGTAGACGAGATAAGGTAGGGAAGGATGGAGAGAGAGAGCGGGACAGTTGGGAGGGGAAGCGGAGAGAGGGAGAGGGTGGGAGGGAGAGGAAGGTAAGGTCAGTGTCCCTGAGAAAAAAAATATTCACAGGGAGGTGAGAATAGAGTTCTAACATAACGCGTCCCCCTCCCCTTCCCTCTTTTCCGTTTTCTTTTTCCATCCTCACTTCCTTCTTCTCTTTCTTTTTTTCCCTTTTCCCTTTTCTCCCCTCCCTTTCAGGGAATAAATCATGATGGGTCTCAGACGCCTCTAGCACATGGTCCCGCTCCCGGTCCCCCCTTGTGCCACGAGGGAATTGTTTTACCATGTGCACCCATTAGATTTTCCCCCCCCACCTTCACACTGTACTCTCCCTCCCTACGTTTCTCCACTGTGCCACGAAAATTATCAATATTGTTAAATAAACAGGTAGTAAAAACACACTTAAGTGATAAAGTAAAGTGTAAGGCATAATTAGTTATTCACTACATATTCGTTCCCATTATGAAAAAATCAAGTTGATTTATACACCCTTTGCTATTGCTGAGTATAAAATAGTGCCGCCCGCCCATAAAAACAATCCCGCATAGTGAAGCGAGCACATTAGGTTCTAAAGCCTTCTTCCAACAATCCCAGGATGCATCACACATCTATGAGAAAGTTAACAACCTAACAGTATATTCCTAAAAATGATAATGGCTGAATTGGCAATGAGAACACGGCAGAAAAAACCTCCACCGCTGACTCTGCTCCGATACATCTTACTCACCCACTAACCACCGGCCACTGGTCATCTTTCACAGGGAAAAACCACACCAACAACGCTCATTCTACAGGGTCACTGAAACAGTGAGAAGGACAAAAACACAAACCATGTATGAAAGCATGGCACCGTAACGTAGCTGAAGGTGTGTAGATTCCAAAAATATATAGTTTGTGGGGGGAATCTCCATGTTTTGGGACTGTTTCCTTAGAAAAAGGGTAGGCTGTTCAAATTACAGAGCACTTTGATTTTTTCTTGTAATTGCATTTGTGCATGCGTCCCATTTGAGCTAGTTGGTGGCCACGTCTCTGTGTGCATCCACGCATATGGCATACCGTTTGATTCAGAACATGTGGGAGATTGATATTTAGTGGGGGGGTTTATTTGCGGGCGGCATTTCAAAGTTTTGGGGCTGTTTGAAATTACAGAGCACTTTGATATTTTTCTTGTAATTACACTGGTGCATGCGTCCCATTTGAGCTAGTTGGTGGCCATGTCCCTGTGTGCATCCACGCATATGGCATACCGTTTGATTCAGGGCATTTGGAAGATTGATAATTGACAAGTTTTTTTTACATGACATGGAAATTTGCCATGATTTTTAACTTTGAATTGTATTTTTATAAATTTTTCCTGAAAATCTGGTAAGAAAGCGAAATTGTACACAAAACTGCACCCACACCATTGGTGGTATGCATAAAAGAATCACACCATTGTGTAGCTGAAGGTGTGTAGAGTCCAAGAATATATAGTTTTGGGGGGTATTTCTAATATAGAGGGGTGTTTAGTCTGACAAATCTGAAAAGTTGCTGTAATTGGGCCACTGTTCATTGGCTCACTTTGTGGCTAGTTGATTCCACATCTGCGTGTGTAACCATACATAGGGCATACCGTTTGATTCAGAACATTTGGGAGATTGATATTTGGTAACTTTTTTTTACATTACTTGGGATTTTGGCATGATTTCTACCTTTGAGAGTGTTTTTTTTAAAATTTTTTAGAAAATCTGCTAAAGCTGTGAACTTCTACGAAGAACTGCGCCCACACCATTGATGGTACGAATGAACAAACTACAGAATTTCGTAGATAAAGGTGTGTGGATTCGAGAAATATATGGTTTGTGGGGGTTGTTTTGTGGGGAAAAATTGCAGACTGTTCAAATTCAGATTTGACTGAATATTTTTGCTGTTTCTGAGCCATTGTGCATTGTTTCACTTTGTGTCTTTTGGCTTCCACGTCCACGTGTGTAACCACACATATGGCATACCGTTTGATTCAGGACATTTGGGAGATTGATATTTAGTAGCTTTTTTTTACATTCCTTGGGGTTTTGGCATGATTTCTACCTTTTGAAGTTGTTTTTGTTCATTTTTTCAGACAAATGCGAATTTCTACGAAGAACTGCGCCCACACCATTGATTGTATGAATGAACAAACTACAGCGTTACGTAGCTGAAGGTATGTAGATTCTGAGAATATATCATTTTGCGGGGGTATTTCCAAGTTAGAGGGGTGTTCAGTTTGGAAAATCTGGGAAAATGCTGTTATTGGCTCACTGCGCATTGTTTTACATTTTGACTAGTCGCTTCCACGTCAGTGTGTGTAACCACACATATGGCACACTGTTTGATTCAGGACATTTAGGAGATTGATATTTGGTAAGTTTTTTTTACATTACATGGGGTTTTGGTGTGATTTTGTAACTTTGAAATGTATTTTTCTCTATTTTTCCAGAAAATTGTGTAGAAATTCGAAAATTCTACGAGAAACTGCGCCCACACCATGATGGTATGAATGAACGAACTACAGTGCTACATAGCTGAAGGTGTTTAGATTTAAGGAATATATAGTTTTGTGGGGGGTATTTCTGAGTTATCAGGTGTTTTGTGGAAAAAACTGCAGACTGTCCAAATTCGGAGTTGGCTAAATATTTTCGCTGTTTCTGAGCCATCGTGCATTGTCTCACTTTGTGGCTTTTCGCTTCCACGTCCACGTGTGTAACCACACATATGGCATACCGTTTGATTCAGGACATTTGGGAGATTGATATTTAGTAAACTTTTTTTTAGATTCCATCAGGTTTGGCATGATTTCTACCTTTTGAATTGTTTTTTGTTCATTTTTTCAGAAAAGTGCGAACTTCTACAAAGAACTGCGCCCACACCATTGATGGTATGAATGAACAAACTAAAGCGTTACATAGCTGAAGGTGTGTAGATTTCAGGAATATATAGTTTTGTGGGGGTTATTTCAAGTTACGGGGGTGTTTTGGGAAAAAAAACTGCGACTGTCCAAATTCGGAGTGGCTAAATATTTTCGCTGTTTCTGAGCCATCGTGCATTGTCTCACTTTGTGGCTTTTCGCTTCCACGTCCGCGTGTGTAACCACACATATGGCATACCGTTTGATTCAGGACATTTGGGAGATTGATATTTAGTAACTTTTTTTTAGATTCCATCAGGTTTTGGCATGTTTCTACCTTTTGAAGTTGTTTTTTTGTCATTTTTTCAGAAAAGTGCGAACTTCTACGAAGAAATGCGGCCCACAACCATTGATGGTAGAATGAACAAACTACAGCGTTACATAGCTGAAGGTGGTAGATTTCAGGAATATATAGTTTGTGGGGGTTATTTCTAAGTTAGGGGGTGTTTGTGGAAAAAACTGCAGACTGTCCAAATTCGGAGTGGCTAAATATTTTCGCTGTTTCTGAGCCATCGTGCATTGTCTCACTTGTGGCTTTTCGCTTCACGTCCGCGTGTGTAACCACACATATGGCATACCGTTTGATTCAGGACATTTGGGAGATTGATATTGGTACCTTTTTTTTACATTCCATGGGGTTTTGGCATGATTTCGACTCCTTTTTGAACGTTGTTTGATGTTTCATTTTTTTTTAAAATCTGGTAAAAGTGCAAACTTCTACGAAGAACTGCGCCACACCATTGATTATATGAATGAACGAACTACAGTGTTACATAGCTGAAGGTGTGTAGATTTCAGGAATATATAGTTTTGTGGGGGGTATTTTTGAGTTGGGGGGGTGTTTTTGTGAAAAACTGCAGACTGTTCAAATACAAAACTGGCTAATTTTTTTTGCTGCTACTGAATTTGGCACTGGTCACGCTCTGGGTTAGTTGGCAGCCATGTCTCTGGGTACACCCATGAATGTGGCATACTGTTTTATTCGGGAGGGGTTAGGCTTTCATATTTGAGATGCGTTTGAACTTTCCTCCACAGTTTTTAGCTGAAATTCGCATTTGATTTTGTCTCTGATTTTACAGTTGAGGAAAAAAAGGAAAATGTGAGAAGTAACTTCAATTTGACGAAGAGCTGCGTCGGGTATCTGCATTTTGATCGAAACTAACCTCACTCGTAAAATCCTGCGAGTGTGTAGTTTCAAAAATATCTCACTTGGGGGGATATTTTAGATAATTGGTAGATATTCTATGTTAACTGTCAGTAGTGTGTTACACATTTTAATTTGGTGTAATATTAGGAGTGCAGTTTTAGTTTGGGGGGGTCTCCTGTACAGGAAACGTCGGGTACCTACATATATCTGGTATCGTTGTACTCGGGAGTATCTGAGCTTTTAGAAACAGTAAGATTTTGTGTGTGTAACCTTAAGATAACTATAAGTAAAAATGGGAAAAATCCATGAATATTTGCAAATTTTTCATTTTTTTACATATTTTACTCATAATTCCAGTAAAATTTCCAGAAAGTTACAAAAATTCTGTTACCATGTTAAAGTACACTTTGTGCTGAAAAAAACAAGTATAATATTCCTGATTTACTGCAAGGTTTCCTACTGTAAATTAGTCTAAAGCATTAAGGGCAAAATCCGAAAATTCTTCTGGCAGTTAACGACCAAAAAAAAATGAAAATCTCCTGGCAGTGAAAGGGTTAATAGACAATACTATATAGCCTTCTATATATATATATATATATTGTTGTAGTGGGTGACATGCTCAGATTTTATTTGGTGTATACTGCTACAGGTAAAAAATATTGTAAATGCACATAATTGGTGAATGTATATATTTTTTCATGTTAAGTTGCATGTTTATTTTAATCCCTATAACCCTTGGACCCCGTATATGCTGATTATTATTATGGTGGCTCAGCTTTTTTTTGGCGCAACGGACTTAGACTTTGCCTTCATTCTTGGAGGATTGCGAACTTACCCTAAGAGGACTGGATTGCTCATCTAATGGACACAACATTTCCCTAAAAATAGACCTACCTGTTTGTAAAACTTACAGGGAGATTCAATAAAAGTGCTAATTTTGCCCCAACCAATCAGATGTTAGCTTTCAAATGTTAAATAATATCTGATTGGTTGGGGCAAAATTAGCACCATTTTAAACGATAAGAACTTTTATTGAATAACCCTGTTATTGTTTTAATGTTTGTTGTGTCAGTTCCTGACATGATCTTAAAAAACTGAGTTCCTGGTTTGTTCATCACACTCACTCTCAATAGGGGATTTAAATACAAACAGTCTCCTACATCAAAAGGTTGCATTATATAGTAAAAAACAATGTGATGGCTAATAGGATATGACATTGTGACTTCTAAATCGGTCCTCCAGATGACTTGATGCTTAAAATATAACTAAAAAAGATTTGAAACCCGTTAAAATCATCTTTAATTCTTTATTAAATTCAACCTGACATGTTACATGGGATAATTATGCTCTATTTCAGTGTTTCTCAACCTATTTATCATTATGTAACCCTTGAAAAAATGTTAATATCTCAGGGAACCCTTACATAAAAACATTATTACTTATTTTTATTTATCTCCCAGACATCAATACACCAAACACATAATTCATACAAATATAAAACATTGATAAATATATAGAAAAATATATCCGTATTCATTAAAATTGTGGACCCATACAGTTTGTCACAATCTCTTGAGGACCCCTATGCAACCTCTCATGGACCCCTGGTTGAGAAACACTGCTCTATATAATAAACCAATAATGACACAATTAAAATAAAGTATATATCAACTCCTAAAAATACTTTATTTTGCCATTTGACTTGCATCTAATATACTGTAATACTGAGTGGGTAAAGCAGGCCACACCCCACTCTTGGTACCAAAATGGCACTAGTTAGACACTATTATTCATCACTTGACCCTTTTTCAAGGAGGGTTATTGTGTATAAAAGAGGGGACTATGACATTCTATTGCATATCTTTGCAGCCATTTAAAAGAAACTTTAAAGATTTTAATAAAGATCATGCTGGAATAACAACACTAATACCCTAACATTAGTAAAGTTCTGTTTGGCAATGGCTAAAGTGATGTCATGTGGGCATTGCACATCGTTGAATAATTATATAAAACTGCTTTTTTTATACAACCAAAAACTTATGCCCAAACAAGATGCTGTCACCAGGTATAATCCTGGATATTGTGCCTGTCCAAGAAATCATCTAAACCTCTGTTGACATTACATTTTAAGGTAGAGCATTTTACAACCTTGCTGCCCTCACAGTGAAAAAACATTTATATTGCTTAAGCTGAAATGGCTATTCCTCAAGTCTAAAGGGGTGGCCTCTTGTCTTATGCTCACTCCGATGAGAGAAAAGATCTCCTGCTAATTGGTTGTAGTTCCCGTTAACATTTCTTTAGGGTTATCATATCCTCATGCAAACCCCTTTTTTCAAGGGAAAACAACCACAACTTTGATTATCTTAAAACAAAATCCCCATTCCTTTTATCAGTTGAGTTGTAAGACTCTTTCTTTCTAAATCATGTATGTCCTTTCTATGGACTGGTGCCCAAAATTGGACTGCTTACTCAAGATGAGGCCTTACATCCTCTGCCTCTACACTTCAGTCCACACAAATAGTTACTGGATCTCCCCTCTGACATGCTCAGTGTAATTTACCTAGGGAGAGGAGGAAGAATTTGCCAGTTTAAAAAAAAGTGATAGCAACTGGTAGCGCTTTCTTTAGTGAAAGATTTTATTGATTTCAAACAGACTAATCTTTAGCTAGTAATCACATAAAAAGACAAGTGTGTATTCTGCTGTGGATTTTTTGGTAATTGTGGCGCAAAAAACTAGCACAAAGACCGGCGCAAAATTTATTGCATCGCTTTGCTCTGCGCAAAGAAAAAAAATTGCAACATGGTGCAGGCAGTGCAAAACCATTGCTAACACATTAGTACATAGGTTAGCACGATTTTAGCGCTTATTTTCTCGTTAGTGCGGGATATTGCATCTCCCTGTCTCATTGCTGTATTAATAAAATGAATTAATATTTAGTAATAAGAACTGGGATATATACAGAATTTGAGAAATACATGTTACATTTTCCTTTTTAATATAAATACAAGGTGTCATTAATTGAGTGTGAAATTGTCCAAAAATCATTCAATGTTCCAATTCTTTGGAAGCTTAAAAAAAATGCCTCTGGATTATTATGCACAAAAAATAACGTGAAAGAAAATTTCAAAGAGCTAATTATAATAAGCCAGGTGTATCTGCTGGTGTTAAATACTTGCGTGCAAACAGCCAAGCAGCTTCTGGTAAATAGGCTTATGGGGACTGCGGTTCTGTGCAGCCGCCACAAACCGAAGCTTAAAGTCACGCTAACCGATTGTAAATCAGTTACCAGGACTTTAAGAAGAGCAAGAGAGTACTGCGTGCCTGCTCCCTCTGGTACAAAAGACTAAAGGTCTTTTTCTAATTCCAGAATTTTCTACATTTTGCATGAATGACTATGCCCTTGAAAATTTGCACACATCTTACAAGCCATGAAGCTATAGTTAATTGAAGAAGATGCATGAAAAGTTATTATTAGTGTCACGAACGCCAGTTCGCTGGGCACGTGATCTGACTAATTAATCGGTATTCGCTGCCACCACTTTAAGTTACGACCTTAAAGACGCCCCAAAAACACTCTTGACTCTCGCTGACCATTCCCTGTCCTGGCAGCTAAATGGTTAACACTACACCATTCACTCCAGCAACTAACTGGTTAATTAGCATCAGTCCTTCACAAGCAGTCACAGAGTTAATTAGCATTTACACTGCACACTCCATTCAAACACATATAAACTTATCAGAGGCTAACTGAGTTCTTTTAGAGCATCAAAGACAAAACTTATTCAATTTTAGATTTAATATTCCAAAAGGTGGACAGTGCATATATTACAAAAATAAAAGAAAATGGTGTTATAATAAAAATGACATACAATAAGTACAACAGTTATATAAAATAAAAAGGGTAAAAATATTCACAGACCCTACTCACTAGAAGAAGTCCTGTATCCCGGGGCAGGAAGAAACATCGGGTCCATACACACGTTTTTAGCATGTCCCCTTAGTATGAACAAAATTATAGGGGATACAATGATTTTTAAACCATTTGATGAACCAGTCCCATCCTGGCTATTGCATGAGGTGGGAGTGTCTAGTCGTAAATGTCCAAATTTACGACTAGCCAAAAGCACTCATTCCCCCTCAGTTAGGCATATTCCATATAAATGTAGATATGTACATTGTATTGGGATATTGATCACATATTCCTCTCCTGTATTAATTATCAATTCCTCCAATACCAAACATGACCTGTGTGTTATTCATATTTCCCAAGATATTAATAACTCGCCTTGGCAAGGGAATAAGGGCTCCATGTTGGGTATCATATTAATGGGCCTACTTTCCATTCACAGATGTAATATTGGTTTCTGTCTTACACATTCCAATACCGAAATATATTTATTTTACATGTATGACTGTCCTTAAAATGACCTCCAGACCCCTAGCTGAAGTGAATTCCAGATACATGGTTCGGCCCCACATTGTCTGGAAAAGGAGATCTGGTTCCATGCTTCACTAATATAACAATAATATAAACAATAGGACTGTTCCAGGGTGGAATGGTATTTTTATTGGTCCTTTGCAAGAACTAATACCAATAGTTAACCCCTTCTTACCAAGTCACTACACATTTTTCTGACAATTAGTATATCATTTTTTTTTTTACTTTTGGGAAGGGATAGAGGTTTTACGAAATTGCCATTATGACGTTTTGAATTTTTGTTTTATAAACATTTTACTCCTTGTTGAATGGAATAAATTTTCTCAAAACCAAAACTGATGACGAATAAACTAATCACCCATACAGTACATCAGTCACCCACATCACCACAAAAATGTAAATATTTCCTTTTCACATGAACAGTTGTCTCCCACAAGTTAATAGTTAACCACTTTGTTTTTATATGTTTTTTTTTTTTTTTTTTACAAATTGTCCTTTCCATTCAGCTTTATACTGGTCATGTGGTAACTAGGTTAAATTGTTGACTAGAGCTAAAATTTAGGTACGATCTGACTGTTCCGACAGAATGTTCAGAACTCTTGGATCTCACAGAACTCGGAATCTTCAAAAATTATAGAAAGTAATCAGAAAATGTTGTAATTTTTGAAAATGATTTAGCCACATGACCTAAAATCATCAAACCCAGCAGTGCCAACCCTCTGGGTATAAAAGTCAGCATTCATGGCACCATTTTGTGGTCTGTTGTGTATTTGTTAATTTGCCATTTTTGGAGTGAATTGAATCAGCTCTTTTTTTTTGCTTTTTTGCACCTTTTACTTCAGGTGCTGACCTTGCTAACCAGCACCTGAAGTAGAAGATACAATTTTGCAATTACCAGCAGCTCTATAAAGAGGAGTGCAAATGCTTAGAGCTTTGCTTCAGCAGAATGTTAAAGGACAATTATACTTACCATTTCCCCGATCCCACTGGCACTGTCAGTGACAGTCCAGGAGGCAGCCAATGGGAAGACACGCCTCCTTGCAGAGCGCATCTTCCCATTGGCTGCCTCGCGACCTGTCACTCAAAGTGCCAAAGGGGAGGATCAGACCGGCGCGACGAGGGAGATTACAAGTAAGTACTTCAGGACTTTTGTAAAGTACCCAGAGGTGAGTATAATTGTCCTTTAAGCTTGGCTAGGAGATTGTGATTCAAGACAGGCAGTGAAAAACCCTCAAATTCATATTTTTAAACCCGAGAAAATTCAATATGGAACCTGGAAAATAGCTTCAACTGTGAAGAAAGATTGTTTTTAATAAGTTTTGGTATTTGTATATGTTCCTCAGACCACTTTGCAGGTCCCTGGGCCATTTACATACTATTGCTATTTAAACCTTAAAATTATTCATAACTTTTGGATTTTTACCTCCTATTGACTTCTATGGGTACTGTAGACCCGTTTAAGTAACAAAACTGGTTCACATGACCCTGATCAAACATGACCATTATTAAAGGGTATGTGCACTGAACTGTTTGTTTTTAAATGGCTCATTACTAGAAACTATCACTGTACTATTTTGTGTTAATCTGCCCCCTATTTCTTTAGAAATCTAATCTAAAGCACAAGATGCTTCAGCTGGCCTATTTGTAAACTTGTCTTCTAAGTAAATTTCAAAAAAAATTGGTCAGAACATCAGTATTTTATGACATTATTGTACAATGCAGATGCTGATCATAAAATACAAATACAGTGGAAAGGCCATGATCATCAAATATTGATATATTTTCCATTGGGAAATATATGTCTATATATAGTCTGTATTTAATGATGTGATTGCAAGCCATTACCGTTGTTTGTTTGTAATTTAGGGGTTTCCATGACTTGATGCAGGTGGCTAATCTTAAACATTAGTACTCTGCAATTTTCAAACGTCCTTGGCCCCTGTTGCTCTGTAGTTTTGTGGTACTGTTGCCTACAAGCTGCTAACCACGTGCAGCAAATACAATAGATACTAGGAATAAAGGCACGCACTCATGGCTGTTTGCTATTTATTATAAAATACCAGGTGCACAATGTTTCGTGCTTGTGCACCTGGCGTATGAGATGATATGTGCCTTTATTCATTCCTAGTATATTAGTACTCTACCTGTGTAACTTAAAAGCAAGGAAGGCCTTGAGATTTTATATGGTCACAAAACTCTATGGTAACTTCTAATAATTAAAGAACTATAGTCTGTATAAATTTAGAAAAACTGTTAAAATGAAGTACTTGGGACAGGGATATAGGATTGGTAATTCCTACCTTCCAATATTGTTTCTGTGAGGAGCACCAGTCCTAAGAAAACTGATTCTGCCAGTCTTCCTTCTGGCTTCAGCACTATCTTTAATACAGGAATAGTCCAGGACTAAACTGGCAAATAGAAACTGTACGTGCTGTAGCTCCTCAAGTAAAATAATATTGTTAGGTAGGAATAATCATCCCTACCTCCCTTCCCCAGGTACTTTCCATTTTTAAAAAGTAAATTTTTAGTTTACTAGAGTATTTTAGTAGTTTTTTAGAGTATAATTTTCCTTTAAGCGGTGGCTGCCAAAAGAAGTATTTCACTAGTGGCAAAACATCTGGAATCGCTTAATGGACAAAAAGCCATCCGTGGGTAGGCTAATAAATGTTGCTCAGCTGTGTCATGAAGTGTCAAGTGGCTTACTAAGACTTAGGTTTTAGAGAACCCATTACTCATGTGTGCCAGAGGTGTGAAAATTTGCAATTTTATTTATGCCACATCTCACTAAAAAATGTCAGGTCCTAAGTGGAGAGGCACGCGTACATAGTTTAACTACCAGCAGTACCCCCAGAGGTAAAGACCATTTTAGGTCTTGTTTACCACAGGTAAAGGGATGAGGGAATTCATTTTACTTAAAGGGCATGTACTGCACAAAAAAATCTTTTTACAGCAACCCCCCGCGCCAACCCTAATTTTTGCATTATTTATAATAAAAGATGCCTCTGAAGAGACTTACCTGACCTGGTCCCTCGCCACTCTGCTATGTCGTTCTTCTTCCTGGTAGCGGCTGTCAATAAGGACGCCCAATTACCAGACAGCCATGACCAGGAAGCACCTCACTGCTTGAAACAGGAGCAGGGGTCGGCAGCCAGGAGACAAGGGTCTGGGTAAAGTAAGTCCGTTCAGAGGCATCTTTGGCAATTATAAGTAATGTGAAACTGGGGTTTGGGGGGGATGCTCTACATGACAGGCCCTTTTTGACAAAAATATATGGAGCTAAGTAGCGAACCACCACCCCACCCACCCGAGGACACAAATAAATCTGATAAAGCTTCTATTTACTTTCAATCTCAATCTCTTATTGTAAAAGCTTCCCTGACCCTTTTACAAATAAACTTTTTACATTTTATAGAAAGAGGTACATGCAAATTTTAATTGCTTTCAAGCTACTGATACCAGCCACGAAACTGTAGGGAGGCCCCCCTTCAAGTTTGGTGGCTGACACACTCCTGCCCAGCGCACCATGTTCAAGTCTTTTTAAACAGCTGATCGCACATATGCAATAAAGATATGCAATCAGCTGTTTAAAAGACTGAGCCGGCAGGAGTTTTAAACAGTTGATACACGTGATCAGCTGTTAAAAACAGTTGATTGTGAGCCCTCAGTCCCTGCCATCGTAGGCCCTCTGTGCCTGTTATGCCACTGACTGATACTGTTAACTGTTTCATACTGATGTTACTAATACTCTGAACCAATACTCAGGCTGCATTTGGGGAAGGGGGTTAAAAACTATACTATTTATATATAAAGGAAATAATATTTTATGTTCCTACAGGCCTGATTATTAAACTCCCCCTTTTCTCCAGATGTTTTAACTCCACTTCTAAATCAGCCACTACAACCAGCTGTATTAACTCAATAAAAGATCAGCCACTTATCTCCAGCTGTTTAGCTCCATTTATAGATTAGCCACTTACCAAGGAGGTTCTTATTCAGCAAATCCCCAAAGCAGCATAGTTTCAGAGGGGTCAAAGATGCTCAATTTATACTATTTACTGTACACAGGCACATCTAATAAAACCCCATCCACCTCATTTTGGATTCATTGATAATTGATGAAACCATTTCAGTCTCATTTAACATGAGCCGCAATGCAAACTTACTTTCTTTAAGTTGCACTAAACAATTTTATAAATATTGTCGCAAGAAGGGGTATGTGACTGCTGTATTAATCGAATTTTCAGGGAATTTTCAGCAACAAAATTAAATTTAATCTTTAGGTGCAGCACCTCCCCCCAAACCCCATTTTCATTTTACTAACCTTCCACAAAAATGCCCCTGAAGTTACTTACAAGACCTGGTCCCTAGCCATCTGGGTGCCGCCTCCTGATTCTGTTGCAAGCTGGTTTCGAGCAAGTATAGCAGCAGTGAGTCACTTCCTGGTCACGGCTGTCAGCTATTGGCCTCACCTTAGACTTGACAGCCGCAACTAGGAAGCAGAGCATTAAGGGACTGGGTCTTGTAATTATCTTCAGGGGCATCATTGGGGAAGGTAAGTAAAATGAAAATGCGGTTTTCGGGGGGGGGTGCGGTGCTACACAAATTATAGAATTTTAATTTAATTTTATAACTGGACATGCCCTTTAAATTAGAGCTGTACACAGAGATTTTTATCTATCTGTAAAAAAGACTGTTTGGACCTTATTTATCCATGTGCACTAAGGGCTAGGCCACACTGCTGCAAAAACGCGCGTTTTTCGGTGCAATTGCGATTGCGTTCTGCATTTTTAATCGCAATCGCATGCGATTTCCTATACTTATTGAAGAAATCGCAAGCGCAAACGCAACAAAATCGCACATGAAATCGCATGCGATTGCGATTGCATTTGCGTTTGCGTTTCAGTGTGGCCTAGCCCTAAAAAGCGGTTACACTCGCGCTGATATTGAATAGGTTAGCGCCGGCTGCAAGAGTTTTGAAAAAGACCCGGCACAATGTATTTAATAATAGATTTGCACCACTGTTAACTCCATTATCTAAGACCAGCTAATGGCTGATCCTAAAGTGGCACTGGGGTTCAATCCTGTTTGGGACTTACAGCCCGGCGCAATATTTATATATAATATTTTTTTATATAATTATATTTTATTCAGCTGTATAGTAAGAAACAATGCATTGTAAGACTATATAGCATACTCTAGCAGTGCTGTAATAAATAAATAATAAATTATGTTACTAAATGTCTGGGACTCCCCATGTTCCAGATACCCAAAATGAATTTGCCTCTCACCCTGACCTCTGCGGCAGGTGACTGCATCAACATCAGCCCTTTAAGAAAGTTGGTACAGGTGCCAAATGAAGGTTTCGCCCCTTTAGAAGGTACTTAACCTGAAAAATTGGAAGAAGAGAAGGAACAGCTATTAAACATTGTGACTTCATTTTTTGGTAACCATAATTAAATTAACTCAACATTTAAAAATTCAAACAAACCCCCCCCCCTTTTTTTTTTTTTTAAATAAGTGGAACAACTATACAGAATTTTAACTGTAAGGCCAATCATAACCTAAATCCAATTCTAAAAAAAAACATGTTTTTTTTATAAAGTAGGTTCTTACCACTTCCACCTATTTCCACTCAGAATGAACATTTCCAAACCACATGCTTACGCAGACACGAGATTCCGAAACAAATGAGGTAATGGCCTGAATCCCTTGACCATAGGAAGATTGTTTCAAGAGCTACCATAGGCCATAAGGTATTGTTTATTTACCTGAAACTTAGGAAATCCCCACATGGCTTTCTGCTTAATATGACCCAATTTTCTTTATATTGAAATAAAATTGATGTACTGCCAACATGAAAGCACACCTCTGCAAACACTTGAATTTAGTTTTAATTGCTGTATTTCTCAGCAAGCATTATTTTATTATATAACTATAATTAATTTATTATAGTTATATTTTAACATGCCTATTCCCCCTTATTTCCAGGGGAGAAGCCCCTGCAAACCCAGGGGGGGGGCATCTTATTACTCTGACAGATATAGACTTCCCCCAGATGAAGCAAAGAGGGGTCCGCTCAGCAAAGAAATCATAGTTTTGCTGAGCCGCCCAGTGATTCCTAGTTATATCACTGCCTGTTCTGTACACAAGTAGACAAGCAATATTTTGAGAGATACACTCTTTCCTATTTCTTTCCTGATACATTCTTACTGTTAAGAACTCACTTCACATCTGAGGAGGAAGGTGAATGAAGCAGAATGAGAGGTAGGAATACTTGTTCTTGCCTGTTATAGATTTATGGGGAGAAAAGTTGTTTTAGGGTATAGTGACTACTAAGACAATGTATTCCTAAATAGTCACCAGGCAGATTATAGTAAAGTCAGTTAATATATTTTTATAAAGTGATCTTATTCCCATGCAAGTGTCTTTCCTCCCATTGAAATAACTAAGTTATCTAGTCTTCATAGCTGTTCTCAGATTTCCCCCTTGTTAATACAGGCAACCTTCTATAAACCCATTCAATAATTTTCCAGTAATGCAAGCTTTTTTAGATGTTTACCTGGTTTGTAAATAGGAAGAGTACTGTAGTAAGTTTCTTTCTTGAATATATACCCCTCTTTTTGAACAGGGATTTACTTAGCAAGGATCCATTAACCACAAGGCTTTGTTAACCCCAAATATATCATCTTATATTTGCCAACATTGCTGTACTGTACATTCCAGTCCTCTACAAACATATACATCTAGCTTTTAGTATCTACTTCTAAGTAATTAATAAACACATTAAGAGAATGATATATTTTAACCTCCGAAATGTTGCCTTCTAATTTATTCTAATGCTAAAAGGATTGTACCTTATATTTGCACTTTTTAAATATTAAGAACACAGAGGGCTCAAGTATTTATATTATTAGGAGCAATAGGGTAATTAAACAAAGGCATGGTTGCAGATTCTTTTTTAAAAATGTATACCCCATGACCCAAACATTCAGGGGAGGGATAAAAATTCTCACTGGCAAAAATATATTGTAGTGTATCGAAATCAGAAAACCTTTAAAAAGGCACTTGTGATTTACAAATTTACATTAAAAAAATTATACTAATACCATCACTATTCAATGCCATGTCAGACAGCTTAAAGGGCATGTCCACCCCCACAACTAGAATTTAACCCACTGCTGAACCCACTGTGTAGTGTAATAAAATCCTTACCTTACAATCCCAGCTCCAAATTGTTCACTGCAGGGAGGGAAATTGTTTCCACCTCTGAGGCGTCCTCTCAGAGGTTTTTAGCTTGCTCAGAGCAGCCCCCTCTCCCTCCCATTTTCTTCTCTTTCCCACTAGTGTAAAACCCCTTTGGGCTACTGTAGGGCTTCCTCCCCCAGCCCCAACCGCTAAATCAATATGTGCAGAAACTCATTACTTACTTTACCTCTCTCCCCCGGCGTTCTCCACTGCCGGCAGCCACGTCCGTGATTGGCTGCCTCTCAGCCAATCAAGGATGCAACTGCCAGTCTGGCCCCCTGCTTGCAGTTTCATACAATCAGAGGGTCGGGACAGTACACCGGAGGAAAGAGGTAAGGTAAGTAATGATTGGGGAGTTTCTGCACATAATATAGCGGTTGGGGCTGGGGGAAGAAGGCCTGGTTTGGGAGGCCATGTTGCCAGCGAAATCCCTGTACAGGGGAACACCCAGCAAGGTGATAACTGCCTCCACAGCCTGCCAGGGCCCTTATTAGGGAATTTGGGGTCCAGACGACTTCTTTTTTTGATCCCTGAAGACAGCGGAGAAGAAGAAAAGAATATGGTGGATACAGCTTGAACTGTATAGCCTGCACTATGGTTTTGTTTATTTTGTTTTGTTATGTTAACACCAATGAAGACCATTAACCCTTTCACTGCCAGGAGAATTTCATTTTTTTTTTGCGTTAACTGCCAGAAGAATTTTCAGGATTTTGCCCTTAATCGCTTTAGACTAATTTCACAGTAGGAAACCTTGCAGTAAATCAGGAATATTATACATTGTTTTTTTCAGCACAAAGTGTACTTTAACATGGTAACAGAATTTTGTAATTTTTCTGGAAATTTTACTGGAATTATGGGTAAAATAAAAAATTTGCATATTTTTATGGATTTTTCCCATTTTTATTTATAATTATCTTAAGGTTACACACAAATCTTACTGTTTCTAAAAGCTCTGATACTCCCGAGTACAATGATACCAGATATATGTAGGTAACCCACTTTTCCTGTACAGGAGACCCCCCCAAACTAAAACTGCACCTTTAAGAATATTACACCAAATTAAAATGTATAACCACTTCTCACTGTTAACATAGAATATCTTCCAAATTAACTAAAATATCCCCACAAGTGAGATACTTTTAGAAACTACACACCCGCAGGATTTTAAGAGTGAGGTTAGTTAGTTAGTTTTTTTTCCTCAACTGTAAAATCAGAGACAATATCAAATGCGAATTTCAGCTAAATACTGTGGAGGAAAGTTCAAACTCATCTCAAATATGAAAGCCTAACCCCTCCCGAATAAAACAGTATGCCACATTCATGGGTGAACCCAGAGACATGGCTACCAACTAACCCAGAGTGTGACCAGTGCCAAATGTCAGTAGCAGCAAAAAAAATTAGCCAGTTTTGTATTTGAAGTCTGCAGTTTTTCCACAAAACACCCCCTAACTCAAAAATACCCCCCACAAACTATATATTCCTGACATCTGCACAACTTTAGCTATGTACCGCTGTAGTTTGTTCTTTCATACCATCAATGGTGTGGGCGCAGTTCTTTGTAGAAGTTTGCAGTTTTACCAGATTTTAAAAAAAAATTAACATCAAACAACATTCAAAAAGGTAGAAATCATGCCAAAACCCCATGGAATCTAAAAAAAAGTTACTAAATATCAATCTCCCAAATGTCCTGAATCAAACGGTATGCCATATGTGTGGTTACACATGCGGACGTGGAAGCGAAAAGCCACAATGTGAGACAATGCATGATGGTTGAGAAACAGCGAAAATATTTAGCCAACTTCGAATTTGGACAGTCTGCAGTTTTTTCCACAAAACACCCTGATAACTCAGAATTTAGTTGGTGAGCCGGCTCTGTGTTCCCCTGAATGTTGCATACTGTTTTATATTCGGGAGGGGTGTAGGCTTTCATATTTGAGATGAGTTTGAACTTTCCTCCACAGTATTTAGCTGAATTCGCTTTGATATTGTCTCTGATTTTACAGTTGAGGAACAAAAAACTAACTACTACTACCTCTCACTCTTAAATCCTGCGGGTGTGTAGTTTCTAAAAGTATCTCACTTGTGGGGATATTTTAGTTAATTTGGAAGATATTCTATGTTAACAGTGAGTGAATGTTATACATTTAATTTGGTGTATATTCTTAAGGTGCAGTTTTAGTTTGGGGGGTCTCCTGTACAGAAAAGTGGGTTACCTACATATATCTGGTATCATTGTACTCGGGAGTTCAGAGCTTTTAGAAACAGTAAGATTTGTGTAACCTTAAGATAATTATATAATAAAAATGGGAAAATCCATAAATAATGCAATTTTTTTTATTTTACACCATAATTCCAGTAAATTTCCAAGAAAAATTACAAATTCTGTTACCATGTTAAAGTACACTTTGTGCTGAAAAACAATGTATAATATTCCTGATTTACTGCAGGTTTCCTACTGGTAAATTATCTAAAGCATTTAAGGGCAAATCCTGAAAATTCTTCTGGCAGTTACCGCAAAAAAAAAATGAAATTCTCCTGGCTGAAAGGGTTAATGGTCTTCATTGGTGTTACATAACAAAACAAATAAAACAAAACCATAGTGCTGGCTATCACGTTCAAGCTGTATCCACCATATCCTTTTCTTCTTCTCTCCTGTGTCTTCAGGGATCAAAAAAAGAAGTCGTCTGGACCCCAAATTCCCTAATAAGGGCCCTGGCAGGCTGTGGAGGCAGTTATCACCTTGCTGGGTGTTCCCCTGTACAGGGATTTCGCTGGCAACATGGCCCCCCAACCAGCCTTCTTCCCCCAGCCCCAACCGCTATATTATGTGCAGAACTCCCCAATCATTACTTACCTTACCTCTTTCCTCCGGTGTACTGTCCCACCCTCTGATTGTATGAACTGCAAGCAGGGGCCAGACTGGCAGTTGCATCCTTGATTGGCTGAGAGCGCGCCAATCACGGACGTGGCTGCCGGCAGTGGAGAACGCCGGGGAGAAGGTAAGTAAGTAATGAGTTTCTGCACAATTGATTATCGGTGGGGCTGGGGGAGGAAGCCCTACAGTAGCCCAAAGGGGTTTTACACTAGTGGAAAGAAAGAAAATGGGGGAGAGGGGCTGCTCTGAGCAGCTAAAAACCTCTGAAGAACGCCTCAGAGGTGGAAACAATTTCCCTCCCCAGTGAACATTTGAGCTGGGATTGTAAGGAAAGGATTTATTACACTACACAGTGGGTTCAGCAGTGGGTTAAATTCTAGTTGTGGGGGTGGACATGCCCTTTAGCTGCTGACATGGCATTGAATAGTGATGGTATTAGTATAATTTTTTTAATGTAAATTTGTAAATCACAAGTGCCTTTTTAAAGGTTTTCTGATTTCGATACACTACAATATATTTTTGCCAGTGAGAATTTTTATCCCTCCCCTGAATGTTTGGGTCATGGGGTATACATTTTTAAAAAAGAATCTGCAACCATCGCTTTGTTTAATACCCTATTGCTCCTAAAATATAAATACTTGAGCCTCTGTTTCTTAATATTTAAAAAGTGCAAATATAAGGTACAATCCTTAAGCTTAGAATAAATTAGAAGGCACCATTTCGGAGGTTAAAATATATCATTCTCTTATGTGTTTATTAATTACTTAGAAGTAGATACTAAAAGCTAGATGTATATGTTTGTAGAGGACTGGATGTACAGTACAGCAATGTTGGCAAATATAAGATGATATATTTGGGGTTACAAAGCCTTGTGGTTAATGGATCCTTGCTAAGTAAATCCCTGTTCAAAAAGAGGGGTATATATTCAGAAAGAAACTTACTACAGTACTCTTCCTATTTACAAACCGGTAACATCTAAAAAAGCTTGCATTACTGAAAATTATGAATGGTTTATATAAGGTTGCCTGTATAACAAGGGGGAAATCTAGAACAGCTATGAAGACTAATACTTAGTTATTTCAATGGAGGAAAAGACACTTGCATGGAATAAGATCACTTATAAAATATATTAACTGACTTTACTATAATCTGCCTGGTGACTATTTAGGAATACATTGTCTTAGTAGTCACTATACCCTAACAACTTTTTCTCCCCTAAATCTATAACAGGCAAGAACAAGTATTCCTACCTCTCATTCTGCTTCATTCACCTTCCTCCTCAGATGTGAAGTGAGTTCTTAACAGTAAATGTATCAGGAAAGAAATAGGAAAGAGTGTATCTCTCAAAATATTGCTTGTCTACTTGTGTACAGAACAGGCAGTGATATAACTAGGAATCACTGGGCGGCTCAGCAAAACTATGATTTTCTTGCTGAGCGACCCCTCTTGCTTCATCTGGGGGAAGTCTATATCTGTCAGAGTATAAGATGCCCCCCCCCTGGGTTTGCAGGGGCTTCTCCCCTGGAAATAAGGGGAATAGGCATGTTAAAATATAACTATAATAAATTAATTATAGTTATATAATAAAATAATGCTTGCTGAAAATACAGCAATTAAAACTAATTCAAGTGTGTGCAGAGGTGTGCTTTCATGTTGCATACATCAATTTTATTTCAATATAGAAAATTGGGTCTATTAAGCAGAAAGCCATGTGGGGATTTCCTAAGTTTCAGGTAAATAAACAATACCTTATGGCCTATGGTAGCTCTTGAAAACAATCTTCCTATGGTCAAGGGATTCAGGCCATACCTCATTTGTTCGGAATCTCGTGTCGGCGTAAGCATGTGGTTTGAAAGTGTTCATCTGAGTGGAATAGGTGGAAGTGGTAAGACCTACTTTATAAAAAAACATGTTTTTTTTTAGAATTGGATTTAGGTTATGATTGGCCTTACAGTTAAATTCTGTATGTTGTTCCACTTATTTAAAAAAAAAAAAAGGGGGGGGGGGGGGTTTGTTTGAATTTTTAAATGTTGGTTAATTTAATTATGGTTACCAAAAAATGAAGTCACAATGTTTTAATAGCTGTTCCTTCTCTTCTTCTCCAATTTTCAGGTTAAGTACCTTCTAAAGGGGCGAAACCTTCATTTGGCACCTGTACCAACTTTCTTAAAGGGCTGATTTGATGCAGTCACCTGCCGCAGAGTCAGGGTGAGAGGCAAATTCATTTTGGGTATCTGGAACATGGGGAGTCCCAGACATTTAGTAACATAATTTATTATTTTTTATTACAGCACTGCTAGAGTATGCTATATAGTCTTACATGCATTGTTTCTTACTATACAGCTGAATAAAATATATTATATAAAAAATATTATATATAAATATTGCGCCGGGCTGTAAGTCCCAAACAGGATTTAACCCCAGTGCCACTTTAGGATCAGCCATTAGCTGGTCTTAGATATGGAGTTAACTGGTGCAAATCTATTTTTAATACATTGTGCCGGGTCTTTTTCAAAACTCTGCAGCCGGCGCAACCTATTCAATATCAGCGCGAGTGTAACCGCTTTTTAGGGCTAGGCCACACTGAAACGCAAACGCAAATGCAATCGCATCGCATGCGATTTCATGTGCTATTTGTTTGCGTTTGCGCTTGCGATTTCTTCAATAGTATAGGAATCGCATGCGATTGCGATTAAAAATGCAGAACGCAATCGCAATGCACCGAAAAACGCGCTTTTTGCAGCAGTGTGGCCTACCCTTAGTGCACATGGATAAATAGGTCCAAACAGTCTTTTTTACAGATAGATAAAAATCTCTGTGTACAGCTCTAATTTAAGGGGCATGTCCAGTTAAAAATAAATTAAATTATAAATCTATATTTTGTGTAGCAACCGCCCCCCCCCCCCAAAACCGCATTTTCATTTTACTTACCTTCCCCATGATGCCCCTGAAGATAATTACAAGACCCAGTCCCTAATGCTCTGCTTCCTATTGCGGCTGTCAAGTCTAAGTGAGGCCAATAGCTGACGCCGTGACCAGGAAGTGACTCACTGCTGCTATACTTGCTCGAACCAGCTTGCAACAGAATCAGGAGCGGCACCCAGATGGCTAGGGACCAGGTCTTGTAAGTAACTTCAGGGGCATTTTTTTGGAAGTTTAGTAAATGAAAATGGGTTTGGGGGGAGGTGCTGCACCTAAAGATTAAATTTAATTTGTTGCTGAAAATTCCCTGAAAATTTCGATTAATACAGCAGTCACATACCCCTTCTTGCGACAATATTATAAAATTGTTTAGTGCAACTTAAAGAAAGTAAGTTTGCATTGCGGCTCATGTTAATGAGACTGAAATGGTTTCATCAATTATCAATGAATCCAAAATGAGTGGATGGGGTTTTATTAGATGTCCCTGTGTACAGTAAATAGTATAAATTGAGCATCTTTGACCCCTCTGAAACTATGCTGCTTGGGGATTTGCTGAATAAGAACCTCCTTGGTAAGTGGCTAATCTATAAATGGAGCTAAACAGCTGGATAATTGGCTGATCTTTTATTGAGTTAATACACTGGTTGTAGTGGCTGATTTAGAAGTGGAGTTAAAACATCTAGAAAAGGGGGGGAGTTTAATAATCGCCTGTAGGAACATAAAATATATATTTCCTTTATATAAATAGTATAGTTTTAACCCCCTTCCCCAAATGCAGCCTGATTATTGGTTCAGAGTATTAGTAACATCAGTATGAAAAAGTTAACCGTATCAGTCGTGGCATAAAAGATGTTCAGAATCCTTGGTCTCACAGCCACACTCGGAAATCTTCAAAAATTCTAGAAAGTAATCAGAAATGTTTTGTAATTTGAAACATGATTTAGTCACAAAGGACATAACAATCATCAAACCAGCGTGCCAACCTCTGGGTATAAAAGTAGCCGATCTGGCCCCCAACCAGTTTTGGTCTGTGTGATTGTTAATTTGCATTTTTTGGTTAACCTGTGAATGTGATCACTCTTCCCCTTTTCGACTTTTTGCACATTTACTTCACAGTGCCTGACCTTGCTACCCAGCACACTGAAGAGTGAAGATACATTTGCAATTACCAGCGAGATCTATAAAGGAGTGCAATGCTAGAGCTTGCTTCAGCAGAATGTTTCTTAAGGATCAATTATACTTATCCATCCCCGATTCCACTGGCACTTCAGTGACAGTCAGAGGCAGGCCATGGAAGACACGCTCCTGACAGAGCGCTATCTTCCCATTGGCTGCTCGCGACGTGTCACTAAATGCCAAGGGGAGGATAGACCGGCGCGCGAGGAGATAGTAAAGTAAGTACATTGCAGGACTTTGTAAGTCCCAGAGGTGAGTATAATTGTCCTTCTAAGCTTGGGAGGAGACGTTTTGTTGATTCAAGGACAGTGAGTGAAAAACCCCCTCAAAATCTAATATTTTTAAACCGGAGGAAAAATTACAATATGGAACGGGAAAATAGCTTCAACTCGTGAAGAAAGATTGTTTTATATAGTTTGGGTATTTGTAATGTCCTCAGTACTCCCCTTTGCAGGTCCCTGGCGCATTTACACATACTTATGCTATTTAAACCTTAAAATATTCAAACTTTGGATTTTTACCTCCTATTGACTTCTTGATGGGTATGTAGGGACCCGTATTAGAGTAACAAAATCGGTTCCACCCATCTGCACTCCACCTGATTTTTCTCAAACTCCCCATGACCATGATTAAGGGTATCGTGCACTGATACGCTTTGTTTTTAATGGCTCATTACTAGAGAAAACTATCACTGTAACTACTTTGTGTTAATCTGCCCCCTATTGTCTTTGAGCAATCTAATCTAACGCACAAAGATGCCTTCAGCTGGGCTATTTGTTAAACTTGTCTTCTAAGTAAATTTCACAAAAAAAAATTGGTCAGAACATCAGTTTTTATGACATGTATTAGTACAATGCAGAAATGCTGATATAAAATACAAAATACTGGAAAGGCCATGATCATAAATATGATTGATAATTTCCATTGGGAAAATATATGTCTATAGATAGTCTGTAGTATGATTGTGGATTGCAGAAGCATACCGTTGTTTGTTGTAATTAGGGGTTCCATGACTTGATTGCAGGGTGGCTAATCTTAAACATTAGTTACTCTCGCAATTTTCAAACGTCTTGCCCCTGTGGCTCTGGTAGTTTTGGGTATGTTGGCCTACAAAAACGTGCTAACCACGTTGCAGCAAATAAATAAGATACTAGGAACTAAAGGCACGCACTCATGAGCTGTTTGGATATTATTATAAAATAACCAGGTGCACAGCTTCGTGACTTGTGCAACCTGGCGTATGAGATGATTATGTGCCTTGTATCATCCTAGATATTAGTACTCTACTGTGTAACTTAAAAGCAAGGAGGCCTTGAGATTTTATATGGTCCAAAAAACTTATGGTAACTTTAATAATTAAAAGGAACTATAGTCTGTATAAATTAGAAAAATGTTAAAATGAAGTATTGGGACAGGGATATAGATTGTAATCCTACCTTCCACTATTGTTTCTTGAGGGAGCACCAGCTAAGAAAAATGATTCTGCCAGTATTCCTTCTGGCTTCAGCACTATCTTAATACAGGAATAGTCCAGGACTAAACTGGCAAAATAGAAAACTGTAGTGCTGTAGACTCTCAGGAGTAAAATAATATGTTAGGTAGGAATAATCATCCCTACCTCCTTCCCCAGGGCTACTTTCATGTTTTAAAAAGTAAATTTTAGTTTACTAGAGTATTTTAGTAGTTTTATAGTATAATAGTTCCTTAAAGCGGGGACTGCCAAATAGAAGTATTCACCAGTGGCCAAAACATTGATTCGGTATATGGACAAAAAGCCATCCGTGGGTAGGCTAATAAATTTGCCTCAGCTGTGTACATTGAAGTGAAGTGGCTTACTAAGACTTAGGTTAGAGAACCCATTATCATGTGTGCCAGACGGTGTTAAAATTTGCAATTGATTTATGCACATCTCACTAAAAATGTCAAGGTCCTAAGTGGAGAGGCACGGTAATAGTTAAACTACCAAGCAAGTACCCCCAGAGGTTAAAGACCAATTTTTAGGTCTGTTTACAGGCCAAGGTAAAGGATGAGGAATTCATTTACTTAAGGGCAGTACTGCACAAAAAAATCTTTTTACAGCAAACCCCCCGCGCCAACCCTAATGTTTGCAATTATTATATATAAAAGATGCCTACTGAAGAGACTACCTGACCTGGTCCCTCGCCACTCTGCCCCTATGTCGTTCGTTCTTCTGGTAGAGGAGTACAATTAAGGACGGCCCAATTACAGACAGCCATGACCAGGAAGCACCTCACTGCTTGAAAAGGACAGGGGGCGGCAGCCAGCACAGGAGACAAGTAATGTGAAACTGGGGGTTGGGGGCGGAGCTCACATTGACAGGCCTTTTGACAACAAAAATATATGGAGCTAGTACGCGAACCACCACCCCACCCACCCGAGGAACACAAATAAATCTTGAGTAAAGCTTCTATTTACTTTCAATCCAATCTCTATTGTAAAGTCCTGACCCTTTTACAAATAAACTTTTACATTTTATAGAAGCAGGAGGGTACATGACAATTTTATTGCTTTCAAGCTACTGATACAAGCCACGAACTGTAGGGAGGCCCCCCTTCAAGTTTTGGTGGTGACAATCATGCCCGCGCGCACCATGTCAAGTCTTTTTTAACAGCTGATCGGCACATATGCAATTAAAGATATGCAATCAAGATGTTAAAAGGACGAGCCGGAGGAGTTTTAAAAACATGATACACGTGATAGCTGTTAAAAACATGTGATTGTGAGCCATCAGTCCCTGCCATGTAGCGCCTTGTGCTGTTATTGCCCAAGACGATCTGTTAACTTTGTTCATACTGATGTTAACTAATACTTGAACCCAATTACTCAGGCATGCATTGGGGAAGGGGTGGTTAAAACTATACTATTTATATTAAAGGCAATACTATTTCATGTTCCTACGGGTCCTGATTATTAAACTCCCCATTTTCTCAGTGTTTTAACTCCACTTCTAAATCAGCCACTACAACCAGTGTATTAACTCAATAAAAGATCAGGCCCACTTATCTCCAGTGTTTAGCTCCATTTAAGATTTAGACCACTTACCAAGGAGTTCTTATTCAGCAAATCCCCAAAGCAGCCTAGTTTCAGAGGGGTCAAAACAAGATGCTTCAATTTATATATGTGACTGTACACAGGCACATCTAAAAAACCCCATCCCACCTCATTTGGGCTTACATTGATAATATGATGAAACAATTTCAGTCTCATTTAACATGAGCCGCAATTTGCAAACTACTTTCTTTAAGTTGACTAAACAATTTTATAAATTATTGTCGCAAGAAGAAGGGTATGTGACTTGCTGTATTAATCGAATTTTCAGGGAATGTTCAGCAGACACAAATTTAAATTAATCTTTGTGCAGCAACCTCCCCCAACCCATTTTATTACTAAACCTTCACCAAACAAAAAGCCCCTGAAGTTTACTTACAAGCTGGTCCCTAGCCCTACTGGGTGCCGCCTCCTGATTCTGTTGCAAGCTGGTTTCGAGCAAGATCAGCGCAGTTGGTCACTTCCTGGTCACGGCATGTAAGGATGGCCTCCCCGTTAGAATTGACAGCCCGAACGCTAGGAACAGAGCATTAGGGACTGGGGTCTTGTAAATATCTTCAGGGCAGTCATGGGGCAAGTAAGTATCAAATGAAAATGCGGGTGGTTGTTTGGGGCGGGGGGGTGCGGGTTGGCTGCATACACACATTAAGAATTTTAATTTAATTTTAACGGACATGCCCTTTTTAAATTAGAGCTGTACACAGAGATTTGTTATCTATTCTGTAAAAAAGACTGTTTGGACCTTTTTTATCCATGGGCAACTAAGGGTAGGCCACAGACCTGCAAAAAAGCCGTTTTTCGGTGCGTTGCGATGCGTTCGCATTTTTAATCGCAATCGCATGCGATTTCCTATACTTATTGAGAAGAAATCGCAAGCGCAAAACGCAACAAAATCGAACATGAAATAGCATGCGATGCGATTGCATTTGCGTTGCGTTTTCAGTGTGGCCATAGACCTAAAAAGCGGTACCACTCGCGCGTGATATGTGAAAGGTTAGCGCCGGCTGACAAGAGTTTTGAAAAAGACCCGGACAATGTATTTTAATAATAGATTTGCACCACTGTTAATCCATTATCTAAGGACCAGTAATGGCTGATCCTAAGTGGCATGGGGTCTTAAATTCGTTTGCGGAATTACAGACCGGCGCCAATATGTATATATAATATTTTTTTATATAATTTATTTTATTCAGCTGTATAGGAAGAAACAGCCATTGTAAGACATTATAGCATACTTAGCAGTGCTGAATAAATAATAATTAATTATGTTACTTAAATGTCTGGGATCCCATGTTCCAGATTACCAAATGAATTTGGACCTCCACCCTGACCTCTGCGGCAGGTGACTGCATCAAATCAGCCCTTTAAGAAAGTTGGTACAGGTGCAAATGAAGGTTCCGCCCTCTTAGAAGGTACTAACCTGAAAATTGGAAGAAGAGAAGGAGGAACAGCTATTAAACATTGTGACTTCATTTTTTGGTAACCATAATTAATTAACTCAACATTTAAAAATTCAAACAAACCCCCCCCCCCTTTTTTTTTTTTTAAATAAGTGGAACAACTATACAGAATTTTAAACTGTAAGGGCCAATCATAACCTAACTCCAATTCGAAAAAAAAACATGTTTTTTTATAAAGTAGGTTATTACCACTTCCACCATTTCCATTCAGAACTGAAACATTTCCAAACCACATGCTTACGCAGGACACGAGATTCCGAAACAAATGAGGTAATGGCCTGATCCTTGACATAGGAAAGATGTTTCAAGAGCTACAACCATAGGCCATAAGGTATTGTTTATTACCTGAAACTTAGGAACCCCATCCCCGGCTTCTGCTTAATATGACCAATTTTCTTTATATTGAAATAAATTGATGGACTGCCAAATCATGAAACGCCACATCTTGCACAACACTTGAATTAGTTTTAATTGTGTATTCTCAAGCAAGCATTATTTATTATAACTATAATTAATTTATTATAGTTTTATATTTTAACATGCCTATTCCCCCTTATTCCAGGGGGAGAAGCCCCTGCAAACCCAGGGGGGGGCATCTTAATACTCTGACAGATTATAGACTTCCCCCACGATGAAGCAAGAGGGGTCCGTCAGCAAAGAAATCATAGTTTTGTGAGCCGCCCAGTGATTCCTAGGTATATCACTGCCTGTTTTTACAAAAAGTAGACAAGCAATATTTTGAGAAAATACACTCTTTTCCTATTCTTTCCTGATACATTTTACTGTTAAGAACTCACTTCAACATCTGAGGAGGAAGGTGAATGAAGCAGAATGAGATGGTAGGAATACTTGTTCTTGCCTGTTATAGATTTATGGGGAGAAAAGTTGTTTTAGGGTATAGTGACTACTAAGACAATGTATTCCTAAATAGTCACCAGGCAGATTTATAGTAAGTCAGTTAAATATATTTTATAAGTGATGTATTTCCATGAAGTGTCTTCCTCCCATTGAAATAACTAAGTTATCTAGTCTTCATAGCTGTTCTAGATTTCTCCCCTGGGTAATACAGGCAACCTTCTATAAAAAACCATTCAATAATTTTCCAGCTATGCAAGCTTTTTTAGATGTTTACCGTTGTAAATAGGAGAGTACTGTAGTAAGTTTCTTTCTTGTAATATATATCCCTCTTTTTGAACAGGGATTTACTAGCAAGGATCCATTAACCACAAGGCTTTGTTAACCCACAAATATAGCTTATATTTGCCACATGCTCGTCACTGTACATTCCAGTCCTCTACAAACATGACATCTAGCTTTTAGTATCTACTTCTAAGTAATTAATAAACACATTAAGGAGAATGATATGATTTAACCTCCGAAAATGTTGCTTCTAATTTATTCTAATGCTAAAGGATTGTACCTGTATTTGCACTTTTTAAATATTAAGAACACAGAGGGTAAGTATTTATATATTAGGAGAATAGGGTAATTAAACAAAGGCAAGGTTGCAGATTCTTTGTGTAAAAATGTATACCCCATGACCCCAAACATTCAGGGGAGGGATAAAAATTCTCACTGGCAAAAATAATTTGGTGTAGTGTATGTCGCATCATGAAAACCTTTAAAAGGCACTTGTGATTTACAAATTACATTAAAAAAAAATTATAATAATACCATTCACTAATCAAGCCATGTCGACAGATTAAAGGGCATGTCCACCCCCACAACTAGAATTAACCCAATGTGAACCCACTGTGTAGTGTAATAAAATCCTACCTTACAATCCCAGCTGCCAAATTGTTCACTGCAGGGAGGGAAATGTTTCCACCTCTGAGGCGTCCTTCAGAGGTTTTTAGCTGCTAGAGCAGCCCCTTCCCTCCCATTTCTTCTCTTTCCACTCGTGAAACCCCTTTGGGCTATGTAGGGTCTCCTCCCCCAGCCCCAACCGCTAATCAATATGTGCAAGAAACTCATTACTTACTTTACCTTCTCTCCCCGGCGTTCTCACTGCCGGCAGCCACGTCCGTGATTGGCTGCCTCAGCCAAATCAGGAGCAACTGCCAGTCTGGCCCCCTGCTTGCAGTTTCATAACATCAAGCGGGGGACCGTACACCGGAGGAAAGAGGTAAAGGTAAGAATGATGGGAGTTTCTGACAAATATAGCGGTTGGGGCGGGGAAGAAGGCGCTGGTTGGGAGGCCATGTTTGCCAGCAGAAATCCCTGTACAGGGCACACCCCAAGGTGAAACTGCCTCCACAGCCTGCCAGGCCCTATTAGGAATGTGGGTCCAGACGACTTCTTTTTTGACCTGAGACAGCGGAGAAGAAGAAAAAAGAATATGGGGATACAGCTTGAAATGTATAGCCAGCACATGGTTTTGTTTATTTGTTTGTTAGTTAACACCAATGAAGACCATTAACCTTTCACTGCCAGGGAATTCATTTTTTTTTGCGGTACCGAGAAGAATTTTCAGGATTTGGCCCTTAATGCTTTAGACTAATTTCACAGAGGAAACTTGCAGTAAATCAGGAATATATCATTGTTTTTTTCAGCACAAAGATGTACTTAAAATGGTAACAGAATTTGTAATTTTCTGGAAATTTTTACTGGAATTAGGGTAAAATAAAAATTGCATATTTTAGGATTTTTCCCATTTTTATTATAATTATTTAAGGTTACACACAAATCTTACGTTTCTAAAAGCTGCATACTCCCGAGTACAATGATACCAGATATTGTAGGTAACCCACTTTTCCTGTACAGGAGACCCCCCCAAACTAAAACTGCACCTTAAGAATATACACCAAATTAAAATGTATAACCACTTCTCACTGTTACATAGAATATCTTCCAAATTAACTAAAATATCCCACAAGGTGGATACTTTTAGAAACTACAACACCCGCAGGATTTTTAAGAGTGAGTTAGTTAGTTAGTTTTTTTTCCTAACTGTAAAATCAGAGACAATATCAAATGCGAATTTCAGCTAAATACTGTTGAGGAAGTTCAAAACTCATCTAAAAATGAAAGCCTAACCCCTCCCGTAATAATAAAACAGTATGCACATTCATGGGTGAAACCAGAGAGACATGGCTACCAACTAAACCAGAGGGTGACCAGTGCCAAATGTCAGAAGCAGCACAAAAAAATTAGCCAGTTTTGTATGTGAAGTTGCAGTTTTTCCACAAAACACCCCCCCAACTCAGAAATACCCCCCAAAACTAGATATTAGTATCTACCTAGAAAGCTACACACCTTCAGCTATAACGCTGTAGTTCGTTCATATCCCATCAATGGTGTGGGCGCAGTCTTCGTAGAAGTTCGCCACTTTTACCAGATTTTTTTAAAAATGAACATCAAACAACATTCAAAAAAGTTAGAAATCATGCCAAAACTCCATGGAATGTAAAAATAAGTAACCAAATATCAATCTCCCAAATGTCCTGAATCAAACGGTATGCATATGTGTGGTTACACACGCAGACGTGGAAGCAAATAGCCAGGAAGTGAGAATGCACGATGGCTCACAATAAGCGAAAATATTAGGCCAAATCGAATTTGAACAGTCTGCAGTTTTTACACAGAACACCCGTAACTCGAAAATACCCCACAAACTATATATCCTGAAATCTACACACTCAGCATGTAATGCTGTAGTTTGTTCATTCTACATCAATGGGTGTGGGCGCAGTTCTACATGAAGTTCGCATTTGTCTGAAAAATGAACAAAAAACAATTCAAAAGGTAGAAAATAGCCAAAACCTATGGAAACATGAAGTAAAAAAAAAGACTAAATATCAATCTCCCAATGTCCGAATCAAACGGCATGCCACATGTGTGGTTACACACGCGGATGTGGAAGAGTAAAGCCAAAAAGTGAGACAACGCACGGGTCTGGCTGCTATGAAACAGCGAAAAAATATTACTTGCCACTCTGAATTAACACGTCTGCAGTTTTTCCACAAAACACCCCCATAACTTAGAAATAACCCCACAAGCTATAAAAAAATACTAATATCAATCTCCAAATGTCCTGAATCAAACGGTAGCAATGTGTGGTTACACACGCGGACGTGGTAAGCGATGGCCATGAAGTGAGACAATGCACAATGGACGCGAGAAAAAGCAAAAAATTTTCAGCCAAATCTGAATTTGAACAGTCTGCAGTTTTTCCACAAAACAACCCCACAAACCATATATTTCTCGAATCTACACACCTTTATTACGTAATTCTGTAGTTTGTTCATTCACACCATCAATGGTGTGGGCGCGCAGTTCTTCGTGAAGTTCACAGTTTCATTGCAAAACTATTGAAAAAAGTAATAGCTCAAAGCGTAGAAATAATTGATATCCAAGTTCATGAAATCATCAAATACTTAATAAGATCAATCTCCCAAAGTCCTGAATAAACGGAATGCCTATGTATGTTTAACATGCAGACGTGGAATCAACTAGCCACAAAGTGAGCCAATGAACGTGGCCCAATTCCAGCAACTTTTCAGATTTGTCAGACTAAACCCCCCGTATTAGAATACCCCCCAAATATAATTCTTAGAATGTACACACCTTCAGCTACACAATGTTGAATGTACTGCATACCACCAATGGGTGGGCGCAGTTTCGTGTACAATTGCTTTCTTACCAAATTTTCTGGAAAAAGTATAAAAATACAATTCAGAGTTAAAAATCATGGCAATTCCATGTCATGTAAAAAAAACTTGTCATTATCAATCTTCCAAATGCCCTGAATCAAATGGTATGCCATATGCGTGCTCTTTAATTTCAAACAGCCCAAAACTTGGAAATGCCCCCCACAATTAAACTCCCAACCTAAATATCAATCTCCACATGTTCTGAATCAAACGTCGGGCATGACTGCATATGCGTGGATGTCGACATAGAGACGTGGCCACCAACTAGCTCAAATGGGACGCATGCACAAATGCAATTACAAGAGAAATTCAAAGTGCTCTGTAATTTGAACAGCCTACCCTTTTTCTAAGGAAACAGTCCGAAACATGGAAATTCCCCCACAAAATATGTATTTTTGGAATCTACACACCTTCAGCTCGTTACGGTGCCATGCTTTCATACATACATGAAGAATTCCAGACCCAGTGATCCAAGAACTTCATGTTTTTACGAGGTTTGTGGAAAAATAAAATTAGATGATTCAAGGCTTGAATCCTACCTCATAACACACTTGACAAGCAAAAAAAACCCACTAAATAGCAATCTCCACATGTCCTGAATCAAACGGTATGCCATATGCGTGGATGCACACAGAGACGTGGCCACCAACTAGCCAAATGGGACGCAATGCACAAATGCAATATACAAGAAAAAATCTAAGTGGCTCTGTGATTTGAACAGCCTACCCTTTTTCTAAGGAAACAGTACCGAAACATGGAATTCCCCCAACAAACATATATTTTTGGATCCACACCTTCATCACGTTACGGTGCCATGCTTTCATACATACATAAGGAATTCCAGACCCAGTGATCCAAGAACTCCCACAAATGGCAATCTCCCACATGTCCTGAATCAAACGGTGTTCCATTTGCATGGGTGCAAACAGAGACGAGGCCACCAACTAGCTCAAATGGGACACAGTGTAGAAGTGCAATTAAAAGAAAAAAAATTAAAAGCCACAAACCCCCTCCACCACACACATTCTCCCCCTTTTAGTGGTATTTAGTGAAAACCGGTTAGTACGGACAGTCACACATGTTTTTGCACACTTTACTGATCCTAAAAATTCAATACGGTCTGTTTTTGGTACCTCTGCAAAATTCCTTATAAAAAATAGGCTTAGTTTATCTTGAAATCTTACAAATAAGTATCTGCGTTTACTTTACATATCACCAGGGACTTGGGAGATTGGAGAAGACAAAGGTTTTTTTTAATTTATGTGCTTTAGTGTAAAAAAAAAAAAAGGAGTGTATCAATTTAAGAATTTTTTTTGTGTATTTCCCCTTTTTTCCCCCGATCATTCCCAAAGATAAAATCAGATCATCTTAGGAATGATAACGAACTTGGATACATGCCTGTTTTCCAATTCAAAATCGATCGGAAAAATCACTTCCCGCAAATCATTTTCCAGGAAGTGATTTTTCATTCATTGGTAAGATCAATAATTTGGTGATCAGCAAGTCTTTGCTAAGTAAGGTACCGTACTGTGATCTGAATGGAGATCACAGTGCAGTACCTCCACTTACCACTCCTAGGGAAGACCCCGGTGAAGGAGGAAGCTCCGTGAAGTCAACGGGGTCTCCCTTTTCCGCTCCGACATCTTCCTCCACGTGGACCGGCTGCAGCTATACGGTCAAGCCGAAAAAGGTATGAAATCTCCCGATCCCCCCCTTGGATTTGGACGAAACCGAGGGGGGATGGAGGGGGCAGGGGGGCAGTTGAATGCTGCCCTCGATCGCCCCTAGTGGGGTCAAATTTTTTTTTACAGGGAAAGCCACAGATCGTATATTCACAATCTGTGGCAGTTTGTGCATTTCCTCACAGATAGTGAATATGTGATCTGTGGCAGGAAAGGGTTAAAGATGGGTTAAATGCCTTAAGCCGGAACTGTGTTGCTTCATTCCCTGAAAGACTGTGGAGTATTTCCCATAACAAGGGCCCAAGCAGCTCTTAAAGGCCAATCTGTCACAAACATAATAAGCAGGATATATATATAGGTTATATTATATAGCAGGGTAATAAAAGAGAAGAAGAAATAGAAGAACCAAGAAACTTGTCTCTTTCAAGCCAATTAAAGCCAAATTAAATAGTGTAGACACTGCCTGTCCTGCAGTACTTGATCAAAGTCCAGGAAAGTGAAGAGTGAGAGGTTTCCGACCCTTCCCTATTCAACAATAAGCCATGCCACTTGCCTGTAGCAAGTTTTTTCCCTGTGCCTCCCCTGGAATACTTTCTGTGGACATCCAGCCCCAAAATGTGTCATGAGTCAGCACATATCATGATAAATTATATATAATTTTAGGCGTGTGCTTAAGGTATAATTGCAAATTGTTCTATAAGGCAAGTGTAAGAAAATAAGCACCTCAATATCTTTGCCCAGGTATTCCTGTTCCATTTTGTCACTAGGAATGTAATAGGATATGCAAATAAAAAAAGAGACTCTCTATTTGCATTTGTGAGAGGGGATCTCTATAGCCTTAAGCTCTCCTAAAAATATTTGATATCTTAGTTAGGTCTCTCTTCCAATTGCAAAAACCAGCTGCCTGCATTACATTGAAGCGAAAAAGGTCTGTAACTTCTCTCTGGTTTTGCATTTAGCTCATGGAACATTGTTAAAGCCATTGGAAAGGTACAACATTCCTACCGTGGGTGACATGGAAATTACCCTGGAGTCTTTGTTCTGTGATGGTTTAGTTAAGTAAATTACATCTGAAATTTTAGGCTAAATTTTATATTGTACTGTAGATGCAGTGGTAATACTATGTGACCCTAATACGCCACTTATATTTCACTGAAATCAAATGTTTAGTTTTATTAGTGTCAAATGTTCTGAAACATTTATTGCAACAGTCAATCTGTCATTTGGGTACATTGTAAAAGTGGATAAAAACAGGCAGCCAAAAAGACTATTTCCATGACAACACCATTGTAGCATTTGACAACACCTTAAAAAAGCAGTGTAATTTAATCTAACAGACAGAGCTATCATTAATGCATATGACTCTGATGACATTTCCTTTTTTTAGGTAAGCATTACATCTCCCTATAGTACAGTGCACTTGTTTGGTAGTATTAAGTTACATCATTGGACTTAAAGTTTTGTTTCTTGAAGATGTTTCGTTACTCATCTGACTGTCTTTTAGAATAATTCTGAATACTATGGAGATTATGGTACACTGACCTGCAGGGCCGTTTTTAGGCATAAGCCACTAGGCAAAGTGCTTAGGGCGCCTATATTAAACCAGGGCACCCAGTGTTCTCCTGTCAGCTTTACTTGCTGTGTTTAAAAACTGTCTCCTGTGTTCTGCTGCTGTAATTTAAACATTGTTGTGAGTAGAGAGTTGAACTCAGCTCCCTCTACTTGGAAACAATGTTACAAATGAAATGAAGGTGAAGGAAGGAGGGGAGGATGAGCTCAGCTATAGTACTGAGGAAAACAGTTAAAAGGACAAGTAAAAGCTGCTGCAGACTTTATAACAGTGGCCCCTGTGACTAGCAGCCATGAGATCCCTATCCCTGCCTCTTTCTTCTTCCACCCACCCTCCAATTAGAACTTACAGGAGGTGAGGAGTGAACAATTCAATGGAGGAGACATGGAAAGCAGGTACGTACTTATTTATGTCAATGCTGGCAGCTGAAAGGGTTAATGTAAGTACTCTGCTGGTACTGAAAAAATTAATAGCAGTACTCTAGTAAATTGCTAGCACTAAGGGTTTAATGGCAATACTTGGGTCACTGCTGGCACTGAAATACTAGTAGGAAATTGTGTGGCACTAAAGGGTTAATAACAATACACTGGGGAAGTGGCTGGCACTAAAAATGTTAATGCAAATACTATTGGGGATAGGCTACACTACTGCACTTTTAAGCACATGGGATTGCGTTCTGATCATGCTAGAGCACCAAAATGGCTAGAAACGGCCCTGCTGACCTGGAAGAATGAGAATCTTACCAAATATCTCCTATATAATGCTTTCAGTGCATGTTCCCTTTTTACACAGGTCAATAATAGAAACATTTTCACAACTACGAGGACTTACTAAAACATAATGATGGATAGAAGGCCCTACTACCACAGGTATCCACATTAAAGTCCACATCCAATTGTATTAAAACATAATCTTTACTGTGCTCATTAAAACCAGGCAAGGCAGGCAAAGTACAGACCTGAAGCGTTTCGTTTCAGTAATAGCACTTCATCAGAGGTACTTCCCCTCTAAACTCACATGCCTTTATACCCATAATCCTATTGAGTGGCCAATAGCACATGTCCATGGGCCCTTAAATGCTAATGAGATCTTACCATATAAAAAACTTCTTCAAAGAGGAGAATGAGGGGGTGGGAACAAAGGAGAAGAGGAAAAATCATATCCAATACAAGAGATAAATATTGCACTACTAAAGGGGAACTGTGGTCTCCATACAAGGCATTTTCCTACCTTTAAAACGAGTTATCAACCACCTCTCTACATGCTCCACAGCCCAAGATAAAAGAAATTACTGACCAGAAAGTTAATGGGTGGGAGGCTTACATGTGACATTTCTAAGGCTCTCCTGCATAGTGCCGCCGGTGAGCACAGCCTCAGACTCCCTCAGTGTGTGAGGGAGACAGGAAGTCCCTCCCCCTCCCTGCTGTGTAAGGACCTGCAGCTGCAGAGAAGGTAAGGGAATCTACAGCCCTTCTCTGTCACTTTGTGAAACAGCCTTTCCAGGCAGAGTTCTCACTCTTGCCTGAAAAAGCTGTTTCCACAGAGTTTTCTGTGGTGTGTGGGGGGTCTGAGTGGCCCACGCGCCACCGCAGTGTGGGCGGGGCTTGGGCACCCATGGGTGGACAGGGCTTAGGCACCCATGGGTGAGCAGGGCACACTGGGTCGTAAGGGAATGGGCCAAGGGGCTGCAACTGGAGGGACCATGGGGTCCATGAGTGGGAGGGACACAGGGGGGCTGCAAAGGGGAGAGAGGAGACACGGCCAAATTGATTGATATGGTCAGAGCAGGAAGCAGGAAGTGCAAGGGACCTGGTGATGAGTGCCATATCACACTCAAAAATGTAAATATCTTCAAAACTATGCAAAATATAAAGCCATTTTTGAATCACAGTTTCCTTTAAAAAACATCAAACACTTACTATACACCAGCATGTGGTTCATCAAAACAGTTACACATATGCTAGATTATAATCGGTAAGAATATGTCAAAAATGCTGAAGTAGGTAAATTGGTAAGTATTCGTGCAATATAGATACATAGAAACAAGCTACTGTAAATGTATCTTAATACAAAGTAGCAAAACCTATAACATGAATTCAAACACTGTAGCCTGATCAGATTAACTACTTGCGATACAAAACATGGAAAGGTATTGATATATTGGGGGGAATAAGTAAAGGGGTGTAAAAATGCTAGAACTAGATGAATCTAGCACGGTCAGATAAACATGGGACCTCCCCAGTTTTTATTTTAACCATTCGGAAATCACCATATCCACCATAACTCCCGTTTCCAAAGTTTTCTATGTTTATCAACCCCCTTCAATCCCAAAATAACTTTTCAATCCTAAAAACTGTACATCTTTTACCCCATGACAGTCCCTAACTGTAACCCTAAAGCTGATTTTGAGTCTAAGTTAGAGATAGAAAACCAGTGTGTCATAAACATGATTTTTAGCTCTGTGTGGTTTTCCCAATGTATTGTTTTCCACATCCACACGTGGCTAGATACACCAGATATGTGGTAACAAATTATAAAGCTGTTTTAATTAATAGTGTCTACCCATCATAAAACTAATAAATACACTGGGATTTTTGCAGAACCAAACAAACAAACACACTAACAAATCCTCCTCCCACCATCTGTCTCTGTTATCTCCACTTCTGTCTGCGGGTGATGTGTCCCCAAATCCGGGCCATGTAATATCTCTGTCTGCCACCGTCCACCTGTCTTACTTCTCTCACCCCTGTCGTGGTTCGATTCCCTCCAACCTTCTATCCCTCTGATTCTGCCATCTTGTCTGCCTTTCTCCTCTGCTCTGCTTAATGTTCGCTTGCTGGTTAACAAATCTACTGTCATCGAGGCCTCCCTTGCTCAAGGTGGGCTGAGCCTTACCATTCCCCGCTCCTCCCAGTCGTGGTGTGGGGTTGACCTTTTACTTTCCTCTCCTGACGATTTACTAACATTACCTCCCCACCTGACCTTTCATTCACATCTTTTGAGGCTCATTCAATTCAGCTCTCGCACCCTTGTCCTACGAGGAGCTGTGGTGTACAGACCAACGTCTCCGTCTGCATTCCTCTCCAACTTGAAACTTTGCTTACTTCTTCCTCTCTGCTGCTGTCCTGTTCTTTATTCTGGGGGAGTTCAACTGTCACATTAATGACTCCTTCCTTCCTGGCCCTCTCGCTTCCTACAATTAACCTCCGTTCGATCTTCAGCATGGACACTAGGCTAGTACTCACAAGGATGGCCACTTCCTGGACCTAGTGGTCACTAAAAACTCTGTCTTTGTCTTTTCAATCTAACCCCTTCCCCTTTCTGATTATCATCTTATTACTTTTCAGGCTCAACAACCTCTTCTTCCTCCTGTCCTCTATCTTTGGCATCTGTCTGTAATACTAGATCCATAGATCTCTCCGACACTCGCCTCTTCTTCCGTCCTCTAGTCTCTCCTCATTTTGACTGTTGATGACCCTGACTCGCTTGCAAAAACCTATAATTCTATCCTGAATAACGGGATAGACTCTTTTGCCCCCTTGCATTCTCACAGTCGAGGAACCTCTAATCCTCGTCATGGCTCAACCCCACTTCCCATTTTATACGCAGGTGCACGCGTGCTGCTGAACATGCGTGGAGAAAGTCCTGTACAAAGGCTGACTTTCTCCATTACAAGTTCATGCTGCAATATCTCAGTCTGAGCTCCTGCTGGCAATACAGAACTATTACCAAAACTTATAAATAACAACAAATCGAACCACACATCGCCTGTTCTCCATCTTTAACTCCTTGCGCCCCTCTCCCGCAGACCCTCTCCTTTCTCCGCACTCTCCCAGGAGAGCATAAAGTGGAGTCCATCCGTGTGCAGATATCTTGTCTAGGGATGACACCTCAGATTATGTTGCCCTCTCCTCCTCAGCATTCTTGGATCTTTTGCTTCTGTGACCCATTCAAAGTCTCTCTCTATTCTATCATGTCCGCTCTTGACCTGTCCTCTTGATCCCATGCCCTCTGTATTACTGAAGCACTGTAATCATGTGCTTACCCCCTATACTCACCCACATATTCAATGCCTCCTTACATCTGGAATTTTCCCTTTCGTCTTTAAGCATGCCCATGTTAAGCCCATACTAAAAAAAGCCCTCGCTGGACCCCTCTTAGCCAATTACCGCCCAGTCTCTCTCTTACTGATAGCCTCTAAAACTGCTAGAATGATTAGTCTTCTCCCGTATCGCTAACTACCTTCATGCCTATTGGATCCTTTGCAATCTGGATTCCATCCTGCGCATTCCACCGAGATGGCCCTGTGTAAGGGGTGAATGATGTGAGGTTGCAAAGGCCAATGGTCACTTTTCTATCTTTATCCTCCTTGACCTCTCCTCTGCTTTCGACACAGTCGATCATTCCCTTCTATGGGTAACTTCACTCTTTGGTCATTGGGAATGAAGTGGCATCCTGGTTTCATCTATCTCTCTGACAGAACTTACTTAGTATCTTATGCTAGCAATACCTCTTTCTCGGTTCCTCTTGGTGTGGGGGTCCCGCAGGGGTCTGTTTCTTGGACCCTTATGTTCTCCCTCTACACTATTTCCTTGGGAGATGTTGTTATTTCTTTTGGCTTCAATATCATTTATATATGCAGACAATACACTAATTACTTGTCCACCCCTACGCTAACTCCTGACATCCAATCACATGTATCCGACTGCCTACTTGTCATCTCTTGGATGTCTCAACGCTACCTCAAATTAAATCTTTCTAAAACTGAACGGATTGTTTCCACCTAAACCCGGTCCTGTCCCATCTTTCTCGATCCCTGTGAGAATACCCCCATTTCCTATCCAATCTGCACGCTGCCTAGCTTAACTATGTTGCGAAAACCTGACGCTTCTTCCTTCGCAATATAGTCAAAATCGACAGGTTCTTTTCTCTCCGACCACCGCTATGCTTATGCATGCTCTGATCCTATCGCTCCTGGACTCTTGCAACCTACTACTTTCTGGTCTCCTGCTTCCCACCTCTCTCCCCTTCAATCTATACTTAACTCTGCCACATGTATTGTTTCGCCCTCTAATAAACTGGATCCCAAATTCCTCTGTACCGGACAACAACCTGGCTCCTCGTTAAACAGCACATTACATACAAAATCCTTTTCCTAACATTTAAATCCCTTCGCTCTGCTGCTCCTCCTTATATTTCCTCTCTAGTCTCCCCATATGTTCCTGCCAGTACCCTCACTCATCGCAGAACCAGCTCCTGTACAGACCCCCCACTCGGACTGCTTCCTCTAACCTTAAAGGGCATGTCCACCCCCAAAACTATAATCCCCCCAACTACTGGCCCCATTGTGTAGTGTAGTTTAATCCTTACTAACATCCCGACCATAGGTTTCTCCTGTAGTCCCCCCCCTAAGTCCCAAAAACTGCCCACCAGGAGGATAGCAGAGTCCATATAGGACTCTGCCTCCTCCCTGGCCTCCGGGAGAAGTTTGGCATGCGTACTGCAGCCCTTCCCCTCCTCCCCCTCCCTCTCCCGATTCCTCCCCCTAGCGTTTAACCCCTTTAGTATAGTAATCCCACTGGTCCCCCAGCCCCAACCGCACAATTTTATTTTAAGAAAGCTCCCCAAACTTTACTTACCTCTCCTCTTCCTCCGCTGAAGTGAGCTGCCGCAGCCGCGTCCGTGATTGGCTGCGCGCTCAGCCAATCACAGACGCGGCTGCCGGTTCCGCCCCTCTGCTTGCATTTCTCGCAAGCAGAGGGCCGGGAGCGCGGGGAGGAAAGAGGGAGGTAAGAAGAGTTGGGGGGCTTTCTTAAAAAAAACTATGCGGTTGGGGCTGGGGGACCGGGGGAAGGCAATATTAAAAATGTATTAAGGTGGGACATACCCTTTAAAACTTTCTCTCTCGTAGTCCATCCTCGAATTCTATTCCCCTATCTCTATGTCAGAGAAACCTCCTATTAGCAGGTTTAATCTAGCTACATCCTACCTATCTGGTAAACCAGCACAGGATATGATAGTTTTATTTGCACTGCATACGTCTCACTCCAGCACTTATACCCATTCCATTGTATCTGTGTGTTTTCAACCAATCACCTGTGTCTCTGAGGTACGAAGGCAAAGAGGAAACCATGGGAGAGAAAAACCCATAAACATACGAGTAATACATATGAGTGACCCTATACCAGAAATATTAGGTCTGCCCTTGGGATTCTCTAACCCCTTAAGTACTTTGGGTAAGAAATGAAAAATGGGCATAAATGGACACTCCAACCATAGGTATTCATATTCACTTTTATTAAGAACACCTGTTATCAGACCATCATCCAACAGGGACAGAACCTTTTTCTTACACTGTAAATTAGGATCACCCTTTAGTTCAGTATAGGTCCTCTCATCCCCAAGTTGCCTCAGCCTTAGCCTCATAATATGACCTGTCCAAAACAAAAATTTAACCTTCTTTATCCCATTGTTTCACAACAATATTATTATTCGAGCTTAAGTTCTTTGAAGCTGATAAATTTCAAACCGTTTTTTCCTCTAACATTTTCAGCTAGTTCAGCAAGATCTTGTTTTACCAAGAATTAAAATCTCTTAAAATTGGAAATTCTACTCTGTGTAGGATAAAAAACAGAATTTTTAGACAGATCTGTATATAATACATGTATAACCCACCCCTCCCATTGATCCATATGGGACCCAACTGTAAATAATATTGTCATAATCGGTGCATTACTGCCTAGTAGCGCGCCGATTATAACAAGGAAGTGGTTCCCCCTGTTCACTCACTGCGCAGTCTATCTCTATGACCAGCCCGATCATGCTGACTCATCCTCAGCCAGGATTTCTGTGCAGAAGCAGTGGGGACGGAGAGCGAAGTGAATATTTAGCTGTGACTTCCTGACCAGGGGCACTTCTAGGGTTTTTTCTGCTTGAGCCAAACTTTTGAATTCTGCCCTTCACGCATTGCTGTGTTAAAGTGGGTGTGGCTTTGTCCATGGTCGTGGTTTTGCCAATGGCCGTGGCTTTGCTGGTGGGCATGGGTAAAATTTTACGGTTTTGAACTTCCTATCACATAGTTCCTCAGACAGTCAATTACCAATAATTTAAATGACTAGAAACAGGTATGAAATCCCTTTCTCAAACAGCTTGTGTTCCCACTACCATATTGCTCCTTTCAAGTTTTAGTTGATCAAATAACTTCTTTTATATTCTTTGCTATATTTGTTGGTTCAACTGTAACAATAAATTAGAAATGCCATACATTCTGTAGTATAAAAGATTTTATAAAAAGATTTGTAAGCCTGCAATGACGTCAAGCCCTAACTAGCTAACTAGACTTACCTAGCCTACAAACTAAAGCTAACCGAACCATAAAAAATGTTGAAGTGGAGTTGAAGCAACTTCAAAGTACCGTGTATTAGAGTCATGTGGCGTCGCTCACACTTTGTAAGCATGTTTGCCGGTTGGGGGGGGGAAATGTACCAACTGCATGTCTGCCGCCTTTTTTCTTGAGTGCAGAGGTGCCGTCTGAGACAAATGTCTCACTCTGCCTAATGGTAGATGTGGCCCTGTTCCTGACAGTGGGGGAGGGAAGCAAGTCTTGTTTAGAGTTTTTAGGCATGGAATGCTTGGGGGGGTGTTAGGGAATGAGTTAGTGTGTATCTGTAGGCAAAAAGGGAGGTGTGTGTGAGGCCTGCAGCCTCGTGCTTTTATATGGTCACGGAACTCCTCTGTGACTTATAAAATCCTTATAATTTACACTAGGGGGTACATTATCCACTATATAATATTATTCCCTGCAGGAATCCGTGATGCAAGATTGCGAGTCATACATTGTTCCTCAAATGATGTAGCTTTAAAATCTGTATTACCTTGGGACTTTACATCCCTTTTACAACAACCCATCTCTATAACACCCATATTACTGTAATCCTGTAAAGAATCCTGGCTGAAATTGGCAAAACTATTATATAAATCAGCAAAATGTTTTTTAAGGGTAATCTTTCGTACAAATCTATTATGATGTAAAATAGTATCAAAATATGAAAAATTGTATTTGGAACAAAAACATGTTCCACTTCAGATATTTACAAATAACTCCTTAGATCAGATTTCTAAACAGCCAATAATAGGTATAATATGCACTCAGGGGCTCTGTGGGGTCATTTCAAGACTATATACTTGCATGCTCAATGCCAAATCCCAATATATACTCACAAACATTAAAGCAAAATGGACAAACTGCCTAGGAGATATACCAGAAGAATGATAAACTTAACTCATACTGTGAAGCTTCCCCCTCATTGAACAACAAGTTGATACAATTCAACATATTAGACCAGGCATATTATACCCCAAGACAATTCAAACATATGGGAACGACTATCAGTAGGCACTGTCCAAAATGTCAACACCAAAATGCGGACTTCACACACCTTATTTGGGACTGTCCAAAGATCCAGACGTTCTGAAAAGGAAAAATTCAATTCCGATCTCCATTAACCCCACATCCCATACAACTCCAAGCACATATATGTGTATTTGGATTACTAGAAGAGGATGTGTGGTCTAAGTATGAACTGGCTTTCAAGCAGGCAGCACTAACAGTTGTACTTGGTTGATTAAACAATAATATTCCCTTACTAAAATTACTATATAGATATAGACATTGTCCAGACAAGTTCCATAAAATATGGGGAACATGGCTGGAGACAACTGATACAGCAATGATAGGATAGCACTTGGTAACTTGAATCACTTGAATGCTATCGTATCCCGCAATGTGAAGTTGGCTGTGGACCTGGCACCGGACCCTGGACGGGGGTGGGCAGAAAGGCCTGGATTCCGGGCAGATAAACCAGACCAGTTGTTATTAATTAGTTTTTAAGTTTTAAATTTTGTTAATAAACAGAATGATTCACAATAACCAATGACATCACAAATGTAATATCTATATGAAAATATTTTATTGTGTAATTTGTGTATTACACAAATGCTGATAAACGCTTATACAATTGTTATAAAGATATTTATTTATTGGTAACCACAAATAAAATGTATTTTTAAAAAAATGATCACACTATGTCCATAACCCATGTTGGGTTACTAAACATGTTGGGTTACAAAAACATTCTTAAAATATTTTTAAAAAATAATTTCTTATTCTGAGAAATCATTCTCAGAATGACTTTTTTCCACCATCCTGGAGACTTTTGATTCAATGTCTGTAGGCAGAGTTCTGGCTTTTGCTGTTCCCTCTTTACTATTTTCCAATAGCAACTTAGTTTTTAATATGTTAAATGACGATCCCTGCATCAATCAGGTTTAACCGACTTTGCAGCTAGGATATTAATTGGTTTCTCACTATTCACTTTATTCCTAAAAGACTAACTGTGGTCTCCATTCAAGCCTAAGGTGATGTCTCTAGCTTCTCTAGTTCTAAAGTTATAGGCTTGTAAAGTTACACTCAGTCAGGATAAACAAGGAAGTGCTTGACGGTCACATCACATGATGTGCAAATAACCCCCCCCCCTCCAAAAAACAACAACATAAAAAAAACAACTCAAAACTATCTTTTCTTAAGCTCTTGCCTAAGGCATGGGGGCAGAGCAATGGTGCTGGTGATGTCAAAGCTCACAGTGCTAGCATGAAACACCATTTTATACTGCTATAAGTTTGCATAGATTGCGTCTAGAAGCATGATCCTGAAATCGCTTAAAGGTAGGATTGTGCCCTTTTAAAAGCCTATTATACAGAAATTTAGCAGTATATCTTCTGTCTTCGTCAGTGGGTCCTGGTGAATTGATTGAAGAATGGAAGGTAAGGCATAGCTCCTAAACCTCCCAGTCCTCATTCAATACCTTAAAGGAATAGTTCAATTTTCAAGTTGATGCTGAGGCCACACTACAACACACAAAAAATTGCTATGCGGTTCTGTGCTTTTGGCATCTGCTTGTATCTGCTTTTACATAAGCTTGCATTTCACAGGGAATTATGTGCAATAAGAAATCGTATGTCATATTGATTATGTCCACTCTTTTTGCGCTTCCATAAGCGACTTTGACAAAAAAAGGACTAAATATGGTGTTTGTAAGCATTAGAAAATTGTAACAGATCGCAGCGTGATTGACTAAAATATCATTGCGGATTGCATAAATGCGCTAGTGTGGCCTACCCCTTATGCTAAGACCACACTGTGCCAGATGTCAACATGAGTGAAAAGCAGGAGCGCATTGGTACGCATTACCCTTCTATTTGCTCTGTGATAGGCACAATTTTGCACAATTGGAACGCATGTGATTCACAAAAATCAGGATTACATGCACTTTAATTTTCTGAGGGCCCTATTCACAGTGTGCCTCTTAACAGCTGGTATTTATTTTATACATTTATGGTAACTTATTAAACTACAATACAATAAGACTTTGAGCCCTGGAATCTTCACACAGGGTATTTGGCCAACTGAGCAAATAAAGATGGCGAACCCACTCACACCTGAAGTTTCTCAGTACTAACCTCTTTCTCTGGGTGCAGAATGGAACACGAAAACTTTCAACACAGGAAGATAAGTGGCAAATGTTTAATTATTATCCACAATAATAATACTAATAATAACAATAATAATAATAAAAAAAAGTAATAATAATTATAACATAATAATAATAATACTAATAATAATAACAATAATAACAATAATAGTAGTAATAATAATAATAGTAGTAGTAGTAATAATAATAATAATAGTAGTAGTAATAATAATAATAATAACAACAATAATAGTAATAATAACAAAAGCAATGATAATAATAACAATAATAATAATAGTGATAATAATAATAGTAATAATAATAGTAGTAGTAATAATAATAACAATAATAATAACAGTAGTAGTAGTATAAATTATAATAGTAATAATAATAATAATAGTAATAATAGTAGTAATAATAATAATAGTAATAATAATAATAATAGTAATAATAAATGTTGGGTAACCATCACACAACAGTATTAATCAGATTTCCAATCTTTATTTTCCGTTTTGTGCAATTCGTGCACCTTTGTCAAGGATAAAAAGCACAGTGATTCACACACACTTATAACCAAAGTCCCACCCCCTTCAGGGTCATGGCCACTCCACCACAAGGGCTGGCCTATATACAAACAGACCAACTTCCTATTCAAGGGCTAGGTCCGCAGTACACAAAATATCAAAAAATATTTAATGTATCTAAACAGTCTTATCACATTATATTGTAAGGAACATGATAATTGAAACATTACATATCCAGGATCGAACACTTTATAAGGCTATAATAGAGAACACAGTATCAGCCATGAGATGGTTCCATTCCATCCCTTTAATAGTCACTAGGTTGTTAGAGGATGCAAGCTAAACGAATAACAGGGAGTTTTGTAACAAGTGGTGTGAGATCCTAAACAAATGCTCATGTGATCTAATCTTACTTGTGAATGAGGAAGTATGGAATCAGTTGCTCTTGATTGACAACGAGATCACCAGATGTGAAGGAATGAAGCCGGCGACCAAAGCTCCAAATGAGGTTAAGGATAAGATCGCTAACCTGGAGGCAGAGTTAATGAAATATAGAAGTGACCTGAGAAATTTCAAACAGACGAAGTACAGGAAGGTCTGCGAGAACTATCAAGAGGGCTCCATTTATCCTTGGCTTACTGGAGTGTACATGCAACCAAGTAGACGCCTCCCAGGTAGGAACACCCTACGACAGAGGCGGCTCCAGAATAATAGGAGAGATCAAGAGGGGGACCAAACTGGGAAGGATTTGGACGCACTAACAGAGGATTCGACTGGTGATGAAATGGAGACCAGCACTCATACTGCCATGGGAGTTAGTACATCCACACAGATAGCTCTGTTTTTTTCAAAGGACCAGGGAAGAGGATGAGGAGGCGGCAACGCACCAGCCAGAAGAGGGAGACCTAAGAAAAACCTACTTCCAATGTAATCAGTTTATCTACCACGCAGCTCGGGGAGGGTGAGTTGGAACTATTGAATAAAGGATTGTCTTTTGTACCTACCAATAGATTTAATGCTTTCAGATTTGAATTGGATCTATTTAAATTGGAAAGGAGACTAAAAATTAAAGAAATTTTTAAAAAAACAACCCACTAGACTTATAAACTATCAGTTTAAAAGACCTAGCCAATTCACCCCCCAAGGGAAGTTTGATACCATAGATACTTTCATGAAGGTCTTTAGAAATCAAGTGCAAGAGGGAATTGCAAACATGAAAAGGGAAACACTGAACCTCACCTTTAAGTAGCGGGAGATGCTTAAGAAACTTTAAAATGATAATAACATCATTATAAAGAGGGATGACAAGGGGGGAGCTGTGATAGTCATGGACTATACTCATTATTCCAAACTTATGTGGGAACATATAAGTGATGCGGATTGTTATGCCCCTTTAACATTTAATCCCACTTAGAAGGTACAGGAGATGATTAAGGAATTAATAAAGATCAGGGTGGGACAGGGTTTTTATTTCAGATGAACTGGCCAACTTTCTATATGAACCTTATCCTAGGACACCTGTCCTATATGGACTACCTAAGGGCCACAAATCCCTGGATAACCCACCCATGCGACCTATCATCTCAGCGGTTGGATCTGTTACAAAATCACTGGCACAGTACATAGACTACCAGCTCCAACCCCATGTTAAATTACTACCTGCCTTTATAAAAGATACATCCCAGTTCCTGGCTAAATTAAATGACTTAGGTGATTGGAACTCCAACTGGTATTTGGTCACACTTGATGTGACAGCCTTTTACAATAACATAACATGTTAATTAAAAATAATTCTTTGTGATATACCCTCTGAGTTCACTCTGAATGTTCTGCAACTTCTAACCAATAATTACTTTAGGTTTGAAGGAAAAATGTTCCACCAGACTAGAGGAACGGCTATGGGCAGTGTGGCAGCACCGGCCTATGCCAATTTATTTATGGGCTATCTGGTAGAGATGTACATCTGTAACTCTGACATTTTTAAAGATCATTTGAAAATGTATACCAGATTTATAGATGATTTATTTATAGTTTGGGACGTACTATTGAGCTGTTTGAGCAATCTGTCTTGAGAATTAAAGGACAATTATACTCACCTTCCCTCTGCTCCTCTTCTTTGTTCATTACCTTTTACCCAGGGTGAGGACCTGAACCGCTAGGTCCTCACCCCTGGGTTCACGTAACTTAAAGCACTGTCTTAGAGCAACGCTGCTCTGGTAGGCTCTGCCCCCTCCTTTAATAAAATCATCACTGGGATTAAATTCACCCCGGAGCTGGATTCACCCCGGAGCTGGATAAATTGTCAAGAATGTACATTAAACCTACTGATAGAAACACTATACTGCGTGCTCTCAGCTTTCACCCCCTCAACTGTTAACCAGTCTTCCTAATTCTCACTACATGAAAGTTGACAGAATTCTCAACAATGTTAAAAACAGAGAAATATGTATGCAACAGATGATTAAAAAGTTTCAACAGCGAGGCTATGATAATGGGATGTTGCAGAATGTGATCACTAGCTTAGATCATTCTGTTATGACTAAAACCAAGAGACAGGACATAGGGATCCCTTTTATACAAGAACACTATGTGGGCTCCCAATTGATTAAAAATAAGCTTTAAAAAAATCGATGAGCATCCTTAAATCGGATAGAACTCTGCAAACAGACCTGTTTACCATACCCCACAATGCATCTATAAGAAAGGCCGATCTCTGGGGGTCTATTAACATCCAACAGTGGCGTATCTATGTTAAAACATTCGGGGCACGTGCCCCGGATCTTTGGCAAAGTGCCCTGAATGTTTTAACATAACTTATCTGAATCGTCCGTTCCCAGTAGTACTTTGCGGCTGCGCAATGACGTCATCGTGCCGACAGCGTTATGCTACTGCTGTCCCTGCGCTACTCTGCAAGGCTTCTTCTGGCAATGTTCTGGCCTCCAGCTGCTCTGCTCCACATTGGTAGGTGATGTAATGAACGTTATGTAATGAAATGGCTACCAGTATGCGACTCCCATAACTAACAGTATGTAATGAAATGGTTACCAGTATGTGACTCCCATAGGTAACAGTATGTAATGAAATGGCTACCAGTATGTGATTTCATTCCCATGGCTAACAGTATGTAATGAAATGGCTACCAGTATGTGACTTCCATAGCTAAAAGTATGTAATAAATTGGTTACCAGTATGTGACTTAATTCCCATGGCTAACAGTATATAATGAAATGGCTACCAGTATGTGACTCCCGTGGCTATCAGTATGCAATGAAATGGCTACCAGTATGTGCAGGAAGGGGCATGGCCTAAAAAATTACGCTCACTACACGCGGCACATAGAGTGCCCAAAAGTGCCCCTGATCTTCTCTGACCCTAGATACGCCCGACATCCAATGACCCCAAACAGAAATACATTAAGAATGTTACATTTATCCCCAGAAAGAAAGGATCATATAAATATTTTATACATGACTATGTGAATTGTGAAACTGACTATTGTGTTTATTTGCTCAAGGGCCCATGTTCATTGGTCTATATAGGAAAGACTATTGGTACGTTCCACAAGAGGTTTCAAAAAGTACCATCCGGAAAGCACACTTAAAACACAAAGAAGGACATTCTATTGAGAATGAACCACCTGTAGCCAAACATTTCGTGGAACACCAGCACCAGGTATGGGATCTCAAGGGATGGTAATAGAGCATGTGGCACTGGATCCCAGAGGAGAAGACAGACAGAAGGCTATTACAGAGAGAGAGCTATTGGATCTATGAACTACAGACTGTAAGACCTAAAGGCCTTAATATAAACCTTTCTTTAGCTTGCTTCCTCTTACAACCTAGTGACTATTAAAGGGATGGGATGGAACCATCTCATGGCTGATACTGTGTTCTCTATAATGTGATGAGATTGTTTAGGTACATTGAATATTTTTTGATATTTTTGATATTTTGTGTACTGTTGACAGGGGCGTCTCTAGAGTCTAAGAAGATCAGGGGCACTCTTGGGCACTCCATGTGCCACGCGTATCAAATTTTTTGGTCACGCTCCTTTCTCCGCCCCAATTAAGCCACAAAAAGACACAGACAGATAGACAACCACAAACATAGATACACAGCCAGATAGTGATAGACAGAAAGACAGTGAAATTGACAGACATAGAGATAAGAGTTGGACAGAGATACACAAATGAATGACACAAAGGCACAGTAAACTGGCAATTTCATTATATACTCGTAGCAATCTGGTCATTTTAAACTTACTTTTGTGTTCATTTGTAGTCAGACGCTTGCCCACACCTTTGGCCAGGGAGACCTGCTTGTACCTTCTACATGGACCTTTGTCCCTATCTATCTCTATCTGTCCCTCTCTCTCTATATATATATATATATCTGCCTCTGGTTTATCTATTTTACTCTGTCTGTCTTTCTGCCTATTGTCTATCTATCTCTCTCTATGTCTATCTGCCTCTTGTCTATCTCTCTGTCTATTGTCTATCTATCTGCCTATCTATCCATCTATCTAACTCTGTCTATCTATATAACTCTGTCTATATATCTAACTCTATCTGTCTGTCTATCTATCTATCTATATATCCATATGTCTATATATCTACTGTAACTATCTGTCTATCTATCTCCATCTATCTATCTATCTATCTATCTATCTCCGTCTGTCTATCTCCATCTATCTATCATCTATCTATCTAACTAACTTCTATCTAACTCTATCTATCTATATTTATCAAACTCTAGCTATCAAACTCTAGCTATCAAAATCAAAAAGAGCTTTATTGGCAGGATCAATTTACATTTTGACATTGCCAAAGCAAACAAAAAAAATAATAAAATAATAAAACATGATAGTATGGGGGTATAGAGAGGTTCAGAGTAGGGGGACATGTGTATCAATAGATAATTAATATATGGATATTACTATAAGGGTTTTGTATTGGGTTTTAGTCTTTAGGTCGATTGGGGAAGGATAAAGGGATAATTGGGCAAGATGTCCTTGGACATTGAGTTCATTTATGCTCCTCTCAGTCTGTGACATGCCGTTACATAGTGTGCCCCAATATTTACTGTGGCTTCCTCCTCTCCCAGCAGGATATAGAGTTTTCTCTCTCCATCTATGCAGTTGAAGTCTGGGATAATGTCCAACAGCATCTTGAAATGTGGGTCCCCTATCTATCTCTCATCTATCTATCTATCTATGTCTTTCTATCTATATATCTATTTAGCTATCTATCTATCTCTCTATCTTTCTAACTCTACACTGTAAGTCAATGTAGAGGGACTGACAGTACACTGTCAGCATAGAGGGGAGGGCAGGAGCAGCCTGTGTAGAGTCAGTGTAGATGGAAACGCAGGGGCTGCCTGTAATATGACATGCTGGCGTGCGCATGACGACATTGCGCCAACTGCGTGACGTGCCAGAAGTTACAGCGCGGCTGGAAGATGGAAGTTCGGGGCACTTCTACTATGTACAGTCAAGTTAAAACATTCAGAGCACTTTGCCAAATATCCGGGGCAAGTGCCCCAAATGTTTTAACGTAGATATGCCACTGACTGTGGACCTAGCCCTTGAATAGGGAGTTGGTCTGTTTGTATATTGGCCAGCCCATGTAGGGGAGTGGCCATGACACTGAAGGGGGTGGGACTTTGGTTATAAGTGTGTGTGAATCACTGCTTTTTATCCTTGACAAAGGTGCACGATTTGCACCAAAACTCTGGGAAATCAAGATTGGAAATCTGATTAAGACTGGTGTGCAATGGTTACCCAACATTTATTTGTATGACAATCGAGAAAGGGATCGCTTCAGACCACTGGCACCCAGCAAGATAAATATTAAGGTGTGCGGGAGTCCAGCCAAATCACTATTAATAGTAATAATAATAATAATAGTTATAATAATAATAGTAATATTAGTAATAATAATAGTTATAATAATAGTAATAATAATAGTAAGAATAGGCAATATGTATAAAGAGATTTCTGCACTCATCCAAAATAGGGTATCAATATATAGTCCAGGTGCCACCAGGTTGTTTAGTTCCATATCCAACACCATACAATTCACCAATATGTAGATAGTTCCCAAGCACACTGGGTTTAAACATCAAACAGTCTTTATAGTTTCAACGTTTTGATTATGCACAGGCCGTCATCATCAGTATACGGGTCTGTATCCGTTTGATGTTTAAACCCAGTGTGCCCAGGAACTATCTACGTATTAATAATAGTAATAATATTAGTAGTAATACTAATAATAAAAATAATTGTAATAATAATAGTAGAAGTAATAATAACATCAATAATAGTAATAGCAGTAATAATAATAAAAATAGTAGTAGTCGTAGTAATAATAATAACAACAATACTGTCATTATTAATCCGATGTACAGTTCTGTGCACCTGGATAACTGGAATATAGTTGGTTTGGTTCCTGTACCCAGATATCAGTTTGTAAATCTAATCGCTTTTCACTGTAGAGCTAAGGAAATGATCGGCTGTCTCTAGTCCTAAATTGAAATAGAGGGTATAAGGCAGTGATGTAATAACCTTGGCACTCCAGATGTTTTGGAAACTACAACTCCCAGCATGCCTTGGTTACAGTAGCCAGTGCAATGCCACGGTTGGACATCAGTCCAGCAATAAATGCAGTGCAGGTAACCATGTAATTATAAATGTGATATCCTTTCTAGCTATTGCTCAGGTTGTTGGTAGCCTTTATCTTGTTTAGTTCCTTCTCATGAGAGCACTGCATGTTGCACGTGAGGGTAGAGTCCACTGTATACAAACTAATCCACCAATGGGATTACGTTGCGTCATTTGGTCACGCCCTATTGTAAAGACGTCACTAGATTTCCCGCCTCCGGGGAAGCGTCGTGCGAAACTCTCACTATTCCTATTGGTCTGTTTTTCCGGCTCCGCCCCTCCCCGTACTTTCTTATTAATGATTCCGCGGCTCAAACAGCTGTGGGCTCTGAATGCCGAGTGTCGGCAGTGGTTATTGTTATTTTAGCGTTGGGCCGGCTGTCTCCCAGCATACACCGGTGCAGCGCGGGGATGAACCCCTGTGGGTACCTTCGGGGTGCAGCGGAGATTCAGCTTTCTCAGGACCGGCCCCGCACCGTGCCAAGGTCCGTGTTCATCGCCTTAGTCACTCTGGCACTGGCACAGGTCGGGTCAACTTTGGGGCTGTTCCTTTATTTCAAAGCGCAGGTAAGACTCCCCATGGGGACGCTGGTTAGTAATGTAATGGGGGTGGTGGATCTGGAACCTCCAGCAGGTTTGCATAGTGCTAACAAGGCATGTTGGGAGTTGTAGTTTCCAAAAATCTGGAATGCCCAGGTTTGACATCTCAGGTCCTTCAGTGTTGTCCATGTGTGTCTCTATGGGAAATCCCTTGTCAGGTTATCCTTGCATCCTGTGCTGACTTTCTGTGGTTCCTGATATTATTGTTTTGGGCTTGATTCTGGTGGGAATTAGTGTTTTACCCTCCCAGAAAAGAATTAAAGCTGGGAGGTGCAGGGCCTTAAAGGGGAAATTTCCACCTGATGCTTTGCAAATAATAGAAGGTAAGAACCAACCCCCCAGAGTATTATACCTTGTAAGGAGATTCATTATTTTTAATACAAGATTCCCTTTAAATTCTCTACAAGTTAAAATTTTTCAAAGTTACCTTAAATTTCTGCAGCATATCTGACATCACCAGAAGTCTACATGTGTACCATTTCTTCCTGAAATTCAAGCAGCACATGTAACTAGTGTTTGAAATAATTGTAAAGGGGAAGTTCAGTGCAAATACACATGCTTTTCAGAAAAAAGAGCAGTATTTTTTCATCTCAATGACCTTAGTCTGCCAATTCAGTGTTTTCTCTGTGTATAAATAAATGCAACCAAATTACTAACTTCCTGTTTGCAGGACCCCTAGTAGAGACCGTTATGGTCTTGCCCTTAACCCAGCGCCTGGGGTGATTCAGTTGCTCAGTAGAGATCTGAGCATCTTTGACCCATACAACAGCCAATCAGTAAAAATTATCGTTAGTAACATTCCAAGTAAGTGGTGCATCCTGGGAAGAAGAGGGGCAGTTAGAACCTGAAATGTCAGCTCACTGATGTTAACAGCAGGGAACAGCAAAGGGTATGAAATCAACTGATTTTTCAAAATGGGAGAGAATATGTAGAATAACTAAGAAAGCATTACACAAACTAACCATTGAACAAACATTGATAATTTTCCACTAAACTGTCCCTTTAAAGGGTATCTACTGTAAAAAAAATTGAATTTTCAAAAATACCTTTAGATACAGCAAGATCCGACTCCTCCAAGATTAAGAGTACTCACTTAACATTAATAATTTAATGACAAAGCAAGCACAGATAAATATGTGAGTACCATCATTTTACTTTACATTTTAGAAAATGTAAAGTTGTTTCACTGAGTATAGTGACCCTTTAAGGGATTCATTCAAGGTGAATTGATGCCTTTTCATTGCCTAAATGTTTTAGATCAAGACTATAAAGAAATTGGATTCATTTTCTAAAAAGGCAATTGTACTGTACATTGTACAACCACACAGCTGAAGACTGGTGAAATTTTGTATGATTTTTGCTGGCAACAAGTTATATTTCTTAAACCACGAGAACCATTTACAGGATGTGTGGAATTTAAAGGGTTGTAAGTTTAAAGGAGAGTGTCGGGCTAAACACATTGCTGGTTTACAGCCCAGAAGATATTTACAAAGCTGGACAAAATCATTTTGCAGAGTTTACAATAGATTCCAGTGCTGGCAAACTACCACTGTTGACATCAATATCCATAGTACCAGATAGAAATTTTTCATTTCCTCATGTTTGTCTTTCTTTACTATAGAAGAGAGCACTGATAACATTTACATGTGTGAGGTGAACACAAACGATCATAAGATATACAAAATATAGGGAGCAATCATTAATGTGTATTTGGAATCTGCCATGAATTTGGTACAAAGGTTGCATGTTTATGATAACCTTAATTTCTAGGAAATTAATAAAATAAATATATTGTAATAAAATATTTTCACTACATTATTATTATTATTATTATTATTATTATTATTATGGATTTATATAGCACCAACATTTTCCGTCGCACTTTACAATTACATGTATACATTCACATCACGTCCTGTCCCAAAGAGTCCAATCTAAGCACATTTATTTGACACATACTACCTATTACTATGTCTTTATGATTGTGGGGGAAACCGGAGTGCCCGGAGAAAACCCATGCAAGTACGGGGAGAACATACAAACTCCTCGCAGATTTGTTCAAGGGTGGGTTCAAACTTCAGCGCAGCAAATCCACTGAGCCACCATGCATCCAGCCCTGCTGTTCTATTTTAATCATACATCCCTATCCCCTTTTTCCAGAGCAATACAAAGTTGAATTATACTAAGCATGCTTGAGTTTACTAAACTAGGGTAAACTGTAGGATGCATTGACACGATTTAGGAGGGTTACCATTAGATAAGCCCTTTAGATCAAAAGCAGAGAGCATTCACCTGCACATGGGTCAGAGTTCCCTGAATCCTTTCTTGTGAGTCTCTATTTATTACCAATACAGTCTTTTTTAATTCTTAATATAGTATAATACTTAATATTGTTCTTAATATTTTTGGTTATCTGTATGACCTTTAATTTATACTTCTGACCAAACTTATTAGAAATAGAAAACTATAGCTGTTTTCTATACTGTTGGTATTGTCACTGTGATGAAAGTGTTCAACTGGTTCAGTAATTTGCTGGTACAGTGTTCTAAGTGGAGGGTGATCATATTTCATAGAATATTATGAAGAATTTTAGGTCTTTAATATAAAACCAGTTTCCCATGGGGGAGTTGCATCTTAAAGCCAATTTCCTCTCTGTGCATGTGAAGGAAGTGGTAGACGATGTCTGCATATTTAAAGACTAGATAAAATGATTCTTCTGTTCCCTAAATTATAAATAACAATTGAAAGAAACACTTTGGCTTGTGTAAGTGGTTGATTTTATTTACTGTGTCTTCTAGATCATATAAAATGTATTTTGCTGAATTGTAAATCTGAATATTTGAAAAAAATGCTGCCAAATTTCTAAGGCCAGTTTAATGTTTGTTCCAAGAAAAACTACAGCAGTTAAAGGGCATGTCCACCCTTAATAAAAACTTTTAGCATGTAATAGAATACAGCCCCCCAGCCCCAACCGCTATAAAAAGAATTTCAGAAAGTGCCCAAATGTTTACTTACCTTTCCTCTCTCCTCCGACGCCCGGCCCTCTGCTTGCGAGACACTGCAAGCAGGGGGCGGGAACGGCAGCCGCGTCCCCAATGCCGGGGGAGCGAGGGAAGGTAAGTACAGTTCTGGGGACTTTCTGAAAATAATTTTTATGCGGTTGGGGCTGGGGGAACATATTTTATTATGTGGCCAAGGGGTTTTATGGTAGGGGGAGGGAGGGGGAGAAGGACTGCAGTACGCATGCCAAACTTCTCCCGGAGGCCAGGTAGGAGGCAGAGTCCTATATGGACTCTGCTATCCTCCTGGTGGGCAGTTTTTGGGACTTTCTGGGGGGATTACAGGAGAACCTTATGGAGCTGGGATGTGAGGTAAGGATTTTACTACACTACATGGTGGGGCCATTAGTGGGGGGGATTATAGTTTTGGGGGTGGACATGCCCTTTAAGGCTGAGGCCACACTATGCTGGACCGCAGTGTGTGTACATTTGGTGATTGTTACTGTCCATTTGCGCTGTGATCCATGTAATAGTCTGCAGTCGGAGCACATGGTAATCACACGCTATAAAATCAGAGTGCAGTGCATGCAGTGTGACCACCCACATTGAGATGCACTGTTCAGTGATTCTCACACGATAACGGAACACAAATAGGATCGTTGGCATGTGAGAAAATGATATAATCTATTGAATTGCCGGTATAGATTAGCCCTAAGGGCACAGCCACACTGCATCTTACGGGAAGCATTCACACAACTGATCGCATGCGATTGCATATCACATGCACCCGAAATCGTGTAGTTTCAGTGAAATTCCTTTTTATTTGTAAATTATGGCGTTAAAATGACGATCACTACAAAAGCAGCTTTCTCCTGCTGATGTGTGAGTTTGTAACCAGGTTGTAACAGCAGCAGAGAAGGCTGAACCTGCTGGCGAGGGATTAGGCTTTCTAAGTATTAGGACCTTGCAGATGTGTCCAAGGGTGGATTCGAACTCAGTACTGTATGTGTTTTTTATTTTTTAGAGTGGACTTGACCTTTAGTTCCGATTATTATATGGAGATTAGGGGTAAAACTAAGACAAGCCAAAAATAACATTTAGTGCTATATATTACCTGTAGATTAGGATTTAAAGTGATAATTTGACAATGAGTTTCAATGCATCATTGCTTTCATTTGTGGTGTTTCTGGCAAGAATACCACTTTAAGTTACTAAGAGGTGTAGTCTTGAGGATTGCATTTAGCAGGCCTTAAAATGCTAAACCAGTATTTTACCTTGGAACTAGCTATTCTCACATTTAAAATATAAGACTTTTAATTCAGCAAAATAAAATGGTGATGATCTAAGAATTTAGACCAAGAATGCTGCTTTAGCCACCCTTGAAGGGGAACTGTGGTCTCCAAACAAGTTGAGTTTAAATGAAAGACCAGTTTCCTACCTTTAAAACGAGCCATCAACCACCTGCTCCACAGCCCAAGATATAAGGTTTCTCCTGCACAGTGTGTGAGGGAGACAGGAAGTCCCTCCTCTCTGCTGTGTGAAGTCCTGACAGAGTAGGTAAGGGAATCTACAGCCCTTCTTTCCCACTATGTGAAAACAGCCTTTTCAGGTAGAGTTCTCACTCTGCCTGAAAAGGCTATTTCCACAGAGTTTTCTGTAGGGGGGTGGTGTGTTTCTGAGTGGCCCACGGCACCCATGAGTGGGTGGGGCGTGTGCATCCGTGAGTGGGTGGGGCGTGTGCATCCACGAGTGGGCGGGGTGTGTGCATCCGTGAGTGGGCGGGGCTTGTGCACCCACGGGTGGGTGGGGTAAGAGAATGGGCCAAGGGGGTCCTGCAACTGGAGGGACCAGGGGGGCTGCAAAGGGGAGGAGGAGACACAGGGCAGATTGACTGACATGGTTTCAGAGCAGGAAGTGCAGGGGACCTGGTGATGCTGCTGCCATATCACACACAAAAATGTAAATATCTTCAACACTATACAAAATAAACAATGAAAATAATTTGCAAAAATTCTCAGGAGAACAATTCCTATCAATTTACCATTGATAGTCATTTTTGGACCACAGTTCCTTTTTAACGCATGAGGTTACAGATTAAAATCACCAGGCTTATTTGAGAAACTATACAAAATTGCATGTGTAACCCATATGGTTATGCTCTAGCTGCCAAAATTGAATTTGTCAGCTATTCGGTCATCTTACCAGTAGGTGTCACTGTGTCTTTAATAGATATTTCTAAATTCCCCCCCATCTAGAAAAAAAAATAAAAACTTCTGGCACCCCCAGTTTTCTAGTAGGATAGCACATTCCAAGGTCATTGTGGAAGAAAAAGGGAATTTCCTGTCACTAGAGAGAGGGAAGGAAAGCTACAAGGAGGAACCTGAGACTTCTAGGAGGGGTAAGACCCTGGGGGAATCCTCTCATATTGTCCAGCCAGTGTAGCTTAGCCTGTGTTATAGTTAACTTAGTGCCAGTTAGGATAGCTGAGCAGTCCAAAGCTCCAACAGGAGGTCAGTGGGTTAGTACCATGGTTGTACCCGGGTAGATAGATGCCTGACACCCAAGCATAGGGCTCTGAGAGCTAAGAAGTGTTTGTTCTTTCAGAGAGGAATCCCCAATCCCACTGATAGTGTTCAGCAGCACATTTGGTTGGTGAGATCAATATTTATTGTGTTATACGTTTATATTTCTGCAAATAATTAATGTTTCACTTTGTTTGGTGACCCTGATATTATAACAATATATTAGTCCTGCTACATTTCTGCTCTGTCATAAATAAATATCCCATCTAAAGAATTCCTGGTGCCTATTTATTATTCTCTTATACAGCACCATTTATACATTCTGTGTGATCCTCTCACATTAAATAGAGGTCCCTGCCCTGAGTGTGAGTCCTAGGTGTAGCCCATGCTGTAGACTAGTCTGGCATACCAAGAGTTATATAACCCATCCTGGTACTTAACTGTAACTAAAGTGCTATACATGTTTTACTGCCTTGTTTCTTTTCATTATGTTCCTAAAAATAAGAATGTTTTTACGTGTATTAATATTCTATTATTAGTTCTGTTGGGATAGTGGTATTATGCTGTGCTATTAGTCAGCTCCCATAATCGACTGTATTTGGGCAAAACCCAGCTAAGTGTACTTAAAGGGCATGTCCACCCCCAAAACTATAATCCCCCCAACTACTGGCCCCATCATGTAGTGTATTTTAATCCTTACCTCACATCCCAGCTCCATATGGTTCTCCTGTAGTCCCCCCCAAAGTCCCAAAAACTGCCCACCAGGAGGATAGCAGAGTCCATATAGGATATGCCTCCTACCTGGCCTCCGGAGAAGTTTGGCATGCATACTGCAGCCTTCTCCTCCTCTCAGGATTCCCTCCCCCTAGGTAAATCCCTTAATATATAGTATTGCCCCTGCCAGCCCAGCCCCAACAGCTATATTTATATGTTTAGAAAGCTCCCCAAACTTATATTACCTCTCCTCTTTCCTCCGCCGAAATGAGCTGCCGGCAGCCGCGTCCGTGATTGGCTGCGCTCAGCCAATCACAGATGCGACTGCCGGTCCGCACCTCTGCTTGCATTTTCTCTCAAGCAGAGGGCCGGGAGCGCGGCGGAGGAAAGAGGGGAGGTAAGTAGAGTTTGGGGAGCTTTCTAAACATATAAATATAGCGGTTGGGGCTGGGCTGGCAGGGGGAATACTATATTAAAAAAATAATTTTAGGGTGGACATACCCTTTAATAACTTCACAGGCTCTGTAGTGTTCAACAGATAAAAACAAGGAAGTTGCAGCATTGCTTTCTAGAAGCTGACAGCCAATCATATTACTGCACAGAAATCCTCCCTCTTCCTGACATAAAACAGGGATTTTGGTTTTTCAAGCACATTCAATGCTCCTGTCATAACAGTAATATAATCATTTGCTGTTTATGCATAAAAGAAAATAAATCTTTACAGTGTATTTCTTAGCTAGCATGAACAGAAACAGAATATTGTCATGTCCACCCCTTTTTTCATAGTTTGCTGTAGTGTAGGGTTCCCTCCCCCAGCCCCAACCGCTTTAGTAGTTTTTGCAGAAACTCCCCCGAATTGTACTTATATTACCTCTCTCCTCCGACGTTCTTTCACGGCCCTCTGCTTGCATGAAACTGCAAGCAGGGGGCCGGACCGGCAGCCGCTGAGAGGCGGCCAACCACAGACGCGGCTTCCAGCTATCCAGAACGCTGGTCATGGCTGTCATTCAAGACGGGACGATATTCCCAATTGCCTGACAGCCACAACCAGGAAGTAGAGAGGCTGTCAGCGCCGAGCTTCACTGCTCCTGTCATTCAAAACCAGCTTGAACCAGGTGCAGGGGGACAGCACCCAGGCAGTGAGGGACTGGTTCAGGTAAGTCCCTTCAGAGGCATCTTTGGCAATTTTTTTATATCCAACATTTTTTTAATGTTGGATATGCCCTTTAAACATCTGGAGTGTCGTGGTTTGACATCACTGATATGGTCTGATCGGCTGTCCACCCCCTCCCCCCCCCAATCTCCTCAAAGCATGTAAACGTTCTCATTCTCCCAGGTCCCTGGTAAAGGATGTCTGCAGACAGCAGATGCCACCCGATGCCTTATAGAAACAATATTGTGATTAGCAAAATACTGCTTTAAAGTATATATCCATTGATTTGAATAGAGAGGTTAAGTAAATTAGGCTAATGTGCTGCTTTGACCTGAGCCAACTAAGCCTTATCAGTGATTTATATAATTTAAGTAAAACTTACAGGAGAGCAGAAGAAACTTACCGCGTATCGCACCTGCGCTGCTGACAGCCTCCGACTACATTGACATTCCCTGACAGATCCACAGTCCTTTGCATTGTGTGAGCGTGCTCACAGTAATAGGGTAGAGGAAGCAGGTGATATTACTCAAAAAATACTTAAAATAAAAATGGAGTTGAGAAGCTGCAAAGAAAAAGTTTCATGTTTTGGTCTAACCAGATCTTTCTCAAGCTTTAAGTTTGATGGCTTTGGATTCAGTAGGCAGTGCATACAGACAATTTAGCATTTAGAAAAAATCATTTTATCTGATCCTTGACTACATTTAGGTTGATCACACAAGTTACTGGAAGTAGCAAAATGTCAGGATTTTTACCCAGGGCTTATTTTTAAGGTAAAATAGTTGTTTTTTTTTTGTTTGTTTTTTTAAAATACGTTTTATTTTGTATACAGTGGGCAAGACAGAAACCTCTCAGAGGAAAGGTAAGGGGCAGAAACCTTTTCACTTACAGCCAGGCTCCTACTCTTTACTTTCTGGGACTTTGGACAGACATTGCAGAAGAACCATTTGGAGCAGAGCGGTAAGGTAAGGATTTTTAAACACTGCACAGTGGGGCCAGTACTGGGAGGAAATTTTAGTTTTGGGGGTTGACATGCCCTTTAAGCTTAGAAAACATGTCTACACATTGAGAGTGTTCCACTGTAATACTAAGTCTGCTTCCCAGGCCAACTAGTGTTTAGCTTTGTAGGTTGATGGGAGCAAGAATAGTCCTTTATAAATGGAGGATAAGTATTCTCGTCCCAAATGGTTACTATTCCAAATGTGTTCAAAGTCAGTAAAACCGTTTCTGTATGATGCATCTTTGCGATACTGAGGGTTGGAGATGTGTTTTTAATGTAATTTGCTACACCGTTTGGCTATATCCCAAGTTTATATATTTAATAAAGGATATTTTATGTATTACTATAGTTTGGGTGTGCCCTGTCTATACTGCTTCTGTTCTCTTTTGGTTATTATAGTAAAACCGTTAAGGGAATTCAAATCATGATAATGTTTAGCCAGATAGTGCAGTATTTGTAAAAGTTGGAAGTGTCCTCTAAGGGGGATTCTACATTTCTTATGTTCGATTTGTTTTATCGTATGAGGAATGCCAGAGTTGTTAAACTGGACCATTTGAAAATGCTTGCTCTCTCTCTGCCACAAAAATCCCTCAGTAGCCTGGTTGAAGATGCAAGGATTGTGTTACCGTTTCTTTCAGGGAGGGTGCATTAGTAAGTTGGGGTTTCACTCTGTCCCATAGCTTAAAGAAGAACGAAACCCAAACTGCAAAGGCAGCTCCACAGATTCTATAACTGTCACTTAGTCAAACCATGTGTCTCTCACCTCTGAATTCAGCCCCTTAGTGTAGAAATCATTTATAGAACATTTCTGAGTACTGGCAATCTATGATGTCACGGCTGGCTTCTAGTATTGCCTCTTCCTGGTGGTCCAGGTACCAAAACACCTTCTGCACATGCTAACTAGCCACCTTGTGTTTGTTTCCCACTCCCCTTATGCTAAGCTACATGTAACAGTAACCTCAGAGTCCCCACCTGCCAGTGTCTCCCAGCCAATCATCAGAGATAGCAATGAATATAACTCTTTTCATATGTATTTAGGAAGCAAGTTGTTAACCCTTTATATTTGTGAGCATTTCTGCAAGAGACTGTCAGGATCATTTACCCAGACTTGCTGGGCAGATCTATGGAGTTCAATATGTTTATTTCTGCACTCTACCATTCATATTAGTGTGTGAATTGCTGCAATTTACATTTAGGGCAGAGCCACACTGCAACGCACCTGAATCACACAAACAATCGCACGCCATTTACATGCATTTGCTCTTGTCCATTTTCATTCTGAAATCGCATGTGATTGCAAGATCGCAAGTTTTTGGTGCTTTGCTGCAATTTTAATACAATTGGAAAATCGCAGTCGCCTGAAAAACGCGCTTGTATGGCCTAGCCCTTAGAAGTGTAAAGCAAGCTGCAATGATTTCAGTTTAGCCATACAGCATGTATTTAATGCAATGGAACTTAACTGTGCTGCAAGTCAATTTCCTGAGGCTGTGGCCCCACTTAAGTGCAAGGGAGGACACAGGTTCGCAATAATGCGCGATTGTGCTCGCTTCCGTGCATGGGTGTTGCGCTTCCACAATTGGACCCTAGCAAAGCGCATGCAATACAGAAACTTTGTACTCGTGTTTGGTTTATAATCAATTCACAATTGTTTGGAGTGCGACTACAAGCATTTGTCTTCTATGATTGATTACATTGCTTCCACTGGAGTAGGAAGCCTTTTTGTAGTCTGCACCCACGCAGGCAGTGTGCACCTGGACAATTTGTATATTTCAACGCATGCAATACAGACTAAAAATGGTGATCGCATGCACTCTAATAGCACACTGAAACGCATCGCATGTAGTGGGGTCGGTCCCATAGGCTACTACATGCCTGCACTCCCACTAGCACAATCGGATTGCAAGAGGGAGTAGCTCTAAGAGTTTGAGTCTTAAAGGGAAAGGTGGCAACCCCAGTAGAAATAAACTGACCACTTGACAAGGTACACTTATAAATACAAAACAGGTGCAGCATATGGAGTTGAACATGGTCTTAGCACAGCTCTGTGCAATGCATTTTACAGGCCACCTTTGCCTGTAAGACCCAAACACATATTAAATCTACATGTCGCAGTGCTAAGTACCTTTGCATTAAATACAAACTGTTTCAGCCTGCATTATGCTTCTAAAGAAAATACTGACAACCTTTTGTTGTGTAGATATTATCAGGCCTATGTAATAGAAGTTCTTATAATCTGATTGGTTGGGGCAAAATTTGCACCATTTTTAAAAATAAGAACTTTTAATACATAGGCATGTATATGTGTTCGGGTCTTAAAGGCAAAGGTGGGAACCCTAGTTGGAAGAGGGTTTTTGATTATGCAAAACTTCCCACAGGCAGCGCACCTGCTGCATTAATTTTATATAAGATGTTTGCATCCCTCTAAAAGAACCCCAATTATTGGCATTCCCAATAATTCCTATTAATATGTGCATTTATAGAAACAATTTGGTGCAGAGCTGCAAGTGGCATACCCTCCAACATTCCCTTTAACACGTACACTTATAGAACATGGTGCAGTGCTGCAGGTGGAGGATAATATAATGACCCTGATCTTAGCACAACTCTGTGCAATGCATTTCTCTGTGTAATACATTTCTTAGCTGAGCTCTGTACTACAGGTTTTTTCTTATATAGACCGCTGAATTAAAAACACACCCTCCAACATTCCCTTTAATAAGGTACACTTATGAGAAATGCATTTCACAGAGCTGTGCTAAGATCAGGTTCACTTCACTATCCTCCACCTGCAGATCTGTTATTTCTATAAGCCTAACTATTAAAGTTGTGATATTGAGAAATACATTACAGGTTCACTTCATTATACTCCCCCTACAGTTCTGCACCATGTGGTTTCTATAAAAACACTCTTCCTACCCTCCAATATTCCCCTTTAAGAAGCTACACTTTCCACTAATATTGCTGAAGCTGACAGGAAGAGCTAGAGACCTTCACACTACGGGCCATATTTATAAAGGTGTGGTATTGCCTTCTTTAGTGATTGTTATGGCGATCATTAATTTATGATCTCTATCAGAAATCTTGTAAATGTATGATAGCGAATACTTTACGACCGCCCATATAATATTATTATGGTAGTTTACAGCATGGTATACTACAGCCACGGTCGTACAGTAACAAAAAACGCAAGTTTTTAAATATGGCCCTCCAACACTTCAATAATACATTGCAAGTAAAACATACAAAGACACAGGTCTGTAGCTGTGAATATTGCAAGTTTATTGCAAAACATGGGTGCTACATGTTTCTGATCTACTTGTCCTTCCTTGCTTGAGTGGGTCTGAAACATGTAGCATGCATGTTTTGCAATAAACTTGCAATATTCACAGCTACAGACCTGTGTCTTTGTATGTTTCACGTGCAATTTATTGTTTATATATCGGATTTGGTGGAGTGAAAGCCGTAGGTGAGACATACATTATTTCAGATCCGGACACACTAGATACCCAGACCTATATACATCACACTACAACACTGCCACCAATTTGAAAATTGATGATTTAATATATTCCTACATCATCGGGGTTAAAGGGCATGTCCACCCCCAAAACTATAACCCCCCCCCCACTAATGGCCCCACCATGTAGTGTAATAAAATCCTTACCTCACATCCCAGCTCCATAAGGTTCTCCTGTAGTCCCCCCAGAAAGTCCCAAAAACTGCCCACCAGGAGGATAGCAGAGTCCATATAGGACTCTGCCTCCTGTCTCGCCTCCGGGAGAAGTTTGGCATGCGTACTGCAGCCTTTCTCCCCCTCCCTCTCTCTCCCGTTTTGCGATCCCTCCCCCTACCATAAAAACCCTTGCCCATATATTAGTATATCTTCCCCCAGCCCCAACTGCCAAAAAATAATTTTAAGAAAGTCCCCAGAACTCTACTTACCTTCCCTCTCTTCTCATTCTGAGAAGCCGGCAGCCGCGTCCGTGATTGGCTGCCTCTCTCCCGCCCCCTGCTTGCAGTGTCTTGCAAGCAGAAGGCCAGGCCGGGTGTCGGAGGAGAGAGGGAAGGTAAGTAAAGATCTGGGCACTTTCTTAATACTATTTTATAGCGGTTGGGGCTGGGGGAAGGCATTCTATTATAGGGCAATTTTTTTTATAAGGGTGGATATGCCCTTTAAGAGGTGGGAATGGAAATCACACAGGTGCTGAAAATGTAATCAAGGCAAAAGTACTGGCAGGCAAGGGAAAATGTCAGCTTCAGAGTTGGGGAACAAACAGAACCTAAAATTAGCTCATAGAGGTAAAGAAAAGGCCCCTGAGTGGAACCTTCCATGCTGAGAAGGATGTTGAGGCAAGTACTTTCTAACTTTAACTTTGATTTTTTGGGTTTAGTTCTCCTTTAACTATTATTAAAGGATAAGTATACTGAAAAACAAATACAGTTTAAATGGTAGCTGAATCCCTAACTCTTTCCCCCCCTTTTTTTTTTTTAGGTGTCTTCAGAGCCTACCTGAGCCCATGGAAAGTGCTGGCCATCTTGGAAGATGAAAGAAGTCCGGTAAGCTCCACCCCCCGAGAGTTGCTGGACCTCATTTCCAGCTTGTCTCTAAATCTTCAATGCCAATCCGTGCATGCTCGCAGCACCCGACGCGCACACGTGACGTCATCACGCCAGCAACTCTCGGGGGGCAGAGCTTACCGGACTTCTTTCATCTTCCAAGATGGCCAGCACTTTCCATGGGCTCAGGTGGGCTCTGAAGGGATCTAAAAAAAAGGAGGGGGGGAGGTTAGTTAGGGATTCAGCTACCATTTAAACTGTATTTGTTTTTTCAGTATACTTATCCTTTAATGTAAATAGACTGGTTCCTATAGATGGAGAGCGTTTGTTTGTTGGCACCCAGACTATGGAGTCTGTATTGGGGGGCTAATAGATCTGATTCCAGTATAACCCATCTGGGAGTGGAGTGTGTAGTATGCCATCGTGGTATATGTTCTTATTGCGCAGCCAGGTAATATTTAAGCAAGGGATCCAATTTCCCCTCCCCCTTTTTGTTCAATTTATTTTATTTTAAAACACTACATTATCCAGTATTTATCAAAACATTCATATTTTTATCATCTACAACAACATATATTTAATACATCAGAAGCTGATACAAAAGTGGGAATAGAGAGGTATATGGCTTGGATGACACCTACCATTATTACCAATTCGCATTTAGTTCAAGTCATAACCTAATTACCCAAAATAGGGGTTCCAATTGTCGTAGTTTAAATTAATCCAACTCCCCCAAACCTTATCAAATTTCTTCATACACTTCTTATGTTTATATACAGTTTTTATAAAAGGGAGTTCCTTATTAATTAAAACCAGCCACTGTTGTATTTTTGGTGGCTCTTTTGCCATCCATTTCATTATAATATTTTTCCTAGCGTTGAATAAAACTACTTCCAAACTTTGCGGCACAGTTGTATCCCAGAATTACCGTAGTCAATAAATTTGAATTGCATTACAATCCCAGAATAGGTGCCCAAAATCGGCTTCTGGATTATTACATTTCGGGCAGTCTGCTTTACTGATATTTCCTATTTTTAACATTTTCTTGGGAGTCCGGTTAAGACTGATTATATAAAATTGCATCAACCTGTTTTGGGCAGCAAATGATATCTTATTCTGTGATTTTGTTATTTTATTCAAAGACTCCTCCTATAAATTTGGTAGATCCTTCATTTATTTGTTTTTAATTTTCTTTGGTTATAGTTCTATTTTATATTGTATGAGTTTAGCCGATAATTTCTTCTGCATAATCCTATCCAGTAGTCCCAAAAGCAAATTCTTTTACCAGCCCAGTTAAATTTAGCTGGGAGATCATATTTCTTCACTATTTGTTCAGATGGGATTATTCCATTACTGTCAATCACATGCTTAAATAATTTAACCCCAATCTTTTCCCACTTCCTACATGAGCCAGTGTATAATTTTCCCACAGTGGGGTTTCTAAGCGAATTTTCTAAAAACCCAAGAATTTAAAGGACAAGTCCAGCCTAAAAATAAGTAGCTTTTAAAATGCTTATTACCCCCCAAAACCTCACTTTAGCAAGGTTCCTATAGTTCAAAGATCCCCCAGAACTTACTTGACCCAGTCCCTCGCCGCTTCTACTCTGCAGCTGGTGCTGACAGCTGCTCCACTTCCTGGTTGCGACTGTCAGTTAAGGCACGACGTGACCTCACATCCAATCGCCTGACAGCCGCGACCAGGAAGAGAAGCGGCTGTCATGCTGGGAGGACGGTCGGCACTCCAATCAAGAACCAACAAACGGTCACACTCACGGGACTTAATGAAAACAAAAATGTGGTGTTTATTCACCAGATATCAGTTAACATGTTTCCGCCCACTAGAGGGCCGTCATCAGAACATCTGAAGCATGATACAGGTGAGTATTTAAATAGGTGCTAGAGTGCTACATAGAGAGGAGTGGTTCCTATTATGTGGATTAACCCACTAGGGTCACAATTAAGCAAAACAAAACTCAGGTAACCCAGTGAACTATATACTACATATACAATATAGCCGTGCTGAAGAAAAAGGAGTAAATTACTACCATGTGAAAAAACCTATACTATAAAAAGTATAGCCGTGCATACTAAGATAAAAACACATTAAAGGGTATGTCCACCCTTGAAAATATTTTTTTATGTGTTATTCCCCCTGTCCCCCCAGCCCCAACCGCTCTATTTATTTTATTATAAAATGCCCCAAACTTTTCTTACCTTCCCTCTTTCCTCCGCCGCGCTGCCAGGCCCTCTGCTTGCGAGAAAATGCAAGCAGAGGGGCGGGACCGGCAGTCTCGTCTGTGATTGGCTGAGCGGTAGCCAATCACGGATGCGGCTGCCGGGAGTTCATTGCGGCAGAGGAAAGAGGGGAGGTAAGTAAAGTTTAGGGCTAGGGGGACAGGGGGAATGACATATGTAAAGGGATTTACACTAGGGGGAGGGAATCCTAATCGGGAGGGAGGGGGAGAAGGGCTGCAGTACGGACTCTGTGGACTCTGCTAGCCTCCTGGTGGGTGGACATGACCTTTAAAGTGCAAATGAAGTGCATAAAGGATAAAAACATATATAACAATGGCTACAATAGCAGTGGTATAGAACATGGCTGAGAACTATCAAAGATGGACAGAAATACTCTAGCTGATAAAAATAGATCGTACGGAGTCCTCTTGCTAAAGACACAAAGATTCAACATTATAATAGTTTAGGACAAATCAGATACATAACAATATCACTACTGGAAAAGGTCAACCCATTCGCTAAGGCCATAAAAATTTAAAGAAAACATTGGAGGGACCACTGTTCATTAAGGCCCCGCGGGGTGAGGGTGCCCAGCTGGTGTATTCATCTGGCCTCCCTCCGTAGAAGCATATTGTTGATGTCGCAACCTTGCGTGGACTCCAGATTAATACCATCAATTATCATCCACCGAAGACTACCAGCTGAATGATTTTTGAAATGCTTGGCTGCCATGTCACCATATTTACTTGTGGTATGCCGATTTTTATCGGCCAATGCCTGTCTGATAGATAGTCTATGGTTCGCCATCCTGTCCCTAAAACTCGTCGATGTTTTTCCTATGTAAACAAGCCCACAAGGGCAGATAATATAATAAATCACATTTTTGCTTGTACTTGTGAATCTGCCCTTGATAGTAATCCTTTTCCCCGTGTGTGGGGGTGAGGAAACGAAGTACCAGACAGCATGCTATTGCATGTGATGCAGTTCGGACACCTGTAACATCCTAATTTTCCTAATGTAAGTGTCGGAGGTCTGGTGACTGTCTGTATTCACCAGCATATTTCTCAAAGTACGTCCCCGTTTATATGTATGCTGCAGGATAGTGTTCTTAAATGGAAGTGATTTATCTTTTTTCACTATTTCCCAGTGTTGGTTCATATGTTTTTTTACAACCTGACTTTTGGTATTAAATTAGGTATAAAACCTCACAATGTCGGAGTGTTTGTTGGAACCAGCTGTTTTTTCTGTATGTGCCTCGAGGGCACAATTAAATGACGTTTCAAGTTCATCCACGGTATAACCTCGTTCTAAAAATCTTGTCTGGAGTTCAAGCAATTGTTCCCTTGCAGTTGTCAGTTCACTATTGTTCCTTAGAACCCGTAGTGCCTGACTATGGGGGATAGAGCGTTTCAATGATTCTGGATGACAGCTCGAACGATGTAGGATAGAGTTTCTATCCGTGGGTTTTCTAAACAAAGTGGTATGTAATTTATTATATATTCAGATCAAGAAAATCAACCGTGGTTTTGTTAATGTGCGCAGTCAATTTGATCGGGGAAGAAAGGGTGTTGATATCAGTTACAAATTGTGTAGCCTCTAATTCATTACTCTTCCACACAAAAAACATATAGTCTATAAATATTTTGTAGACAATAATGTTGGCAGCGTATTGCTTAAGATGTATTTGTTTTCGAAGGCCTCCATATATAAATTTGCTACATTAGAACCCATAGCGCTGCTAGAAAGACGAGTCACATCTTGAGTAGTTATTCGATATAATAAATTCTAAGAGTTCCATCAGACTTTCAATGGGTGGTCGCAAATGGTTAGTGCTCATTAGGGCAGTCCTGCAAATTTCAATACCCTCTAATTGGAGTATGACTGTATAAAGACTAGTAATGTCGCATGTCATAAGAATCATGTCGGGGAAAGTTCAATGTTCTGTATGAACTGTCGAAGATGTGTACTATTCCTTATATAAGATGTCATACGATGTACTAAAGGTTGTAGGAAAGTATCAATATAGTTGGCAATGGGCTGAAAAAGGGAGCCTTGCACAGACATTATGGGTCAACCAGGCGGGTGAGTCAAAGATTTGTGTATTTATGGTAAGGTATAAATGATTGGACATCTAGGGAAAAGAATCATCAAACATTCAAACTCTTCAGGACTGATCTAGTTAGCTTCTCGCATATTGTTGAGGAGAGTGTCCAATTGTTTCTTTAACTTGATAGTGGGGTCTCTTGGTAACTGGGTATAAGTCTTTGTATCAGACAATTGTTGTTTAAGTTTTAAGTATGTAATATTGAGTATCATATTATATATTTTTATATATATATAGCTTTGTATTACTCCGGCATCAGGCTGAATTCTTCAAAAATCATTTTATTGTCCGGCTGACAGGAAGTACTTTTCCAACTTCCGGTTGGAGCCCCAATGATGGGAACAATGTCTTAATCAAACATCAACTGGAATCTAAAATAAATTAATAAACAGAAACAAATCATAATTTTTATTAAGGCCCTTTGGGACGAAGTTTGCAATTCATGCACCCATTTTGTATCCCGTTGTTTAAGTCTCAATGTCCTATCGCCACCTCTTGTGGGTCTAGCTATTAGCTCTAGGACCATATATCTCAACTGGGATTCATGATGGGCTGCTTCTACAAAAACTGGAATGGTTGGGGGGGGTATGTATAAGTGGAAAAGGGGGATTTTAATAGTGTTAAATGAAGTATACTTACTAATAATAGTTTTCTTATAAGTAGCACTGATTTTTTAATTTATTTTTTTTCTTTTCTCACCATTTAAACCTCCAATTTAGAGATTTATGTGTGATTTATTTTTAATCTTAGGAACTACAAGGATTTCTTTCTGGAAAGCAGTTCCAAGCTGAAAAATGTAAGTTGATAATATATTGTGTTGCATGCAGAGATAGAAGAGTCTTTTACATTTCTTGTGTAAAATACTAAAGGTGCTCATACATTAATACTTACCCTTTACAATCCGCAATCAATCAATATTCCTGGAACTGCCTTTCCTGTTCTTCTTTTGCAACCGATATACGGATGCAAAATGAATGGGATCAGGCAAGACTTTGCGATCGTATGTTGCTCAAAAGAAGAAAAGGAAAGGTGGTTCCAGGAATATTGATTGAATGTCGTGGATCGGTCGGAGGGTACCATGTACTTACCATGTAAGTACTAATGTATGGGTACCATTAGTGGTTTAAAGGTGAGTTATGCACTGCTCACAACCCTTTTCCTTTCCATTACCATGCCCAGGCAGTTTAGGTCCTCACCCCTAGGTTTGCCCTAGTTAAGCTGTGATACTTACATAAACTAGGAAGATGCTTCACATTATAACAACAACACAATAACTTGCTGGGCACCCAGTTGCTCTGCTTTGTGTTGATTTTACTGGAGATCTCCCAGCTGACTACTAACCTCTGCTTTTCTAGCTTTGTTGACTAAGTTTATACTTTGTACACAGTTAAAGCCGGTTACTGCATAGGTTGAATTCTTCTTTAATTCAGGTTTAAGGTTCCCATACACTAGTTGGATATTTAATTTATCTAAGAACCGTCTAGCCCTTCTTTTTTGCTATCAACTTTCAATTGCAAAATGAATGTGCCAGATAGTAACATTTGAAGATACTGTAAAAACTACTGCTTGTAAAATGGGGTACTTTAAGCTGGGTACACACGATGAGATATTTCGTTCCGATCGACCGATAGTTCAGTGTATCGGTCGATCGGGCCGAAATTATCGGATCCGAATGCAGCCATGTCCGACCGATCGGACATGGTGGAAAACCTCGTCTATCGTGCGGTCCTCTATGGACCGCACGATCGTCGCGGTAACTGTCTGACGCGGCTGCTTTTGCCGCGACCGACAGTCCTTCCTCCTGGCCGACCGGTCGAAAGTATTGAATGGTGGGTCACGAGGAAAAATCGATAGGTGTGTACCTAGCTTTAGACATTATATTGATTAGATGTTTTTTAATCTATGTAATGTCTGCCTAGTGTATGGCCAGCAGATAATTGGCAGATTTTTCCATTGAAAGATTTTATCCTTCCAAATTGAATCCGTAGCAAGATATTAAATGCCCCCATACAAGGCACCGATATGCTGATTAGTTTGGTGACTTCGAATAAGCAATATCGATCAGTCTATCAAAAAAACTGGTCACACAAGGTGGAAAATTTTACAGCAATGATCGTAAATCCAATAGGAAAACCATCAGGCCATTAATGGCTAGATTTAAGTTAAGAAATATCAATGGTAATTTTGTATATTATAGATTTATTATTATAGATATTATAAACAACAATATAAAAAAATAGCATTACCCCATTACATGTCCACCCTTCCAGCAGCTGAAATCGCTTAATCACATTTACAACCATGCTGCCCTCCATTAGATATCACTCAGCAAAGATGAGTGCTAAAAGCCCGCCTCCTAGACAGACCAGGGCCATGGTTAACATAACACTTGTCATTGGCTGGTGGGAATGTCTGTTACAACCACTTAACTCCTCTGCCAGACAAACAAACTTGAAATGTCCTGTTGCTAGGATACAGCCTACATATTAAACGGTGTGGAGGAGTGTTTTCTTGCATGCTAGCTTTGAGTGACAGTTAGCCTTCACAGCATGGCTAATTGAAGGCAGGGGGGGCTCGAAATCAGGAAAAATTGTATGGGGAGGGCTGCATACCTGTTTTTAAAGCAATTAAATTTAAAAAATGCATTGAGGCAATACAGTTATCCTTTAAGCAATGCCATATGTTAATGGTGTAGAAATGCTTATAATAATTGCATAGTTACCTCTAAAACCTCAACGAAAAAAAAAGAATTAAAGGTCTATACTTTCTTTTTATTTGCAGCTAGAACTGAAGCATCATATGCACTTAGGAATGCCAGCTGGCCAGTAGCACATCTTACCATTGGGAATATAACGGCAAATATTGGTAAGTTTCTATTAAGCACTGAGTTATAACATATTCACTGAAAAATATGGTTCCATCTTAATATGTATTAGTTTTTCTAAAATATTTTATACAGGATTTAGAAAATTTTAAAAGATAAAGCATTGATATCACAATAATCGTATCATTATATTATTATATTTGTAAGTACTGTTTTAGTTTGCTTAAGCAATTTGATCTGACCACCCAAGTCATAAGACCGGCAAATGTACAAAATGACCCTAATAACATAATGTTTGGGAAATTATTGTACAATTGTAACCAAACCATAAGATGTCTTGCCAGAAACAAATGGTTTCTTTTTGTATTTTTTTCAAATATGTAATTTTTGCAAACAGAATTCCAGTTTCCATCCCAAACAAATATTGACTCTGCAAACTTTCTTTTTAATTACTGGTGCCAAAGTATTTATTTTTTTTCTTTGACTTTCATTTTTCACATTTGTGTATTTCCTTTGCTCTTGTTAATTCTTTCAAACAACAACACTAATTAGAAACTACTGATCATATATATTTTTTTTCCCCTTCACTTTCCAGCGTAGAACTGTTTGTAACAGATTGCTATTAAAAGCATTAGTGATAGTATTGTGAAGTAGCATTGTTAGAAGCATAGTACACACACACACTAAAAGTAACTGAGTATATTTTTAATTAAAATAAAAATAATCATAACTTTTTTTTTTTTAAAGGGTTGTGTGTCAGCTTGGAGGAATATGGCAAAGGAGGCGAAGGGGTCACCACAAGATTTGTTAAAACACTAGGTCCTCTGGGTTTGAATTCGTTTTCTCAACAAAGCCATGAAAGACCAGCTTGTAGTGACAGACTTTCTGGCTTCTGAATGTAATCAATAGGAATACACAACCTACAAGAATTCTTACAAGGGTGCAGCACTATAACCCGGTCTTTCATGGCTTTGTATGGGTAAACTAAAGCAAACCCAGGTTACTAATGTGGGGGGTTTGGTAGGTATTGTTGCCCTTTAAAAGAGTTCCAGCTTGATCTTTTCATGGAAGAAATTTATCTGTCAATCTTAACTAAAAATTTTAAGTAGTAAAAACCTATAAGTATGAACTTTGTATTTGGCTTGGAAGAAGAACACATAATAGTTGTGCAAAGTTTAACACTGGAGGCTGTGCTAATTACAAATACATATATTTTAGCATTGTACTTTTATTTTATTTTAAGAGTTTTACAATTGTGTCCAGGTGCATTTCGTTATGAAATTGGTAGTTTGGGTTTTAATTACATGTCCTTGTACCAAGGGCCATGTTTTAACTGTGTTGTCAGCATGGGTTCATTTATGTGCCTGGCAGTGTACGTATGGAGTGGCATAAGCATGGGAAATTAAAAGTAAAATAATAAAAGTAGTTTCAATCTCTTTACATAACTAATGTGTATCTGTGTGCTTAAAGGAGAACTAAACCCAATTTTATATACTCCAGAATCTGAAAACACCCCCCCCCTAAAAAAACCATAAACTATAAAATGCCACTTTAGTAAACTCTGTTAAAGTAAACAAAGCCAGTTAAGAACTGGATGAAGTATCTGTGTGTAGGTGGTGTCAGGCCACACCTCCTGACCTCAGTCACATGCTTCCTTGCTTTATCTGTCCTGTAAAAGGATTGGCTAGATATTAATAGGTGTGACCAACAGTAACAGGTTTGTGCCATAGAAAAGGACTGAGCATGTGCAGAAAAGGACTGAGCATGTGCAGAACATAATGGTCATTGACCAAACTGTCTGATACTAGAATGCTGTGAAGTAAAGCACAAACCATATGTTATTTAGGTAAATTTTCCAGCGCCTGTATCAAAATGAGAGGTAAGACACAGATTACTGGTTGTATATCAAGGTGTTCTGCCTTCTGGTTCAGTTTTGTTCTGTCCACAAGATTTGTTAAAACACTAGGTCCTCTGGGTTTGAATTAGTTTTCTCAACAAAGCATGAAAGACCAGCTTGTAGTGACAGACTTTCTGGCTTCTGAATGTAATCAATAGGAATACACAACCTACAAGAATTCTTACAAGGGTGCAGCACTATAACCCGGTCTTTCATGGCTTTGTATGGGTAAACTAAAGCAAACCCAGGTACTAATGTGGGGGGTTTGGTAGGTATTGTTGCCCTTTAAAAGAGTTCCAGCTTGATCTTTTCATGGAAGAAATTTATCTGTCAATCTTAACTAAAAATTTTAAGTAGTAAAAACCTATAAGTATGAACTTTGTATTTGGCTGGGAAGAAGAACACATAATAGTTGTGCAAAGTTTAACACTGGAGGCTGTGCTAATTACAAATACATATATTTTAGCATTGTACTTTTATTTTATTTTAAGAGTTTTACAATTGTGTCCAGGTGCATTTCGTTATGAAATTGGTAGTTTTGGTTTAATTACATGTCCTTGTACCAAGGGCCATGTTTTAACTGTGTTGTCAGCATGGGTTCATTTATGTGCCTGGCAGTGTACGTATGGAGTGGCATAAGCATGGGAAATTAAAAGTAAAATAATAAAAGTAGTTCAATCTCTTTACATAACTAATGTGTATCTGTGTGCTTAAAGGAGAACTAAACCCAATTTTATATACTCCAGAATCTGAAAACACCCCCCCCCCCAAAAAACCAATAAACTATAAAATGCCACTTTAGTAAACTCTGTTAAAGTAAATCAAGCCAGTTAAGAACTGATAAGTATCTGTGTGTAGGTGCAGTGTTCAGGCCACACCTCCTGACCTCAGTCACATGCTTCCTTGCTTATCTGTCCTGTAAAAGGATTGGCTAGATATTAATAGGTGTGACCAACAGTAACAGGTTTGTGCCATAGAAAGGACTGAGCATGTGCAGAAAAGGACTGAGCTGTGCAGAACATAATGGTCATTGACCAAACTGTCTGATCTATAATGGTGGTTGATGTAATTTATTATATATTCAGATCAAGAAAATCAACCGTGGTTTTGTTAATGGCGCAGTCAATTTGATCGGGGAAGAAAGGGGTTGATATCAGTTACAAATTGTGTACCTCTAATTCATACTCTTCCCACAAAAAAAACATATAGTCTATAATATTTTTGTAACAATATGTTGGCACGTATTGCTAAGATGTATTTGTTTTCGAAGGCCTCCATATAAATTTGCTAATTAGAACCCTAGCGCTGCTAAAGACAGTCACTCTTGAGTAGTTATTCGATATAATAAATTCTAAGAGTTCCATCAGACTTTCAATGGTGGTCGCAAATGTTAGTGCTCATTAGGGCAGTCCTGCAAATTTCAATACCCTCTAATTGGAGTATGACTGTATAAAGACTAGTAATGTCGCATGTCATAAATCATGTCGGGGAAAGTTCAATGTTCGTATGAACTGTCGAAGATGTGTACTATTCCTTATATAAGATGTCATACGATGTACTAAAGGTTGTAGGAAGTATCAATATAGTTGGCAATGGTGCTGAAAAAGGGAGCCTTGCACAGACATTATGGGTCAACCAGCGGGTGAGTCAAGATTTGTGTATTTATGGTAAGGTATAAATGATTGACTCTAGGAAAAGAATCATCAAACATTCAAACTCTTCAGGACTGATCAGTTAGCTTCTCGCATATTGTTGAGGAGAGTGTCCAATTGTTTCTTAACTTGATAGTGGGGTCTCTGGTAACTGGGTATAAGTCTTTGTATCAGACAATTGTTGTTTAAGTTTAAGTATGTAATATTGAGTATCATATTATATATTTTTATATATATATAGCTTTGTATTACTCCGGCATCAGGCTGAATTCTTCAAAATCATTTTATTGTCCGGCTGACAGGAAGTACTTTTCCAACTCCGGTTGGAGCCCCAATGATGGGAACATGTGTCTTATCAAACTCAACTGGAATCTAAATAAATTAATAAACAGAAACAATCATAATTTTTATTAAGGCCCTTTGGGAACGAAGTTTGCAATTCATGCACCCATTTTGTATCCCGTTGTTTAAGTCTCAATGTCCTATCGCCACCTCTTGGTGGGTCTAGCTATTAGCTCTAGGACCATATATCTCAACTGGGATTCATGATGGGCTGCTTCTACAAAAACTGGAATGGTTGGGGGGTATGTATAAGTGGAAAAGGGGATTTTAATAGTGTTAAATGAATTACTTACTAATATAGTTTTCTTATAAGTAGCACTGATTTTTTAATTTATTTTTTTTTCTTTTCTCACCATTTAAACCTCCAATTTAGAGATTTATGTGTGATTTATTTTTAATCTTAGGAACTACAAGGATTTCTTTCTGGAAAGCAGTTCCAAGCTGAAAAATGTAAGTTGATAATATATGTGTTGCATGCAGAGATAGAAGAGTCTTTTACATTTCTTTGTGTAATACTAAAGTGCTCATACATTATACTTACCCTTTACAATCCGCAATCAACATATTCCTGGAACTGCCTTTCCTGTTCTTCTTTTGCAACCGATATACGGATGCAAAATGAATGGGATCAGCAAGACTTTGCGATCGTATGTTGTCAAAGAAGAAAAGGAAAGGTGGTTCCAGGAATATTGATTGAATGTCGTGGATCGGTCGGAGGGTACCATGTACTTACCATGTAAGTACTTGTATGGGTACCATTAGTGGTTTAAAGGTGAGTTATGCACTGCTCACAACCCTTTTCCTTTCCATTACCATGCCCAGCAGTTTAGGTTCCTCACCCCTAGGTTTTGCCCTAGTTAAGCTGTGATACTTACTAAACTAGGAAGATGCTTCACATTATAACAACAACACAATAACTTGCTGGGCACCAGTTGCTCTGCTTTGTGTTGATTTACTGGAGATCTCCCAGCTGACTACTAACCTCTGCTTTTCTAGCTTTGTTGACTAAGTTTATACTTTGTACACAGTTAAAGCCGGTTCTGCATAGGTTGAATTCTTCTTTAATTCAGGTTTAAGGTTCCATACACTAGTTGGATATTTATTTATCTAAGAACCGTCTAGCCCTTCTTTTTTGCTATCAACTTTCAATTCAAAATGAATGTGCCAGATGTAACATTGAAGATACTGTAAAAACTACTGCTTGTAAAATGGGGTACTTAAGCTGGGTACACACGATGAGATATTTCGTTCCGATGGACCGATAGTTCAGTGTATCGGTCGATCGGGCGAAATTATCGGATCCGAATGCAGCCATGTCCGACCGATCGGACATGGTGGAAAACCTCGTCGATCGTGCGGTCCTCTATGGCCCGCACGATCGTCGCGGTAACTGTCTGACGCGGCTGCTTTTGCCGCGACCGACAGTCCTTCCTCCTGGCCGACCGGTCGAAAGTATTGAATGGTGGGTCACGAGGAAAAATCGATAGGTGTGTACCTAGCTTTAGACATTATATGATTAGATGTTTTTTAATCTATGTAATGTCTGCCTAGTGTATGGCCACAGATAATTGGCAGATTTTTCCATTGAAAGATTTTACCTTCCAAATTGAATCCGTAGCAAGATATTAAATGCCCCCATACAAGGCACCGATATGCTGATTAGTTTGGTACTTCGAATAAGCAATATCGATCAGTCTATCAAAAAAACTGGTCACACAAGGTGGAAATTTTACAGCAATGATCGTAAATCCAATAGGAAAACATCAGGCCATTAATGGCTAGATTTAAGTTAAGAAATATCAATGGTAATTTTGTATATTATAGATTTATTATAGATATTATAAACAACAATATAAAAAAATAGCATTACCCCATTCATGTCCACCCTTCCAGCAGCTGAATCGCTTAATCACATTTACAACCATGCTGCCCTCCATTAGATATCACTCAGCAAAAATGAGTGCTAAAAGCCGCCTCCTAGACAGACCAGGGCCATGGTTAACATAACACTTGTCATTGGCTGGTGGGAATGTCTGTTCAACCACTATCCTCCTCTGCCAGACAAACAAACTTGAAATGTCCTGTTGCTAGGATACAGCCTACATATTAAACGGTGTGGAGGAGTGTTTTCTTGCATGCTAGCTTTGAGTGACATTAGCCTTCACAGCATGGCTAATTGAAGGCAGGGGGGGCTCATCAGGAAAAATGTATGGGGAGGGCTGCATACCTTTTTTAAAGCAATTAAATTTAAAAAATGCATTGAGGCAATACAGTTATCCTTTAAGCAATGCCATATGTTAATGGTGTAGAAATGCTTATAATAATGCATAGTTACCTCTAAAACCTCAACGAAAAAAAAGAATTAAAGGTCTATACTTTCTTTTTTTTTGCAGCTAGAACTGAAGCATCATATGCACTTAGGAATGCCAGCTGGCCAGTAGCACATCTTACCATTGGGAATATAACGCAAATATTGGTAAGTTTCTATTAAGCACTGAGTTATAACATATTCACTGAAAAATATGGTTCCATCTTAATATGTAGTTTTTTCTAAAATATTTTATACAGGATTTAGAAATTTAAAGATAAAGCATTGATATCACAATAATCGTATCATTATATTATTTATTTGTAAGTACTGTTTTAGTTTTGCTTAAGCAATTTGATCTGACCACCAAGTCATAAGACCGGCAAATGTACAAAATGACCCTAATAACATAATTTTTGGGAAATTATTGTACAATTGTAACCAAACCATAAGATGTCTTGCCAAACAAATGGTTTCTTTTTGTATTTTTTCAAATAGTATTTTTTTGCAAACAGAATTCCAGTTTCCATCCCAAACAAATATTGACTCTGCAAACTTTCTTTTTAATTACTGGTGCCAAAGTTTTATTTTTTTTCTTTGACTTTCATTTTTCACATTTGTGTATCTCTTTGCTCTTGTTAATTCTTTCAAACAACAACACTAATTAGAAACTACTGATCATATATATTTTTTTTTTCCCTACTTTCCACGTAGAACTGTTGTAACAGATTGCTATTAAAGCATTAGTGATAGTATTGTGAAGTACATTGTTAGAAGCATAGTACACACACACACTAAAAGTAACTGAGTATTTTTAATTAAATAAAAATAATCATAACTTTTTTTTTTTAAAGGGTTGTGTGTCAGCTTGGAGGAATATGGCAATGGCAAAGGAGGCGAAGGGGTCACCACAGATTTGTTAAACACTAGGTCCTCTGGGTTTGAATTGTTTTCTCAACAAAGCTGAAAGACCAGCTTGTAGTGACAGACTTTCTGGCTTCTGAATGTAATCAATAGGAATACACAACCTACAAGATTCTTACAAGGGTGCAGCACTATAACCCGGTTTTCATGGCTTTGTATGGGTAAACTAAAGCAAACCCAGGTTACTATGTGGGGGGTTTGGTAGTATTGTTGCCCTTTAAAAGAGTTCCAGCTTGATCTTTTCATGGAAGAAATTTATCTGTCAATCTTAACTAAAAATTTTAAGTAGTAAAAACCTATAAGTATGAACTTTGTATTTGGCTTGGAAGAAGAACACATAATAGTTGTGCAAAGTTTAACACTGGAGGCTGTGCTAATTACAAATACATATATTTTAGCATTGTACTTTTTATTTATTTTAAGAGTTTTACAATTGTGTCCAGGTGCATTTCGTTATGAAATTGGTAGTTTGGGTTTTAATTACATGTCCTTGTACCAAGGGCCATGTTTTAACTGTGTTGTCAGCATGGGTTCATTTATGTGCCTGGCAGTGTACGTATGGAGTGGCATAAGCATGGGAAATTAAAAGTAAAATAATAAAAGTAGTTTCAATCTCTTTACATAACTAATGTGTATCTGTGTGCTTAAAGGAAACTAAACCCAATTTTATATACTCCGAATCTGAAAACACCCCCCCCCAAAAAAACCAATAAACTATAAAATGCCACTTTAGTAAACTCTGTTAAAGTAAACAAAGCCAGTTAAGAACTGGATGAAGTATCTGTGTGTAGGTGCAGTGTCAGGCCACACCTCCTGACCTCAGTCACATGCTTCCTTGCTTTATCTGTCCTGTAAAAGGATTGGCTAGATATTAATAGGTGTGACCAACAGTAACAGGTTTGTGCCATAGAAAAGGACTGAGCATGTGCAGAAAAGCTGACTCAACTTGGTCATTGACCAAACTGTCTGATACTAGAATGTGCTTGAAGTAAAGCACAAACCATATGTTATTTAGGTAAATTCCAGCCCTGTATCAAAATGAGAGGTAAGACACAGATTATGGTTGTATATCAAGGTGTTCTGCCTTCTGGTTCAGTTTTGTTCAGTTTTTTAAAGGGAAACTGTGATTCAAAAATGGCTTTATATTTTGCATAGTTTTGAGATATTTACATTTTTGAGTGTGATATGCAGCTGCATCACCAGGTCCCTTGCACTTCCTGCTTCCTGCTCTGAAACCATATCAATCAATTTGCCGTGTCTCCTCATCCCCTTTGCAGCCCCCCTGGTCCCTCCCACTCATGGACCCCATGGTCCCTCCAGTTGCAGGCCCCTTGGCCCATTCCCTTACAGACCCATGTGGCCCTGCTCACCCATGGGTGCCTAAGCCCTGTCCACCCATGGGTGCCCAAGCCCCGCCCACCTGCGGGTGCCGTGGGCCACTCAGACCCCCCCACACACCAGAAAACTCTGTGGAAACAGCTTTTTCAGGCAGAGTGAGAACTCTGCCTGGAAGGCTGTTTCACACAAAGTGACAGAGAAGGCTGTAGTTCCCTTACCTTCTCTGCAGCTGCAGGTCCTTCACACAGCAGGGAGGGGGAGGGAATCCTGTCTCCCTCACCATGAGGGAGTCTGAGGCTGTGCTCACCGGCGGCACTATGCAGGAGAAGCCTTAGAAATGTCAATGTAAGCCTCCCACCATTAACTTCTGGTCAGTAATTTCTTTATATCTGGGCTGTGGAGCATGTAGAGAGGTGGTTGATAACTCGTTTTAAAGGTAGGAAAATGGCCTTGTATGGAGACCACAGTTCCCCTTTAGTATGCAATATTTATCTCTTGTATTGGATATGATTTTTCCTCTTCTCCCTTGTTCCCACCCCCTCATTCTCCTCTTTGAAGAGTTTTTATATGGTAAGATCTCATAGCATTTAAGGGCCATGGACATGTGCTATTGGCCACTCAATAGGGATTATGGGTATAAAGGCATGTGAGTTAGAGGGGAAGTACCTCTGATGAAGTGTCATTACTGAAACGAAACGCTTCAGGTCTGTACTTTGCCTGCCTTGCCTGGTTTTAAATGAGCACAGTAAAGATATGTTTTAATACAATTGGATGTGGACTTTATGTGGATACCGTGTGGTGTAGGGCCTTCTATCCATTCAGTTATGTTTTAGTAAGTCCTCGTGTGTGAAAATGTTCTATTATGTATGTGTAAAAAGGAACATGCACTGAAAGCATTTAAGGAGAGATTTGTGAAGATTCTCATTCTTCCAGGTCAGCAGGGCCGTTTCTAGCCATTTTGGTGCTCTAGCATGATCAGAACGCATCCCTTGTGCTTAAAAGTGCAGTAGTGTAGCCTATCCCTCCAATAGTATTTGCATTAACATTTTTAGTGCCAGCACTTCCCCAGTGTATTGTTATTAACCCTTTAGTGCAGCACAATTCTACTAGTAATTTCAGTGCCAGCAGTGACCCAGAGTATTGCCATTAAACCCTTAGTGCTAGCACTTTACTGAGTAACTGCTATTAATATTTTCAGTACCAGCAGAAGTACTTACCATTAACCCTTTCAGCTGCCAGCATTGACATGATATAAAGTACGTACTGCTTTCATGTCTCCTCCATTGAAGTTCACTCCTCACCTACTGTAGTTCTAATTGGAGAGTTGGGTGGAAGGAAGAAAGAGGCAGGGATAGGGATCTCATGGCTGCAGTCACAGGGGTCACTGTTATAAAGTCTGCCGCAGCTTTTACTTGTCCTTTTAGAACCTGTTTTCCTCAGTACTATTAGCTGAGGCATCTCCCTCCTTCCTTCACCTTCAGTTCATTTGTAACATTGTTTCCAAGTAGGGAGCTGAGTTCAGATCTCTACTCACTACAATGTTGAAATTACAGCAGCAGAAACACAGGAGAGCAGTTTTAACACAGCAAGTAAAAGCTGACAGGGAGAACACTGGGTGCCGGTTTAATATAGGCGCCCTAGCACTGCCTAGGTGGCTTATGCCTAAAAACGGCCCTGCAGGTCAGTGTACCATATATCCCTAGTATTCAGAATTATTCTAGAAAGACAGTCAGATGAGTAACGAAACATCTTCAGAAACAAAATTTAAGTCCAATGATGTAACTTAATACTACCAAACAATGCACTGTAACTATAGGGAGATGTAATGCTTACCTAAAAAAAGGAAATGTCATCAGAGTCAATATGCATTAATGATAGCTCTGTGCTGTTAGATTAAATTACACTGCATTTTTAAGGTGTTGTCAAATGCTTACAATGGTGTTGTCATGGGAAATAGTCATTTTTGGCTGCCTGTTTTTATCCACTTTTACAATGTACCCAGAATGACAGATTGACTGTTGCAATAAATGTTTCAGAACATTTGACACTAATAAAACTAAACATTGATTTCAGTGAATATTAAAGTGGCGTATTTAAGGGTCACATAGTATTACCACTGCATCTACAGTACAATATAAAAATTTAGCCTAAAATTTCAGATGTAATTTACTTAACTAAACCAATAACAGACAAAGACTCCAGGGTAATTTCCAGTCACCACGGTAGGAATGTTGTACCTTTCCAAATGGCTTTAACAATGTTCCATGAGCTAAATGCAAAACCAGAGAGACAGTTACAGACCTTTTTCGGCTTCAATGTATGCAGAGCACTGGTTTTTGCAATGTGAAGAGAGACCACTAAGATATCAAATATTTTTAGGAGAGCTTAAGGCTATAGAGATCCCCTCTCACAAATGCAAATAAGAGAAGTCTCTTTTTTTATTTGCATATCCTAACATTCCTTAGTGACAAAATGGAACAGGAATACCTGGGCAAGATATATTGAGGTGCATTATTTTACACTTGCCTTATAGAACAATTTGCAATTATAGCTTAAGCACACGCCTAAAATATATATATTTATCATGATATGTGCTGACTCATGACACATTTTGGGGCATGGATGTCCACAGAAAGTATTCCAGGGGAGGCACAGGGAAAAAAAACTTGCTACAGGCAATGGGGCATGGCTTATTGTTGAATAGGGAAGGGTCAGGAAAGCTCTCACTCTTCACTTTCCTGACTTTGATCAAGTACTGCAGGACAGGAGTGTCCTACACTATTTAATTTGGCTTTAATTTGGCTTGAAAGAGACAAGTTTCTGGTTCTTTCTATTTCTTCTTCTCTTTTATTACCCTGCTTATATATATACCGTATATATATATCCTGCTTATATATGTTGTGACAGATTGGCCTTTAAGAGCTGCTTGGGCCTTGTTATGGGAAATACTCCACAGTCTTTCAGGGAATGAAGCAACACAGTTCCGGCTTAAAGGCAATTTAACCATCTTTAACCCTTTGCCTGCCACAGATCACATATTCACTATCTGTGCAGGAAATGCACAAACTGCCACAGATTGTGAATATACGATCTGTGGCTTTCCCTGTAAAAAAAAAATTTGACCCCCACTAGGGGCGATCGGAGGGCAGCATTCAACTGCCCCCCTGGCCCCCTCCATCCCCCCTCGGTTTCGTCCAAATCCAAGGGGGGGATCGGGAGATTTCATACCTTTTTCGGCGTGACCGTATAGCTGCAGCCGGTCCCACGTGGAGGAAGATGTCGGAGCGGAAAGGGAGACCCCGGTGACTTCACGGAGCTTCCTCCTTCACCGGGGTCTTCCCTAAGAGTGGTAAGTGGAGGTACTGCACTGTGATCTCCATTCAGATCACAGTACGGTACCTTACTTAGCAAAGACTTGCTGATCACCAAATTATTGATCTTTACCAATGAATGAAAAATCACTTCCTGGAAAATGATTTGCGGGAAGTGATTTTTCCGATCGGATTTTGAATTGGAAAACAGGCATGTATTCCAAGTTCGTTATCATTCCCTAAGATGATCTGATTATTATCTTTGGGAATGATCGGGGGGAAAAAAGGGGAAATACACACAAAAAAATTCTTAAAGTGATACACTCCTTTTTTTTTTTTTACACTAAAGCCATAAATTAAAAAACCTTGTCTCTCCAAGCTTCCCAATGTCCCTGGTGATATGGTAAAGTAAACGCAGATACTTATTTGTAAGATTTCAAGATAAACTAAGCCTATTTTTATAAGGAAATTTTGCAGAGGTACCAAAAACAGACCGTATTGATTTTAGGATCAGTAAAGTGTGCAAAAAACATTGTGTGACTGTCCGTACTAACCGGTTTTCACTAAAATACCACAAAAGGGGGAGAATGTGTGTGTGTGGAGGGGGTGTGGCATTTTAAATTTTTTTTCTGTAATTGCAACTTCTACATGTGTCCCATTGAGCTAGTTGGTGGCCTCGTCTCTGTTTGCACCCATGCAAATGGAACACCGTTTGATTCAGGACATGGGAGATTGCCATTTGTGGGAGTTCTTTGGATCACTGGGTCTGGATTCCTTATGTATGTATGAAAGCATGGCACCGTAACGTAGATGAATGGTGTGTAGATTCCAAAAATATATTGTTGTTGGGGGAATTTCCATGTTTCGGTACTGTTTCCTTAGAAAAAGGGTAGGCTGTTCAAATCACAGAGCACTTAGTTTTTTCTTGTAATTGCATTTGTGCATGCGTCCCATTTGAGCTAGTTGGTGGCCACGTCTCTGTGTGCATCCACGCATATGGCATACCGTTTGATTCAGGACATGTGGGAGATTGCTATTTAGTGGGTTTTTTGCTTGTCAAGTGTGTTTGGTAGGATTTCCACCTTGAATCATCTAATTTTATTTTTCACAAAACCTCGTAAAAACATGAAGTTCTTTGGATCACTGGGTCTGGAATTCTTCATGTATGTATGAAAGCATGGCACCGTAACGTAGCTGAAGGTGTGTAGATTCCAAAAATACATAGTTTGTGGGGGGAATTTCCATGTTTCGGGACTGTTTCCTTAGAAAAAGGGTAGGCTGTTCAAATTACAGAGCACTTTATTTCTTCTTGTAATTGCATTTGTGCATGCGTCCCATTTGAGCTAGTTGGTGGCCACGTCTCTATGTGCATCCACGCATATGGCATACCGTTTGATTCAGAACATGTGGGAGATTGATATTTAGTTGGGAGTTTTATTTGTGGGGGGCATTTCCAAGTTTTGGGGCTGTTTGAAATTAAAGAGCACGCATATGGCATACCATTTGATTCAGGGCATTTGGAAGATTGATAATTGACAAGTTTTTTTTACATGACATGGAAATTTGCCATGTTTTTAACTCTGAATTGTATTTTTATACATTTTTCCAGAAATTTGGTAAGAAAGCAAAATTGTACACGAAACGTGCGCCACACCATTGGTGGTATGCATAAAGCATTCACAACATTGTGTAGCTGAAGGTGTGTACAGTCTAAGAATATATAGTTTTGGGGGGTATTTCTAATACAGAGGGTGTTTTAGTCTGACAAATCTGAAAAGTTGCTGTAATTGGGCCACTGTTCATTGGCTCACTTTGTGGCTAGTTGATTCCACGTCTGCATGTGTAAACATACATAGGGCATTCGTTTGATTCAGGACATTTGGAGATTGATATTTGGTAACTTTTTTACATTACTTGGGATTTTGGCATGATTTCTACCTTTGAGAGGTTTTTTTTTCAATTTTTTTGCTAAAACTGGGAACTCTACGAAGAACTGCGCCCACACCATTGATGGTGTGAATGAACAAACTACAGAATTACGTAGATAAGGTGTGTAGATTCGAGAAATATATGGTTTGGGGGTTGTTTTGTGGGGAAAAACGCAGACTGTTCAAATTCAGATTTGGCTGAAAATTTTTGCTTTTTCTGCGCCATTGTGCATTGTCTCACTTCATGGCCATTCGCTTCCACGTCCGCGTGTGTAACCACACATATGGCATACCGTTTGATTCAGGACATTTGGAGATTGATATATAGTAATTTTTTTATAGCTTGTGGGGTTATTTCTAAGTTATGGGGGTGTTTTGTGGAAAAACTGCAGACTGTTAAAATTCAGAGTTGGCTAAATATTTTCGCTGTTTCTAAGCCACCGTGCGTTGGCTCATTTTTGGCTTTACGCTTCCACATCCGCGTGTGTAACACACATGTGCATGCCGTTTGATTCAGGACATTTGGGAGATTGATATTTAGTAACTTTTTTTTACATTTCATGAGGTTTTGGCATGATTTCTACCTTTTGAAGTTGTTTTTTGTTCATTTTTTCAGACAAATGCGAACTTCTATGGTAGAACTGCGCCCACACCATTGATGGTATGAATGAACAAACTACAGCATACATAGCTGAAGGGTGTAGATTTCAGGAATATATAGTTTGTGTGGGGTATTCTGAGTTACTAACCCAGAGTGTGACCAGTGCCAAATGTCAGTAGCAGCAAAAAAAAATTAGCCAGTTTTGTATTTGAAGTCTGCAGTTTTTCCACAAAACACCCCCCCAACTCAGAAATACCCCCCACAAACTAGATATCTAGTATCTACCTGAAATCTACACACCTTCAGCTATGTAACGCTGTAGTTCGTTCATTCATACCATCAATGGTGTGGGCGCAGTTCTTCGTAGAAGTTCGCACTTTTACCAGATTTTTTTTAAAAATGAACATCAAACAACATTCAAAAAGGTAGAAATCATGCCAAAACTCCATGGAATGTAAAATAAAGTAACCAAATATCAATCTCCCAAATGTCCTGAATCAAACGGTATGCCATATGTGTGGTTACACACGCAGACGTGGAAGCAAATAGCCAGGAAGTGAGAATGCACGATGGCTCACAATAAGCGAAAATATTTAGCCAACTCCGAATTTGAACAGTCTGCAGTTTTTTACACAGAACACCCCGTAACTCAGAAATACCCCACACAAACTATATATTCCTGAAATCTACACACCTTCAGCTATGTAATGCTGTAGTTTGTTCATTCATACCATCAATGGTGTGGGCGCAGTTCTACATAGAAGTTCGCATTTGTCTGAAAAAATGAACAAAAAACAACTTCAAAAGGTAGAAATCATGCCAAAACCTCATGAAATGTAAAAAAAAGTTACTAAATATCAATCTCCCAAATGTCCTGAATCAAACGGCATGCCACATGTGTGGTTACACACGCGGATGTGGAAGCGTAAAGCCAAAAAGTGAGACAACGCACGGTGGCTTAGAAACAGCGAAAATATTTAGCCAACTCTGAATTTTAACAGTCTGCAGTTTTTCCACAAAACACCCCCATAACTTAGAAATAACCCCACAAGCTATAAAAAAAATTACTATATATCAATCTCCCAAATGTCCTGAATCAAACGGTATGCCATATGTGTGGTTACACACGCGGACGTGGAAGCGAATGGCCATGAAGTGAGACAATGCACAATGGCGCAGAAAAAGCAAAAATTTTCAGCCAAATCTGAATTTGAACAGTCTGCAGTTTTTCCCCACAAAACAACCCCCACAAACCATATATTTCTCGAATCTACACACCTTTATCTACGTAATTCTGTAGTTTGTTCATTCACACCATCAATGGTGTGGGCGCAGTTCTTCGTAGAAGTTCACAGTTTTAGCAAAAAAATTGAAAAAAAACACTCTCAAAGGTAGAAATCATGCCAAAATCCCAAGTAATGTAAAAAAAAGTTACCAAATATCAATCTCCCAAATGTCCTGAATCAAACGGAATGCCCTATGTATGTTTACACATGCAGACGTGGAATCAACTAGCCACAAAGTGAGCCAATGAACAGTGGCCCAATTACAGCAACTTTTCAGATTTGTCAGACTAAACACCCCTCTATATTAGAAATACCCCCCAAAACTATATATTCTTAGACTGTACACACCTTCAGCTACACAATGTTGTGAATGCTTTATGCATACCACCAATGGTGTGGGCGCAGTTTCGTGTACAATTTTGCTTTCTTACCAAATTTCTGGAAAAATGTATAAAAATACAATTCAGAGTTAAAAACATGGCAAATTTCCATGTCATGTAAAAAAAACTTGTCAATTATCAATCTTCCAAATGCCCTGAATCAAATGTGCCATATGCCGTGCTCTTTTTAATTTCAAAACCGCCCCAACTTGAATGCCCCCCACAAATAAACTCCCAACTAACTTATCAATCTCCCACATGTCCTGAATCAAACGGTATGCCATATGCGTGGATGCACACAGAGACGTGGCCACCAACTAGCTCAAATGGGACGCATGCACAAATGCAATTACAAGAAAAAATCTAAGTGCTCTGTGATTTGAACAGCCTACCCTTTTTCTAAGGAAACAGTACCGAAACATGGAAATTCCCCCAACAAACAATATATTTTTGGAATCTACACACCTTCATCTACGTTACGGTGCCATGCTTTCATACATACATAAGGAATTCCAGACCCAGTGATCCAAAGAACTCCCACAAAATGGCAATCTCCCACATGTCCTGAATCAAACGGTGTTCCATTTGCATGGGTGCAAACAGAGACGAGGCCACCAACTAGCTCAAATGGGACACATGTAGAAGTGCAATTACAAGAAAAAAAATTTAAAATGCCACAACCCCCTCCACACACACATTCTCCCCCTTTTAGTGGTATTTTAGTGAAAACCGGTTAGTACGGACAGTCACACATGTTTTTGCACACTTTACTGATCCTAAAAATTCAATACGGTCTGTTTTGGTACCTCTGCAAAATTTCCTTATAAAAAATAGGCTTAGTTTATCTTGAAATCTTACAAATAAGTATCTGCGTTTACTTTACCAATATCACCAGGGACATTGGGAAGCTTGGAGAAGACAAAGGTTTTTTTTAATTTATGGCTTTAGTGTAAAAAAAAAAAAAGGAGTGTATCACTTTAAGAATTTTTTTGTGTGTATTTCCCCTTTTTTCCCCCCGATCATTCCCAAAGATAATAATCAGATCATCTTAGGGAATGATAACGAATTGGAATACATGTGTTTTCCAATTAAAATCGATCGGAAAAATCACTTCGCAAATTATTTCCAGGAAGTGATTTTTCATTCATTGGTAAAGATCAATAATTTGGTGATCAGCAAGTCTTTGCTAAGTAAGGTACGTACTGTGATTGAATGGAGATCACATGCAGTACCTCCACTACCACCTTAGGGAAGACCGGTGAAGGAGGAAGCTCCGTGAAGTCACCGGGGTTCCCTTTCCGCTCCGACATCTTCCTCCACGTGGACCGGCTGCAGCTATACGGTCACGCCGAAAAAGTATGAAATCTCCCGATCCCCCCTTGGATTTGGACGAAACCGAGGGGGGATGGAGGGGCAGGGGGGCAGTTGAATGCTGCCCTCTGATCGCCCCTAGTGGGGGGTCCAATTTTTTTTTTACAGGGAAAGCCACAGATCGTATATTCACATTGTGCAGAGTTTGTGCATTTCCTGCACAGTAGTGAATATGTGATCGTGGCAGGCAAAGGGTTAAAGATGGTTAAATTGCCTTTAAGCCGGAACTGTGTTGCTTCATTCCCTGAAAGACTGTGGAGTATTTCCCATAACAAGGCCCAAGAGCTCTTAAAGGCAATCTGTCACAACATATATAAGCAGGATATATATATACGGTATATATATAAGCAGGGTAATAAAAGAGAAGAAGAAATAGAAAGAACCAGAAACTTGTCTCTTTCAAGCCAAATTAAAGCCAAATTAAATAGTGTAGGACACTGCCTGTCCTGCAGTACTTGATCAAAGTCCAGGAAAGTGAAGAGTGAGAGCTTTCCTGACCCTTCCCTATTCAACAAATAAGCCATGCCCACTTGCCTGTAGCAAGTTTTTTTCCCTGTGCCTCCCCTGGAATACTTTCTGTGGACATCCATGCCCCAAAATGTGTCATGAGTCAGCACATATCATGATAAATTATATATAATTTTAGGCGTGTGCTTAAGCTATAATTGCAAATTGTTCTATAAGGCAAGTGTAAGAAATAATGCACCTCAATATATCTTGCCCAGGTATTCCTGTTCCATTTTGTCACTAAGGAATGTAATAGGATATGCAAATAAAAAAAGAGACTTCTCTTATTTGCATTTGTGAGAGGGGATCTCTATAGCCTTAAGCTCTCCTAAAAATATTTGATATCTTAGTGAGGTCTCTCTTCACATTGCAAAACCAGCTGCCTGCATTACATTGAAGCCGAAAAAGGTCTGTAACTGTCTCTCTGGTTTTGCATTTAGCTCATGGAACATTGTTAAAGCCATTTGGAAAGGTACAACATTTCCTACCGTGGTGACATGGAAATTACCCTGGAGTCTTTGTTCTGTATTGGTTTAGTTAAGTAAATTACATCTGAAATTTTAGGCTAAATTTTTATATTGTACTGTAGATGCAGTGGTAATACTATGTGACCCTTAAATACGCCACTTTATATTTCACTGAAATCAATGTTTAGTTTTATTAGTGTCAAATGTTCTGAAACATTTATTGAACAGTCAATCTGTCATTCTGGGTACATTGTAAAGTGGATAAAAACAGGCAGCCAAAAATGACTATTTCCCATGCAACACCATTGTAAGCATTGACAACACCTTAAAAATGCAGTGTAATTTAATCTAACAGCACCAGAGCTATCATTATGCATATTGACTCTGATGACATTTCCTTTTTTAGGTAAGCATTACTCTCCCTATAGTTACAGTGCACTTGTTTGGTAGTATTAAGTTACATCATTGGACTTAAAGTTTTGTTTCTTGAAGATGTTTCGTTACTCATCTGACTGTCTTTCTAGAATAATTCTGAATACTATGGATATATGGTACACTGACCTGCAGGGCCGTTTTTAGGCATAAGCCACCTAGGCAAAGTGCTAGGGCGCCTATATTAAACCAGGGCACCCAGTGTTCTCCCTGTCAGCTTTTACTTGCTGTGTTAAAACTGCTCTCCTGTGTTCTGCTGCTGTAATTTACAACATTGTAGTGAGTAGAGAGTCTGAACTCAGCTCCCTCTACTTGGAAACAATGTTACAAATGAACTGAAGGTGAAGGAAGGAGGGGAGGATGAGCTCAGCTAATAGTACTGAGGAAAACAGTTCTAAAAGGACAAGTAAAAGCTGCTGCAGACTTTATAACAGTGGCCCCTGTGACTAGCAGCCATGAGATCCCTATCCCTGCCTCTTTCTTCCTTCCACCCAACTCTCCAATTAGAACTTACAGTAGGTGAGGAGTGAACAATTCAATGGAGGAGACATGGAAAGCAGGTACGTACTTTATATCATGTCAATGCTGGCAGCTGAAAGGGTTAATGGTAAGTACTCTGCTGGTACTGAAAATATTAATAGCAGTACTCTAGTAAAGTGCTAGCACTAAGGGTTTAATGGCAATACTCTGGGTCACTGCTGGCACTGAAATTACTAGTAGGAAATTGTGCTGGCACTAAAGGGTTAATAACAATACACTGGGGAAGTGCTGGCACTAAAAATGTTAATGCAAATACTATTGGAGGGATAGGCTACACTACTGCACTTTTAAGCACAATGGGATTGCGTTCTGATCATGCTAGAGCACCAAAATGGCTAGAAACGGCCCTGCTGACCTGGAAGAATGAGAATCTTCACAAATATCTCCTTATATAATGCTTTCAGTGCATGTTCCCTTTTTACACAGGATCAATAATAGAACATTTTCACACACTACGAGGACTTACTAAAACATAACTGAATGGATAGAAGGCCCTACTACCACACGGTATCCACATTAAAGTCCACATCCAATTGTATTAAAACATAATCTTTACTGTGCTCATTAAAACCAGGCAAGGCAGGCAAAGTACAGACCTGAAGCGTTTCGTTTCAGTAATGACACTTCATCAGAGGTACTTCCCCTCTAAACTCACATGCCTTTATACCCATAATCCCTATTGAGTGGCCAATAGCACATGTCCATGGGCCCTTAAATGCTAATGAGATCTTACCATATAAAAACTTCTTCAAAGAGGAGAATGAGGGGGTGGGAACAAGGGAGAAGAGGAAAAATCATATCCAATACAAGAGATAAATATTGCATACTTAAAGGGGAACTGTGGTCTCCATACAAGGCCATTTTCCTACCTTTAAAACGAGTTATCAACCACCTCTCTACATGCTCCACAGCCCAAGATATAAAGAAATTACTGACCAGAAAGTTAATGGGTGGGAGGCTTACATGTGACATTTCTAAGGCTTCTCCTGCATAGTGCCGCCGGTGAGCACAGCCTCAGACTCCCTCAGTGTGTGAGGGAGACAGGAAGTCCCTCCCCCTCCCTGCTGTGTGAAGGACCTGCAGCTGCAGAGAAGGTAAGGGAATCTACAGCCCTTCTCTGTCACTTTGTGAAAACAGCCTTTCCAGGCAGAGTTCTCACTCTGCCTGAAAAAGCTGTTTCCACAGAGTTTTCTGTGTGTGTGTGGGGGGTCTGAGTGGCCCACGGCACCCGCAGGTGGGCGGGGCTTGGGCACCCATGGGTGGACAGGGCTTAGGCACCCATGGGTGAGCAGGGCCACATGGGTCTGTAAGGGAATGGGCCAAGGGGCCTGCAACTGGAGGGACCATGGGGTCCATGAGTGGGAGGGACGATGGAACAGGGGCGGGGCGTGCAAAGGGGATGAGGAGACACGGCAATGATTGATATGGTTTCAGAGCAGGAAGCAGGAAGTGCAAGGGACCTGGTGATGAGATGCCATATCACACTCAAAAATGTAAAAATTCTTCAAAACTATGCAAAATATAAAGCCATTTTTGAATCACAGTTCCCTTAAAAAAACAAACACTTACTATACACCAGCAGTGTCTATCAAAACAGTATACACATATGCTAGATTATAATCGGTAAGAATATGTCAAAAATGCTGAAATAGGTAAATTGGTAAGTATTCTGTGCAATATAGTAATACATAGAAACAAGCTACTGTAAATGTATCTTAATACAAGTAGCAAAACCTATAACTATAATTCAAACACTGTAGCCTGATCCAGATTAACTACTTGCGATACAAACATGGAAAGGTATTGATATATTGGGGGGGATAAGTAAAGGGTGTGTAAAAATGCTAGAACTAGATGAATCTAGCACTGGTCAGATTAAACATGTGACCTCCCAGTTTTTATTTTAACCATTCGGAAATCACCATAACACCATAACTCCCGTTTCCAAAGTTTTCTATGTTTATCAACCCCCTCAATCCCAAAATAACTTTTCAATCCCTAAAAACTGTACATCTTTTACCCCATGACAGTCCCTAACATGTAACCCTAAAGCTGATTTTTGAGTCTAAGTTAGAGATAGAAAAACCAGTGTTCATAAACATGATCTTTTGTCTCTGTGTGGTTTTTCCCAAGATTGTTTTCACATCCACCACGTGGCTAGATACACCAGATATGTGGATCACAATTAATAAGGCGTTTTAATAATAGTGTCATCCCATATAAACTAATAATACTCGGGATCTTTTTGCAGAACCAAACAACAAACAACACTAACAAATCCTCCTCCCACCATCGTCTCTGTTCATCCTCCTACTTCTGTTGCGGGTGATGGTCCCCAAATCCTGGGCCATTGTAATATCTCTGTCTGCCACCGTCCACCCCTGTCTTACCTTCTCTCACCGCTGTGGTTCGATTCCCTCCAACCTTCTATCCCCTTGATTCCCAGAGTTCTCACTCTGCCTGAAAAAGCTGTTTCCACAGAGTTTTCTGTGTGTGTGTGGGGGGTCTGAGTGGCCCACGGCACCCGCAGGTGGGCGGGGCTTGGGCACCCATGGGTGGACAGGGCTTAGGCACCCATGGGTGAGCAGGGCCACATGGGTCTGTAAGGGAATGGGCCAAGGGGCCTGCAACTGGAGGGACCATGGGGTCCATGAGTGGTAGGGACTAGGGGGGCTGCAAAGGGGAGGAGGAGACACAGGACAGATTCACACAACCATTCTCCCCTTTTAGTGGTATTTAGTGAAAACGGGTAGTACGGCACAGTCACACATGTTTTTGCACACTTACTGATCCTAAAAATTCAACGGTCTGTTTTGGGACCTCTGCAAAATTCCTTATAAAAAATAGGCTTAGTTTACTTGAAATCTTACAAATAAGTATTGCGTTTACTTTACCAATATCACCAGGGGACATTGGGAAGCTTGGAGAAGACAGGTTTTTTTTAATTTTATGGCTTAGTGTAAAAAAAAAAAAAGGAGGTATCACTTTTAAGAATTTTTTTGTGTGTATTCCCTTTTTTCCCCCCGATCATTCCCAAAGATAATAATCAGAATCATCTTAGGGAATGATAACGAACATTGGAATACATGCCTGTTTTCCAATTCAAAATCGATCGGAAAAATCACTTCCGCAAATATTTTCCAGGAAAGTATTTTTCATTCATTGGTAAGATCAATATTTGGTGATCAGCAAGTCTTTGCTAAGTAAGGTACGTACTGTGATCTGAATGGAGATCACATGCAGTACCCTCCACTACCACCTTAGGGAAGACCCACGGTGAAGAGGAAGCTCCGTGAAGTCACCGGGGTTCCCTTTCCGCTCTCCGAATCTTCCTCCACGTGGACCGGCTGCAGCTATACGGTCACGCCGAAAAAGTATGAAATCTCCCGATCCCCCCCTTGGATTTGGACGAAACCGAGGGGGGATGGAGGGGGCAGGGGGCAAGTTGAATGCTGCCCTCGATCGCCCCTAGTGGGGGTCCAATTTTTTTTTTACAGGGAAAGCCACAGATCGTATATTCACATTGTGAGAGTTTGTGCATTTCCTGCACAGTAGTGAATATGTGATCGTGGCAGGCAAAGGGTTAAAGATGGTTAAATTGCCTTTAAGCCGGAACTGTGTTGCTTCATTCCCTGAAAGACTGTGGAGTATTTCCCATAACAAGGCCCAAGAGCTCTTAAAGGCAATCTGTCACAAACATATATAAGCAGGATATATAATAGGTTATATATATAAGCAGGGTAATAAAAGAGAAGAAGAAATAGAAAGAACCAGAAACTTGTCTCTTTCAAGCCAAATTAAAGCCAAATTAAATAGTGTAGGACACTGCCTGTCTGCAGTACTTGATCAAAGTCCAGGAAAGTGAAGAGTGAGAGCTTTCCTGACCCTTCCTATTCAACAAATAAGCCTGCCCACTTGCCTGTAGCAAGTTTTTTTCCCTGTGCCTCCCCGGAATCTTTCTGTGGGCATCCATGCCCCAAAATGTGTCATGAGTCAGCACAATCATGATAAATATATATAATTTTAGGCGTGTGCTTAAGCTATATTGCAAATTGTTCTTATAAGGCAAGTGTAAGAAATAATGCACCTCAATATATCTTGCCAGGTATTCCTGTTCCATTTTGTCACTAAGGAATGTAATAGGATATGCAAATAAAAAAAGAGACTTCTCTTATTTGCATTTGTGAGAGGGGATCTCTATAGCCTTAAGCTCTCCTAAAAATATTTGATATCTAGGAGGTCTCTCTTCACATTGCAAAAACCAGCTGCCTGCATTACATTGAAGCCGAAAAAGGTCTGTAACTGTCTCTCTGGTTTTGCATTTAGCTCATGGAACATTGTTAAAGCCATTTGGAAAGGTACAACATTCCTACCGTGGTGACATGGAAATTACCCTGGAGTCTTTGTTCTGTATGTGGTTTAGTTAAGTAAATTACATCTGAAATTTTAGGCTAAATTTTATATTGTACTGAGATGCAGTGGTAATACTATGTGACCCTTAAATACGCCACTTTATATTTCACTGAAATCAATGTTTAGTTTTATTAGTGTCAAATGTTCTGAAACATTATCGAACAGTCAATCTGTCATTCTGGGTACATTGTAAAAGTGGATAAAAACAGGCAGCCAAAAATGACTATTTCCCATGACAACACCATTGTAAGCATTTGACAACACCTTAAAAATGCAGTGTAATTTAATCTAACAGCACAGAGCTATCATTAATGCATATTGACTCTGATGACATTTCCTTTTTTAGGTAAGCATTACATCTCCCTATAGTTACAGTGCACTTGTTGGTAGTATTAAGTTAAATCATTGGACTTAAAGTTTTGTTTCTGAAGATGTTTCGTACTCATCTGACTGTCTTTCTAGAATAATTCTGAATACTATGGATATATGGTACACTGACCTGCAGGGCCGTTTTTAGGCATAAGCCACCTAGGCAAAGTGTAGGGCGCCTATATTAAACCAGGGCACCCAGGTTCTCCCTGTCAGCTTTTACTTGCTGTGTTTAAAAACTGCTCTCCTGTGTTCTGCTGCTGTAATTTACAACATGTAGTGAGTAGAGAGTCTGAACTCAGCTCCCTCTACTTGGAAACAATGTTACAAATGAACTGAAGGTGAAGGAAGGAGGGAGGATGAGTCAGCTAATAGTACTGAGGAAAAAAGTTCTAAAGGACAAGTAAAAGCTGCTGCAGACTTTATAACAGTGCCCCTGGGACTAGCACCATGAGATCCCTACCCTGCCTCTTTCTTCCTTCCACCCAACTCTCCAATTAGAACTACAGTAGGTGAGGAGTGAACAATTCAATGGAGGAGACATGGAAAGCAGGTACGTAATTTATTCATGTCAATGCTGGCAGCTGAAAGGGTTAATGGTAAGTACTTGCTGGTACTGAAAAATATTAATAGCAGTACTCTAGTAAAGTGCTAGCACAAGGGTTTAATGGCAAACTCTGGGTCACTGCTGGCACTGAATTACTAGTAGGAAATTGGTGCTGGCACTAAAGGGTTAAAACAATACACTGGGGAAGGCTGGCATACAAAATGTTAATGCAAATACTATTGGAGGGATAGGCTACACTATGCACTTTTAAGCACAATGGGATTGCGTTCTGATCATGCTAGAGCACCAAAATGGCTAGAACGGCCCTGCTGACTGGAAGATGAGAATCTTCACAATATCTCCTTATATAATGCTTCAGTGAGTGTCCCTTTTTACACAGGATCAATAATAGAACATTTTCACACATACGAGGACTTACTAAAACATAACGAATGGATGAAGGCCTACTACCACACGGTATCCACATTAAGTCCACATCCAATTGTATTAAAACATACTTACTGTGCTCATTAAAACCAGGCAAGGCAGGCAAAGTACAGACCTGAAGCGTTTCGTTTCGTAATGACACTTCATCAGAGGTACTTCCCCTTAAACTCACCTTCCTATACCCATAATCCCTATTGAGTGGCCAAAGACATGTCCATGGGCCCTTAAATGCTAATGAGATCTTACCATATAAAAACTTTTCAAAGAGGAGAAGAGGGGGTGGAACAAGGAGAAGAGGAAAAATCATATCCAATACAAGAGATAAATATTGCATACTTAAGGGGAACTGTGGTCCCATACAAGGCCATTTCCTACCTTTAAAACGAGTTATCAACCACCTCTCTACATGCTCCACAGCCCAAGATATAAAGAAATTACTGACAGAAAGTTAATGGTGGGAGGCTACATGGACATTTCTAAGGCTTTCTCCTGATAGTGCGGGTGAGCACAGCCTTAGACTCCCTCAGTGTGTGAGGGAGACAGGAAGTCCCTCCCCCTCCCTGCTGTGTGGAAGGACCTGCAGCTGCAGAGAAGGTAAGGGAATCTACAGCCCTTCTCTGTACTTTGTGAAAACAGCCTTTCAGGCAGATTCTCACTCTTGCCGAAAAAGCTGTTTCCACAGAGTTTTCTGTGGTGTGGGGGGGGTCTGAGTGGCCCACGGCACCCGCAGGTGGGCGGGGCTTGGGCACCCATGGGTGGACAGGGCTTAGGCACCCATGGGTGAGCAGGGCCACTGGGTCTGTAAGGGAATGGGCCAAGGGGCCTGCAAAGGAGGGACCATGGGGTCCATGAGTGGGAGGAACAGGCGGGGCGGTGCAAAGGGGATGAGGAGACACGGCAATGATTGATATGGTTTCAGAGCAGGAAGCAGGAAGTGCAAGGGACCTGGTGATGAAGATGCCATATCACACCAAAAATGTAAAAATTCTTCAAAACTATGCAAAATATAAAGCCATTTTTGAATCACAGTTCCCTTAAAAAACAAACACTACTATACACCAGCATGTGTCTATCAAAACAGTATACACATATGCTAGATTATAATCGGTAAGAATATGTCAAAAATGCTGAAGTAGGTAAATTGGTAAGTATTCTGTGCCAATATAGTAATACATAGAAACAAGCTACTGTAAATGTATCTTAATACAAAGTAGCAAAACCTATAACATGAATTCAAACACTGTAGCCTGATCCAGATTAACTACTTGCGATACAAAACATGGAAAGGTATTGATATATTGGGGGGGAATAAGTAAAGGGGTGTAAAAATGCTAGAACTAGATGAATCTAGCACTGGTCAGATAAAACATGTGACCTCCCAGTTTTTATTTTAACCATTCGGAAATCACCATATCCACCATAACTCCCGTTTCCAAAGTTTTCTATGTTTATCAACCCCCTTCAATCCCAAAATAACTTTTCAATCCCTAAAAAACTGTACATCTTTTACCCCATGACAGTCCCTAACATGTAACCCTAAAGCTGATTTTGAGTCTAAGTTAGAGATAGAAAACCAGTGTTCATAAACATGATCTTTTAGTCTCTGTGTGGTTTTCCCAATGTATTGTTTTCCACATCCACACGTGGCTAGATACACCAGATATGTGGTATCACAATTAATAAGCTGTTTTAATTAATAGTGTCTACCCATCATAAAACTAATAAATACACTGGGATCTTTTTGCAGAACCAAACAACAAACAACACTAACAAATCCTCCTCCCACCATCTGTCTCTGTTCATCCCTCCCTACGTCTAGTCTCCTGGGTGAGTTGTCACGCAAATCCTGGGCCATGTAATACTCTGTCTGCCACCGTCCACCCTGTCTTACCTTCTCTCACCCCTGTCGTGGTTCGATTCCCTCCAACCTTCTATCCCTCTGATTCTGCTGCATCTTGTCTGCCTTTCTCTCTGCTCTGCTTAATGTTCCGCTTGCTGTTACACAATCTACTGTCATCGAGGCCTCCCTTGCTCAAGGTGGGCTGAGCCTTACCATTCGCCTGCGCTCTCTCCAGTCGTGGTGTGGGTGTGACCTTTACTTTTCCTCCTCCTGACGATTTACTAACATTACCTCCCCCCTGACCTTTCATTCACATCTTTGAGGCTCATTCATTCAGCTCTCGCACCCCTTCCCTACGGTAGCTGTGGTGTACGACCAACGCCTCCGTCTGCATTCTCTCTCCAATTTGAACTTACTTTGCTTACTTTCTTTCCTCTCTCTGCTGACTGTCCTGTTCTTATTCTGGGGATTTCACTGTCAACATTGATGACTCCTTCCTCTCCTGGCCCTCTCGCTTCCTACAATTAACCTCCTCGTTCGATCTTCAGCAATGGACACTAGGCTAGTACTCACAAGGATGGCCACTTCCTGGACCTAGTGTTCACTAAAAACCTCTCTGTCTTGTCTTTTCAATCTAACCCCTTCCCGCTTTCTGATGATCATCTTATTACTTTTCAGGCTCAACACCCTCTTCTTCCTCCTGTCCCTCTATCTTGTGCATCTGTCTGTAATACTAGATCCATAGATCTCCCGACACTCGCCTCTTCTTCCGTCCTCTAGTCTCTCCTCACTTTTGACTGTTGATGACCCTGACTCGCTTGCAAAAACCTATAATTCTATCCTGACTAACGTGATAGACTCTTTTGCCCCCTTGCATTCTCACAGTCGAGGAACCTCTAATCCTCGTCCATGGCTCAACCCCACTTCCCATTTTATACGCAGGTGCACGCGTGCTGCTGAACATGCGTGGAGAAAGTCCTGTACAAAGGCTGACTTTCTCCATTACAAGTTCATGCTGCAATATCTCAGCTCTGAGCTCCTGCTGGCAATACAGAACTATTACCAGAAACTTATAAATAACAACAAATCGAACCCACATCGCCTGTTCTCCATCTTTAACTCCCTTCTGCGCCCCTCTCCCGCAGACCCTCTCCTTTCTCCGCACTCTCCCCAGGAGAGCATAAAGTGGAGTCCATCCGTGTGCAGATATCTTGTCCTAGGGATGACACTCAGATTATGTTGCCCTCTCCTCCCTCAGCTATTCTTGGATCTTTTGCTTCTGTGACCCATTCAAAAGTCTCTCCCTACTTCTATCATGTCCGCTCTTGACCTGTCCTCTTGATCCCATGCCCTCTGTATTACTGAAGCACTGTAATCATGTGCTTACCCCTATACTCACCCACATATTCAATGCCTCCCTTACATCTGGAATTTTCCCTTTCGTCTTTAAGCATGCCCATGTTAGCCCATACTAAAAAACCCTCGCTGGACCCCTCTAGCCAATTACGCCCAGTCTCTCTCTACTGATAGCCTCTAAACTGCTAGAAGATTAGTTCTCCCGTATCGCTAACTACCTATTGCCTATTGGATCCTTTGCAATCTGGATTCCATCCTGCGCATTCCACCGAGATGGCCCTGTGTAAGGTTGTGAAGATGTTGCAGTTGCAAAGGCCAATGGTCACTTTTTATTCTTATCCTCCTTGACCTCTCCTCTGCTTTCGACACAGTCGATCATTCCCTTCTTATGGGTATACTTCACTCTTTGGGATCTGGAAGGAGTGGCATCCTGGTTTCTATCATTGATCCTCTGACAGAACTTACTTAGTATCTATGCTAGCAATACTCTCTCCGGTTCCTTTGGTGGGGGTCCCGCAGGGTCTGTCTTGGACCCTTATTGTTCCCCTCTACACCTATTCCTTGGAGATGGTGTTATTTCTTTGGCTTCAAAATTATTTATATGCAGACAATACATAATCTACTTGTCCACCCCTACGCTAACTCCTGACATCCAATCACATGTATCCGACTGCCTACTTGTCATCTCTTGGAGTGTCAAGCTACCTCAAATAAATCTTTCTAAAACTGAACGGATGTTTTGTCCACCTAAACCCGGTCCTGTCCATCTTTCTCGACCTGTTGAGATACCCCCCATTTCCCCTATCCATCTGCACGCTGCCTAGCATACTATGGTGCGAAAACCTGACGTGTCCTTCGCAATATAGTACAAATCGACAGGTTCTTTCTCTCCCGACCACCGCTATGCTTATTGCATGCTCTGATCCTATCGCTCGGACTCTTGCAACCTACTACTTTCTGGTCTTCCTGCTTCCCACTCTCTCCCCTTCAATTATACTTAACTCTGCCACATGTATTGTTTCGCCCTCTAATAAACTGGATCCCAAAATCTCTCTGTACCGGACAAACAACCTGGCTCCTCGTTAAACAGCACATTACATACAAAATCCTTTTCTAACATTTAAATCCCTCGCTCTGCTGCTCCTCCTTATATTCCTCTCTAGTCTCCCCATATGTTCTGCCAGTACCCTCCACTCATCGCAGAACCAGCTCCTGTACAGACCCCCCCACTCGGACTGCTTCCTCTAACCTTAAAGGGCATGTCCAACCCCCAAAACTATAATCCACAAAACTGGCCCCATTGTGTAGTGTAGTTTAATCCTTACCTAACATCCCAGCTCCATAGGGTTCTCCTGTAGTCCCCCTAAGTCCCAAAAACTGCCCACCAGGAGGATAGCAGAGTCCATATAGGACTCTGCCTCCTCCCTGGCCTCCGGGAGAAGTTTTGGCATGCGTTTATGCAGCCCTTCTCCCCCTCCCTCCCCTCCCTCTCCCGATTCCTCCCCCTAGGTTAACCCCTTTAGTATAGTAATCCCACTGGTCCCCCAGCCCAACCGCAAAATTTTTATTTTAGAAAGCTCCCAAACTCTTACTTACCTCTCCTCTTTCCTCGCTGAAGTGAGCTGCCGGCAGCCGCGTCGTGATTGGCTGCCGACTCAGGCCAATCACAGACGCGGCTGCCGGTTCGCCCCTCTGACTTGCATTTCGCACTGAGCAGAGGGCCGGGACGCGCGGGAGGAAAGAGGGGAGGTAAGTAAGATTGGGGGGGCTTTCTTAAATAAAAAACTATGCGGTTGGGGCTGGGGACCAGGGGAAGGCAATATTTAAAAATGTGATTTAAGGGTGGACATACCCTTTAAACCTTTCTCTCTCGTAGCTCCCATCCTCTGAAATTCTATTCCCCTATCTCTATGTCAAGAAACCTCCTATTAGCAGGTTTAAATCTAGCCTTACATCCTACCTATCTGGTAACCAGCACAGTATATGATAGTTTTATTTGCACTGCATAAGTCTCACTCCAGCACTTATACACATTCATTGTATCTGTGTGTTTTCAACCACACCTGTGTCTCTGAGGTACGAAGGCAAAGAGGAAACCATGGAGAGAAAAAACCCATAAACATAACGAGTAATACATATGAGGACCCTATAACCAAAATATTAGGTCTGCCCTTGGGATTCTCTACAACCCCTTAAGTAATTGTGGGTGGAGAAATGAAAAATGGGCATAAATGGACACTCCAACCATAGGTTCATATTCACTTTATTAAGAACACATGTTATCAGCATCATCCAACAGGGACAGAACCTTTTTCTTACACCTGTAAATTAGGATCACCCTTAGTAGTATAGCGTGTCCTCTCATCCCAAGTTGCCTCAGCCTTAGCCTCATAATATGACCTGTCCAAACAAAAATAACCTTCTTATCCCATTTTCACAACAATATTATTATTCGAGCTTAAGTCTTTTGAAGCTGATAAATTTCAAACCGTTTTTTCCTCAACACTTTCGTAGTTTCAGCAGATCTTTATTTTACCAAGAATTAAAATCTCTTAAATTGGAATATTCTACTCTTGTAGGTAAAAAACAGAATTTTAACAGATCTGTATATAAATACATGTATAACCACCCACCTCCCATTGATCCATATGGACCCAACTGTAAATAATAGTGTCATAATCGGTGCATTAATGCCTAGTGCGCGCCGATTAAACAAGGAAGTGGTTCCCCTGTTCACGCACTGCGCAGTTATCTCTATACCAGCCCGATCATGCTGGACTCATCCTCAGCCAGGATTTTCTGTGCAAAGCAGTGGGGACGGAGAGCGAAGTGAATATTGAGCTGTGACTTCCTGACAGGGGCACTCTAGGGTTTTTTCTCTGCTTGAGCAAACTTTGAATTCTGCCCTTCACGCATTGCGTTGTGAAAGTGGTGTGGCTTGTCCATGGTCGTGGTTTTGCCCAATGGCCGTGGCTTTGCTGGTGGGCATGGGTAAAATTTTACGGTTTTGACTTCCTATCACATAGTTCCTCAGACAGTCAATTACCAATAATTTAATGACTAGAAACAGGTATGAAATCCCTTTCTCAAACAGCTTGTGTTCCCATACATATGCTCCTTTCAAGTTTAGTTGATCAAAATAACTTCTTTTATATTCTTGCTATATTGTTGGGTTCAACTGTAACAATAAATTAAAGAAAATGCCATACATCTGTCAGTATAAAAAGAGTTTTAACAAAAGATTTGTAAAGCCTGCAATGAGTCAAGCCCTAACTACCTAACTTAGACTTACCTTAGCCTAACAAACTAAGCTAAATCGAACCATAAAAAATGTGAAGTGGAGTTGAAGCAACTTCAAAGTACCGTGGATTAGAGTCATTGCGTCGCTCACACTTGTAAGAATGTTTGCCGGTTGGGGGGGGGGAATGTAGCAAACTGCATGTCGCCCGCTTTTTTCTGAGTGACAGAGGTGCCGTCTGAGACAAATGGTCTCACTCTGCTAAGGTAGTGTGGCCATGTTCTTGACAGTGGGGAGGGAAGCAAGTCTTGTTTAGAGTTTTTAGGCATGGAATGCTTGGGGGGGTGTAGGGAATGAGTAGTGTATCTGTAGCAAAAAGGGAGGTGTGTGTGAGCCTGCAGCCTCGTGCTTTATATGGTCACGGAACTCCTCTGTGACTTATAAAATCCTTATAATTTACACTAGGGGGTACTATCCACTAATAATATTATTCCCTGCAGGAATCCGTGATGCAAGATTGCGAGTCATACATTGTTCTCAAATGATGTAGCTTTAAATCTGTATTACTTGGGACTTACATCCCTTTCAACACAACCCACTCTATAACACCCATATTCTGTAATCCTGTAAAGAATGGGAAATTGGCAAAAACTATATATAAAATCAGCAAAATGTTTTTTAAGGGTAATCTTTCGTGTACCACAATCTATTATGATGTAAAATAGTATCAAAATGAAAAATTGTAATGGACAAAAACAATGTTCCACTTCAGATATTACAATAAATCCTTAGATCAGATTCTAAACAGCCAATAATAGGTATAATCATGCACTCAGGGGCTCTGTGGGGTCATTTCAAGACTATATACTTGCATGCTCAATGCCAAATCCCAATATATACTCACAAACATTAAAGCAAAAGGACAAACTGCCTAGGAGTATACCAGAAGAATGATATACTTAACTCATTACTGTGAAAGCTTCCCCTCATTTGAACAACAAGTTGATACAATTCAACATATTAGACCAGGCATATTATACCCAAGACACTTCAAACATATGGAACGACTATCAGTAGGCACTGTCCAAAATGTCAACACCAACAATGCGGACTTCACACACCTTATTTGGGACTGCCAAAGATCCAGACGTTCTGAAAAGGAAAAAATTCAATTCCGATCTCCATTAACCCCACATCCCATACAACTCCAAGAACACATATATGTGATTTGGTTACTAGAAGAGGTGTGTGGGTCTAAGTATGACTGTTTCAAGCAGGCAGCACTAACAGTTGTACTTGGTTGATTACACAATAATATTCCCTTACTAAAATTACATAAGATATAGACATTGTGTCCAGACAAGTTCCATAAAATATGGGGAACATGGCTGGAGACAACTGATACAGCATGATAGGATCGCACTTGGTAACTTGAATCACTTGAATGCTTCGTATCCCGCAATGTGAAGTTGGCTGTGGACCTGGCACCGGACCCTGGACGGGGGGGGGCAGAAGGCCTGGATTCCGGGCAGATATAAACCAGACCAGTTGTATTAATTAGTTTTTAAGTTTTAAATTGTTAATAAAACAGAATGATATTTCACATAACAATGACATCACAAATGTAATATCTATATGAAAATATTTTATTGTGTAATTTGTGTATTACACACAATGCTGATAAAACGCTTATACAATTGTTATAAGAATTTTATTATTGTAACCACACAATAAAATGTATTTTTAAAAAAGATCACACTATGTCCATAACCCATGTTGGGTTACTAAACATGTTGGGTTACAAAAACTTCTTAAAAATATTTTAAAAATATTTCTTATTCTGAGAAATCATTCTCAGTAATGACTTTTTCCACCATCCTGGAGACTTTTGTGATTCAATGTCTGTAGGCAGAGTTCTGGCTTTTGCTGTTCCCTCTTACTATTTTCCAATAGCAACTTAGTTTTTAATATGTTTAAATGACGATCCCTGCATCAATCAGGTTTACCACTGCAGCTAGGATATTAATTGGTTTCTCACACTATTCACTTTATCCTAAAAGACTAACGTGGTCTCCATTCAAGCCTAAGGTGATGTCTCTAGCTTCTCTAGTTCTAAGTTAAGGCTTGTAAAGTTACACTCGTCAGGATAAACAAGGAAGTGCTTGACGGTCACATCACAGATGTGCAATAACCCCCCCCCCTCCAAAAAACAACAACATAAAAAAAACAACTCAAACTATCTTTTCTTAAGCTCTTGCCTAAGGCATGGGGGCACAGAGCAATGTGCTGTGATGTAAAGCTCCCACAGTGCTAGCATGAAACACCATTTTATACTGCTATAATTTTGACATGATTGCGTCTAGAAGCATGATCCTGAAATCGCTTAAAGGTAGGATTGTGCCCTTTTAAAAGCCTATTATACAGAATTTAGCGTATATCTTCTGTCTTCGTCAGTGGTCCTGGTGATTGATGATGAAGAATGGAAGGTAAGGCATAGCTCCTAAACCTCCCAGTCTCATTCAATACCTTAAAGGAATAGTTCAATTTTCAAGTTGAGTGATGCTGAGGCCACACTACAACACACCAAAAAATTGCTATGCGGGGTTCTGTGCTTTTGGCATACTGCTGTATCGCTTTTACATAAGCTTTGCATTTCACAGGGAATTATGTGCAATTAAGAAATCGTATGTCTATTGATATGTCCACTCTTTTTGCGCTTCATAAGCGACCTTTGACAAAAAAGGACTAAATATGTTGTTGTAAGCATTAGAAAAATTGTAACAGATCGCAGCGTGATTGACTAAAAATATCATTGGGATTGATAAATGCGCTAGTGTGCCTACCCCTTATGCTAAGACCACACTGTGCCAGATGTAACATGAGTGAAAAGCAGGAGCGCATTGGTACGCATTACCCTTCTATTTGCTCGTGAATAGGACCAATTTGCACAATTGGAACGCATGTGATTCACAAAAATCAGGATTACATGCACTTTAATTTCTGAGGGCCCTATTCACAGTGTGCCTCTTAACAGTGGATTATTTTATTATACATTTATGGTAACTTATTAAACTACAATACAATAAGACTTTGAGCCCTGGAATCTTCACACAGGGTATTTGGCCAACTGAGCAAATAAAGATGGCGAACCCACTCACACTGAGTTTCTCAGTACTAACCTCTTCTCTGGTGGGTGCAGAATGGAACACGAAAAACTTTCAACACAGGAAATAAGTGGCAAATGTTTGAATTATATCCACTAAATACTAATAAAATAATAATAAAAAATAAAATAATAATAAAAAAATAATTAATAATTATAACATAATAATACTAAAATAATAACATAATAACAATAATAGTAGTAATAATAATATAGTAGTATGTAGTAATAATAATAATAATAGTAGTAGTAATAATAATAATAACAACCAATAATAGTAATAATAAAAAGCAATGATAAGAATAACAATAAAATAATAGTGATAATAATAATAGTAATAATAATGTAGTAGTAATATATAATACAATAATAATAACAGTAGTAGTAGTATAAATTATAATAGTATAATATATATAATAATAGTAATAATAGTAGTAATATATAATAATAATATATAATAATAATAATGAATAAATGTTGGGTAACCATCGCACAACAGTATTAATCAGATTTCCACTTTATTTTCGTTTTTGTGATTCGTGACACCTTTGTCAAGGATAAAAGAGCACAGTGATTCACCACACACTTATAACCAAAGTCCCACCCCCTTCAGGGTCATGGCCACTCCCACAATGCCATAAAAACAGACAACTTCCTATCAAGGCTAGGTCGCCAGTACCAAAATATCAAAAAATATTCAATGTATCTAAACAGTCTTATCAATATATTGTAAGGAACAATAATTGAAACATTACATATCCAGGATCGAACACTTTATAAGGCTATGATAATAGAGAACACAGTATCAGCCATGAGATGGTTCCATTCATCCCTTTAATAGTCACTAGGTTGTAGAGGATGCAAGCTAAACGAAATAACAGGGAGTTTTGTAACAAAGTGTGTGTGAGATCCTAACAAATGCTCATGTGATCTATCTTACTTGTGATGAGGAAGTATGGAATCAGTGCTCTGTGTTACAACGAGATCACCAGATGTGAAGGAATGAAGCCGGCGACCAAAGCTCAAATGAGTTAAGGTATAAGACGCTAACCTGGAGGCAGAGTTAATGAAATATAGAAAGTGACCTGAGAAATTCAAACAGACAAGTACAGGAAGGTCTGCGAGAACTATCAAGAGGGGCTCCATTATCCTTGGCTTACTGGAGTGTACATGCAACCAAGTAGAACGCCTCCCAGGTAGAACACCTACGACAGAGCGGCGGCTCCAGAATAATAGGAGAGATCAAGAGGGGGACCAATGGGAAGGATTTGGACGCACAACAGAGGATTCGACTGGTGATGAAATGGAGACCAGCACTCATACTGCCATGGGAGTTAGTACATCCACAGATAGCTCTGTTTTTTCAAAGGACCAGGGAAGAGGATGGGAGGGGCAACGCACCAGCCAGAAGAGGGAGATCCTAAGAAAAACCTAGTTCCAATGTAATCAGTTTATCTACCACGCAGCTCGGGAGGGTGAGTTGGAACTATTGAATAAAGCGATTGTCTTTTGTGCCTACCAATAGATTTAATGCTTTCAGATTTGAATTGGATCTATTTAAATTGGAAAGGAGACTAAAAATTAAAGAAATTTAAAAAAAAACAACCCACTAGACTTATAAACTATCAGTTTAAAAGCCTAGCCAATCACCCCCCAAGGGAAGTTTGGATACCATAGATACTTTCATGAAGGTCTTTAGAATCAAGTGCAAGAGGAATTGCAAAACTGAAAAGGGAAACACTGAACTCACCTTTAAGTAGGGGAGTGCTTAAGAAACTTTAAATGTATAATAATCATTATATAAAGAGGGATGACAAGGGGGGAGCTGTGAGTAGTCATGGACTATACTCATTATTCCAAACTTATGTGGGACATATTAGTGATGCGGATTGTTTATGGCCCCTCTTAACATTTAATCCATAGAGGTACAGGAGATGATTAAGAATGAATAAGATCAGGGTGGGACAGTGTTTTTATTTCAGATGAACTGGCCAACTTTCATATGACCTTACCTAGGACACCTGTCCATATGGACTACCTAAGGGGCACAAATCCCGGATAACCCACCCATCCGACCTATCATTCAGCGTGGTTGGATCGTTACAAATCACTGGCACAGTACATAGACACCAGCTCCAACCCAAGTTAAATTACTACCTGCCTTTATAAAAGATACATCCCAGTTCCTGGCTAATAAATGACTTAGTGATTGGAACTTCCAACTGGTATTGGTCACACTTGATGTGACCTTTTACAAAACATAAATGTTAATTAAAAATAATTCTTTGTGATATACCCTCTGATTCACTCTGAATGCTCTGCAACTACTAACCAATAATTACTTTAGGTTTGAAGGAAAAGTTCCACCAGACTAGAGGAACGCTATGGCGTTGTGGCAGCAACCGGCCTATGCCACATTTATTTATGGCTATCTGGTAGAGATGTACATCTGTAAACTCTGACATTTTAAAGATCATTGAAAATGTATACCAGATTTATAGATGATTTATTATAGTTTGGACGTTACTATTGAGCTGTTTGAGCAATCTGTCTTGAGATTAAAGGACAATTATACTCACCTTCCCTCTGATCCTCTTTTTGTTCATTACCTTTTTACCCAGGGTGAGGACCTGAACGTAGGTCCTCACCCCTGGTTCACGTAACTTAAAGCACCGTCTTAGAGCAACGCTGCCTGGTAGGGCTCTGCCCCTCCTTTAATAAAATCAACTGGGATAAAATTCACCCGGCGAGCTGGATTCACCCCGGAGCTGGATAAAATTGTCAAGAATGTACATAAAACTACTGATAGAAACACTATCTGCATGCTCTCAGCTTCACCCCCTCAACTGTAACGTCTATACTCAGTCCGTCTTATCCATAAAGATCTGTCAGATACATGAAATTCAACGAATGTCTCAAAACAATGTTTAAAAACGAGAGTAAATGATGTGAATGCATACCCCACATGCATCTATAAGAAAGCCGATCTCTTGGGGGTCTATTAACATCCAACAGTGGCGTATCTATGTTAAAACATTCGGGGCACGTGCCCGGATCTTTGGGAAAGTGCCCTGAATGTTTTAACATAACTTATCTGAATCGTCCGTTCCCAGTAGTACTTTGGGCTGCGCAATGAAGTCATCGTGCCGGCAGCGTTATGCTACTGCTGTCCCTGCGCTAATCTGCAGGCTTCTTCTGGCAATGTTTGGCCTCCAGCTGCTCTGCTCCACATGGTAGGTATGTAATGAACGTTATGTAATGAAATGGCTACCAGTAGCGACTCACTACAACATATGTATGAATGGTTACCAGTATGTGACTCATAGTAACAGTATGTAATGAAATGGCTACCAGTATGTGATCTCCCATATGGTAACAGTATGTAATGAAATGGCTACAGTATGGATTCATTCCATGGCTAACATATGTAATGAAATGGTACCAGATGTGACTTCATAGCTAAAGTATGTAATAAATTGGTTACCAGTATGTGACTTAATTCCCATGGCTAACAGTATATAATGAAATGGCTACCAGTATGTGACCTCCGTGGCTATCAGTATGCAATGAAATGGCTACCAGTATGTGCAGGAAGGGGCAATGGCCTAAAAAATTACGCTCACTACACGCGGCACATAGAGTGCCCAAAATGCCCCTGATTTCTCTGACCCTAGATACGCCCGGACACCAATGACCCCAAACAGAAATACATTAAGAAGTTACATTTATCCCCAGAAAAAAGGATCATATAAATATTTATACATGACTATGTGAATTTGTGAAATGACATTGGTTTATTTGCTCAAGGGCCCATGTTCATTGGTCTATATAGGAAAGACTATTGGACGTTCCACAAGAGGTTTCAAAAAGTACCATCCGGAAAGACCCCATTAAAACACAAAGAAGGACATTCTATTGAGAATGAACCACCTGTAGCCAAACATTTCGTGGAACACCAGCACCAGGTATGGGACCTCAAGGGATGGTAATAGAGCATTTGGCACTGGATCCCAGAGGGAGACAGACAGAAGGCTATTACAGAGGAGAGCTATTGGATCTATGAACTACAGACGTAAGACCTAAAGGCCTTAATATAAACCTTCTTTAGCTTGCTTCCTCTTACAACCTGTGACTATAAAGGGATGGGATGGAACCATCTCATGGCTGATACTGTGTTCTCTAAAGTGATGAGATTGTTTAGGTACATTGAATATTTTTTGATATTTTTGATATTTTGTGTAATGTTGACAGGGGCGTCTCTAGAGTCTAAGAAGATCAGGGGCACTCTTGGGCACTCCATGTGCCCACGCGTATCAAATTTTTTGGTCACGGTCTTTCTCCGCCCCAATTAAGCCACAAAAAGACACAGCAGAGATAGACAACCACAAACATAGATACACAGCCAGATAGTGATAGACAGAAAGACAGTGAAAATTGACAGACATAGAGATAAGAGTTGGACAGAGATACACAAATGAATGACACAAAGGCCAGTAAACTGGCAAATTCATTATATACTGTAGCAATTGGTCATTTTAAACTTACTTTGTGTTCATTGTAGTCAGACGCTTTGCCCACCCTTTGGCCAGGGAGACCTGCTTGTACTTCTACATGGACCTTGTCCCTATTATCTCTATCTGTCCTCTCTCTCTATCTATATATAGATATCTGCCTCTGGTTATCTATTTTACTCTGTCTGTCTTTCTGCCTATTGTCTATCTATCTCTCTCTATGTCTATCTGCCTCTTGTCTATCTCTCTGTTATTGTCTATCTATCTGCTATCTCATTATCTAACTCTCTATCATATCTAACTCTGTCGATCTATATAACTCTGTCTATATATCTAACTCTATCTGTCTGTCTATCTATCTATCTTTATCCATATGTCTATATATCTACTGTAACTATCTGTCTATATCTCCATCATCTATCTATCATCTATCTATCTCCGTCTTCTTATCCATCTATCTACTATCTATCTAACTAACTTCTATTAACTCTATCTATCTATATAAAACTCTAGCTATAAACTCTAGCTATCAAATCAAAAAGAGCTATTGGCAGGATCAATTTACATTTTGACATTGCCAAAGCAAACACAAAAAAAATAATAAAATAATAAAACATGATAGTATGGGGGTATAAGAGAGAGGTTCAGAGTAGGGGGACATGTGTATCAATAGATAATTAATATATGGATATACTATAAGGGTTATTGGGTTTTAGTCTTTAGGTCGATTGGGAAGGATAAAGGGATAATTGGGCAAGATGTCTTGGACATTGGTTCATTATTGCTCTCTCAGTCGTGACATGCCGTTACAATTGTGCCCCAATATACTTGTGGCTTCCTCCTCTCCCAGCAGGATATAGAGGTTTCTCCTCCATCATAGCAGTTGAAGTCTGGGATAATGTCCAAAAGCATCTTGAAATGTGGGTCCCTATCTATCTCTCATCTATCATTCTATCTATGTCTTTCTATCTATATATCATTTAGCTATCTATCTATCTCTCTATCTTTCTAACTCTACACTGTAAGTCAATGTAAGGGACTGACAGTACACTGTCAGCATAGAGGGGAGGGCAGAGCAGCCTGTGTAGAGTCAGTGTAGATGGAAACGCAGGGGCTGCCTGTATATGAACATGTGGCGTGCGCATGACGACATGCGCCAACTGCGTGACGTGCCAGAAGTTACAGCGCGGCTGGGAAGATGGAAGTTCGGGGCACTTCTACTATGTACAGTCAAGTTAAAACATTCAGAGAACTTTGCCAAATATCGGGGCAAGTGCCCGAATGTTTTAACAGTAGATATGCCACTGACTGTGGACTAGCCTTGAATAGGGAGTTGGTCTGTTTGTAATATGGCCAGCCCATTGTAGGGGAGTGGCCATGAACATGAAGGGGGTGGCATTTGGTTATAAGTGTGTGTGATCACGCTTTTTATCCTTGACAAAGGTGCACGATTTGCACCAAAACTCTGGGAAATCAAGATTGGAATCTGATTAAGACTGGTGTGCATGGTTACCCAACATTTATTATGACAATCGAGAAAGGGTCGCTTCAGACCACTGGCACCCAGCAGATAAAATTAAGGTGTGGGGGAGTCCGCCAAATCACTATTAATAGTAATCAATATAATAAGTTATAATAATAATAGTAATATTAGTAATAATAATAGTTATAATAATAGTAATAATAATACGTAAGAAATAGCAATAGTATTAAGAATTTCTGCACTCATCCAAAATAGGGTATCAATATATAGTCCAGGTGCCACAGGTTGTTTAGTTCCAATCCAACACCATACATTCACCAATATGTAGATAGTTCCCAGCACACTGGGTTTAAACATCAAACAGTCTTTAAGTTTCAACAGTTTTGATTATGCACAGGCCGTATCATCAGGATAAGGGTCTGTATCCTTTGATGTTAAAACCCAGTGTGCCCAGGGAACTATCTACGTATTAATATAGTAATAATATTAGTAGTAATACTAATAATAAATAGTGTACTAATAAAGTAAATAATACATCAATAATAGTAATAGCAGTAATAATAATAAAAATAGTAGTAGTGTAGTAATAATAATAACAAAAATCATAGTAGTAATAATAACATGTACAGTTCGGTGCACCTGGATAACTGAATTATGTTTTGGTTCTGTTACCCAGATATCAGTTGTTAAATCTAATCGCTTTTCACTGTAGAGCTAAGAGAAATGATCGGCTGTCTCTAGTCCTAAATTGAAATAGAGGGTATAAGGCAGTGAGTAATAACCTTGGCCTCCAGAGTGTTTGGAAACTACAACCCGCATGCCTTGGTTACAGTAGCCAGTGCAATGCCACGGTTGGACATAGTCCAGCATAAATGCAGTGCAGGTAACCATGTAATTATAAAGTGATTATCCTTTCTAGCTATTGCTCAGGTTGTTGGTAGCCTTATCTTGTTTAGTTCCTTCATGAGAGCACATGCATGTTGCACTGAGGGTAGAGTCACTGTATACAAACTAATCCACCAATGGGATTACGTTGCGTCATTGGTCACAGCCCTATTGTAAAGACGTCACTAGATTTCCCGCCTCCGGGGAAGCGTCGTGCGAAACTCTCACATATCATTGTCTGTTTTCCGGCTCCGCCCTCCCCGTACTTTCTATTAATGATTCCGGGCTCAAACAGCTGTGGGCTCTGAATGCCGAGTGTCGGCAGTGGTTATGTTATTTTAGCGTTGGGCCGGCTGTCCCCAGCATACACCGGTGCAGGCGGGGATGAACCCCTGTGGGTACCTTCGGGGTGCAGCGGAGATTAGCTTCTCAGGACCGGCCCCGCACCGTGCCAAGGTCCGTGTTCATCGCCTTAGTCACTCTGGCACTGGCACAAGGTCGGGTCAACTTTGGGGCTGTTCCTTATTTCAAAGCGAGGTAGACTCCCCATGGGGCGCTGGTTAGTAATGTAATGGGGGTGGTGGATCTGGAACCTCCAGCAGGTTTGCATAGTGCAACAAGGCATGTTGGGAGTTGTAGTTTCAAAAACTGGAATGCAAGGTTTGACATCCAGGTCCTTCAGTGTTGTCCATGTGTTGTCTCTATGGGAAATCCCTTGTCAGGTTATCCGCATCCTGTGCTGACTTTCTGTGGTTCCTGATATTATTTTTGGGTTTGATTCTGGTGGGAATTAGTGTTTTTACCCTCCAGAAAAAGATTAAAGCTGGGAGGAGGTGCAGGGCCTTAAAGGGGAATTTCCACACTGATGCTTTGCAAATAATAGAAGGTAAGAACCAACCCCCAGAGTATTATACACTTGTAGGGAGATTCATTATTTTTATACAAGATTCCCTTAAATTCTCTACAAGTTAAAATATTTTCAAAGTTACCTTAAATTTCTGCAGCATATCTGACATCACCAGAAGTATACATGTGTGTACCATTTCTTCTGAAATTCAAGCAGGCACATGTAACTAGTGTTTTTGAATTAATTGTAAGGGGAAGTTCAGTGCACAATACACATGCTTTTCAGAAAAAAGGCAGTATTTTTTCTATCAATGACCTTTAGTCTGCCAATTCAGTGTTTTTCTCTGTGTATAAATAAATGCCAACCAAAATTACTAACTCCTGTTGCAGGACCCCTAGTAGAGACCGTTTTGTCTTGCCCTTAACCCAGCGCCTGGTGATTCAGTTGCTCAGTAGAGATCTGGCATCTTTTGACCCATACAAAGCCAATCAGTAAAAATTTCGTTAGTAACATTCCAAAAGTGGTGCATCCTGGGAGAAGAGGGGCAGTTAGAACCTGTGAAATGTCAGCTCACTGATGTTAACAGCAGGGAACGCAAAAGGGTATGAAATCAAACTGATTTTTCAAAATGGGAGAGAATATGTAGAAGAACTAAGAAAGCATTACACAAACAAACCATTGAACAAACATTGATAATTTCCACTAAACTGTCCCTTTAAAGGGTATCTACTGTAAAAAAAATGAATTTTCAAAAATACTTTAGATACAGCAAGATCCGACTCCTCCAAGATTAAGAGTACTCACTAAAATTATAATTTAATGACAAAGCAAAGCACAGATAAATATGTGAGTACCATCATTTTACTTTACATTTTGAAAATGTAAAGTTGTTTCACTGAGTATGACCCTTTAAGGGATTCATTCAAGGTGAATTGATGCCTTTTCATTGCCTAAATGTTTTAGATCAAGACTATAAAGAAATTGGATTCATTTTCTAAAAAGGCAATTGTACTGTACATGTACAACCACACAGCTGAAGACTGTGTGAAATTTTGTTGATTTTGCTGGCAACAAGTATACTTTTCTTAAACCACGAGAACCATTTACGGATGTGTGGATTAAAGGTTGTAAGTTTAAAGGAGAGGTCGGGCTAAACACATTGCTGGTTTACAGCCCAGAAGATATTTACAAAGCTGGACAAAATCATTTTGCAGAGTTTTACAATAGATTCCAGTGCTGGCAAACTACCACTGTTGACATCAATATCCATAGTACCAAGATAGAAATTTTTCATTTCCTCGTTTGTTCTTCTTTACTATAAAGAGAGCATGATAAACATACTATGTGTGAGGTGACACAAAAACGATCATAAAGATATACAAATATAGGGAGCAATCATTAATGTGTATTTGGAATCTGCCATGAATTTGGTACAAAGGTTGCATGTTTATGATAACCTTAATTCTAGGAAATTAATAAAATAAATATATTGATAAAATTATATTTTCACTACATTATTATTATTATTATATTATTATATTTTATTATTATGGATTTATATAGCACCAACATTTTCCGTCGAACTTTACAATCATGTATACATCACATCACGTCCTGTTCTCAAAGAGTCCATCTAAGCACATTTATTGACAATACTATCCTATTACTATGTGTTATGATGACGGAGTGCCCGGAGAAAACCCATGCAAGTACGGGGAGAACATACAAACTCCTCGCAGATTGTTCAAGGGGGGTTCAAACTTCAGCGCAGCAAATCCACGAGCCCACCATGCATCCAGCCCTGCCTTCTATTTTAATATACATCCCTATCCCCTTTTTCAGAAGCAATACAAAGTTTGAATTATACTAGTGCTTGAGTGGTTACTAAACTAGGGTAAACTGTAGGATGCATTGACACGATTTAGGAGGGTTACCATTAGATAAGCCCTTTAGATCCAAAGCAGAGAGCATACCTGCACATGGTCAGAGTTCCCTGAACCTTTCTTTTGAGTCTCTATTATTACAATACAGTCTTTTTTATCTTAATATAGTATAATACTTAATATTGTTCTTAATATTTTTGGTATCTGTATGACCTTTTTATACTTCTGACCAAACTTATAGAATAGAAAACTATAGTGTTTTTATACTGTTGGTATTGTCACTGTGATGAAAGTGTTCACTGGTCAGTAATTTGCTGGGTACAGTGTTCTAAGTGGAGGGTGATCATATTTCATAGAATATTATGAAGAATTTAGGTCTTAATATAAAACCAGTTTCCCATTGGGGAGTGCATAAAGCCAAGTTCCTCTCTGTGCATGTGAAGGAAGTGGATAGACGATGTCTGCATTTAAGACTAGATAAAATGATTCTTCGTTCCCTAAATTATAAATAACAATGAAAGAAACACTTTGGTTGTGTAAGTGGTTTGATTTTATTTACTGTGTTTCTAATAATATAAAATGTATTTGCTGAATTGTAAATCTGAATATTTGAAAAAAATGCTGCCAAATTTCTAAGGCCCCGTTTAATGTTTGTTACAGAAAAACTACAGCAGTTAAAGGGCATGTCCACCCTTAATAAAAACTTTAGCATGTAATAGAATAAGCCCCCCAGCCCCAACCGCTATAAAAAAGCATTCAGAAAGTGCCCAATGTTTACTTACCTTTCCTTCTCCTCCGACGCCCGGCCTCTGCTTGCGAGACACTGCAAGCAGGGGGCGGGAACGAGCGAGCCAAGACCGCGCTCCCCAATGCCGGGGAGCGAGGGAAGTAAGTACAGTTCTGGGGATTTCTGAAAATAATTTTATGGGGTGGGGTGGGGGAACATATTTATTATGTGGCCAAGGGTTTTATGGTAGGGGGAGGGAGGGGGAGAAGGCTGCAGTACGCATGCAAACTTTCGGAGGCCAGGTAGGAGGCAGAGTCCTATATGGACTCTGCTATCCTCCTGGTGGGCAGTTTTGGGACTTTCTGGGGGATATTACAGGAGAACCTATGGAGCTGGATGTGAGGTAAGGATTTTAACACTATACATGGTGGGCCAATATGTGGGGGGGGATTATAGTTTGGGGGGTGGACATGCCCTTAAGGTTGAGGCCACCTAGTGCTGGACCGCGTGTGTGTACATTTGGTGATTGTTACTGTCCATTTGCGCTGTGATCCATGTAATAGTCTGCAGTCGGAGCACATGGTAACACACGCTATAAAATCAGAGTGCAGTGCATGCAGTTGTGGACCACCCAACATTGAGATGCACTGTTCAGTGATTCTCAACGATATACGGAACCACAAATGATCGGTGGCTGTGAGAAATGATATAATCTATTGAATTGCGGTATAGATTAGCCCTAAGGGCACAGCCACAACTTGCATACGGGAAGCATCAACAAACTGATCGAATGCGATTGCATATCCATGCACCCGAAATCGTGTAGTTTCAGTGAAATCCTTTTATTTGTAAATTATGGCGTTAAATGACGATCCTACAAAAAGCAGCTTTCTCCTGCTGATGTGTGAGTTTGTAACAGAGTGTACAGCAGAAGAGAGGCTGAACTGTTGGCGAGGGGATTAGGCTTTCTAAGTATTAGGACCTTGCAGATGGTGTCCAAGGGTGGATTCGAACTCAGTACTGTATTGTTTTTTATTTTTTTAGAGTGGACTGACCTTTAGTTCCGATTATTATGCGGGATTAGGGGTAAAACTAAGACAAGCCAAAAAAACCATTTAGTGCTATATTCACCTGTAGATAGGATTTAAAGTGATAATTTGACATGAGTTTCAAGCATCATTGCTTTCATTTGTGGTGGTTTCTGGCAAGAATACCACTTTAAGTTACTAAGAGGTGTGTCTTGAGGATTGCATTTAGCAGGCTTAAAATAGCGTAAACCGCAGTATTTTACCTTTGAATAGCTATTACTCACATTTAAAATATAAGACTTTAATCAGCAAAATAAAATGGTGATGATCTAAGAATTTAGAACAAGAAGGCTGCTTTAGCCACCCTTGACGGGGAACTGTGGTCTCCAAACAAGAGTTGAGTTTAAATGAAAGACCAGTTTCCACCTTTTAAAACGAGCCATCAACCACCTGTGCTCCACAGCCCCAAGATATAAGGCTTCTCCTGCACAGTGTGTGAGGAGACAGGAAGTCCCTCCTCTGCTGTGTGAAGTCCTGACAGAGTAGGTAAGGGAATCTAAGCCCTTCTTTCCCACTATGTGAAAACAGCCTTTCAGGTAGGCGTCTCCTGCCTGAAAAGGCTTTTCCACAGAGTTTTTGTAGGGGGGGTGGTTTGGTTTGAGTGCCCACGGCACCCATGAGTGGGTGGGGCGTGTGCATCCGTGAGTGGGTTGGGGCGTGTGCATCCCACGTTGGGACGGGGCGGGTTGTGCACCCACGGGTGGGGGGGGGGGTAGAGAAATGGGCCAAGGGGGTCTGCAACTGGAGGGACCAGGGGGCTTGACAAAGGGGAGGAGGAGAAAAGGGCAGATTGACTGACAGGTGTTTCAAGCAGGAAGTGCAGGGGACCTGGTGAGTGCTGCGCCATATCACACAACAAAAATGTAAAATTCTTCAACACTAGACAAAATAAACAATGAAAAATAATTTGCAAAAAATTCTAGGAGAACAAATTCCTATCAATTTACCATGATAGTCATTTTTGGACCACCGTTCCTTTTTAACGCATGAGGTTACAGATTAAAATCACCAGGCTTGAGAAAACTATACAAAATTGCATGTGTAACCCATATGGGTATGCTCAGCTGCAAAATTGAATTTGTCAGCTATTCGGTCATCTTACCAGTAGGTGTCACTGGTCTTTAATAGATATTTCTAAATTCCCCCCATCTAGAAAAAAAAAATAAAAAAATTCTGGCAACCCAGTTTTCTAGTAGGATAGCAATTCCAGGTCATGTGGAAGAAAAAGGGAATTTCCTGTCACTAGAGAGAGGGAAGGAAAATGACAAGGAGGAACCTGAGACTTCTAGGAGGGGTAAGACCCTGGGGGAATCCTCTTATATTGTCCAGCCAGTGTAGCTTAGCCTGTGTTATAGTTAACTAGTGCCAGTTAGGATAGCTGAGCAGTCCAAAGCTCAACCGGAGGTCAGTGGGTTAGTACCTGGTTGTACCCGGGTAGGATAGATGCCTGACCCAAGCATAGGCTCTGAGAGCTAAGAAGTGTTTGTTCTTTCAGTTTCAGAGAGGAATCCCCAATCACTGATAGTGTTCAGCAGCCCATTTGGTTGGTGAGATCATATTTATTGTGTATATACGTTTATATTTCTGCCAAATAATTTGTTTCACTTGTTTGGTGACCCTGATATTCATAAAACAATATATTAGTCTGCTACATTTCTGCTCTGTCATAAATAAATATCATCTAAGATTCCTGGTGCCAATTATTAATTCTCTCTACAGCACCATTTAACCGTTGGTGATCCTCTCACATTAAATAGAGGTCCCTGCCCTGAGTGTGAGTCTAGGTGTAGCCATGCTGTAGACTAGTTTGGCATACCAAGAGTTATATAACCCATCCCTGGTACTTAACTGTAACTAAGTGCTATACATGTTTACGCCGTGGTGTTGTTTTTCATCGTTCCTAAAAAAAAGAATGTTTTTACGTGTATTAATTCTATTATTAGTTCTGTTGGGATAGTGGTATTATGCTGTGCTATTAGTCACTCCCAAATCGACGGTATTTGGGCAAACCCAGCTAAGTGTTCTAAAGGGCATGTCCAACCCCCAAAACTATAATCCCCCCAACTACTGGCCCCATCATGTAGTGGATTTTAATCCTTACTCAATCCAGCTCCATTGTTCTCCTGTAGTCCCCCCAAAGTCCCAAAAATTGCCCACCAGGAGGATAGCAGAGTCCACTATAGGACTCTGCCTCCTACTGGCCTCGGGAGAAATTTGGCATGCATACTGCAGCCCTTCTCTCCCTCCCTTCAGGATTCCCTCCCTAGCGTAAATCCCTTAATATAAGTATTGCCCCTGCCAGCCCAGCCCAACAGCTATATTTATATGTTTAGAAAGCTCCCCAACTTTACTTCTCTCCTCTTTCCTCCGCCGAAATGAGCTGCCGGCAGCCGCGTCCGTGATTGGCTGCGCTCAGCCAATCACAGATGCGACTGCCGGTCCCACCTCTGCTTGCATTTTCTCTCAAGCAGAGGGCCGGGAGCGCGGGCGGAGGGAAAGAGGGGAGGTAAGTAGAGTTTGGGGAGCTTTCTAAACATATAAAATATAGCGGTTGGGGCTTGGGACTGGCAGGGGAATACTATATTAAAAAATTAATTTTAGGGTGGACATACCCTTTAATAATCCACGGCTCTGTAGTGTTCAACCGATAAAAACAGGAAGTTGCAGCATTGCTTTCTAGAAGGCTGACAGCAATCATATTACTGCACTAGAAATCCTCCCTCTTCCTGACATTAAAACAGGGATTTTGGTTTTTTTCAAGCACATTCAATGTCTCCGTCATAACGTAATATAATCCTTTGCTGTTATGCATAAAAGAAAATAAATCTTACAGTGTATTTCTAGCTAGCATGAACAGAAACAGAAATGTCATGTCCACCCCTTTTTCATAGTTTGCTGTAGTGGAGGGTTTCCCTCCCCCGCCCCAACCGCTTTAGTAGTTTTGCAGAAAACTCCCCGAATTGTACTTATATTACCTCTTCTCTCGACGTTCTTCACGGCTATGCTTGATGAAACTGCAAGCAGGGGGCCGGGACCAGGCGCGCTGAGAGGCGGCAACCACAGACGCGGCTTCCAGCTATCCAGAACGCTGGTCATGGCTGTCATTCAAGAAGGGACGATATTCCCAATTGCCGCACAGCCACAACCAGGAAGTGAGAGGCTGTCAGCGCCGAGCTTCACTGCTCCTGTCATTCAAACCAGCTCAGTGCAGGGGACAGCACCCAGGCAGTGAGGGACTGGTTAGGTAAGTCCTTCAGAGGCATCTTTGGCAATTTTTTATATCCAACATTTTTTTAAGTTGGATATGCCCTTTTAACATCTGGAGTGTCGTGGTTTGACATCACTGATATGGTCTGATCGGCTGTCCACCCCTCCCCCCAATCTCTCAAAGCATGTAAACGTTCTCATTTCCACAGGTCCCTTGGAAAGGATGTCTGCAGACAGCAGATGCCACCCGTGCCTTATAGAAACAATATTGTGATAGCAAAATACTGCTTTAAAGTATATATCCATTGATTTGAATAGAGAGGTTAAGTAAATTAGGTAATGTGCTGCTTTGACCTGAGCCAACTAAGGCCTTACAGTGGTTTATATAATTTAAGTAAAACTTACAGGAGAGCAGAAGAAACTTACCGCGTATCGCACCTGCCGTGCTGACAAGCCTCCGACTACATTGACATTTCCTGACAGATCCACAGTCTTTGCATTGGGTGAGCGTGCTCACATAATAGGGTAGAGGAAGCAGGTGAATATTACTCAAAAATACTTAAAATAAAAATGGAGTTGAGAAGCTGAAAGAAAAAGTTTCATGTTTTTGGTCTAACCAGATCTTTTCTCAAGCTTAAGTTTGATGGCTTTGATTCCGTAGGCAGTGTCATACAGACAATTTAGCATTTAGAAAAAATCATTTTATCTGATCCTTGACTACATTAGGTTGATCACACAGTTTACTGGATAGTAGCAAAATGTCAGGATTTTATCCAGGGCTATATTTTAAGGTAAAATAGTTGGTTTTGTTTTTGTTTGTTTTTTAAATACGTTTTATTTGTATACAGGTGGGCAAGACAGAAACCTCTCAGAGGAAAGGTAAGGGCAGAAAACCTTTCACTTACAGCCAGGCTCCTATCTTTACTTTCTGGGGTTTGGACAGCACTTGCAGAAGAACCATTTGGAGCAGAGCGTAAGGTAAGGATTTTTAAACACTGCACAGTGGGGCCAGTACTGGGAGGAGGAAATTTTAGTTTTGGGGGTTGACATGCCCTTTAAGCTTAGAAAACATGTCTACACATTGAGAGTGTTCCACTGAATCTAAGTCTGCTCCCAGGCAACTCGTGTTTAGCTTTGTAGGTTGATGGGAGCAAGAATAGTCCTTATAAATGGAGGATAAGTATTCTCGTCCACCAAATGGTTACTATTCCAAATGTGTTCAAAGTCAGTAAACCGTTTCTGTATGAGCATCTTGCGATACTAGGGTTGGAGATCTTGTTTTAATGTAATTTGCTACACCGTTTTGCTATATCCCAAGTTTATATATTAATAAAGGATATTTTTATTTTTTTTTTACTTAGTTTGGGTGTGCCCCGTCATTACTGCTTTGTTCTCTTTTGGTTATTATAGTAAAACGTTAAGGGAATTCAAATCATGTGAAATGTTTAGCCAGATAGTGCAGTATTTGTAAAAGTTTGAAGGTGTCCTCTAAGGGGATTCTACATTTCTTATGTTCGTATTTGTTTATCGTATGGAGGAATGCCAGAGTTGTTAAACTGGACATTTGAAACTGCTGCTCTCTCTCTGCCACAAAAAAATCCCTCAGTAGCCTGGTTGAAGATGCAAGGATTGTGTACCGTTTCTTTCAGGGAGGTGCATTAGTAAGTTGGGGTTTCACTCTGTCCCATAGCTTTAAAGAAGAACGAAAACCAAACTGCAAAGGCGCTCCACAGATTCTATAACTGTCACTTAGAACCATGTGTCTCTCACTCTGAATTAGCCCCTTAGTGTAGAAATCATTTATAGAACATTTCTGAGTTACTGGGAATCTATGATGTCACGGCTGGCTTCTAGTATTTCCTTTTCCTGGTGGTCCAGGTACAACTAACACTCTTGCACATGCAATAGCACCTTGGGTTTTGTTCCACCCCATTCAAAAGTCTCTCCCTACTTCTATCATGTCCGCTCTTGACCTGTCCTCTTGATCCCATGCCCTCTGTATTACTGAAGCACTGTAATCATGTCCTCTTGATCCCATGCCCTCTGTATTACTGAAGCACTGTAATCATGTGCTTACCCCTATACTCACCCACATATTCAATGCCTCCCTTACATCTGGAATTTTCCCTTTCGTCTTTAAGCATGCCCATGTTAAGCCCATACTAAAAAAGCCCTCGCTGGACCCCTCTTAGCCAATTACCGCCCAGTCTCTCTCTTACTGATAGCCTCTAAACTGCTAGAATGATTAGTCTTCTCCCGTATCGCTAACTACCTTCATGCCTATTGGATCCTTTGCAATCTGGATTCCATCCTGCGCATTCCACCGAGATGGCCCTGTGTAAGGTTGTGAATGATGTGCAGGTTGCAAAGGCCAATGGTCACTTTTCTATTCATATTCTTATCCTCCTTGACCTCTCCTCTGCTTTCGACACGTCGATCATTCCCTTCTTATGGGTATACTTCACTCTTTGGATCGGAGAGTGGCATCCTGGTTTCTATCCATGATCTCTCTGACAGAACTTATTAGTATCTTATGCTAGCAATACTCTCTCCGGTTCCTTTTGGTGGGGTGGTTCCCGCAGGCGTCTGTCTTGGACCCTTATTGTTCCCCTTACACCTATTCCTTGGAGATGGTGTTATTTCTTTGGCTTCAAATTATTTATATGCAGAAATACACTAATCTACTTGTCCACCCCTACGCTAACTCCTGACATCCAATCACATGTATCCGACTGGCCTACTTGTCATCTCTTGGATGTCAAGTACCTCAAATAAATCTTTCTAAACTGAACGGATTTGTTTTGTCCACCTAAACCCGGTCCTGTCCATCTTTCTCGACCTGTTGAGATACCCCCCATTTCCCCTATCCATCTGCACGCTGCCTAGCATAACTATGGTGCGAAAACCTGACGATTTCCTTCGCAATATAGTACAAATCGACAGGTTCTTTCTCTCCCGACCACCGCTAGCTATTGCATGCTCTGCATCCTATCGCTCTGGACTCTTGCAACCTACTACTTTCTGGTCTTCCTGCTTCCCATCTCTCTCCCCTTCAATTATACTTAACTCTGCCACATGTATTGTTTCGCCCTCTAATAAACTGGATCCCACAAATCTCCTCTGTACCGGACAACAACCTGGCTCCTCGTTAAACAGCACATACATACAAAATCCTTTTCTAACATTTAAATCCCTCGCTCTGCTGCTCCTCCTTAATTTCCTCTCTAGTCTCCCCATATGTTCGCCAGTACCCTCCACTCATCGCAGAACCACTCCTGTACAGACCCCCCACTCGGACTGCTTCCTCTAACCTTAAAGGGCATGTCCACCCCAAACAAAACTAAATCCACAAAACTGGCCCCATTGTGTAGTGTAGTTTAATCCTTACCTAACATCCCAGCTCCATAGGGTTCTCCTGTAGTCCCCCCTAAGTCCCAAAAACTGCCCACCAGGAGGATAGCAGAGTCCATATAGGACTCTGCCTCCTCCCTGGCCTCCGGGAGAAGTTTTGGCATGCGTTACTGCAGCCCTTCTCCCCCTCCCTCCCCTCCCTCTCCCGATTCCTCCCCCTAGGTTAACCCCTTTAGTATAGTATCCCACTGGTCACCCCAGCCCAACCGCACAAATTTTTTTTAGAAAGCTCCCAAACTCTTACTTACCCTCTCCTCTTTCCTCCGCTGAATGAGCTGCCGGCAGCCGCGTCGTGATTGGCGTGCCGACTCAGCCAATCACAGACGCGGCTGCCGGTTCCGCCCCTCTGACTTGCATTTCGCACTCGCAGCAGAGGGCCGGGGAGGCGCGGTGGAGGAAAGAGGGGAGGTAAGTAAGATTGGGGGGGCTTTCTTAAATAAAAAATATGCGGTTGGGGCTGGGGACCAGGGGAAGCAATATTTAAAAATGTGATTTAAGGGTGGACTACCCTTTAAAACCTTTCTCTCTCGTAGCTCCCATCCTCTGAAATTCTATTCCCTATTCTAGTCAAGAAACCTCCTATTAAGCAGGTTTTAAATCTAGCCTCATCCTACCTATCTGGTTAACCAGCACAGTATATGATAGTTTTATTTGCACTGCATAAGTCTCACTCCAGCACTTATACACATTCCATGTATCTGTGTGTTTTCAACCACACCTGTGTTCTGAGGTACGAAGGCAAAGAGGAAACCATGGAGAGAAAAAACCCATAAACATACGAGTAATAACATATGAGTGACCCTATACAAAAATATTAGGTCTGCCCTTGGGATCTCTAAACCCCTTAGTAATTGTGGGTGGAGAAATGAAAAATGGGCATAAATGGACACTCCAACCAAGGTATCATATTCACTGTTTATTAGAACACATGTTATCACCATCATCCAACAGGGACAGAACCTTTTTCTTACACTGTAAATTAGGATCACCCTTAGTTAGTATAGGTGTCCTCTCATCCCCAAGTTGCCTCAGCCTTAGCCTCATAATATGACCTGTCCAAACAAAAATTAACCTTCTTATCCCATTGTTCACAACAATATTATTATTCGAGCTTAAGTCTTTTGAAGTGATAAATTTCAAACCGTTTTTCCTCAACACTTTCATAGTTTCAGCAGATCTTTATTTTACCAAGAATTAAAATCTCTTAAAATTGGAAATTCTACTCTGTGTGGATAAAAAAACAGAATTTAACAGATCTGTATATAAATACATGTATAACCACCCCTCCCATTGATCCATATGGACCCAACTGTAAATAAAATATGTCATAATCGGTGCATTAATGCCTAGTAGCGCGCCGATATAAACAAGGAAGTGGTTCCCCCTGTTCACCATGCGCAGTCTATCTCTATACCAGCCGACATGCTGGACTCTCCTCAGCCAGGATTTCTTGCAGAAGCAGTGGGGACGGAGAGCGAAGTGAATATTTGAGCTGTGACTTCCTGACAGGGGCACTCTAGGTTTTTTCTCTGCTTGAGCAAAACTTTTGAATTCTGCCCTTCACGCATTGCGTTGTATAAGTGGTGTGGCTTGGTCCATGGTCGTGGTTTGCCAATGGCCGTGGCTTTGCTGTGGGCATGGGTAAAATTTTACGGTTTTGAACTTCCTATCACATAGTTCCTCAGACAGTCAATACCAATAATTTAAATGACTAGAAACAGGTATGAAATCCCTTTCTCAAACAGCTTGTGTTCCACTACAATGCTCCTTCAAGTTTTAGTTGATCAAAATAACTTCTTTTATATTCTTGCTATATTGTTGGTTTTCAACTGTAACAATAAATTAGAAAATGCCATACATCTGTCAGTATAAAAAAGAGTTTATAACAAAAGATTTGTAAAGCCTGCAATGACGTCAAGCCCTAGACTAGCCTAACTAGACTTACCTAGCCTAACAAAACTAAGCTAAAAGCGAACCATAAAAATGTGAAGTGGAGTTGAAGCAACTTCAAAGTACCGTGGATTAGAGTCATGTGGCGTCGCTCACACGTTGTAAGACATGTTTGCCGGTTGGGGGGGGGGAATGTACAAACGCATGTCTGCCCGCTTTTTCTGAGTGACAGAGGTGCCGTCTGAGACAAATGTCTCACTCTGCCTAAGGGTAGATGTGGCCATGTTCTTGACAGTGGGGAGGGAAGCAAGTCTTGTTTTAGAGTTTTTAGGCATGGAATGCTTGGGGGGGTGTAGGGAATGAGTAGTGTATCTGTAGAAAAAGGGAGGTGTGTGTGAGGCCTGCAGCCCGTGCTTTATATGGTCACGGAACTCCTCTTGACTTATAAAATCCTTATAATTTACACTAGGGGGTACATATCCACTAATAATATTATTCCCTGCAGGAATCCCTGATGCAAGATTGCGAGTCATACATTGTTCTCAAATGATGTAGCTTTAAAATCTGTATTACTTGGGACTTACATCCCTTTAAACACAACCCATCTCTATAACACCCATATTCTGTAATCCTGTAAAGAATGGTGAAATTGGCAAAAACTATTATATAAATCAGCAAAATGTTTTTTAAGGGTAATCTTTCGTACCACAATCTATTATGATGTAAAATAGTATCAAATATGAAAAATTGTATTGGACAAAAACAATGTTCCACTTCAGATATTACAATAACTCCTTAGATCAGATTCTAAACAGCCAATAATAGGTATAATTATGCCTCAGGGGCTCTGTGGGGTCATTTCAAGACTATATACTTGCATGCTCAATGCCAAATCCCAATATATACTCACAAACATTAAAGCAAAAGGACAAACTGCCTAGGAGTATACCAGAAGAATGATAATATTAACTATACTGTGAAAGCTTCCCCTCATTTGAACAACAAGTTGATACAATTCAACATATTAGACCAGGCATATTTACACCAAGACATTCAAACATATGGAACGACTATCAGTAGGCACTGTCCAAAATGTCAACACCAAAATGCGGACATTCACACACCTTATTTGGGACTGCCAAAGATCCAGACGTTCTGAAAAGGAACAAATTCAATTCCGATCTCCATAACCCCACATCCCATACAACTCCAAGAACACATATATGTGATTGGTTACTAGAAGAGGATGTGTGGTCTAAGTATGACTGGTTTCAAGCAGGCAGCACTAACAGTTGTACTGGTTGATAAACACAATAATATTCCCTTACTAAAATTACTATAAGATATAGACATTGGTCCAGACAAGTTCCATAAAATATGGGGAACATGGCTGGAGACAACTGATACAGCATGAAGGATGCACTTGGTAACTTGAATCACTTGAATTTCGTATCCCGCAATGTGAAGTTGGCTGTGGACCTGGCACCGGACCCTGGACGGGGGTGGGGCAGAAGGCCTGGATTCCGGGCAGATATAAACCAGACCAGTTGTTATTAATTAGTTTTTAAGTTTTAAATTGTTAATAAACAGAATGATTTCACATAACCAATGACATCACAAATGTATATTCTATATGAAAATATTTTATTGTGTAATTTGTGTATTACACACAATGCTGATAAAACGCTTATACAATTGTTATAAAGAATTTTATTTATTGTAACCACACAATAAAATGTATTTTTTAAAAAATGATCACACTATGTCCTAACCCATGTTGGGTTACTAAACATGTTGGGTTACAAAAACTTCTTAAAATTTTTAAAAATATTTCTTATTCTGAGAAATCATTCTCATAATGACTTTTTCCACCATCCTGGAGACTTTTGTGATTCAATGTCTGTAGGCAGAGTTCTGGCTTTTGCTGTTCCCTCTTTACTATTTTCCAATAGCAACTTAGTTTTTAATATGTTTAAATGACGATCCCTGCATCAATCAGGTTTAACCGACTGCAGCTAGGATATTAATTGGTTTCTCACACTATTCACTTTATCCTAAAAGACTAACTGTGGTCTCCATTCAAGCCTAAGGTGAGTCTCTAGCTTCTCTAGTTCTAAGTTAAGGCTTGTAAAGTTACACTCAGTCAGGATAAACAAGGAAGTGCTTGACGGTCACATCACAGATGTGCAATAACCCCCCCCCCCTCCAAAAAACAACAACATAAAAAAAACAACTCAAAACTATCTTTTCTTAAGCTCTTGCCTAAGGCATGGGGGACAGAGCAATGTGCTGTGATGTAAAGCTCCCACAGTCTTAGCATGAAACACCATTTTATACTGCTATACTTTTGACATAGATTGCGTCTAGAAGCATGATCCTGAAATCGCTTAAAGGTAGGATTTGTGCCCTTTTAAAAGCCTATTATACAGAAATTTAGCAGTATATCTTCTGTCTTCGTCAGTGGTCCTGGTGATTGATTGATGAAGAATGAAGGTAAGGCATAGCTCCTAAAACCTCCCAGTCTCATTCAATACCTTAAAGGAATAGTTCAATTTTCAATTGAGTGATGCTGAGGCCACACTACAACACACCAAAAAATTGCTATGCGGGTTCTGTGCTTTTGGCATACCTGCTGTGTATCTGCTTTTACATAAGCTTTGCATTCCAGGGAATTATGTGCAAATAAGAAATCGTATGTCTATTGATATGTCCGCTCTTTTGCGCTTCATAAGCGACTTTGACAAAAAAGGACTAAATATGTTGTTGTAAGCATTAGAAAAATGTGTAACAGATCGCAGCGTGATTGACTAAAAATATCATTGGGATTGATAAATGCGCTAGTGTGCCTACCCCTTATGCTAGACCACACGTGCCAGATGTAACATGAGTGAAAAGCAGGAGCGCATTGGTACGCATTACCCTTCTATTTGCTCGTGAAAGGCACAATTTGCACAATTGGAACGCATGTGATTCACAAAAATCAGGATTACATGCACTTTAATTTCTGAGGGCCCTATTCACAGTGTGCCTTTAACAGCTGGATTATTTTATTATACATTTATGGTAACTTATTAAACTACAATACAATAAGACTTTGAGCCCTGGAATCTTCACACAGGGTATTTGGCCAACTGAGCAAATAAAGATGGCGAACCCACTCACACTGAAGTTTCTCAGTACTAACCTCTTCTCGTGGGTGCAGAATGGAACACGAAAAACTTTCAACACAGGAAATAAGTGGCAAATGTTTAATTATTATCCACTAAAATACTAATTAAAATAATAATATAAAAATAAAATAATAATAAAAAAAATTAATAATTATACAATAAAATAATACTAATAATAATAACACTAATAACAATAATAGTAGTAATAATAATATAGTAGTATGTAGTAATAATAATAATAATAGTAGTAGTAATAATAATAAGTAACAACCAATAATAGTAATAATAAAAAGCAATGATAATGAATAACAATAAAATAATAGTGATAATAATAATAGTAATAAATAATGTAGTAGTAAATATAATACAATAATAATAACAGTAGTAGTAGTATAAATTATAATAGTATAATATAATATATAATAGTAATAATAGTAGTAATATATAATAATAATATCATAATAATAATAATAATAAATGTTGGGTAACCATCAGCACACAGTATTAATCAGATTTCCACTTTATTTTCCGTTTTGTGATTCGTGACACCTTTGTCAAGGATAAAAAGCACAGTGATCACCACACACTTATAAACCAAAGTCCCACCCCTTCAGGGTCATGGCCACTCCCATCCCATTAAAACAGACACTTCTATCAAGGGCTAGGTCCCAGTACACCAAAATATCAAAAATATTTCAATGTATCTAAACAGTCTTATCAATTATATTGTAAGGAACAGATAATTGAAACATTACATATCCAGGATCGAACACTTTATAAGGCTATGATAATAGAGAACACAGTATCAGCCATGAGATGGTTCCATTCATCCCTTTAATAGTCACTAGGTTGTAGAGGATGCAAGCTAAACGAATAACAGGGGAGTTTTGTAACAAGTGTGTGTGAGATCCTAACAAATGCTCATGTGATCTAATCTTACTTGTGATGAGGAAGTATGGAATCAGCTGCTCTGGTGTTGACAACGAGATCACCAGATGTGAAGGAATGAAGCCGGCGACCAAAGCTCAAATGAGGGTTAAGGATATAGACGCTAACCTGGAGGCAGAGTTAATGAAATATAGAAGTGACCTGAGAATTCAAACAGACAAGTACAGGAAGGTCTGCGAGAACTATCAAGAGGGCTCCATTATCCTTGGCTTACTGGAGTGTACATGCAACCAAGAGAACGCCTCCCAGGTAGAACACCTACGACAGAGGGCGGCTCCAGAATAATAGGAGAGATCAAGAGGGGGACCAACTGGGAAGGATTTGGACGCACAACAGAGGATTCGACTGGTGATGAAATGGAGACCAGCACTCATATGCCAGGGAGTTAGTACATCCACAGATAGCTCTGTTTTTTTCAAAGGACCAGGGAAGAGATGGGAGGTGGCAAGCACCAGCCAGAAGAGGGAGATCCTAAGAAAAACCTATTCCAAGTAATCAGTTTATCTACCACGCAGCTCGGGAGGGTGAGTTGGAACTATTGAATAAAGCGATTGTCTTTTGTGCCTACCAATAGATTTAATGCTTTCAGATTTGAATTGGATCTATTTAAATTGGAAGGAGACTAAAAATTAAAGAAATTTAAAAAAAAACACCCACTAGACTATAAACTATCAGTTTAAAAAGCCTAGCCAATCACCCCCAAGGGAAGTTTGATACCATAGATCTTTCATGAAGGTCTTTAGAATCAAGTGCAAGAGGAATTGCAAACTGAAAAGGGAAACACTGAACTCACCTTTAAGTAGCGGGAGGTGCTTAAGAAACTTTAAATGTAAATAATCATATATAAAGAGGGATGACAAGGGGGGAGCTTGTGAGTAGTCAGGACTATACTCATTATTCCAAACTTATGTGGGAACATATTAGTGATGCGGATTGTTATGCCCCTTAACATTTAATCCCATAGAAGGTACAGGAGATGATTAAGAATGAATAAGATCAGGGTGGGACAGTGTTTTATTTCAGATGAACTGGCCAACTTTCATATGAACCTTATCTAGGACACCTGTCCATATGGACTACCTAAGGGCACAAATCCTGGATAACCCACCCATCCGACCTATCATCTCAGCGGTGGTTGGATCGTTACAAATCACTGGCACAGTACATAGACACCAGCTCCAACCCATGTTAAATACTACCTGCCTTTATAAAAGATACATCCCAGTTCCTGGCTAAATAAATGACTTAGTGATTGGAACTCAACTGGTATTGGTCACACTTGATGTGAGCCTTTTACAAAACATAAATGTTAATTAAAAATAATTCTTGTGTGATATACCCTCTGATTCACTCTGAATGCTCTGCAACTATAACCAATAATTACTTTAGGTTTGAAGGAAAAAGGTCCACCAGACTAGAGGAACGCTATGGCGTTGTGGCAGCAACCGGCCTATGCCCATTTATTTATGGGCTATCTGGTAGAGATGTACATCTGTAACTCTGACATTTTAAAGATCATTGAAAATGTATACCAGATTTATAGATGATTTATTTATAGTTTGGACGTACTTTGAGCTGTTTGAGCAATCTGTTCTTGAGATTAAAGGACAATTATACTCACCTTCCCTCTGATCCTCTTTTTGTTCATTAACCTTTTTACCCAGGGTGAGGACCTGAACCGTAGGTCCTCACCCCTGGTTCACGTAACTTAAAGCACCGTCTTAGAGCAACGCTGCCTGGTAGGCTCGCCCCTCCTTTAATAAAATCACACTGGATTAAATTCACCCCAGCTGGATTCACCCCGGAGCTGGAAAAATTGTCAAGATGTACATAAACCTACTGATAGAAACACTATCCTGCTGCTCTCAGCTTCACCCCCTCAACTGTTGTCTATACTCAGAATCTCTATATCCTAAAATACGGATCAATACATGAAATTCAACAAATTCTTCACAACAATGTTAAAAACGAGAGATAAATATGATGAAATGCCATACCCCACATGCATCTATAAGAAAGCCGATCTCTTGGGGGTCTATTAACATCCAACAGTGGCGTATCTATGTTAAAACATTCGGGGCACGTGCCCGGATCTTTGGGAAAGTGCCCTGAATGTTTTAACATAACTTATCTGAATCGTCCGTTCCCAGTAGTACTTTGGGCTGCGCAATGAAGTCATCGTGCCGGCAGCGTTATGCTACTGCTGTCCCTGCGCTAATCTGCAGGCTTCTTCTGGCAATGTTTGGCCTCCAGCTGCTCTGCTCCACATGGTAGGTATGTAATGAACGTTATGTAATGAAATGGCTACCAGTAGCGACTCACTACAACATATGTATGAATGGTTACCAGTATGTGACTCATAGTAACAGTATGTAATGAAATGGCTACCAGTATGTGATCTCCCATATGGTAACAGTATGTAATGAAATGGCTACAGTATGGATTCATTCCATGGCTAACATATGTAATGAAATGGTACCAGATGTGACTTCATAGCTAAAGTATGTAATAAATTGGTTACCAGTATGTGACTTAATTCCCATGGCTAACAGTATATAATGAAATGGCTACCAGTATGTGACCTCCGTGGCTATCAGTATGCAATGAAATGGCTACCAGTATGTGCAGGAAGGGGCAATGCGCCAAAAAATTACGCTCACTACACGCGGCACATAGAGTGCCCAAAATGCCCCTGATTTCTCTGACCCTAGATACGCCCGGACACCAATGACCCCAAACAGAAATACATTAAGAAGTTACATTTATCCCCAGAAAAAAGGATCATATAAATATTTATACATGACTATGTGAATTTGTGAAATGACATTGGTTTATTTGCTCAAGGGCCCATGTTCATTGGTCTATATAGGAAAGACTATTGGACGTTCCACAAGAGGTTTCAAAAAGTACCATCCGGAAAGACCCCATTAAAACACAAAGAAGGACATTCTATTGAGAATGAACCACCTGTAGCCAAACATTTCGTGGAACACCAGCACCAGGTATGGGACCTCAAGGGATGGTAATAGAGCATTTGGCACTGGATCCCAGAGGGAGACAGACAGAAGGCTATTACAGAGGAGAGCTATTGGATCTATGAACTACAGACGTAAGACCTAAAGGCCTTAATATAAACCTTTCTTTAGCTTGCTTCCTCTTACAACCTGTGACTATAAAGGGATGGGATGGAACCATCTCATGGCTGATACTGTGTTCTCTAAAGTGATGAGATTGTTTAGGTACATTGAATATTTTTTGATATTTTTGATATTTTGTGTAATGTTGACAGGGGCGTCTCTAGAGTCTAAGAAGATCAGGGGCACTCTTGGGCACTCCATGTGCCCACGCGTATCAAATTTTTTGGTCACGGTCTTTCTCCGCCCCAATTAAGCCACAAAAAGACACAGCAAGATAGACAACCACAAACATAGATACACAGCCAGATAGTGATAGACAGAAAGACAGTGAAAATTGACAGACATAGAGATAAGAGTTGGACAGAGATACACAAATGAATGACACAAAGGCCAGTAAACTGGCAAATTCATTATATACTGTAGCAATTGGTCATTTTAAACTTACTTTGTGTTCATTGTAGTCAGACGCTTTGCCCACACCTTTGGCCAGGGAGACCTGCTTGTACTTCTACATGGACCTTGTCCCTATTATCTCTATCTGTCCTCTCTCTCTATCTATTATAGATATCTGCCTCTGGTTATCTATTTTACTCTGTCTGTCTTTCTGCCTATTGTCTATCTATCTCTCTCTATGTCTATCTGCCTCTTGTCTATCTCTCTGTTATTGTCTATCTATCTGCTATCTCATTATCTAACTCTCTATCATATCTAACTCTGTCGATCTATATAACTCTGTCTATATATCTAACTCTATCTGTTGTCTATCTATCTATCTTTATCCATATGTCTATATATCTACTGTAACTATCTGTCTATATCTCCATCATCTATCTATCATCTATCTATCTCCGTCTTCTTATCCATCTATCTACTATCTATCTAACTAACTTCTATTAACTCTATCTATCTATATAAAACTCTAGCTATAAACTCTAGCTATCAAATCAAAAAGAGCTATTGGCAGGATCAATTTACATTTTGACATTGCCAAAGCAAACACAAAAAAAATAATAAAATAATAAAACATGATAGTATGGGGGTATAAGAGAGAGGTTCAGAGTAGGGGGACATGTGTATCAATAGATAATTAATATATGGATATACTATAAGGGTTATTGGGTTTTAGTCTTTAGGTCGATTGGGAAGGATAAAGGGATAATTGGGCAAGATGTCTTGGACATTGGTTCATTATTGCTCTCTCAGTCGTGACATGCCGTTACAATTGTGCCCCAATATACTTGTGGCTTCCTCCTCTCCCAGCAGGATATAGAGGTTTCTCCTCCATCATAGCAGTTGAAGTCTGGGATAATGTCCAAAAGCATCTTGAAATGTGGGTCCCTATCTATCTCTCATCTATCATTCTATCTATGTCTTTCTATCTATATATCATTTAGCTATCTATCTATCTCTCTATCTTTCTAACTCTCACTGTAAGTCAATGTAAGGGACTGACAGTACACTGTCAGCATAGAGGGGAGGGCAGAGCAGCCTGTGTAGAGTCAGTGTAGATGGAAACGCAGGGGCTGCCTGTATATGAACATGTGGCGTGCGCATGACGACATGCGCCAACTGCGTGACGTGCCAGAAGTTACAGCGCGGCTGGGAAGATGGAAGTTCGGGGCACTTCTACTATGTACAGTCAAGTTAAAACATTCAGAGAACTTTGCCAAATATCGGGGCAAGTGCCCGAATGTTTTAACAGTAGATATGCCACTGACTGTGGACTAGCCTTGAATAGGGAGTTGGTCTGTTTGTAATATGGCCAGCCCATTGTAGGGGAGTGGCCATGAACATGAAGGGGGTGGCATTTGGTTATAAGTGTGTGTGATCACGCTTTTTATCCTTGACAAAGGTGCACGATTTGCACCAAAACTCTGGGAAATCAAGATTGGAATCTGATTAAGACTGGTGTGCATGGTTACCCAACATTTATTATGACAATCGAGAAAGGGTCGCTTCAGACCACTGGCACCCAGCAGATAAAATTAAGGTGTGGGGGAGTCCGCCAAATCACTATTAATAGTAATAATTATAATAAGTAGTTATAATAATAAAGTAATATTAGTAAAATAATAGTTATAATAATAGTAATAATAATAGTAAGAAATAGCAATAGTATGTAAGAATTTCTGCACTCATCCAAAATAGGGTATCAATATATAGTCCAGGTGCCACAGGTTGTTTAGTTCCAATCCAACACCATACATTCACCAAATGTAGATAGTTCCCAGCACACTGGGTTTTAAACATCAAACAGTCTTTAAGTTTCAACAGTTTTGATTATGCACAGGCCGTATCATCAGTATAAGGGTCTGTATCCTTTGATGTTTAAAACCCAGTGTGCCCAGGGAACTATCTACGTATTAATATAGTAATAATATTAGTAGTAATACTAATAACTAAATAGTGTACTAATAAAGTAGACTATAATACATCAATAATAGTAATAGCAGTAATAATAATAAAAAATAGTAGTAGTGTAGTAATAATAATAACAACAAATCATAGTAGTAATAATAACATGTACAGTTCTGTGCACCTGGATAACTGAATGTATGTTTTTGGTTCTGTTTACCCAGATATCAGTTGTTAAATCTAATCCTTTTCACTGTAGAGCTAAGAGAAATGATCGGCTTGTCTCTAGTCCTAAATTGAATAGAGGGTTAAGGCAGTGAGTAATAACCTGGCCTCCAGAGTGTTTGGAAACTACAACCCGCATGCCTTGGTTACAGTAGCCAGTGCAATGCCACGGTGGACATCAGTCCAGCATAAAATGCAGTGCAGGTAACCATGTATTATCAAAGTGATATCCTTTCTAGCATTGCTCAGGTTGTTGGTAGCCTTTATCTTGTTTAGTTCCTTCATGAGAGCACATGCATGTTGCACTGAGGGTAGAGTCACTGTATACAAACTAATCCACCAATGGGATTACGTTGCGTCATTGGTCCGCCCTATTGTAAAGACGTCACTAGATTTCCCGCCTCCGGGGAAGCGTCGTGCGAAACTCTCACTATTCATTGTCTGTTTTCCGGCTCCGCCCTCCCCGTACTTTCTATTAATGATTCCGCGGCTCCAAACAGCTGTGGGCTCTGAATGCCGAGTGTCGGCAGTGGTTATGTTATTTTAGCGTTGGGCCGGCGGTGTCCCCAGCATACACCGTGCAGGCGGGGATGAACCCCTGTGGGTACCTTCGGGGTGCAGCGGAGATTCAGCTTCTCAGGACCGGCCCCGCACCGTGCCAAGGTCCGTGTTCATCGCCTTAGTCACTCTGGCACTGGCAAGGTCGGGTCAACTTGGGGCTGTTCCTGTATTTCAAAGCCAGGTAAGACTCCCCATGGGGCGCTGGTTAGTAATGTAATGGGGGTGGTGGATCTGGAACCTCCAGCAGGTTTGCATAGTGCTCAACAAGGCATGTTGGGAGTTGTAGTTTCCAAAAATCTGGAATGCCAAGGTTTGACATCCAGGTCCTTCAGTGTTGTCCATGTGTTGTCTCTATGGGAATCCCTTGTCAGGTTATCCTGCATCCTGTGCTGACTTTCTGTGGTTCCTGATATTATGTTTTGGGTTTGATTCTGGTGGGAATTAGTGTTTTTACCCTCCGAAAAAGATTAAAGCTGGGAGGTGCAGGGCCTTAAAGGGGAAATTTCCACCTGATGCTTTGCAAATAATAGAAGGTAAGAACCAACCCCCCAGAGTATTATACCTTGTAGGAGGAGATTCATTATTTTTATACAAGATTCCCTTAAATTCTCTACAAGTTAAAATATTTTCAAAGTTACCTTAAATTTCTGCAGCATATCTGACATCACCAGAAGTATACATGTTGTACCATTTCTTCTGAAATTCAAGCAGCACATGTAACTAGTGTTTGAATTAAATTGTAAGGGGAAGTTCAGTGCAAATACACATGCTTTTCAGAAAAAAGGCAGTATTTTTTCATCAATGACCTTAGTCTGCCAATTCAGTGTTTTCTCTGTGTATAAATAAATGCCAACCAAAATTACTAACTCCTGTTTGCAGGACCCCTAGTAGAGACCGTTTGTCTTGCCCTTAACCCAGCGCCTGGTGATTCAGTTGCTCAGTAGAGATCTGAGCATCTTTTGACCCATACAAAGCCAATCAGTAAAAATTTCGTTAGAACATTCCAAAAGTGGTGCATCCTGGGAGAAGAGGGGCAGTTAGAACCTTGAAATGTCAGCTCACTGATGTTAACAGCAGGGAACGCAAAGGGTATGAAATCAAACTGATTTTTCAAAATGGGAGAGAATATGTAAAAACTAAGAAAGCATTACACAAACAACCATTGAACAAACATTGATAATTTCCACTAAACTGTCCCTTTAAAGGGTATCTACTGTAAAAAAAATGAATTTTCAAAAATACTTTAGATACAGCAAGATCCGACTCCTCCAAGATTAAGAGTACTCACTAAAATTATAATTTAATGACAAAGCAAAGCACAGATAAATATGTGAGTACCATCATTTTCTTTACATTTTGAAAAATGTAAAGTTGTTTCACTGAGTATGACCCTTTAAGGGATTCATTCAAGGTGAATTGATGCCTTTTCATGCCTAAATGTTTTAGATCAAGACTATAAAGAAATTGGATTCATTTTCTAAAAAGGCAATTGTACTGTACATTGTACAACCACACAGCTGAAGACTGTGTGAAATTTTGTATGATTTTTGCTGGCAACAAGTATATTTCTTAAACCACGAGAACCATTTACAGGATGTGTGGATTAAAGGTGTAAGTTTAAAGGAGAGGTCGGGCTAAACCATTGCTGGTTTACAGCCCAGAAGATATTACAAAGCTGGACAAAATCATTTGCAGAGTTTACAATAGATTCCAGTGCTGGCAAACTACCACTGTGACATCAATATCCATAGTACCAAGATAGAAATTTTTCATTTCCTCGTTGTTTTCTTTACTATAGAAGAGAGCAATGATAAACATACATGTGTGAGGGACACAAAAACGATCATAAAGATATACAAATATAGGGAGCAATCATTAATGTGTATTTGGAATCTGCCATGAATTTGGTACAAAGGTTGCATGTTTATGATAACCTTAATTCTAGGAAATTAATAAAATAAATATATTGAATAAAATTATATTTTCACTACATTATTATTATTATTAATTATTATTTTTATTATTATGGATTTATATAGCACCAACATTTTCCGTCGACTTTACAAGTCATGTATACATTCACATCACGTCCTGTCTCAAAGAGTCCAATCTAAGCACATTTATTGACAATACTAACCTATTACTATGTGTTTGATTGAAACGGAGTGCCCGGAGAAAAACCCATGCAAGTACGGGGAGAACATACAAACTCTCGCAGATTTGTTCAAGGGGGGGTTCAAACTTCAGCCGCAGCAAATCCACTGAGCCACCATGCATCCAGCCTGCTCTTCTATTTTAATATACATCCCTATCCCCTTTTCCACGAGCAATACAAAGTTTGAATTATACTAAGCCTGCTTGAGTGGTTACTAAACTAGGGTAAACTGTAGGATGCATTGACACGATTTAGGAGGGTTACCATTAGATAAGCCCTTTAGATCCAAAAGCAGAGAGCATTACCTGCACATGGTCAGAGTTCCCTGAACCTTTCTTTTGAGTCTCCTATTATTACAATACAGTCTTTTTTAATCTTAATATAGTATAATACTTAATATTGTTCTTAATATTTTTGGTATCTGTATGACCTTTTTGATACTTCGACCAAACTTATAGAATAGAAAACTATAGCTGTTTTCTATACTGTTGGTATGTCACTGTGATGAAAGTGTTCACTGGTCAGTAATTTGCTGGGTACAGTGTTCTAAGTGGAGGGTGATCATATTTCATAGAATATTATGAAGAATTTAGGTCTTTAATATAAAACCAGTTTCCCATTGGGGAGTGCATAAAGCCAAGTTCCTCTCTGTGCATGTGAAGGACAGTGGATAGACGATGTCTGCATTTAAGACTAGATAAAATGATTCTTCGTTCCCTAAATTATCAATAACAATGAAAGAAACACTTTGGTTGTGTAAGTGGTTTGATTTTATTTACTGTGTTTCTAATATATATAAAATGTATTTGCTGAATTGTAAATCTGAATATTTGAAAAAAATGCTGCCAAATTTCTAAGGCCCCGTTTAATGTTTGTTACAGAAAAACTACAGCAGTTAAAGGGCATGTCCACCCTTAATAAAAACTTTAGCATGTAATAGAATAAGCCCCCCAGCCCCAACCGCTATAAAAAAGATTCAGAAAGTGCCCAATGTTTACTTACCTTTCCTTCTCCTCCGACGCCCGGCCTCTGCTTGCGAGACACTGCAAGCAGGGGGCGGGAACGAGCGAGCCAAGACCGCGCTCCCCAATGCCGGGGAGCGAGGGAAGTAAGTACAGTTCTGGGGACTTCTGAAAATAATTTTATGGGGTGGGGTGGGGGAACATATTTATTATGTGGCCAAGGGTTTTATGGTAGGGGGAGGGAGGGGGAGAAGGCTGCAGTACGCATGCAAACTTTCGGAGGCCAGGTAGGAGGCAGAGTCCTATATGGACTCTGCTATCCTCCTGGTGGGCAGTTTTGGGACTTTCTGGGGGATATTACAGGAGAACCTATGGAGCTGGATGTGAGGTAAGGATTTTAACACTTACATGGTGGGCCAATATGTGGGGGGGGATTATAGTTTGGGGGGTGGACATGCCCTTAAGGTTGAGGCCACCTATGCTGGACCGCGTGTGTGTACATTTGGTGATTGTTACTGTCCATTTGCGCTGTGATCCATGTAATAGTCTGCAGTCGGAGCACATGGTAACACACGCTATAAAATCAGAGTGCAGTGCATGCAGTTGTGGACCACCCAACATTGAGATGCACTGTTCAGTGATTCTCAACGATATACGGAACCACAAATGATCGGTGGCTGTGAGAAATGATATAATCTATTGAATTGCGGTATAGATTAGCCCTAAGGGCACAGCCACAACTTGCATACGGGAAGCATCAACAAACTGATCGAATGCGATTGCATATCCATGCACCCGAAATCGTGTAGTTTCAGTGAAATCCTTTTATTTGTAAATTATGGCGTTAAATGACGATCCTACAAAAAGCAGCTTTCTCCTGCTGATGTGTGAGTTTGTAACAGTAGTGTACAGCAGAAGAGAGGCTGAACTGTGGCGATGGGATTAGGCTTTCTAAGTATTAGGACCTTGCAGATGGTGTCCAAGGGTGGATTCGAACTCAGTACTGTATTGTTTTTTATTTTTTTAGAGTGGACTGACCTTTAGTTCCGATTATTATGCGGGATTAGGGGTAAAACTAAGACAAGCCAAAAAAACCATTTAGTGCTATATTACCTGTAGATAGGATTTAAAGTGATAATTTGACATGAGTTTCAAGCATCATTGCTTTCATTTGTGGTGGTTTCTGGCAAGAATACCACTTTAAGTTACTAAGAGGTGTGTCTTGAGGATTGCATTTAGCAGGCTTAAAATAGCGTAAACCGCAGTATTTTACCTTTGAATAGCTATTACTCACATTTAAAATATAAGACTTTAATCAGCAAAATAAAATGGTGATGATCTAAGAATTTAGAACAAGAAGAGCTGCTTTAGCCACCCTTGACGGGGAACTGTGGTCTCCAAACAAGAGTTGAGTTTAAATGAAAGACCAGTTTCCACCTTTTAAAACGAGCCATCAACCACCTGTGCTCCACAGCCCCAAGATATAAGGCTTCTCCTGCACAGTGTGTGAGGAGACAGGAAGTCCCTCCTCTGCTGTGTGAAGTCCTGACAGAGTAGGTAAGGGAATCTAAGCCCTTCTTTCCCACTATGTGAAAACAGCCTTTCAGGTAGGCGTCTCCTGCCTGAAAAGGCTTTTCCACAGAGTTTTTGTAGGGGGGGTGGTTTGGTTTGAGTGCCCACGGCACCCATGAGTGGGTGGGGCGTGTGCATCCGTGAGTGGGTTGGGGCGTGTGCATCCCACGTTGGGACGGGGCGGGTTGTGCACCCACGGGTGGGGGGGGGGGTAGAGAAATGGGCCAAGGGGGTCAGCAACTGGAGGGACCAGGGGGCTTGTCAAAGGGGAGGAGGAGAATAAGGGCAGATTGACTGACAGGTGTTTCAAGCAGGAAGTGCAGGGGACCTGGTGAGTGCTGCGCCATATCACACAACAAAAATGTAAAATTCTTCAACACTAGACAAAATAAACAATGAAAAATAATTTGCAAAAAATTCTAGGAGAACAAATTCCTATCAATTTACCATGATAGTCATTTTTGGACCACCGTTCCTTTTTAACGCATGAGGTTACAGATTAAAATCACCAGGCTTGAGAAAACTATACAAAATTGCATGTGTAACCCATATGGGTATGCTCAGCTGCAAAATTGAATTTGTCAGCTATTCGGTCATCTTACCAGTAGGTGTCACTGGTCTTTAATAGATATTTCTAAATTCCCCCCATCTAGAAAAAAAAAATAAAAAAATTCTGGCAACCCAGTTTTCTAGTAGGATAGCAATTCCAGGTCATGTGGAAGAAAAAGGGAATTTCCTGTCACTAGAGAGAGGGAAGGAAAAGACAAGGAGGAACCTGAGACTTCTAGGAGGGGTAAGACCCTGGGGGAATCCTCTTATATTGTCCAGCCAGTGTAGCTTAGCCTGTGTTATAGTTAACTTAGTGCCAGTTAGGATAGCTGAGCAGTCCAAAGCTCCAACCGGAGGTCAGTGGGTTAGTACCTGGTTGTACCCGGGTAGGATAGATGCCTGACCCAAGCATAGGCTCTGAGAGCTAAGAAGTGTTTGTTCTTTCAGTTTCAGAGAGGAATCCCCAATCACTGATAGTGTTCAGCAGCCATTTGGTTGGTGAGATCATATTTATTGTGTATATACGTTTATATTTCTGCCAAATAATTTGTTTCACTTGTTTGGTGACCCTGATATTAATAAAACAATATATTAGTCTGCTACATTTCTGCTCTGTCATAAATAAATATCATCTAAGATTCCTGGTGCCTATTATTAATTCTCTCTACAGCACCATTTAACCGTTGGTGATCCTCTCACATTAAATAGAGGTCCCTGCCCTGAGTGTGAGTCTAGGTGTAGCCATGCTGTAGACTAGTTTGGCATACCAAGAGTTATATAACCCATCCCTGGTACTTAACTGTAACTAAGTGCTATACATGTTTACGCCGTGGTGTTCTTTTTCATCGTTCCTAAAAAAAAGAATGTTTTTACGTGTATTAATTCTATTATTAGTTCTGTTGGGATAGTGGTATTATGCTGTGCTATTAGTCACTCCCAAATCGACGGTATTTGGGCAAACCCAGCTAAGTGTTCTAAAGGGCATGTCCAACCCCCAAAACTATAATCCCCCCAACTACTGGCCCCATCATGTAGTGGATTTTAATCCTTACTCAATCCAGCTCCATTGTTCTCCTGTAGTCCCCCCAAAGTCCCAAAAATTGCCCACCAGGAGGATAGCAGAGTCCACTATAGGACTCTGCCTCCTACTGGCCTCGGGAGAAATTTGGCATGCATACTGCAGCCCTTCTCTCCCTCCCTTCAGGATTCCCTCCCTAGCGTAAATCCCTTAATATAAGTATTGCCCCTGCCAGCCCAGCCCAACAGCTATATTTATATGTTTAGAAAGCTCCCCAACTTTACTTACTCTCCTCTTTCCTCCGCCGAAATGAGCTGCCGGCAGCCGCGTCCGTGATTGGCTGCCGCTCAGCCAATCACAGATGCGACTGCCGGTCCCACCTCTGCTTGCATTTTCTCTCAAGCAGAGGGCCGGGAGCGCGGGCGGAGGGAAAGAGGGGAGGTAAGTAGAGTTTGGGGAGCTTTCTAAACATATAAAATATAGCGGTTGGGGCTTGGGACTGGCAGGGGAATACTATATTAAAAAATTAATTTTAGGGTGGACATACCCTTTAATAATCACACGGCTCTGTAGTGTTCAACCGATAAAAACAGGAAGTTGCAGCATTGCTTTCTAGAAGGCTGACAGCAATCATATTACTGCACTAGAAATCCTCCCTCTTCCTGACATTAAAACAGGGATTTTGGTTTTTTTCAAGCACATTCAATGTCTCCGTCATAACGTAATATAATCCTTTGCTGTTATGCATAAAAGAAAATAAATCTTACAGTGTATTTCTAGCTAGCATGAACAGAAACAGAAATGTCATGTCCACCCCTTTTTCATAGTTTGCTGTAGTGGAGGGTTTCCCTCCCCCGCCCCAACCGCTTTAGTAGTTTTGCAGAAAACTCCCCGAATTGTACTTATATTACCTCTTCTCTCGACGTTCTTCACGGCTATGCTTGATGAAACTGCAAGCAGGGGGCCGGGACAGGCGCGCTGAGAGGCGGCAACCACAGACGCGGCTTCCAGCTATCCAGAACGTTGGTCATGGCTGTCATTCAAGAAGGGACGATATTCCCAATTGCCGCACAGCCACAACCAGGAAGTGAGAGGCTGTCAGCGCCGAGCTTCACTGCTCCTGTCATTCAAACCAGCTCAGTGCAGGGGACAGCACCCAGGCAGTGAGGGACTGGTTAGGTAAGTCCTTCAGAGGCATCTTTGGCAATTTTTTATATCCAACATTTTTTTAAGTTGGATATGCCCTTTTAACATCTGGAGTGTCGTGGTTTGACATCACTGATATGGTCTGATCGGCTGTCCACCCCTCCCCCCAATCTCTCAAAGCATGTAAACGTTCTCATTTCCACAGGTCCCTTGGAAAGGATGTCTGCAGACAGCAGATGCCACCCGTGCCTTATAGAAACAATATTGTGATAGCAAAATACTGCTTTAAAGTATATATCCATTGATTTGAATAGAGAGGTTAAGTAAATTAGGTAATGTGCTGCTTTGACCTGAGCCAACGAAGGCCTTACAGTGGTTTATATAATTTAAGTAAAACTTACAGGAGAGCAGAAGAAACTTACCGCGTATCGCACCTGCCGTGCTGACAAGCCTCCGACTACATTGACATTTCCTGACAGATCCACAGTCTTTGCATTGGGTGAGCGTGCTCACATAATAGGGTAGAGGAAGCAGGTGAATATTACTCAAAAATACTTAAAATAAAAATGGAGTTGAGAAGCTGAAAGAAAAAGTTTCATGTTTTTGGTCTAACCAGATCTTTTCTCAAGCTTAAGTTTGATGGCTTTGATTCCGTAGGCAGTGTCATACAGACAATTTAGCATTTAGAAAAAATCATTTTATCTGATCCTTGACTACATTAGGTTGATCACACAGTTTACTGGATAGTAGCAAAATGTCAGGATTTTATCCAGGGCTGTATTTTAAGGTAAAATAGTTGGTTTTGTTTTTGTTTATTTTTTAAATACGTTTTATTTGTATACAGGTGGGCAAGACAGAAACCTCTCAGAGGAAAGGTAAGGGCAGAAAACCTTTCACTTACAGCCAGGCTCCTATCTTTACTTTCTGGGGTTTGGACAGCACTTGCAGAAGAACCATTTGGAGCAGAGCGTAAGGTAAGGATTTTTAAACACTGCACAGTGGGGCCAGTACTGGGAGGAGGAAATTTTAGTTTTGGGGGTTGACATGCCCTTTAAGCTTAGAAAACATGTCTACACATTGAGAGTGTTCCACTGAATCTAAGTCTGCTCCCAGGCAACTGTGTTTAGCTTTGTAGGTTGATGGGAGCAAGAATAGTCCTTATAAATGGAGGATAAGTATTCTCGTCCACCAAATGGTTACTATTCCAAATGTGTTCAAAGTCAGTAAACCGTTTCTGTATGAGCATCTTGCGATACTAGGGTTGGAGATCTTGTTTTAATGTAATTTGCTACACCGTTTTGCTATATCCCAAGTTTATATATTAATAAAGGATATTTTTATTTTTTTTTTACTTAGTTTGGGTGTGCCCCGTCATTACTGCTTTGTTCTCTTTTGGTTATTATAGTAAAACGTTAAGGGAATTCAAATCATGTGAAATGTTTAGCCAGATAGTGCAGTATTTGTAAAAGTTTGAAGGTGTCCTCTAAGGGGATTCTACATTTCTTATGTTCGTATTTGTTTATCGTATGGAGGAATGCCAGAGTTGTTAAACTGGACATTTGAAACTGCTGCTCTCTCTCTGCCACAAAAAAATCCCTCAGTAGCCTGGTTGAAGATGCAAGGATTGTGTACCGTTTCTTTCAGGGAGGTGCATTAGTAAGTTGGGGTTTCACTCTGTCCCATAGCTTTAAAGAAGAACGAAAACCAAACTGCAAAGGCTGCTCCACAGATTCTATAACTGTCACTTAGAACCATGTGTCTCTCACTCTGAATTAGCCCCTTAGTGTAGAAATCATTTATAAACATTCCTGAGTACTGGGAATCTATGATGTCACGGCTGGCTTCTAGTATTCCTCTTCCTGGTGGTCCATGTACACAACACTCCTCTGCACATTCAATACTAGCCACCTTGGGTTTTGTTCCACCTCTTGGATGTCTCAACGCTACCTCAAATTAAATCTTTCTAAAACTGAACGGATTGTTTTTCCACCTAAACCCGGTCCTGTCCCATCTTTCTCGATCCCTGTTGAGAATACCCCCATTTCCCCTATCCAATCTGCACGCTGCCTAGCATTAACTATGTTGCGAAAACCTGACGCTTCTTCCTTCGCAATATAGTCAAAATCGACAGGTTCTTTTCTCTCCCGACCACCGCTATGCTTATGCATGCTCTGATCCTATCGCTCCTGGACTCTTGCAACCTACTACTTTCTGGTCTTCCTGCTTCCCACCTCTCTCCCCTTCAATCTATACTTAACTCTGCCACATGTATTGTTTCGCCCTCTAATAAACTGGATCCCAAATCTCCTCTGTACCGGACAACAACCTGGCTCCTCGTTAAACAGCATGTGGCTTTAGTTGCCCTTTAAATATTTTTCTGTGATTGCAGTGGGTATGTTTGTATTTGGATATTTTTGCATATTGCAATTTGGTGGGTGAGGTGAGTGTATGTTGTTCTTGTGTATGCACATGTTAAGTACAGTATGTGTATGTATAAATGTGTGCTTTTGTAGCCATTGGTGTTCATTTGTGTTTGTTAGTGTAGGGACTGGAAGGTATTATGTATATTTAAAGGGTATGTACCCCCCCCCCCCGAAAACATGTGTTTCCTTTTGCTTTAAATGTGTAATAATGTTCCTAGAGCAGTAATTATACTTACTACCTCCACCATCTACTGCTGCGGCTCGCTGCTACTTCCAGGTAAGGTAGTCGGTCACAGCCAATGGCTGACTGACAATACTGGACGAGTCTCCACTACTGCTGCTGCTTGGAATGGAAAAGGCACGTAGTAGTAGCAGTGGAGGGCCCACAGCGGTTGTCATGTATGTTGTAAATATTTTTACTCGTTCTGGGAACATTATTACGCATTTTAAGAAAAACAAAACCTAGGTTTTGGGGGGGGGGGCACTAAGTAACATACTAAAAGTTTTTATTAGGGGTGGATATACCCTTTTATATCTTTAGTGCCAAATTTCTTTGCATCTGTGGAACTATTTGTTTTGGTGCAAATTTCTTTTTAATGTTATAAATTGTATTTTTTCTAGCATTTTAAGGCATCGCTCATAAATTTGTGACCGTGTCTACAGCTAATGAACAGCACTATATGAACATCGCCATTATAATCCCATAGTGTCAGACTTTTCCGATATCATCAGTTTATAATATGCCCAAATCCTGTATGTGATGTCTTCTTGGTAATATACCTCATTTTGTCGCATAGATTGCTAAAAAAAAGAAATAATTTTATTGTCATGATATATGTTTATATTTTATAATAAACCTATTAGCATTTAGAATGCTTCATATATGGTAAATACTCAATTATTTTTAATTTTTAGGTGAACACTCAAAAGTGAATCTTACTTCTTGAATTTCAAAGAGGGCTGGGCGAACCTGAAAAATATGAATTACAGTAATGGAAAACTAAAAATCTTACAAAATGTACTATTTTGTGTATGCAAATATGGGTTTTAGACACCATATCACTACAGGAAAGAATACAGAGATAAAGCACTGCACTAATGATGTATATCTGTAAATCAACGAAGAAGAAAGGCCTTATGAAACTCTAATGAAGGGAGAAACTGCCTCTGGTCTAATAATTCAGTTTATCATTTATATCCGTTTACCAAGGAGGGGTTTTTAAGTTGCATGTAGTGTGAATTATTTATCCAGGCTTCATATTCAGAACTGTTGGATCCTGCTCAAGAAGCTACCTATTTTGGAGCTTTCAAGATCCTTAATTTGGAGACATGATGTAATATGTGATTGTTGAATAAAGACTGAGGGAAATATTTATAAAAAAAATAATAATTTGACGTGTTTATAAATACGGCTTCTTAAAGCTATGTAATGCTCTATACATATTTTTATCGTAAGAAAAATATCTGAAATGTCTTTAGTGCTTCTACATTGGTAGATTGAAATATTGGCATATATGGAAAATAGCACAATTGAAATGTTTTCTAAAGAATGTCTTATTCACTGTTGAATTTCAATATAATAAGAATAACTCCATGGACTAAGTTTTTAGCTAAGCTCAGGGGTGTCTCTCTAATGAGGCAAAATGCTTAGGCACCACCCCTGATAAACATCAGAAAGGCGGCAGGCAGGACTTTACATTTTTTTTTAAGAAGCGGCAGGAATTATGGTATGTTCCTTTTTGAGGAACTGTATAAATACGCTGTGATGTGCAGTTTAAAAAGGCCAAATGTTTACCACACCCATTCCTGGAAGCCGCACGCACCTAACCATGGCTTTGTGGGTGCACTTCATGGTACCTAGCGGTACACACAGGGCAGCATTCAAAGTTTGGCTCAGGTGGCACACCCTAGAGACACCCCTGGCTAAGCTCTTCTTGTCAAAGTAAAATTAAAATTTTAGATATAGTAGAGTTTAGAGTCAACAGATATTTGCCTTGACTTGTGGTTTTACCCATCCCATTTATTATTTAAACAGTAGTGCTCTTTATGTGAAGCATAAGAATTAACATGGGTCCTGAGTTACTGGTAACACGGTATACATCCTTAATAGTTCAGGGACTTTGGCGTCTCAAAGAATGGGCCATATTAAAATACTCACAGTATCGTTAATCTATGAATGTTTGTTTGTAGAATACCAAGTGGTAGTAAAAGTCCGATGGTATTCTATGGGCGTAGATCTACTAAGCGTTGTAAACTAACAATACGCTCACTAAGGCACAGTATCGATATGAATTGATATTGTGCCTTTATAAATATGGCCTAATATTGTTCTACTTAAGGGCATGTTCCACCCCAAAACATAACCCCCCCAACTACTGCCCCACCATTTAGTGTAGTTTAATCCTTACCTCACATCCCAACTCCATAGGGTTCTCCTGTAGTCCCCCCCCCAAAGTTCCAAAAACTGCCACCAGGAGGCTAGCAGGTCATATAGGACACTGCCTGCTACCTGGCCTCCCGAGATTCCTGCCATGCGTGCTGCAGCCCTTCTCCCCCCTCCCTCTCCCCCCGTTCACTATCCCTCCCCCTAGCGAAAAACCCCCTTAATATTCTGCTCCCCCATGTCCCCCAGCCCCAACCGCATGTTTTTTTTTTTTAAAAGCTCCCAAAACTCTTACTTACCTCTCCGCTTCCTCCGCTGCACTGAATGACCGGAAGCGCGTCCGTGATTGGCTGCCGCTCAGCCAATCACAGAGCCAACTCCGGTCCCGCCCCTCTGCTTGCATTCTCGCAAGCAGAGGGCCGGCAGTGCGGCGGAGGATCGAGGGAGGTAAGTAAGAGTTTGGGGGGCTTTCTGAAAAAAAAAATATGCGGTTGGGGCTGGGGGACATGGGGGAGCAGAATATTAAAAATTTATTTTCGGGGTGGACATAGCCTTTAAAGAAAACTTTAGCCTACTAATAAATGAGTCCAGGGGATTCTTCTTGTGATGAGGACCTGATACACTATATTTTTCAACTTTAGAAATGGTACCTAGAAAAATGATATTGGTGGTGCTGCTTCTACCTTATAATCTCGCGTGCTGCTGGTAACACTTTACAACAGGCCGCATCACTGTATGCTTGATAAAGGCTATCGTACCTAGCCTTAAACCACAGTAGAAATCCGAAATAAAGGCAGCTCTCCGATAGTTTCTAAACATGTATACGCATTTTTACTAATAAAATGACCCAGGTTCCCATTTTAAAGGGAATTACATCAACCTAATTTATTAAAATATTCCCCAATCATCTGAAATAAGTTTGCACGTTAAATGTTAAAAGACAAAGGGACATATTTTTTATAAATGCAATAATAATACCAATACTACACCTTAATCACTAATATTTTATATTTAATGCAGATGTAAAATGACCGTGCACTTGTAAAACATTGTCATCTGCAATTTCTGACTGCAGCATTAGTTTGACCTTGTGGAATCACAATTTTTCAATTTATAATTATGCCCTATAGCCGCTATCGGCTACCAGGCGCAAACTCAGCGGCAATGTTATATGGCGATTGTGGCAATTGGTGCATCACAAAGTGCCGGTAACTATTTTGGAGCTTTTACACCAGCCATCAGCAAGCGTTAAAAAGTGGAATGGGAATGCCACTATCTGCATATATTTATGTTTGCGGGCGGCTTCCATGTTAGCCATGCGCCACCAAAAGAAAGGAGTTTGTCGCACAACCGATATAACATAAGTTAGCGTGAATACTCCATGTCACAGGACGCCCTGTGTGAGGTTGTGGGAAATAAGGCAAACCACACACAAGCTATTTTACAATTGAAGGAGCTTTATTAATACGCACCAGTACCAAGCAAAACCTTATCCTACCAAGCAAGCACTGTCCTTGGGATGCAGTTCCTGGGATCTCTGGGCTGCTGGATTTTCCTGGTCTGATTCTACCTTCCTGGGTCCCTTGCTCTCAAGCTAAGAGGCAGGGTAGTGGTTTACAGCTCTGAGCTGCTACCACTGCCTAAGCAGGTGTCCTAGCTCTGTTCTCCCTTTCACTCAGCTTTCCCTTCTGCCAAGCCCTAGTCTGCTTCCTTCTGCAGGCTAGCCTCCTGTATCCCTTGCTCTCAAGATAAAGGTCAGGATAGAGTTAATCAGCTCCTAGCTACAGGATACTGCCTCAGCATGTATCCTAGCTCTTCCTTTGTTGACAGCAGACCAATCAGCAATTACACAACTCAATCCTACAGGCCAGACGTTGGCACCAGAATAATTAATTTACAAAATGGGTAAAAAGGAGTTTTACCCATTGAGCCATCTTGTGGACAAAGGACTAACTGCATATCAACCTGTGCTTGATACAGTTTATATATTGCTTACATTTTACATATACATTATTAACACAAAATATAATACTGGGAGAGATGGTGCCTGGATGAAATAATGTTATATTATTAATGACTGGGAACCCACTCTCCCTAACATAGCATCAACTAATTCATGTATTACAGACCCCTGGTGCTCCGTCACACTCCAGACCAGGAGCAGTGCGCCTCTTGGTGAATCACCCGGATTATGAGTATTGTTATTTTTTACTTTAGCTACCTACTCAGGTAAGAAACTAAAAAGGTTTATAGTTAGAAATGACTATCTTTGGGGTCCTCTTTATGCAGGCAATGGTGACTGGGGTGACCCTGCCCAGATGCTAGTTTGTGGCATTTATTGGCTGCCAATTGAATTCCAGGGCCCTTCAGTGATGAATGTTTTTCAGAAGACTGAGGCAGAAGTAACAGTCGGTGCAAACTGTTTTTATTTTATACTTTTAATTTAGTACAATAGGGTAGAGAGGAAGTTGTTTTACATAGTTAATACAGTATATAGGGCCCTTCAGCAAAATACTTAATGGGTTTAAATGCCAGTTTAGTTTCTGAGGCCTATATTTATAAATTCACAGTATTAGTTATTGCCAATACGTTAAGTCCAAACCCAGAGTTGTTTGTACATCACAACCATAAAATAATCCATTTTACAGCATATAGCAAACGCCACAATGCAATGGTTATACTGGACCATATTTAAAAGCAGCGGTATCGCTTTTCAGCGATACCGCAACTTTAACAATCGGTATCGTAAATTTACAATCGACAAACCGATCAGAGATTAACGATCGGTTTAACGATCCTAAATTTACGATACCGATCGTAAAGCTACGATAACGAAATCATAGATTTACGATCCCCATAGAATACCATTTACTACCGCACGGTATTCTACCATCGAACATTCATTAATTAACAACGTTCGGTCGTAAATGTACGATTGTACATTTACGACCGCAATCGTAAATTAACTAACCTGCGGTATCGCTAAAAAGCAATACCGTGGCTTTAGATATGGCCCACTGTATTGTCCTAGAATCTGACATGACACGCCATAAACAGACACGGCACGAGAGCAGCTAAATGAAAGCTGTTAGCTGCAGGCAGTGTGAGAGAAAAGGGCATTGCACATTTTAATGCTAAATGAATTTTAGTCATGAAGTGACGGGTATAGGCTTTGCTTTCATAAAGCATACTGTTTTAAACATTGTGGGCGAGAGAAGAGGCTAAGATACTGCTAATTGGGCATGTGATTAACACTTCTTCACTGCCTTGTTGTGTTCCACCACTGTGCACAGGTGAGACCTTAAGAAATGGAAAAAAGTGTTAGAAGTTAGGGAAAAGCAGGTTAAGGTTAGTACCAATAAACCCTTTCTTAGTTGAAAAATTATTTAGCATAGTTTACATCTCACTTCAAGTTCTCTTCAAAGAGAATCTGCAAGATTTTTCATTGCTGGTTTTGGAAATTGTTTTGGAAGTTTCTTTGTCTCAAAGAAATTTGTGAGATTGTGCAGACAATGCGACACTGACTAATTGTAATGTTAAGATGACTTCAGTGCTGGTTTTTGATGAAGCTGTACAATGTAAATTCAGTATGTCTGCAGTGGGCAGAACCCATTCAGGTTTCTAAAGCACACAGTACAGTTTCTGTACACACTGTACAGATCAGTGAAAGATGACAGACAGGATCTGCAAGATCCCATCTGTCATCTTTCAAAGATCTGCATACACACATTCTCGAGCATGCACATCATAGGGGAACGATCGGAACTGTGTATTTCCTCCGGCCGCGCTAGACTCCTCTATAGGGAGTCAGACGCGGCCGATGGAAATTTCAGGTCTTTCCCGACGAGCGTTCTGCCGACCTGATCATTCACGGCCTCGCTCTCATTCGGAAACGAGGTAACACACACTAGCGATAAAGCCTCATACCGGCTTTATATCGTTACTGTGTGTCTCAGCTTAAGGGACATGTTTGTAACAAATACAGAGCGGGAGCAAAATACTGTTCGTATTGTAAACGCCAAGTGGTATCAGCGGTTGGAACCACATTACAGTATTTTACAATGGGGACGTAGAATACCGTTAGTCTTGTTACTTTATTACCTTGTGTTTAGCCAAAAGTGGGTGTAAACAAACAGTACTATCTCTAATTTCCAATACCACAGGTTAATAAACAGGCCCCAAAACATGCTCACTATTCTGGAAGCAGCAGCTGTCACATAATGCTAATATCTTTGAATAACCCAAAAAATCTTCCTGAGAAGATGTCTGTGTGGAAAGAATTCTGAGGGAATCCTGCCTGCAAGGCCCACTGAAGTGGGACGGAGCCCAATTATCCAGTTATCGAAGTACTGAAAAAACACAAAATAAATATAAATGGGAATTTCCATTTAAACTGATGGTCTCTCACAATGGGAAAACAGCCTCCGCTTCATACTCAAAAGATGGCGCAAAATTAATACACAAACTGGAAATTATGGCGGACACTCCCAAACCACCTGAACCGAACCCACAACAATAAACCCACCACAATTTACTGGTTGAACTAAACCAATTCGGGTCCCACAAACAGGAGTCTGCCTTTTTCCATCTGGGCCAAACCCCAACATAAACCATAAATGCCACTCGCCAACCTCAACAAGAGGAAGCCACCATTTTCATCTACCCTACGCCTGTCCATCTTATCTGCTCTTCCTTCCATAGTACAATCTTTCCCGACAAAACCTCAAAAGCAACCGAATCAAGAAACCACCCAGGGAAAGGGGAAACGGTGGTAAAATCCTCAAAAATGTGTCGCCGAGCATACCCCCCAAAAGGGGCAACCAGTAACCAGCACACCCATGTCAGACTATACAAAAAGGATACAGAGACAAATACCCTACCAAACTCTAAGTCTGATCCATATCCAGGAAACCCCCTACTAACCAACTGACTAAACTTTACCAAAAGTGGGACCAACAAACAGATGCCTGCCTTCCCAGACTGAAAAAAATCTGACACAAACTTAACAAGCAAGACTCACCAAACCTAATTGGGACAACTAATAACTTCCTCTACCCAAAACTATCTCTTCACCCAACCACTCTTCTCAATCTAAAACGCTATCTCTACAAACCCCAAAAATGCCCCAGATACAACACCCCAAGAAATAGGGGTAATACCAAGGGTAATCAAGACAGACAACCCCTCAGAGGGACAACTGGACACTCCCCACCTTCCCATTGGAGACAACTATCAGGTGGAGTACACAAGGTGGACTACACAAACTGGATGCAACAGCAAACTCCACATTCCGCCAGGCTAGACTCACAACATATGAACCCACTACCCATGGAAGGGACAATCGGAACCCCCTCAGAGTTAAACAAAAAAAAAAGTATGCACCCCATCAGAAACAAACTGGGAAACCGAACTTTATTATCCACCCTATCCGCCCTCAACAAGGTGCATCCGCAACTTTCATCTATCTCAAACTTTCTACCCTCCCCTCTCTTCCAACCTAAAATGCTATCCCTACAAAACTATCAAAATGCACCAACTCCAACACTTCCTAAGAAAAAGGAGAAACATTAGAAGAACTTGAAACAGCCACTGCCAATTGGGGCCACCAAACAACAAACCCTTCACCAATGGTATGAACCCAAACTAACCCACCACTGGAAAACTACATAATCTGGGACCAAAGCGAACGCCCTTAAAACAACTGCAACCCTATTGCGTGGGCAAACCCGAGAACCTAAAACAGGCCAGACGAAAGAGGGCTACCCTGCATAACTGCTGGAAGCCAAACACCCCAACGATGGAATCATGGTCCTTCCACCCCAGCATAAGTGAGACTAAAAGACTTCCATCTGACGAGATCCCGGATCCCCTAACCCATCCAGGTCACCCTGGACAACGTCTTCCCCCCCCCTCCAATCTACAACTACTAAACCCCTGTCTCTCAACCAAGAAGCAGAGCCAACCACAAAACCACAGGACATGGGCCAGCTCCCCCTCCCCTACGTCCTACAATTCCAAATCTAAACAACCCTGGAACCCAAACCAGACTTTGTTTTTTTTATTTGGGTCATCAACATGTGTTAACTACACAGGACTAAGACTCTCCACAACAAAAAGAAACTCCCAGGGAAGATTTGGTACCTCATAACCCAGTTTTCCCCAAAACCACCTACTATTTCCCCCTTGGCTGGACGACCTGGAACTCTTCACTTGAGACCCAACACCCCTAGGCTCCCCCCCCCCCAAACATCAGCAATTACGTGCTGTATTTTGAATTCGATTCAAAATACAGCATAAAAAATAAATGCTTGTTTTTCCCTTTTTTCGTTAAGGTATGTCATATATCAATCCACAAACCTACTACAAAGACTTTGCTACTCATCCTCTACAATCAGCACCGGGATGAACTCCGGATCTCTTTTCAACTCTAACGGTACCTTGGGCTACAAAAATAATGGGGCGACGTCCAAACAAAATTAATGCCATCTGGACTATGCACATCCCAACAACTTAGAATGAACCAATTAAAGAATTTAAATATCCTATACTATCCATAACGCCAAGGGTCTGAACACCCCAAACAAACGTAAAATGGCAATTGAATATTACGAGAAGGAACGGGGTGACATATTTATACAGGAAACACATTTCTTAAAATCAACTCAATATTTATGCCTCAGCTGGCACCAAAAATAAAGGTCGCCATCCTAAATCATAAAAGGTTACAATTTATTCAAGAAAACTGCAGCAGAGAACCAGAGGGGTCGATACATTGTCCTTACGGGCTCCATAGGAACAATAAAGTCACCCTAATTAACATTATGTCCCCAATCACTCCCAGAAACAATTTTTCTAAACTTAGAAACTAACAAACAACCCAAGTTCAGGGCACATAATAATGGCTGGAGATTTCAATATGAGCCTCCAGCCACAATTAGACTGCTCCCTCCCCTCATCTTCCCTAATACCTCACCCTCCAATTCAGCAAAACCACTTAACACCCTAATACAACTTGAATTTCTGGGACACCTGGAGACTAACCAATCCCAGAGGAAGACAATAGACCTTTTACCGAACCCTCATAACCTCTACACCACGGATAGATTATATTTTTGTAACACCTACCCTTCCATCCACAAAACTGACATCTCACATCACTGGTCGGACCACACCCATGTACCCCTAGATCTACAAAACATCCTCAGACAGACCCCAAAATATAACTGGAGACTGAACGAATATATATTATCAGCACGACCGTTAAAACACAGACAAATCAATTCAACTTTTCGTCACAGAACACATCACAAGACATGAACTTCTCAACAGTGTGGGCAGGCCACAAAGTAGCGATTCGACCTACTAATTCAAGCAGGAGCACGATAAAGGAAACTACAACACCAGATAAATACCCATACAACTCAAATTAAAGAAATGAAAAATGACACTCCAGGACACACCTAGTTGCCGACCATTCTTTACTAACTCAACTTCGGACACAGCTCACTCAATACCTAACAATTAAACGATAAAGCTCTGAAATTCACAGGCGAAACTTTTATGCCAAAGCAAACAAACCGACTTATGCTAGCCAGTAAGTCTCTGACAAAATGACTCAAAACAACTCCTACCCTTATGTCTCCCCACCACTCACAACATCATCCAAATTTTCAAAGACTTCCACAATAAACTATACGATGGAACAACAGCAAGATCGACAAAGACAAAAAAGGCGACCATATCAGCTTCCTAGCCCCCCTGCAACTTCCAAACTTTCCCAACAAGACATAGAAACCGTAAACACTGATATAACACAAAACGAAGTCTCGAAGGCCATCAACAACTAAATATTGGCAAAGCCCCGGGCCCAGACGGCTTCACACTGAATATACTTTAAAATATACTCCAAAACTCTAACCCCCCACCCTCACAACATTAAACAACAGCTTCCTTCAACCAGATCACCACATACATCCAGACCTACTTACAGCAAACATAACTGTAATCCCCAAACCGAAAAGACACCTCCGTAAGAACTATCGACCAAATCCCTGATAAACACAGACATAAAACTCCTAACAAAAATAATGACAGAAACAACCGACATAATACCTAAACTGATACACCCAGACCAAACGATTCTTACAGGACGACAAACAATGGACAACATCAGATCAGCTAAAGACCAGACACCAACATTTATTTTTAAGCCTAGATGCCGAAAAGGCCTTTACAGAATAGACTGGGGGTACATGGGAGTGGTCCTATCATATTTAGGCTTCCCGTAACCATTTAAAAAACCTAACACAACATCTACTCACAACCCTTCAGCAACAATCCAAAACTGGGATTCAAATCCAAACCGTTCACCGTTTTAATATGCAACGAGACGGGGTGCCCCTTATCACCAATTCTTTTTGCTATATGTCTAGAGTCCCTAGCACAACCATAGACTAAACCCAGATATCAAGGGCATAGAAATAGGAATGCAAACCTACAAAATGGTAATGTTTGCCGATGACACACTACTATCCCTCCAAAGCCCCTAACATCTTTCCCAGCCCTGTTTCAGACCATAAAACTCAGACAACTACAGGACTAAAAATAAATACCTCCAAATCTCAGGCCTTCCCAATCGCAAACAGGAAATCCTTGAACACTGGAATTCAAAAGGCAACTCCACTCATTAAACTACCTGGGAGTAGAATTAACCTATGACACCAAACAATTATACGCAACCAACTACTCCCCCCCCAATTCAAATCTATCAAAACCTTAGTTAAGAAATGCCCCCCCTACCAAATATCTTTCTTCGGCTGCACAAACACAATTAAAATGATGGTGCTACCAAACTTCTTTATTATTCCGCACCCTCCAATTCCAATACCCAGAAAAGAGATACCCAATGCCAAAAATCAATTACAATTTCATATGGATTACCAAAACCCCCGACATGGCACACCAAATGCTCACCCCCTAGATGGATAGAACGATGAACAAGAACTGATGGGAGAGGTCCCTCTGTCAGCCTCCTTGCTCACAACTCCCCTTACCCAAGATCTAGACAACCCAATTATAAAACACACAGTACAAGAATGGAGAAGAGCAACCCACAGGTACCAACTAATACCCCCATGAAGACATATATGGATAGGACCCTGCACACCTAAACCAAAGGTGTAAATATAATATCAAAAATGCTGGGTGCTCAACAAGCACTGTAGCCAACAGTAGACAATATTAGATGAAGTATGCTGGGCACACAAGTCCTAGTGAATCAAATTATATTTATTAGTAACGTTTCGGACCTGTGCGGTTCCTTCCTCAACCAAATAATGAGTATTATTTGGTCTGAGGAAAGAACCACACACACTCCTACTACCAATACTATCACCCTAGCTTCCCCCCCGGAATGAAACATAAACTGGGAACAGCCAAAGACAAATTTAACTAAATCAAGGAGACTGGTTCCAATTTTACCAGATCACAACATATGCAAAAACATTGATAACAAACACGGGACAAGAAAATCAAACAAAATTCAAACAACACAATGCAAAATCCCACGGGTCCCCAAAAAACTAAATAAAAAGTTTTATACACAACTGCTGAAAACAGGGGTGTCTGAGTAACCCACGACATCCGCGAGTGGGCGGCTTAGCACCCACATGGGTGGGGCTTAGGCACCCATGAGTGGGGTGGGGCTTAGGCACCTGCAAGTGGGCAGGGCTTGGACAACCACAAGTGGGTGGGGCTTAGGCACCCATGAGTGGCAGGGCCACATGGCTGTAAGGACCATGGGAGGCCTGCAACTGGAGGGACTATGGGGTCCATGAGTGGGAGGGACCAGGGGGGATGCAAAGGGGGAGAAGACACAAGACAGATTGACTGACAGTTTCAGAGCAGGAAGTGCAGGGGACCTGGTGATGCTGCTGCCATATCACACACAAAAAAGTAATATCTTCAAAACTATGCAAATAAAACAATGGAAATAAATTGCAAAAATTCTCGGGGGAGCAATTCCTATCAATTACCTCAATTTACCTAAATTCAATTTTGGACCACAGTTCACCTTTTTTTAGTTGTGAAAGATCCAACTGTAAATTAAGAATTATGAGGGCATAAGCATCTGTCTGTAAAATGACATACTAGTACTCACTTCTATTAAGGGTACTATTTCATTTCTTTGGTACTTACCAATCATGGTAAATATGTCTCCTAAAATCTATTCAGGTTTATTTCATTTTAGTGCTACACTTTGAAGCATTGGTTCTAACTTGCATCGTTTTTTTACATTAATATTTTATACTTTATATTAAAAAAAATTCAAAATCTCATTTTACATTGTATTTCCTGTTTTAATCTATTTTGGTTTTTCTAATGAAAATTAGGTTTGTAGTGCTTAAAAAGGGAAACTTTAAGTAACAAACTTAAATATAACACCTACCGTATATACTCGAGTATAAGCTGACCCGAGTATAAGCCGAGGTCCCTGTTTTTACCTAAAAATTAGGATAATTGATTGACTCGAATATAAGCCGAGGGTAAAAATTCTGACCACTACTGCCTCTTATTATCTGACCACTGATCTGATCTGACCACTACTGCCTTCAATATTATTTTGATGCTTGTTGCCCTTTAAATAGACAGCAGATCCCATACAATGTTTTGGACTACAACTCCAGCATGCTTTTGGCTGGGAGTTGTAGTTTCCAAACAACTGTATGGGAATGCAACTGCAGTGTAGAGTCCCCCCCTCCCTCCCTCCCTCCCTCCCTGGAGATTCCCCCAGAATTACAGAATGTTGCTGAGGCTCCAATGTTTGCTGAGACTGAGGCTCCAATCCGCTGCTGCATGCTCTGTAATCCTGTGGATTGCCGGCTGACGTCACTACTCGGGCGCCTCTCTCACTGCCCGGCGCCGAGTACTACATCAGCCGGCAAACTCACAGGACTTACAGAGCGTGTAAGGAAGACCTTGACTCGAGTATAAGCCGAGGTAAGGTTTTTAGATTTATTTTAAACCTAAAAACCTCGGCTTAACTCGAGTATATACGGTATATATTTTAAGATTCTTCTCTAGTAGTTGCTTTAGTACATGTAAGTATAGATTCTGTAACAAAGAAGGCTTCATGTTAATGTCAGTACAACTCATTGCCCATGTTGGCTTCAAAGAGCTTCTCCCCTGACCCCAGGATTCACTGTCTTTATGCACAACATTTCTAATGTACCTGTATTCATTGTTGAGTTTGCTGAAAACAATGCAACATATTCTATTGCCTCAGTTTATTTATTTTAATTTTTATTTGTCAACCAGCATAATTGCTGACAGCAACATGTACTTGCTTCTTGTTCTTCTGCATGTGCAATGGTGGACACAGGTTTAATTTCCTAGGCTTACTTTTTTCTATTATGTTCCTCTACAGAAGATAAAGATTCACATTTACTGACATTACCTCTAACAGCTCTTGTGGGTAGATTTGTTTTTTTGGTTTTTTTTAGTAAGACCGTATAGAATTTTGCAGGTTCGATGCCCAGACAAAAACAATCCAGGCAGCAAAGAAAACAAGAACTTATCTTTTGATGGCAATGTTGTTTTTTTTCTATTTCACTAACTGAATAGGTCGAAGAACCCAGCCGAAGCGAACAGCGAAGCCCAACAAAACCACCCGAACAAAAAAAGACGAGTGCAAAAGTAGAGGAGCAAAGCAAAAGTTAAGCGTGAGTGGCGAAAGAGGAGGAGGAGCAGAAATGCTGTGAGACACTTAACTTCGAAATATTGCTGACTGTACGTTCTAATATGCAAAACAAACGAAACTCAACAATTTGCAAACATGCCTGAAGGGCAGGGACAGTAAGGGGTACAAAAAAACGCACAAAATCTGGTCAGTCGAGGGAGGGATGTACTGAGCTGAACACATGGCATCAGCCCAGGAAGCAGGCGTAGCTTTCTGAGGGACTGCAACACAGCTGGGTGTCCAGCAAAGGTGAATAGGGAGCTGACCCCGTACCCACAGTCTATTCATACCAGCATCCACAGCTAAGAAGAGAACCAGCTGACTGTGAATGCTGTTCATAGGGGCAAGGTGGCTGGAGACTGGTTCCTAAAGAAGTAGCAGTAGATGCTAAAACTATATCACACACAAACAAAAACTAACGACAAAACTCATTCACGCACAAACAGCTGTATTCTAGGCTTAACAAAAACAATGATTTTTTAACATGAGGTGGTAGTTCTCCAGACTTAGCGAGTAAACTGCACGTGGGGATAACAGTTCATCAAAATGGAATATGCAATGTTACGATAACTACAGTACAGATATTAACTTTGGCACTCTGCATATTTTTTACTAGCGGCTAATACAATTCTTTTCAATTAAGTAATATATTTGGTTATGCACCTTATTGTACTTTTTCCCTATTTTGACTGTATTGAGCTAAATGGAGAAGATATTTAACATATTTGCTAAAAACTTTGCACACACAATGTTCTCTTTAAAAAAAGCATTTATTAGGTCTATTGCTGGGTACTAAATAATGTTGAGGTCTGTTGTTTATCACTGGTAAAATGCCTATTTACATGAAATAAATCTGTTAATTATTAAATGGGCTTGTTGCACTTTTCATGTAGATTTTTTTAAATATGTATTGCATTCGGTTTTTCTTTATTCATGGTGGGCTAGGAGTTGGGTGAGGTGGATAGTTTGACATTATGCCAAAATCTACGTAGCATCTTAAGCCTAATCAAACTACAGGCCATATTAGCACATTAGCGCTAACGCACGTTATTGGTAAATTATGATGGCGGGCGTAAATGTACAGCTGCTATGGTACATTTATGCCAAACGTTCATACCCTGCGGTAGTAAACTACTGCATAGTATTCTATGGGATTGTAAATCTAGTATCGCTGTTGAGATTTACGATTGTTATCGCAGACTTGTTGTTAACAACATCATTATATTTTTCAGAAATTAGGCGGCCGTTACCGATCATTAAATGCCTTTATAAATATAGCCCTATGGGTGGTGTTAAGGTCATTGTCAGTGTTTTCCAATAGAAATGTCATGTGCAGAGTTATTTTTGTGGGGTGGCTGTTAAAAGTATCTCAGGGGTCATAAAACATGGATTGTTATTGTAATTTTACTGCGGGATATTTTTAGACTGCAACACTAAATATGTATCCCGAACACAAAGAATGAGGCTTGTCCAGTCTTTTAAAGTGAAATGTGGAGTATCACGAAACAAATGAATAGGCTTGTCCAGTCTTTTAAAGTGAAATGTGGAGTATTTTCCATTTATGTGCAGACACAGCAAAACACACAACGTTTCAGCACAGAGCCTTTGTCAAGTGTAACAGAGTCATTATAACACATCACTTTTATACCCTTCTTATACACCACCCTCTAGTGGACATTAGTACAATTAAAGTGCTCCCCAAGTGGTAGTCTCCTAATTCCTGATACATAACCCATACATTTTTGACCCTCCCATCACCGCTTTTTCTCACAGCTTGTATGAAGAACAGGGAGATCTTTTAATCTTCTATTTACTCTCCCTCTTGACTAAAGCATAAATACTAAAACCATAACCTAGTGTACAATCTCTAATAACAAAAACAAAATAAACATCCTGTAAAAAAGAAGCCTGTACAGAAAGCCAACGGATAGTCCACATACTTGCACCCCCCAGAGTTTAACTAACAGTTTGTATTGAGAGTCTCCCCAAGAGCCAATTTTATAGATGTAGAAGAATTAACTCATCAGAGAGTGGATATGAAAGACAAAGTAAGAAAATTATGAGAATCTTCAGGAGAGGCTATAAAAAAGGAGGTCTAGAAAGAGTAAGGAAACAATGGTGAATTTCCGAGGGAAGAGCTACTGGACAAGGCAGAGGGAGAGAGAGAGAGAGAGAGAGAGAGAGAGGAAGGAGCACGTTTTGTGAGTTAGTTTGATAAACATTCACATGATTTAGATAAAAGAATTAGAAAATACAGGGCAATATTTGAAAGGACCTTCCTAACAGATGTAGCAAAAATAAACCAGGTTTGCAAACCGAAAAGGAAGAATGTCTCAAAGGTATTTTGAAGTGACTTAGAGACACAGGTTAGGAAGACAATGACCAAAGATTTCTCTCCACACCCAAACTGGGGACGTACCCATGTTTGAATTGCCAGAACTGTTCAGTTATAATTAAAGGAGATGTGGTCATGCACTTCAGGAAAGGGACTTGCAAAAAAGAGATAGAAAGAGGAGATACGGTGCAAATATCATATATTTATAATAGACAAAAAAGAGCCCCTAACTGGGTACTCCCACACCTGCATCCCCCCTCAATCTTTCACCAGAACAACATATGCCCCTCAGACATTATAACATGTAAATGACAAATGTCGCGTACTTATCGTCATGCAGTGAGTCCCCTATACAGTCAAACCATAGGTCATGCACGGATAGTCAGATCTGGTCATCAAGGAGGAGACCCCAAACGAGAGGAACTGGAGGCACAATGCTGGTAAGGGGAGCAAACTAAGCTCCAAACGCTTTTCGCTCTCCCACCGAGCTTTTTCAATGGCGCTAGTTCTATTCGCCTACCGGAAACAGATAAGTTAGTGGGACCCAATCAGCGCTGAGTAACGTAATCACGTCACTTGATCAACCTGCGTGAGATATGGGTTTACGTCTTGTTGTCTTCACATAGACCTCCCATATTCTCGCACGTGTAACAGAGCACCACCATCTTGGTAGATGGCAGAAAAAACTCTCTTCCTGTCTGAATACAGGAATACTGTGAAGTAAAGCACAAACCATATGTTATTTAGGTAAATTTTCCAGCGCCTGTATCAAAATGAGAGTTAAGACACAGATTATTGGTTGTATATCAAGGTGTTCTGCCTTCTGGTTCAGTTTTGTTCTGTGGCTTTAGTTGCCCTTTAAGATATTTTTCTGTGATTGCAGTGGGTATGTTTGTATTTGGATATTTTTGCATATTGCAAGTTTGGTGGGTGAGGTGAGTGTATGTATGTTCTTGTGTATGCACATGTTAAGTACAGTATGTGTATGTATAAATGTGTGCTTTTGTAGCCATGTGTGTTCATTTGTGTTTGTTAGTGTAGGGACTGGAAGGTATTTTGTATATTTAAAGGGTATGTACCCCCCCCGAAACATGTGTTTCCTTTTGCTTTAAATGTGTAATAATGTTCCTAGAGCAAGTAATTATACTTACTACCTCCACCATCTACTGCTGCGGCTCGCTGCTACTTCCAGGTAAGGTAGTCGGTCACAGCCAATGGCTGACTGACAATACTGGACGAGTCTCCACTACTGCTGCTTGTGAATGGAAAAGGCACGTAGTAGTAGCAGTGGAGAGGGAGCCACAGCGGTTGATCATGTATGTTGTAAATATTTTTACTCGTTCTGGGAACATTATTACGCATTTTAAGAAAAACAAAACCTAGGTTTTGGGGGGGGGGGCACTAAGTAACATACTAAAAGTTTTTATTAGGGGTGGATATACCCTTTTATATCTTTAGTGCCAAATTTCTTTGCATCTGTGGAACTATTTGTTTTGGTGCAAATTTCTTTTTAATGTTATAAATTGTATTTTTTTCTAGCATTTTAAGGCATCGCTCATAAATTTGTGACCGTGCCTACAGCTAATGAACAGCACTATATGAACATCGCCATTATAATCCCATAGTGTCAGACTTTTCCGATATCATCAGTTTATAATATGCCCAAATCCTGTATGTGATGTCTTCTTGGTAATATACCTCATTTTGTCGCATAGATTGCTAAAAAAAAGAAAATAATTTTATTGGTCATGATATATGTTTATATTTTAATAAATAAACCTATTATGCATTTAGAATGCTTCATATATGGTAAATAACTCAATTATTTTTAATTTTTAGGTGAACACTCAAAAGTGAATCTTACTTCTTGGAATTTCAAAGAGGGCTGGGCGAACCTGAAAAATATGAATTACAGTAATGGAAAACTAAAAATCTTACAAATGGCTACTATTTTGTGTATGCAAATATGTGTTTTTAGACACCATATACATACAGGAAAGAATACCGAGATAAAGCACTGCAGCTAATGATGTATATCTGTAAATCAACGAAGAAGAGAAGGCCTTATGAAACTCTAATGAAGGGAGGAAAAACTGCTTGGTCTAATAATTCGTTTATCATTTTTATTCCGTTTACCAAGGAGGGGTTTTTAAGTTGCATGTAGGTGATGAATTATTATCAGGCTTATACAGAACTGTTGGATCCTGCTCAAGAAGCTACCTATTTTGGAGCTTTCAAGATCCTTATATTGGAGACATGATGTAATATGTGATTGTTGAATAAGATGAGGAGAATATTTATAAAAAAAAAAATAATTTGACGTGTTTATAAATACGGCTTCTTAAAGCTATGTAATGCTCTATACATATTTTTATCGTAAGAAAAATATCTGAAATGTCTTTAGTGCTTCTACATTGGTAGATTGAAATATTGGATATATGGAAATAGCACAATTGAAATGTTTTCTAAAGAATGTTCTATCAATGTTGAATTTCAATATAATAAGAATAAACTCATGGACTAAGTTTTTAGCTAAGCTCAGGGGTGTCTCTCTAATGAGGCAAAATGTCAGGGCACCACCCCTGATAAACATCAGAAAGGCGGCAGGCAGGACTTTACATTTTTTTTAAGAAAAGCGGCAGGAATTATGGTATGTTCCTTTTTGAGGAACTGTGATGTGCAGTTTAAAAAGCCAAATGTTAACCACACCATTCCTGGAAGCCGCACGCACCTAACCATGGCTTGTGGTTGTGCACTTCATGGTACCTAGCGGGTACACCAGGGCAGCATTCAAAAGTTTGGTCAGGTGGCAACCAATTCTAGAGACACCCCTGGCTAAGCTCTTCTTGTCAAAGTAAAATTAAAATTTTAGATATAGTAGAGTTTAGAGTCAACAGATATTTGCCTTGACTTGTGGTTTTACCCATCCCATTTATTATTTAAACAGTAGTGCTCTTTATGTGAAGCATAAGAATTAACATGGGTCCTGAGTTACTGGATAACTACGGTAATTACATCCTTATATAGTTCAGGGACTTTGGCGTCTCAAAGAATGGGCCATATTAAATAACTCACAGTATCGTTAATCTATGAATGTTTGTTTGTAGAATACCAAGTGGTAGTAAAATGTCGAATGGTATTCTATGGGCGTAGATCTACTAAGCGTTCGTAAACTAACAATACGCTCACTAAAGGCACAGTATCGATATGAATTGATATTGTGCCTTTATAAATATGGCCTAATATTGTTCTACTTAAAGGGCATGTCCACCCCCAAAACTATAATCCCCCAACTACTGGCCCACCATTTAGTGTAGTTTAATCCTTACCTCACACCAACTCCATAGGGTCTCCTGTAGTCCCCCCCCCAAAGTTCCAAAAAACTGGCACAGGAGGCTAGCAGGTCCTATAGGACACTGCCTGCTACCTGGCCTCCCGGAGATTCGCCATGCGTGCTGCAGCCCTTCTCCCCCCTCCCTCTCCCTCCCGTTCTACTCCCTCCCCCTAGCGAAAAACCCCCTTAATATTTGCTCCCCATGTCCCCCAGCCCCAACCGCATGTTTTTTTTTTTTAAAAGCTCCCCAAACTCTTACTTACCTCTCCGCTTCCTCCCTGCACTGAATGACCGGCAGCCGCGTCCGTGATTGGCTGCCGTCAGCCAATCACAGACGCAACTGCCGGTCCCGCCCCTCTGCTTGCATTCTCGCAGCAGAGGGCCGGCAGTGCGGCGGAGGATCGAGGGGAGGGAGTAAGAGGTTGGGGGGCTTTCTGAAAAAAAAAATATGCGGTTGGGGCTGGGGGACATGGGGGAGCAGAATATTAAAAATTTATTTTCGGGGTGGACATAGCCTTTAAAGAAAACTTTAGCCTACTAATAAATGAAGTCCAGGGGATTCTTCTTGTGATGAGGACCTGATACACTATATTTTTTCAACTTTAGAAATGGTACCTAGAAAAATGATATTGGTGGTGCTGCTTCTACCTTATAATCTCGCGTGCTGCTGGTAACACTTTACAAACAGGCACGATCACTGTATGCTTGATAAAGGCTATCGTACCTAGCCTTAAACCACAGTAGAAATCCGAAATAAAGGCAGCATCTCCGATAGTTTCTAAAGCATGTATACGCATTTTTACTAATAAAATGACCCAGGTTCCCATTTTAAAGGGAATTACATCAACCTAATTTATTAAAATATTCCCCAATCATCTGAAATAAGTTTGCACGTTAAATGTTAAAAGACAAAGGGACATATTTTTTATAAATGCAATAATAATACCAATACTACACCTTAATCACTAATATTTTATATTTAATGCAGATGTAAAATGACCGTGCACTTGTAAAACATTGTCATCTGCAATTTCTGACTGCAGCATTAGTTTGACCTTGTGGAATCACAATTTTTCAATTTATAATTATGCCCTATAGCCGCTATCGGCTACCAGGCGCAAACTCAGCGGCAATGTTATATGGCGATTGTGGCAATTGGTGCATCACAAAGTGCCGGTAACTATTTTGGAACTTTTAACACCAGCCATCAGCAAGCGTTAAAAAGTGGAATGGAATGCCACTATCTGCATATATTTATGTTTGCGGCGGCTTCCATGTTAGCCATGCAGCCACCAAAAGAAAGGAGTTTGTCGCACTAACCGATATAACATAAGTTAGCGTGAATACTCCATGTCACAGGACGCCCTGTGTGAGGTTGTGGGAAATAAGGCAAACCAGGCCACACAAGCTATTTTACAATTGAAGGAGCTTTATTAATACGCACCAGTACCAAGCAAAACCTTATCCTACCAAGCAAGCACTGTCCTTGGGATGCAGTTCCTGGGATCTCTGGGCTGCTGGATTTTCCTGGTCTGATTCTACCTTCCTGGGTCCCTTGCTCTCAAGCTAAGAGGCAGGGTAGTGGTTTACAGCTCTGAGCTGCTAAGCACTGCCTAAGCAGGTGTCCTAGCTCTGTTCTCCCTTTCACTCAGCTTTCCCTTCTGCCAAGCCCTAGTCTGCTTCCTTCTGCAGGCTAGCCTCCTGTATCCCTTGCTCTCAAGATAAAGGTCAGGATAGAGTTAATCAGCTCCTAGCTACAGGATACTGCCTCAGCATGTATCCTAGCTCTTCCTTTGTTGAGCAGCAGACCAATCAGCAATTACACAACTCAATCCTACAGGCCAGACGTGTTGGCACCAGAATAATTAATTTACAAAATGGGTAAAAAGGAGTTTTACCCATTGAGCCATCTTGTGGACAAAGGACTAACTGCATATCCAACTGTGCTTGATACAGTTTATATATTGCTTACATTTTACATATACATTATTAACACAAGATATAATACTGGGAGAGATGGTGCCTGGATGAAATAATGTTATATTATTAATGACTGGGAACCACACTCTCCCTAACATAGCATCAACTAATTCATGTTATTACAGACCCCTGGTGCTCCGTCACACTCCAGACCAGGAGCAGTGCGCCTCTTGGTGAATCACCCGGATTATGAGTATTGTTATTTTTTACTTTAGCTACCTACTCAGGTAAGAAACTAAAAAGGTTTATAGTTAGAAATGACTATCTTTGGGGTCCTCTTTATAGCAGGCAATGTGTGACTGGGGTGACCCTGCCCAGATGCTAGTTTGTGGCATTTATTGGCTGCCAATTGAATTCCAGGGCCCTTCAGTGATGAATGTTTTTCAGAAGACTGAGGCAGAAGTAACAGTCGGTGCAAACTGTTTTTATTTTATACTTTATAATTTAGTACAATAGGGTAGAGAGGAAGGTTGTTTTACATAGTTAATACAGTATATAGCAGCCCTTCAGCAAAAATACTTAATGGGTTTAAATGCCAGTTTAGTTTCTGAGGCCTATATTTATAAATTCACAGTATTAGTTATTGCCAATACGTTAAGTCCAAACCCAGAGTTGTTTGTACATCACAACCATAAAATAATGCCATTTTACAGCCATATAGCAAAACGCCACAATGCAATGGTTATACTGGACCATATTTATAAAGCAGCGGTATCGCTTTTCAGCGATACCGCAACTTTAACAATCGGTATCGTAAATTTACAATCGACAAACCGATCAGAGATTAACGATCGGTTTAACGATCCTAAATTTACGATACCGATCGTAAAGCTACGATAACGAAATCATAGATTTACGATCCCCATAGAATACCATTTACTACCGCACGGTATTCTACCATCGAACATTCATTAATTAACAAACGTTCGGTCGTAAATGTACGATTGTACATTTACGACCGCAATCGTAAATTAACTAACCTGCGGTATCGCTAAAAAGCAATACCGTGGCTTTAGAAATATGGCCCACTGTATTGTCCTAGAATCTGACACCGCCATAAACAGACACGGCACAGAGAGCAGCTAAATGAAAGCTGTTAGCTGCAGGCAGTGTGAGAGAAAAGGGCATTGCACATTTTTAATGCTAAATGAATTTTAGTCATGAAGTGACGGGTATAGGCTTTGCTTTCATAGAAAGCATACTGTTTTAAACATTGTGGGGCCAAGAGAAGAGGCTAAGATACGCTAATTGGGCATGTGATTAACACTTCTTCACTGCCTTGTTGTGTTCCACCACTGTGCACAGGTGAGACCTTAAGAAATGGAAAAAAGTGTTAGAAGTTAGGGAAAAGCAGGTTAAGGTTAGTACCAATAAAACCCTTTCTTAGTTGAAAAATTATTTAGCATAGTTTACATCTCACTTCAAGTTCTCTTCAAAGAGAATCTGCAAGATTTTTCATTGAAACTGAAGTTTTGGAAATTGTTTTGGAAGTTTCTTTGTCTCAAAGAAATTTGTGAGATTGTGGCAGACAATGCGACACTGACTAATTGTAATGTTAAGATGACTTCAGTGCTGGTTTTTGATGAAGCTGTACAATGTAAATTCAGTATGTCTGCAGTGGGCAGAACACATTCAGGTTTCTAAAGCACACAGTACAGTTTCTGTACACACTGTACAGATCAGTGAAAGATGACAGACAGGATCTGCAAGATCCCGTCTGTCATCTTTCAAAGATCTGCATACACACATTCTCGAGCATGCACATCATAGGGAGAACGATCGGAACTGTGTATTTCTCCCGGCCGCGCTAGACTCCTCTATAGGGAGTCAGACGCGGCCGATGGAAATTTCAGGTCTTTCCCGAGCGAGCGTTCTGCCGACCTGATCATTCAGCGGCCTCGCTCTCATTCGGAAACGAAGGTACACACACTAGCGATAAAGCCTCAATACCGGCTTTATATCGTTACTGTGTGTACTCAGCTTAAGGGACATGTTTGTAACAAAATACAGAGCGGGAGCAAAATACTGTTCGTATTGTAAAACGCCAAGTGGTATCAGCGGTTGGAACCACATTACAGTATTTTACAATGGGGACGTAGAATACCGTTAGTCATTGTTACTTTATTACCTTGTGTTATAGCCAAAAGTGGGTGTAACAAACACGTACTATCTCTAATTTCCAATACCACAGGTTAATAAACAGGCCCCAAAATCATGCTCACTATTCTGGAAGCAGCAGCTGTCACATATATGCTAAAATATCTTTGAATAACCCAAAAAATCTTCCTGAGAAGATGTCTGTGTGGAAAGAATTCTGAGGGAATCCTGCCTGCAAGGCCCACTGAAGTGGGACGGAGCCCAATTATCCAGTTATCGAAGTACTGAAAAAACACAAAATAAAATATAAATGGGAATTTCCATTTAAACTGATGGTCTCTCACAATGGGAAAACAGCCTCCGCTTCATACTCAAAAGATGGCGCAAAATTAATACACAAACTGGAAATTATGGCGGACACTCCCAAACCACCTGAACCGAACCCACAACGAATAAACCCACCACCAATTTACTGGTTGAACTAAACCAATTCGGGTCCCAACAAACAGGAGTCTGCCTTTTTCCATCTGGGCCAAACCCCAACATAAACCATAAATGCCAAGCTCGCCAACCTCAACAAGAGGCAGCCACCACTTTTCATCTACCCTACGCCTGTCCATCTTATCTGCTCTTCCTTCCATAGTACAATGCTTTCCCGACAAAACCTCAAAAGCAACCGAATCAAGAAACCACCCCAGGGAAAGGGGGAAACGGTGGTAAAATCCTCAAAAATGGGTCCGCCGAGCAATACCCCCCCAAAAGGGGCAACCAGTAACCAGCACACCCATGTCAGACTATACAAAAAGGATACAGAGACAAATACCCTACCAAACATCTAAGTCTGATCCATATCCAGGAAACCCCCTACTAACCAACTGACTAAACTTTACCAAAAGTGGGACCAACAAACAGATGCCTGCCTTCCCAGACTGAAAAAAATCTGACACAAACTTAACAAGCAAGACTCACCAAACCTAATATGGGACAACTAATAACTTCCTCTACCTCAAAGACTATCTCTTCACCCAACCACTCTTCTCAATCTAAAACGCTATCTCTACAAAACCCCAAAAATGCCCCAGATACAACACCCCAAGAAATAGGGGTAATACCAAGGGTAATCAAGACAGACAACCCCTCAGAGGGGACAACTGGACACTACCCACCTTCCCATTGGAGACAACTATCAGGTGGAGTACACAAGGTGGACTACACAAACTGGATGCAACAGCAAACATCCACAAATTCCGCCAGGCTAGACTCACAACATATGAACCCACTACCCATGGAAGGGACAATCGGAACCCCCTCAGAGATTAACAAAAAAAAAAGTATGCACCCCATCAGAAACAAACTGGGAAACCGAACTTTATTATCCACCCTATCCGCCCTCAACAAGGTGCATCCGCAACTTTCATCTATCTTCAAACTTTCTACCCTCCCCTCTCTTCCAACCTAAAATGCTATCCCTACAAAACTATCAAAATGCACCAACTCCAACACTTCCTAAGAGAAAAGGAGAAACATTAGAAGAACTTGAAACAGCCACTGCCAAGATTGGGGCCACCAAACAACAAACCCCTTCACCAAACTAACCCACCACTGGAAAACTACATAATCTGGGACCAAAAGCGAACGCCCTTAAAACAACTGCAACCCTATTGCGTGGGGCAAACCCGGAGAACCTAAAACAGGCCAGACGAAAGAGGGCTACCCTGCATAACTGCTGGAAGCCAAACCACCCCAACGATGGAATCATAGGTCCTTCCACCCCAGGCATAAGTGAGACTAAAAGACTTCCATCTGACGAGATCCCGGATCCCCTAACCCATCCAGGTCTACCCTGGAGCAACGTCTTCCCCCCCCCTCCAATCTACAACTAACTAAACCCCTGTCTCTCAACCAAGAAGCAGAGCCAGACCACAAAAACCACAGGACATGGGCCCAGCTCCCCCTCCCCTACGTCCTACAATTCCAAATCTAAACAACCCTGGAACCCAAACCAGACTTTGTTTATTTTTATTTGGGTCATCAACATGTGGTAACTACACAAGGACTAAGACTCTCCACAAACAAAAAGAAACTCCCAGGGAAGATTTGGTACCTCATAACCCAGTTTTCCCCAAAACCACCTACTATTTCCCCCCTTGGCTGGACGACCTGGAACTCTTCACTTGAGACCCAACACCCCTAGGCCCCCCCCCCCCCAAACATCAGCAATTACGTGCTGTATTTTGAATTCGATTCAAAATACAGCATAAAAAATAAATGCTTGTTTTTCCCTTTTTTCGTTAAGGTATGTCATATATCAATACCACAAAACCTACTACAAGACTTTGCTACTCATCCTCTACAATCAGCACCGGGATGACTCCGGATCTCTTTTCAACTCTACAGGTACCTTGGGGCTACAAAAATAATGGGGGCGACGTCCAAAACAAAATTAATGCCATCTGGACTATGCACATCCCAACACACTTAGAATGAACCAATTAAAGAATTTAAATATCCGTATACTATCCCATAACGCCAAGGGTCTGAACACCCCAAACAAACGTAAAATGGCAATTGAATATTACGAGAAGGAACGGGGTGACATATTTATACAGGAAACACATTTCTTAAAATTCAACTCAATATATTATGCCTCAGCTGGCACCAAAAATAAAGGAGTCGCCATCCTAAATCATAAAAGGTTACAATTTATTCAAGAAAACTGCAGCAGAGAACCAGAGGGGTCGATACATTGTCCTTACGGGCTCCATAGGAACAATAAAGGTCACCCTAATTAACATATATGTACCCAATCACTCCCAGAAACAATTTTTTCTAAACTTAGAAACTAACAAAACAACCCAAAGTTCAGGGCACATAATAATGGCTGGAGATTTCAATATGAGCCTCCAGCCACAATTAGACTGCTCCCTCCCCTCATCTTCCCTAATACCCTCCAATTCAGCAAAACCACTTAACACCCTAATACAAAACTTGAATTTCTGGGACACCTGGAGACTAACCAATCCCAGAGGAAGACAATAGACCTTTTACTCGAACCCTCATAACCTCTACACCAGGATAGATTATATTTTTGTAACAGCCTACCCTTCCATCCACAAAACTGACATCTCAGCAATCACTTGGTCGGACCACACCCATGTACCCCTAGATCTACAAAACATCCTCAGACAGACCCCAAAATATAACTGGAGACTGAACGAATATATATTATCAGACACGACCATTAAAGAACACAGACAAATCAATTCAACTCTTCGTCACAGAAAACACATCACAAGACATGAACTTCTCAACAGTGTGGGCAGGCCACAAAGTAGCGATTCGAAGCCTACTAATTCAAGCAGGAGCACGATAAAGGAAGACTAACCAACAGATAAATACCCATACAACTCAAATTAAAGAAATAGAAAAATGACACTCCAGGACACACCTAGTTGCCGACCATTCTTTACTAACTCAACTTCGGACACAGCTCACTCAATACCTAACAAATTAAACAGATAAAGCTCTGAAATTCACAAGGCGAAACTTTTATGCCAAAGCAAACAAACCGGACTTAATGCTAGCCAGTAAAGTCTCTGACAAAATGACTCAAAACAAACTCCTACCCTTATGTCTCCCCAACCATCACAACATCATCCAAATTTTCAAAGACTTCCACAATAAACTATACGATGGAACAACAGCAAGATCAGACAAAGACAAAAAAGGCGACCATATCAGCTTCCTAGCCCCCCTGCAACTTCCAAAACTTTCCCAACAAGACATAGAAACCGTAAACACTGATATAACACAAAACGAAGTCTCGAAGGCCATCAAACAACTAAATATTGGCAAAGCCCCGGGCCCAGACGGCTTCACCAATGAATACTTTAAAATATACTCCAAAACTCTAACCCCCCCACCTCACAACATTAAACAACAGCTTCCTTCAACCAGATCACCACATACATCCAGACCTACTTACAGCAAACATAACTGTAATCCCCAAACCGGAAAAAGACACCTCCTGTAAGAACTATCGACCAATATCCCTGATAAACACAGACATAAAACTCCTAACAAAAATAATGACAGAAAAACAACGACATAATACCTAAACTGATACACCCAGACCAAACAGGATTCATTACAGGACGACAAACAATGGACAACATCAGATCAGCTAAAGACCAGACACCAACATTATTTTTAAGCCTAGATGCCGAAAAGGCCTTTAACAGAATAGACTGGGGGTACATGGGAGTGGTCCTATCATATTTAGGCTTCCCGTAACCATTTAAAAACCTAATACACAACATCTACTCACACCCTTCAGCAACAATCCAAAACATGGGATTCAAATCCAAACCGTTCACCGTTTTAAATGCAACGAGACAGGGGTGCCCCTTATCACCAATTCTTTTTGCTATATGTCTAGAGTCCCTAGCACAAGCCATAAGACTAAACCCAGATATCAAGGGCATAGAAATAGGAATGCAAACCTACAAAATGGTAATGTTTGCCGATGACACACTACTATCCCTCCAAAGCCCCCTAACATCTTTCCCAGCCCTGTTTCAGACCATAAAACTTCAGCCAACTATCAGGACTAAAAATAAATACCTCCAAATCTCAGGCCTTCCCAATCGCAAACAGGAAATCCTTGAACACTGGGAATTCAAAAGGCAACTCCACTCATTAAACTACCTGGGAGTAGAATTAACCTATGACACCAAACAATTATACGCAACCAACTACTCCCCCAAATTCAAATCTATCAAAACCTTAGTTAAGAAATGCCCCCCCTACCAAATATCTTTCTTCGGCTGCACAAACACAATTAAAATGATGGTGCTACCAAAACTTCTTTACTTATTCCGCACCCTCCCAATTCCAATACCCAGAAAAGAGATAACCCAATGCCAAAAATCAATTACAAATTTCATATGGAATTACCAAAACCCCCGACATGGCACACCAAATGCTCACCCCCTAGATGGATAGAACTGGAACAAGAACTGATGGGAGAGGTCCCTCTGTCAAGCCTCCTTTGCTCACAACTCCCCTTACCCAGAGATCTAGACAACCCAATTATAAAACACACAGTACAAGAATGGAGAAGAGCAACCCACAGGTACCAACTAATACCCCCATGAAGACAAATATAATGGATAGGACCCTGCACACCTAAACCAAAGGTGTAAATATAATATCAAAAATGCTGGGTGCTCCAAGCACTGTAGCCAACAGTAGACAAATATATAGATGAAGTATGCTGGGCACACAAGTCCTAGTGAATCAAATTATTATTTATTAGTAACGTTTCGGAACCTGTGCGGTTCCTTCCTCAGACCAAATAATGAGTATTATTTGGTCTGAGGAAAGAACCACACACACTCCTACTACCAATACTATCAACCCTAGCTTCCCCCCCGGAATGAAACATAAACTGGGAAACAGCCAAAGACAAATTTAAACTAAATCAAGGAGACTGGCTCCAATTTTACCAGATCACAACATATGCAAAAACATTGATAACAAACACGGGACAAGAAAATCAAACAAAATTCAAACAACAAACAATGCAAAATCCCACGGGTCCCCAAAAAACTAAATAAAAAAGTTTTATACACAACTGCTAGAAAACAGGGGTGTCTGAGTAACCCACGACATCCGCGAGTGGGCGGGCTTAGGCACCCACGAATGGGTGGGGCTTAGGCACCCATGAGTGGGTGGGGCTTAGGCACCTGCAAGTGGGCAGGGCTTGGACAACCACAAGTGGGTGGGGCTTAGGCACCCATGAGTGGGCAGGGCCACATGGGGCTGTAAGGACCATGGGGGGCCTGCAACTGGAGGGACTATGGGGTCCATGAGTGGGAGGGACCAGGGAGGCTGCAAAGGGGAGGAGAAGACACAAGACAGATTGACTGACAGTTTCAGAGCAGGAAGTGCAGGGGACCTGGTGATGCTGCTGCCATATCACACACAAAAATGTAAATATCTTCAAAACTATGCAAAATAAACAATGGAAATAAATTGCAAAAATTCTCGGGGGAGCAATTCCTATCAATTTACCTCAATTTACCTAAATTCAATTTTGGACCACAGTTCACCTTTTTTTAGTTGTGAAAGATCCAACTGTAAATTAAGAATTATGAGGGCATAAAGCATCTGTCTGTAAATAATGACATACTAGTACTCACATTCTATTAAGGGTACTATTTCATTTCTTTGGTACTTACCAATCATGGTAAATATGTCTCCTAAAATCTATTCAGGTTTATTTCATTTTAGTGCTACACTTTGAAGCATTTGTTCTAACATTGCATCGTTTTTACATTAAATATTTTATTTATATTAAAAAAAAAAATTCAAAATCTCATTTTACATTGTATTTCCTGTTTTATCTATTTTGGTTTTTCTAATGAAAATTAGGTTTGTAGTGCTTAAAAAGGGAAACTTTAAGTAACAAACTTAAATATAACACCTACCGTATATACTCGAGTATAAGCTGACCCGAGTATAAGCCGAGGTCCCTGTTTTTACCTGAAAAATTAGGATAAATTGATTGACTCGAATATAAGCCGAGGGTAAAAATTCTGACCACTACTGCCTTCTTATTATCTGACCACTGATCTGATCTGACCACTACTGCCTTCAATATTATTTTGATGCTTAAGTTGCCCTTTAAATAGACAGCAGAATTCACATACAGATGTTTTGGAAACTACAACTTCCAGCATGCTTTATTGGCTGGGAGTTGTAGTTTCCAAACAACTGTATGGGAATGCAACTGCAGTGTAGAGTCCCCCCCTCCCTCCCTCCACCCCCTCACCTCTCCCTCCTGGAGATTCCTCCCAGAATTACCAGAATGTTGCTGAGGCTCCATGTTGTGAGACTGAGGCTCCAAATCCGGCTGCTGCATGCTCTGTAAATCCTGTGGATTGCCGGCTGACGTCACTACTCGGCGCCTCTCACTGCCGGCGCCGAGTACTGACATCAGCCGGCAAACTCACAGGACTTACAGAGCGTGTAAGGAAGACCTTGACTCGAGTATAAGCCGAGGTAAGGTTTTTAGATTTATTTTAAAACCTAAAAACCTCGGCTTATACTCGAGTATATACGGTATATATTTTAAGATTCTTCTCTAGTAAGTTGCATTTAGTACATGTAAGTAATAGATTCTGTAACAAAGAAGGCTTCCATGTTAATGTCAGTACAACTCATTGCCCATGTTGGCTTCAAAGAGCTTCTCCCCCTGACCCCAGGATTCACTGTCTTTATGCACAAAACATTTCTAAATGTACCTGTATTCATTGTTGAGTTGCTGAAACAATGCAACATAGTCTATTGCCTCAGTTTATTTATTTTTAATTTTTATTTGTCAACCAGCATGAATTGCTGACAGCAACATGTACTTGCTTCTTCTGCATGTGCAATGGTGGACACAGGTTTAATTTCCTAGGCTTACTTTTTTTCTATTATGTTCCTAGCAGAAGATAAAGATTCTACATTTACTGACATACCATCTAACAGCTCTTGTGGGATAGAGATTTGTTTTTTTGGTTTTTTTTAGTAAGACACGGTATAGAAGTTTGCAGGTTCGATTGCCCATACTTTGTTTTTTTAATATATATTTTGTTTCTTATATCCATGCTAGCAAAGAAATAAACTGTGAAGATTACTTTTCTTTTTTGTATGAAAATCAAGCAAATTTATCACTGTTAGGGACTAGAGATGTAATGTGGGTTCGAATAGAACCCAGTTTCAAATCGAATCTGAGGGTTTCGAAGTCCCAACAAAACTTTCTGAACTCCCGAATTTCAAAAAAAGTAGCCGATTTTCGAAAATAGATGATTTCCGAAAATCGAAAGTAGACGAAATCGAAACTAAAATTTTCACTTTGGAACTTTCTGAATATTCGAAAACAGAACGAAACTCAACAATTTCAAACATCTCTATTAGGGACAGGGACATTTGTAATGTGTTTACAAAAAAAACTGCACTAAAATCTGTGTTCTATGTCTGAGGGAGGGATGATATCTGAGCTGTAACATCATTGGCTATCAGCTTCCAGGAAGCTAGGCTGTAGCTTTCTGTAAAGTGTACTGCATACACTTAGCTGGGTGTTCCCAGCAAAGGTGAATTATGGGAGCTGACCCCTCGTACCCACAGTCTATTTCATACCAGCATCCACAGCTAAGGAAGAGGTGATACTCAGCTTTTTGTATCTTTGTGAATGTGCTGTTTCTATAGGGGCAATGTTGTCTGGAGACTTTGGTTCTCTAAAGAAGTTAGCAGTAGATGCTAAAACTACTTATCTCTTATTTTCATGGAACTTTTTTTTTTTAAACAAATACCTAATTTTCGTAATCTATAAAACTTCATTTTTTTCACGCACAAACTATGCTGTGCTATATATTCTTGAGTGGCTGGTAAACAATAATACAATAATGATTATTTTAACTATGAGGTTGGATATTGATTCATTCCAGTTTATTCTTTTTATGCTTGTCAGGTTATAACTTGCACTTGTGTATTTATTACAGTTTTCATTCAAAATATTGAATTTTTTATTGCAATGTTTACTGTTTTTATATTTTAACATGTACAGATATTTAAACTTTGTGCACTCTGCATATTTTATTACTAGCGGCTAATACAATTCTTTTCAATTAAATGTAATATATTTGGTTAATGCACCTTATTGTACTTTTTTTCCCTATTTTGACTGTATTGAGCTAAATGGAGAAGATATTTAACAAATATTTGCTAAAAACTTTGCACACACAATGTTCTCTTTAAAAGAAAGCATTTATTAGGTCTATTGCTGGGATACTAAATAATGTTGAGGTCTGTTGTTTATCACTGGTAAAATGCCTGATTTACATGAAATAAATCTGTTAATTATTAAATGGGCTTGTTGCACTTTTCATGTAGATTTTTTTTAAATATGTAATTGCATTCGGTTTTTACTTTATTCATGGTGGGCTAGGAGTTGGGTGAGGTGGATAGTTTGACATTATGCCAAAATCTACGTAGCATCTTAAGCCTAATCAAAACTACAGGCCATATTAGCACATTAGCGCTAACGCACGTTATTGGTAAATTATGATGGCGGGCGTAAATGTACAGCTGCGATTGTACATTTATGCCAAACGTTCATACCCTGCGGTAGTAAACTACTGCATTAGTATTCTATGGGGATTGTAAATCTAGTATCGCTGTTGTAGATTTACGATTGTTATCGCAGACTTGTTGTTTAACAATCATTATATTGTTCAGAAATTAGGCGGCCGTTAAACCGATCATTAAATGCCTTTATAAATATAGCCCTATGGGTGGTGTTAAGGATCATTGTCAGTGTTTTCCAATAAGGAAATGTCATGTGCAGGAGTTATTTTGTGGGGTGGCTGTTAAAAGTATCTCAGGGGTCATAAAACATGGATTGTTATTGGTAATTTACAACTGCGGGATATTTTTAGACTGCAACATAAAATAATGTATCCACGAAACAAAAGAATGAGGCTTGTCCAGTCTTTTAAAGTGAAATGTGGAGTATCACGAAACAAAAGAATGAGGCTTGTCCAGTCTTTTAAAGTGAAATGTGGAGTATTTCCATTTATTGTGCAGACACAGCAAAACACACAACGTTTCAGCACAGAGCCTTTGTCAAGTGTAACAGAGTCAATTATAACACATACTTTTATACCCTTCTTATACACCACCCTCTAGTGGACATTAGTACAATTAAAGTGCTCCCCCAAGTGGTAGTCTCCTAATTCCTGATACATAAGCCATACATTTTTGACCCTCCCATCACCGCTTTTTCTCACAGCTTGTATTAGAGAACAGGGAGATCTTTTAATCTTCTATTTACTCTCCCTCTTGACCTAAAAGCAATAAATACTAAAACCATAACCTAGTGTAACAATCTCTAATAAACAAAACAAAATAAACATCCTGTAAAAAAGAAGCCTGTACAGAAAGCCAACGGATAGGTCCACATACTTGCACCCCCAGAGTTTACACCTAACAGTTTGTATTGAGAGTCTCCCCAAGAGCCAATTTATAAGATGTAGAAGAATTAACTCATCAGAGAGTGGATATGAAAGACAAAGTAAGAAAATTATGAGAATCTTTCAGGGGAGAGGCTATAAAAAAGGAGGTCTAGAAAGAGTAAGGAAACAAGTGGGTGAATTTCCGAGGGAAGAGCTACTGAGACAGAGGCAGAGGGGAGAGAGAGAGAGAGAGAGAGAGAGAGAGAGAGGAACATTTTTGTGAGTTAGTTTGATAAACATTCACATGATGCTAAAAGAATTAGAAAATACAGGGCAATATTTGAGAAGGACGCCTTCCTAACAGATGTAGCAAAAAATAAACCAAGGTTTGCAAACCGAAAAGGAAGAAGTCTCAAAGGTATTTTGGAAGTGACTTAGAGACACAGGTTAGGAAGACAATGACCAAAGATTTCTCTCCACACCCAAACTGGGGACGTACCCATGTTTGAATTGCCAGAACTGTTCAGTTATAATTAAAGGAGATGTGGTCATGCACTTCAGGAAAGGGACTTGCAAAAAAAGAGATAGAAAGAGGAGATACGGTGCAAATATCATATATTTATTAATAGACAAAAAAGAGCCCCTAACTGGGGTACTCCCACACCTGCATCCCCCCTACAGATCTTTCAACCAGAACAACATATGCCCCTCAGAACAGTAATAACATGTAAATGACAAATGTCAGCGTACTTATCGTCATGCAGTGAGTCCCCTATACAGTCAAACCATAGGTCCATGCACGGAGTAGTCAGATACTGGTCATCAAGGAGGAGACCCCAAACAGAGAGGAACTGGAGGCACAAATGCTGGTAAGGGGGAGCAAACTAAGCTCCAAACGCGTTTCGCTCTCCCACCGAGCTTTTTCAATGGCGCTAGTTCTATTCGCCTACCGGAAACAGATAAAGGTAGTGGGACCCAATCAGCGCTGAGTAACGTAATCACGTCACTTGATCAACCTGCGTGAGATATGGGTTTTACGTCTTGTTGTCTTCACATAGACCTCCCATATTCTCGCACGTGTAACAGAGCACCACCATCTTGGTAGATGGCAGAAAAACTCTCTTCCTGTCTGAATACAGAACACATTAAAGTAAACAGTACTGACTAATTGTTGGTTAGTCTATACAATATACGGCTAATAAAGAACAATGTAACTTCCAGCATATGTACCAACCTGGTCCAATACATGCAGTTTAATGTAGAATACATGCACTGAAAACACCCATAAGTAAACAACCCTTCGACATACAAAGACATGAGTAGAGATCCTTGAATAAATGGTTGGGGGAAAGAGCACAAATATCCCCATATTTATAGTAACATAATTATTGCCCGATCAGTCAGCAGAGTGTAACACTCATCCAAAGATAAGGTAAGTGTCAAGAGAAGGGCGAACCCCTCAATGTGATCAACCGATCACCATAATGTATCAAAAAAATCCCACGATCAGGAAACTATTTAAGCAATAAAAGGGATCCCTCCGATGTGACATCCAGTATAGGCAAATCCAAAGGATGTATCCCCGATCGTAATCCATTGATACATCCCAGGTTGAAGTCCATTGTCCATCTGGTCCAAAATGTATGAGAACCCCATCCCCTCTATAGGGAATCCTAATATATCTATTCGATCCCAAAGTAGATACCACTCTGCGCAGGAGGACAACCATGAATGAGAAAAAGGAAAGTGACAGTTCTGGACGGACGGCAACCAGGATCCATCCAACTTAAGCGATGTAAATGCAAAGTTCAAATAAACAATGCAAATTCCAACTCCTCATTCAGTCACTGCGGACTTAGGGTGTTAAAACTAAAAATCAGTCTGGTTTCTGTTTGTAATAGTCTTACATTAATGTCTCCTCCTCGAACTACCAGAGCGACCTTAGTGAGGCCCATACATCTCAGTTCAGTCACATCACAGTTATGTTTCACTAAGAAATGGTGTGCCACACTCGTCAATGGTGCACTACCATGCCCTCTCTCCCGTCCTGCTACTCTGATTGTCGATAGGTGACTTGCCAGTCTCTGTTTTAACATCTGAGAAGTTTTACCAATGTAAATCAAATTACAAGAACACAGTAATGCATACACAACATTTTCTGTTCTGCAGTTAAAATATTGCCTGACTTTGTGGGTATATTTGCCATCAGAACCCACCAATGTTGTCCGAGCATCCAAATATCTGCAGAAAACACAGTGTCCACAGGGGTATGTACCCATCAATTTCTCCCCTCTACCCAGAGGTACACGGGATCTGTTGAAACGACTTTGGGACAGTTTATCACCAATATTGGGCCCTCTCCTTACCGTAATAGACGGTTGTGCTGTAATAAAAGGAGATATTGTTGTGTCATTATGTAAGATATGCCAATTCCGAGAAAGTATATTTCTAACCTGACTCCAGTCCGTGTTTTATTGGGTGATGAACCTCAGTGTGTCTGTTGTTGTAGTCCCCACTCTAGATAGTACATCTTGTTGTGTATACTGTGAAACAGAGTGTTTAGTCCTACGTAAGAGGGATCTAGGGTAACCCCTCTGGTGGAACCTGTCAGCTAAGAGTGCAGCTTCTTTATTGGAATCCTGTGAGTGAGTGTGCAATTGCGTCTTACCCAAAGAAATTGTCCTTTTGGTATACCTCGCTTAAGTGACGGTAAGTGTGAACTGGAAAAATGCAAGAGGGAGATTGTAGCTGTCTTTTTACGGTAAAGTGTCGTGATAAGGGTCCCCTGGTGTTTCTTGACCCATAGGTCTAAAAATTCAATAGCATCACTGGATAAATGATGAGTGAGAGAGATGTTATACTCATTGCAGTTGTAACAAGTTGTAAATACTGCAAAAAGTCACTGGAGGAGCCCCTCCATAAGATGAAAATGTCATCTATGTACCTGTGCCACACCTCTATCCGTGAGGTGTGGCACTGGTACCTGTCCGAGAACAAAACCTCTCTCTCCCACCACCCTAGGAACAAATTGGAGTATGAAGGGGCACATTTTGCCCCCATAGCTACTCCCCTCATTTGAATATAGTACCTGTTGTCAAAAATGAAATAATTATTATATAAAACAAAATCGAGGAGTGATAACAAAAAAGTATGTTTGTCCACTAAGTGTTTGTCCTAAATATTTAGGAAATATTTGACCGCTTGCTTACCTAGTTCATGATCAATACTCGTGTACAAGGATTCCACATCTAAAGTAATCAGTAGCGTGTCCTCATCGACCTGTATGTTTTGTAACTTCATGATGAAGTCCCCTGAATTACGTATGTAAGAGTCTAAAGAAAAGACATGCGGTTGTAAATTTCTGTCTATGAAAGTGCAGGCTGGCTCATTGAGTCCCCCAATCCCTGATACAATCGGTCTACCTGGTGGTGTGTTCAGGTTTTTGTGCACCTTCGGTAACATGTAGAATGTAGGTGTAGTGGGTTTATCAACCAGCAGGAAATCCCTTTCTTTTTCAGTAATTGTCCCTCGTGATTGAGCCTCCATTACTATGGGCATGAGACGTCTCTGAATCATATCTGTAGGATTGGAGTGTACAAGGCGATAGTTAGTAGGATTATTCAAATGTCTAAGAGCCTCAGTGCAATATGCCTCCTCTGACCAAAGGACTATATCCAGGAAAGGGACAGCATTAAAAATTAAAGGGTTTTTTACATGCCAAACAGAAAAAGTGGTATACACTCTAAAATGCCCTTGCGGCCTCCTTTACGTGGGTCAAACGAAGAGAATGGTAAGGCAGCGAATTAATGAACATAGGGGGTATATTAGAAATGGTGACATGAAATTGAGTGTGGCGAGGCACTTTGCAGAAATGAGACATAACGTCAGCCAGCTAAGGTAGCAAGCCCTAGAACAGATCCAGGGTTATGTAGACATTGAAAGGAAACTATTGCAGAGAGAAGCATTTTGGATCTGGAAGTTACAGACAGTTAGCCCAAAGGGTCTTAATGAGAAGTTAAGTTTATCCTGTTTTTTGCAATTTATTTGTAATTCTTCTGTATTTATTCCTAATACAGGATGTTTGTAGCACTATGAATGGCACCTTTATTACACTTGTATTAAGAAAAACATTTTATAAAATTAATTTTATAGCACTTTTTTCTATATATTTTAGACAATATTTATTAGAGATTGTTACACTAGGTTATTGTTTTAGTGAAGTGGGAGAGTAAATAGAAGATTGAAAGATCTCCCTGTTCTCTATTACAAGCTGAGAGAAAAAGCGGTGATGGGAGGGTAAACAATGTATGGCTTATGTATCAGGAATTAGGAGGCTACCACTTGGGGGAGCACTTTAATTGTACTAATGTCCACTAGAGGGTGGTGTATAAGAAGGTTATAAAACAATGTGTGATAATTGACTCTGTTACACTTGACAAAGGCTCCGTGCCAAACGTGTGTTTTGCTGTGCCTGCACAATAAATGGAAATACTCCACATTGCACTTTAAAAGACTGGAGAAGCCTCATTCTTTTGTTTTGTGGATATATGTTACTGAACCTACTTTATGTGAAGACATAATGTACATGGCAGCCAATGGTCGATAAAGCAGAAAACTAAAATATTTTTGCCAAATCCAAGATGAGCTGGAAATATGTATCTACTAACTACTAGAGAAAATGGATCAAAAATCAATTGATTAAAAAAAAAATCAATTCAATATCAAGCTTGTAGATGTTTTTGTACAGCAAACACGATATTGTATAGCCACAAGGGGAACACTTACGGCTCTTGGTATATAAGCCCCCCGGGTGTGTTAAGCCATGGATGCCCAACGTTCGCATAATGTTTAGACAGCTGCGTGGCCCTATTGTTTTGTGATTGACATACTGCATTCAGCACTAGTTTACTGTGTTCTTAGCTGCAGTGGAAGATGCAGATATCGCTCAGTATTCTACATACATGGAACAGTAGTGGTGGCTACGCTCTCCTCCAATCCTTCTAATTGGTTGTTGTATTCACATGGTCTAAAGTGTGCTTGCTCTCTGGATGGCTGACATAGTTGAAAAGACAAAGAAGGGAGTGTCACTTCTCACCATGGGTTAATTCTTTGAAATGGGCAGGCATTGCAATGATCTTATGTAAAACAACATGAAATAAAAATGGGCAAATTAAAAAAAAACACAGTACTGGAAAGTTTAGGTACCGTGGGTTATTGAAAAAGTACTGTCTCACAATGCCAAGCAGTATTACAATGCCACTTTAGTATTGTAAAGGAGATTGTAATTGTACGTTTGTGGTGGTAAAAATAACGATTATTAAAGGCGCAGTATTTCAAAATACCGGACCTGCCTCAGAGTGCATCATTAGGATGTGTTTCAGGCACACCAATCACCCATTAAAGGGCATCTATACTTAACAAAAAGTTTCTTTTAAATTAACCATTACTGGAAAATATAATTCTTCCCAACCACCACTGTACAATTTTTTTGTTTATCTGCCCCCTATTTTTTTAGATATCCAATCTAAACCATTTTACATTTTAGCTGTCAATCAAGTACTTTGCCATCATAAATGTTTCTTCTGTGAGCAGTTTTGCTGTAGCTGGAATGGTGACAGAGTTTTGACAGTTTGAATGCTGTATGCTGTGTGCAGGCTTAACAGTTCTTTGTGGGGGAAAAGTCAGGTCAGATGGAAGTGGGAGTGGTTAAAAAGTCAGTGGGGATACTCCTAAGCAAAACATTGAAGGCATGGAGCAACACACTCACCTCAGAGTAAGTGCTACTTATATTATATTTATTTTTATGGTTAAAATGAGGAAAAGTCATGTTTGCAGTATAGTGTCCCTTTAAACAGTAGCCCTGTATGGTATGATGGGTTCAGTCTAAGCTTCTCCTGTGGATCTCATTGGCTGATAAACACAATTAGAGGGGCCAAAAAAGCAGGTAAGTATACTATTACCCTCTGACAGGTTAAATAAGTTTCTACAGATCACTTGTGTTTATTACTCCCAGTAAGCACCTGTAATAGATTTCTGCAATTAAACGTTATTATCTAGAGAGGGCAGAAGAACTAACACAGAGTAATATCACAGGGCCGTATTTATAAAGGTTCAGCAAAGTCTGACAATAAACCTTTTATAGTAATAGTAAAACCTCCACTCATCGGGGCATAATCAAATACCCACAGTACCACGGGCTATCATAAAAGTAAAATTATGTAAATGGTATGGGCGCAATTGTACAATTATGATTAAACGTTCGTAAATGAATAAACATTTGTACATACAATACCATGCGGTAGGAAAAATACCGCATGGTATTGTATGAGAGATCGTGATTATAGATCTACAATGGTAGCAGTGCTTGTTAAAGTAGTATCATTACAAAATATGCAATACTGCTCCTTTATGAATTGTTTTTACAATGGCGATAATGCTTTCTACTCACACTGTAAATCGCCTCTGTGGCAGCATAGTTGATACTGGCCAGCATTTCAATACCACCTGGTATACCATTTGATACTGCGCGGTATTGAAAGCACTATCTCCATCTTAAAAATTGCAACTCCGAGTCCGTTTACGATTAATATAAAGTTATTTATTGGACTTTGCAAATAACGAACCTTTATAAATATGTCCCACAGTATAAGGTTCTTTTAGTTGGGTCAGAGGCGTTTCTTTTGAGTGTATCTAAAAGCACATTTAGATGTGAATTAGTCATCTGATAAGGTCCATATAACAGATCTATGCTTACTTGGTCATGACACACAAATAAGTAAAATGAGCATATTAAGGAGCATACGGACCTATGAAAATGATCTTATCTGTGCAGCCCTTTCCTCCGTAGCTTCTCAGTTGGTAAACTATACCAGCTTATAAAAAGGCACCCGTTGGAAGCGGCTGACAGCACCAATTTTTAAGCTGTAGATTCTGCTGCCCAATTTCCCTTGTCAAATTCAAATTCAGATCAGTTCTTAAACCAAACGGCAAGTGTAGGTTGTTTGGGGTTTTTTTGTCATTTTTAGCAAACATTACTGCAACCCTGATTGATAGTAGAAAGGGCCCATCCTTTAGGCCCAGGGCCGGAGACCCACTAAGCTTAGTAAGGGGGGAGCTTAGCTTGCTCCCCCCTTACCAGCATCTGTGCCTCCAGTTCCTATCTGTTTGTGGGTCTCCTCCTTGATGACCAGTATCTGACTACTCCATGCACGGACCCATGGTTTAACTGTATAGGGGACTCACTGTATGATGATAAGTACACTGACATTTGTCATTTATATGCTATTACTGTTCTGAGGGGCATATGTTGTTCTGGTTGTAAGATCTGTAGGGGGGATGCAGGTGTGGGAGTACCCCAGTTAGGGGCTCTCTTTTGTTTGATAATAAATATATGATATCTCCTCTATTTCTTTTCTTTCAAGTGTATATGTGAATTTTGAGGAGAGTGCTATATAAATTATCCAAGGCTTTCTGAGTGCATCTGACTAGTCTTTTATTTGTACGAACATTACTTTGTAGAATGCCATGCGGTAGTAAACTGTTCTATATGCAAAGTCGTGATTGTAGATTTACAATTGCCGTCTGACATTTACGATTGCTATGGTAGATTTACAATTCCAATCATAAATTAACGTTTGGAATCACGATTTATAAATAAGGCACCTTATTTCCCTAAGGACCCGAGGATGTATTTTGTCTGGTCCAGGAACTTTAACCCTATTTAGTTGTTTCTGAAACATATCCTCAATTATCAAGTGCCAATTAACATTCCATTCTACCATTATTGCTAACATACTGTATGATATCTGTACGTGAATATTTTATATTGTATACAGAGAGGGAAAACTTCCGCAACCCTTTGGAACTAACAAAATAACAGAATTTTGGAACTTTTCTGGAGATTTTACTGGATTTTTGTGGTAAAATATGTTTAAAAAAAGTACATACCGCAGAAATTTATGAGTGAGGTTAGTTTTGATCACAATGCAGATACCCGGCACAGCTCTTCATCCAATTGTAAGTTATTTTCTACATTTTCCTTCCCCCCCTCAACTGCACAGAGACAAAGTCAAATATGAATTTCAGCTAAAAACTGCAGAGGAAAGTTCTCAAATATGAAAGCCTAGCCTTTCCTGAATAAAATGGTATGCCACATTCATGGGTGTACCCAGAGACATGGCTACCAACTAACAGGGGCGTAACTACCAGGGGAGCAAAAGGGCCCCATCTTCTTATTTTTCCTTGACAGATATGGGCCCTATTTATAAAAGATCGGTATCGTTATCATAAAATACGTTATTACCGATAATGACCGGTATATAACGATCCGTTAAATACCGGTCGTTATCGGTAAATAACGGTCGTATCGGTAAATAACGGTCGTTATCGTTAAAATGGTCGTTATTTTATGAAACGATCGGTATTTACGATAACGATACCGATCTTTTATAAATAGGGCCCATAGCCTCCTCCCAGAAAACCACTGTGGATGAAGCACAGATAGGGGCCCCATCATAGTTTTGCTGGGGGGCCCAGTGATTCCTAGTTATGCCACTGCACTAACCCAATGTCAAAATGGCAGTAACAGTAAAAAAAATGTTTTAAAAAGCCAGCTCTGTATTTGAACAGTCTGCAGTTGTTTCCCCACAAAACACCCCTGTTCCTCAGAAACACCCCCCCAAACTTTATATTCCTGGAATCAACACACCTTCAGCTACGCAACGCTGTAATTCTATCATTCATACCATCAATCATTGGTCGCAGTTCTTTCTTAGAAATTCGTATTTTTAGCAAATTTTCTGAAAAAAATATCATAAAACAATTTTCAAAAGTGAAAATCATACCAAAACCCCATGGAGTGTAAAAAAAAGTTACCAAATATCAATCTCCCAAATGTCCTGAATCAAACGGCCTACCACAAGTGAACCATGACACAATGTCCCAATTACAGTGACTTTTTAGACTTTCCCCTAAACAACCCTCTATATTAGAAATATCCCCCAAAACTATTTATTCTTGAAATCCACAAACCTTCAGCTACAAAACAGTGCCCTTTTTCATACATACATAAAGAATCCCAGACAAAGTAATCCATAGATTACCTTGTTTTTTTGAGATTTTGTAAAAAAAAGGTACTACCTAAACCCACTTGACAAGTAAAATACCCAACTAAATGTAAATCTCCCAAATGTTCTGAATCAAATGGTATGCCATTTGCATGGGTGCACACCGATGTGGCCACCAACTAACTCAAATGGGACACATGCGCAAGTGCAATTCCACGAAAAAAGTGTTGTGTCATTTGAACAGCCTACTTTTTTTCAAAGGGCAAAAATGGAATTCCCCCCCACAATATACTTTTGGAACTTTACACACCTTCAGCTATAAGAACATGCTTCATCCAAACATACAGGAAGAATTCCATAAATAGTAGGCCATATCATAAAGGTGTGGTAAAAGACCGCTCCTTTAACAATCGTTAATTTCTTATCGATTTAGTGATTGTAAATTTGCGGCTGTTTTGTAAATTACACATAATGCTTGTAAATTACTAGATTGATCGTAAATCTACGATAACGCAATCAATGATTATGATGAGGGACTATTTTACACGGGGATTGTAAAGAGTATTGCTGGATTTAGCAATTGTTAGGCAGTTGGAAAACAACTGTTTTTACTTTCTTTACTATTTGACATATGTACTGCTGGTTTCTTTTGAATATGGTATTTATTAACAATATATTTAAAAGAAAGCAGTTAAGAGGTAGACTATGAGTAAGAGTGCAGAGGCGCTTGAAACGCGTTGGGTGAATGTGTAGTTTTTACCTTGAATGTATGTATTCAATATGCAATAAATATTGGCTTTTAAGTATTCCTGTAAGTAATCACTTGACTCAGAACAGCGGTTATCCTCTTTACCTGCAAGTACATATTTAAAAGAAACAAGAAGTACATTAGTCAAATAGGTAGGCACAAAATACACTGGGCCTCATTAACTCACGTGAAATGCGCTTCAATTGGTTAAACTCGCAATAACCAATATTGAATGGTTTGTGTGAGTTTGACTCCTTCATTGCAGTGGCTGTGCGGGTATCTAAAAAGACACGGCACAATGTTTTTAATACCAGTGTCTGTAATGCTTTTAGCATTACAATTTAACGCCATCCAACGGCACAATCCAGTATTAAATTTCAGAATCCACATTTACCCAGGAAAAATCAGGCCCTTTATTTTCTGACCATATAATGATTGTTTAACAGGGTGATAACATTTACAATCACTGTGTAAAATAACCGGTTGCGTTGTAATTACAGCAATATTGTTATTTCACATTAACAAAACTTCATAAATTCCCTCCCATTATTTAAAAACTTTTACCAAAAATAGTTAAAATGAAATGTACCTGGGGCAGGGAGGTAGGATTGGTACTTGCTATCTCCTAATATAATTGGCAGTACAAAGAAAACTGCTTCTGCCAGGCTTCCTGAGTGCTTCAGCACTTTCTTTAATACAGGAAGGCCCAGGGCCATAACCTGGCAGATGAAAACTTTATGTGGTGTAGCTACTCAATGAAACAATATTAGGAGGTGGGAATAATCAATCCTACCCCCCTGTCCCAGGTACTTTTTACAGTATAGTTATAATTTAGATACAGAAATGCCCCAAAAATTATGGACTCATGTCTTCCTAGTATTTCATGCCAGATGAAATTTCTTTCTTTCTTTTTCATTAAATTTTTATTAATTTTTAACAATAGGAGAAAAAAAATGATACATTTTTGTATAAATTTGTGGTGAGTACCATTGTTAAACTAAACATTTCTTCTAATTATTAATTTCTTTCAAAGATGAAACAATCTTGGATTTCCACTTGCCACATATTGAGGTTCTGGTTGCTAGGACTATATGAAAAATGAATGTTCTAGCTGGCAAGTCCATATTTAAATGGTCCACCCCTTTTAAAAAAAAATTATATGTTGTAGGGCTAGTTCCCTCAGCCCCAACCGCTATATTATATTTATAAGAAAGTCCCCCATTCATTACTTACCTTCCCTCTCTCCTCCGCCGCAATGCCCGGCCTTCTGCTTGCACAGAACTGCAAGCAGGGGGTCGGACCGGCAGCCGCGTCTGTGATTGGCTGAGAGGCAGCCAATCACAGACGCGGCTGCCGGCAGTTCAGAATGCCGGAGGAGAGAGGGAAGGTAAGTAAAGATCGGGGGACTTTCTTATAAATATTTTATTGCGGTTGGGGCTGGGGGAACTATCCCTAATATATGTACAAGGGGATTTACACTTGGGGGAGGGAGAGGAAAACGGGTGGGAGAGGGAGGGAGTAAAGGGCTGCTCTGAGCAAGCCAAAAACCTCTGAGAGGACAGCTCAGAGGCGGAAACAATTTCACTGGTGGCCAGACTCCTGGTGGACAGTTTTTTTTTAATTTTGGGGGGGACATTACAGGAGAACCATTTGGAGCTAGGTAAGGATTTTTATACACTACAGAGTGGGGCCAGTAGTGGGTTAAATTTTAGTTTTGGGGGTGGACATGCCCTTTAAAAGTGCTATTTCTTGAGTGGCTATAATTGGGTAGCCGATAGTTCTGGATAACAGTAAAAATATCTTGTTCCATAGATTCTTAATTTTTGGACAATTCCATGTTGTATGTAGAAGAGTACCTCTGGAACCACAGTTTCTCCAACATTTATCATCTGAGATTTTGTATATTTTGGAGATTAATACCGGTGTTAGATAAGTTCTATATAGCATTTTTCTACATAGTTAATTTATTTCTAACTACAATATATCATTTTCATTATTCTAGGACGTTGTATTCATTTTAGGAAAATTTCCCTTTGTGAATGAATGGTTCCTGCGAATGACCTATTCTCAAATTTAACATGCCTGTATAACCAGTCATAAATAGACAATCACTTTTTACTATAGTAATCCAATCACCCAGGGGTCTCCAGTCTTCAGCCTTCTTGAATGAGTGTTTGAACGGTAGTGTCCTTCCATAGAAACTTATCAACCCAAGGGTGGAAAAAATAGAATCAGACTTTCCCTTTACGTTCTTACTTTGGTTTGTAAGGTGTTATTCCTTTTTCCCAGATTTGATTGTTTATATTAACTTGGCAGCCTCTAAATAATATTTGCTAGCTTCATGCATTGATTTCCCCCGACCTTTAAGATTGTTTCTTGGATGGGTCAAATAAAAACATCTTATGGGTCTGGCCTAGAATTAATTTCCAGTTTAGTAATGCCTGGCTGACGTAGACCTCTGGACCGCAGTTACTGTATTTGCTCAGTTTGGAGGTTTGGGTGTTCTGGCTTCAGTGCAAGGGAATGCACTTGAGGAACCACAGCCTTACCTCCCACACATTCCCCTGGTTCTCTGTACATATAGCCCAAGGGCTGAAATAATATAGTTTAGGCTGAAGAATTAAGTCACTGGGTTAATACAATCAAATACCTATACCAGTGATGCTGTGTTATTGTGTTAAAAACGTATTTCATCTAATTTTAAAAACTAAAGACACGTTTACCTTTTACCATGATATTTTCCCCCATTATAACTCGGGTTTAGGGCCCAGAAAGCCTAGTTGCTTTTTTTTTTTTTTTTTTTAAATAAACAATATTAAAATTCAGATCAGTATTGGTATTTCCTTTAGATCAATTGGGCTTGGAGTTTAGGGCTGTATTTATAAAGGATTGCTGTTCAGTAATAACAGACATATCATTTGCTAGACAATATAGCTAGTATCGATTTGGATTTTGACCGTATTGTTTCTTTTGTCTGGCAATTTTATTTTTGCTGCAGGTAAAAGTCTAATACGGATGGTATTTCCATACTGTGCAGTCAGGTGAATACAAGGTGTTAATTGTATTGTAGCTATGAGGTCATTAAACTTCCCAAACCAACATTATATTATGTTATAGTTTAGCAATAGAGCTCCTCATGACTGGAGCAAGGTCTGTGGGGGTCCATTTTAACCTTCTTTTAAAACTATTAGTTTGGGGATCCATTCAGGAAATTGGGGACTTGACAATTATCTAGTTTGCCCCTATGGTAATACTGTGCCTCCTTTTTAAATATCCTGTTATACAGTACATGGCAACAGAAAATGCCCTGGGACAAACTGCAAAATAAACTCAAACATCTATTTTCAATAAAATGTTTTCACCAACACATATAGGAGCTTTATATTTTCTTGAGTTTCGGACAAGATAAACACAAGGGATCCACAGAGCCCAACCCTGCATGGATTAGTCCACTCCTACGTCTCTGTGGTCGATGGACCTACTATAGGCCATAGTAATATATCATATATATCATTTATATAAAATACCACACCATAACAAATTACCCATTACGAACAGGAATTTACAGCAGCTATACAAGGAGTGACATAGTAAATTAACCATATTACTCCTCTTTATAAAACTGCAGGAGTGAAAGGTAAGTGGCAGGCATCACTGTCCACCTAGGGCCATATTTATACAGGCGTGGTATCGTTTCTTAGCAATACGGTCGCTATCACAAATCTATGACTGGGATCTTATATTTACGATCATACATAGAATACCATTACAGTATTTTACTACCGCTTGTTATTCTACAAACGAATGTTCATAGATTTACGAAAAGTTGATGTAAATGTACGATCACGATATCACAGGTTTTTAAATCTGGCCTCTAATTCCTTCTTAGGCTTCAAGGTCCAGTTAGAAAAAAAATCCATCGGCCAGTCGGATCGCAGGACGACATTCATAGCGTTTATGGCCACCTATAATATTACATAATGCTGAGTATATGTGATCTGACCACGTTATGATTGCATCACTGTGATAATATCTAACATGATAAAACTTAGTTTTACTGTAGCTTTACCTTCTCCTTTAACCCTTTCAGTGCCAGGAAATGTTCAACTTTTGTGTGCCACAGTGCCAGAAGAACTATCATCACTCATTTGGTTTAGTCAAATTTACAGACATAAAACCTCAAAGAAACAGGGAATATTGTTTATACTTTTTTCCAGCACAAACTATACTTTAAGAATATTTCATTATTTTAAAAGGTACAATTTTCAAAATGTAAATTGATTTTTTTTTCTGTTTAAGAAAGTAAAATCTTTGCACAAACAAAGGTCTAGGCCACATTAGGGGATTTATCGTGATTGTGATCCAACCGCACATTAAAAGAGGCACACTAGGGCACACTAGTGTTGGCCAATTGGTCTGGTAATGCGCGGGAAACTGCTTTTCCTGTGCATTACTGTCAGGGGTAGTGTGGCCTCAACCTTATTGTTTGTACAACTTCCTGAGTACAACGACACCAGACATATTGTAGGTACAACCATGGGTGGAGGGTGACATTTGGAATAGAGAAGCCGCACCATTTTGATGCCTCTTATTCACACGTATTCAAACTTTTATACTTCAGTAACCATATGGAATTAGCAGTAAGAAAATGTATAATCCGAGTAGCACAAATTTCTCTATGAAGGCTTTATTTAATTTTATGTTCTGTGGAGGGATTTTTTGCTCCTTTCAGCCCGCCTCACATACAGTAAAGCTATAATCTGACAAGATTGAAACATGTCATGTCTGCAGGTCAGATGAATGGCTCTGTAACGAAATGCTTTATTGTATTAAAAACAGTGGTCAGTGGTATTTAAGGTTCCGATTTTCTTTATTTACCAATAAAGTCAAATGGGGGTCTAAGGGACATATTTGTAAAGGGCATTATTTTCACCAGACTTTTTTTTAATTTTAAAATCTTTAAACTTTCACCTTTTCTTATAAAGTTATTAAAAAGGCGAATTTTCACCAAAGACAAAAATTAGCACTAATAATGCTGAAAATGTGGGGAAAAGTTAAGTTCAGCGCATATGATGGTAAATAGGTAATACTCCTTGGTATCAAATCGTTTTAGTATTGCTTTTTTTCAGCAAACTGCTGCAGCTTATTATCTAACCAGTTACATTAATATGGAAAAATACCATAGTGCTGTGTACAATGTTTGGCAAAAACCAGTCACTTTGGGCAACTTGCATGTAGCAGTCACTGTGGGCAACCTTCATGTACCAGTCCTGCAATTTTTTACAGGCCTTCTGTCGGCCCTAGCCTTAAAGAAAATCTGCCTATGGGTACAATCTCTTTTCCTATCCAGGAGGCCCACTGAAACTAAAACAAAGTGGTGTAAGTTTTGATCCCAGACATAACTGTTCAGTTTTTCTATTATTTTAATTTCTTCCTATATCTATAACTATACTATAACTATATAATGTAGTTATACTATAACTATACTATAACTATTATCTAGTATACATGCACAAGGTATTGAGACACAAATTCATGTAATTATATGATAACTATACTATAACTATACTATAACTATATAATGTAGTTATACTATAACTATACTATAACTATATAATGTAATTATACTATAACTATACTATAACTATATAATGTAATTATACGATAACTATACTATAACTATATACTATAACTATACTATAACTATACTATAACTATATAATGTAATTATGCTATAACTATACTATAACTATATAATGTAATTATACGATAACTATACTATAACTATATACTATAACTATACTATAACTATATAATGTAATTGAATGACTAGAACTATACTATAACTATATAATGTAATTATACTATAACTATACTATAACTATATAATGTAGTTATACTATAACTATACTATAACTATATAATGTAGTTATACTATAACTATACTATAACTATATAATGTAGTTATACTATAACTATACTATAACTATATAATGCTTGTGAAGGTTCTCATTCATCCAGGTCATGGTATATCTGTTGTATTCAATTAGATTAACTGGACTTGAAATGTAGTTCTTGAAGACGTTTCGCTTTAACAAGGGATCCCACCAGCCGTTACAAGAAAAGAGTCATAGACTTAGTACAACAGCTTCAAAAGGATAAAGCCATTGACCGAGCAATGTATCATCGCCTCTACCCTGGTGAGGCACATCCATGCATATATGGACTCCCAAAGATACATAAGGAAGGGGACCCACTAAGACCTATAGTCAGCAGCATCAACTCTGTAACATACAAGGTGGCAAAATATCTAGCTAACATCTTAGGACCTTTGGTGGGAAGTTCTAAGCATCACATCCAGAACTCTCAGGATTTCACCAACAAGATTGAAGATATAGTACTTGGCGCAGAAGAAACTATGGTGTCCTATAATGTGACATCTCTCTTCACCTGTATACCCACCAAGGAGGCTGTTGACATGGTGAGAAAACGGCTGGGCCAAGACAGCACTCTTACCAGCAGAACTGATCTCAACCCAGAACAGGTGTGTTCCTTGTTGGACTTGTGCCTGAATACCACCTATTTCAAATACAGGGATAAGTTCTATAAGCAAAAACATGGATGTGCTATGGGATCTCCAGTTTCACCCATTGTGGCCAACCTTTACATGGAGGAGGTAGAAACACAGGCGCTTAATACCTTAAGGGCATAGCACCCAGCCACTGGTTCAGATATGTTGATGACACCTGGGTTAAAATCCACCAGAAGGAAGTACAAGCTTTCACAGAACACATTAATGAGGTAGACCAAAACATTAAATTCACAAGGGAAGAGGTACAAAACAACAAACTGGCTTTCTTGGACTGCTTGGTAGAAGTTAAGGAAAATGGTAAACTGGAAGTAGAGGTTTACAGAAAACCAACACACAGATCAGTATTTGATGTTTGACTCCCACCACCCTTTAGATCACAAGCTGGGTGTCATCAGAACCCTGCAACACAGAGCCAAGAACATCCCCACTAGCACAGAGGCGAAGGCTAAAGAAATGAAACATCTCAGAGGAGCCCTTAAATTGTGGATATCCAGACTGGGCCTTTGTCAAAACAGAAGTAGAAGGAAAGAAAGAACACAATACAACAGTGAAGGGGAAAAAAGCAAGACAGGAGGAAGAACATGGTCATCCCATATGTAGCAGGGGTCTCCGAGAAATCAAATTAAGAAGAATTTTCAAAAAAATTGTATCCCTGTCTGCTTTAAACCGAACAAAACACACTGAGGCAGCAATGGTACATCCAAAAGACCCAATACAAAACACAAGAAAAGCGACATATATTTTGCAGTGCAGTGCAGGAAGAATGCCTGATTTGTATGTGGGGGAGACAAATAGCAACTGCATCAACGTATGGCCCAGCACAGAAGAGGCCAATTCCTCGGGTCAGGACTCAGCGTGTACCTGCATCTTAAGGATGAAGGACATACCTTTGAAGATTGTAATGTTACATATTGGCGAAGGAACGTGACTGGTTCAGAGAGGTGTTAAGGAGGCCATTTATGTGAACAATAAAGAAACCAAGCCTAAATGAGTGCGGGGGGGTTCGACACCAACTGTCTGCCTGTTACAATGCTGTTTTAACACCTTACTCTGGGCGTTCCTATACACCTCTTAGCCACTATCCAATCACACCCTTAACACCTGGCTGTGATATGCTAATTGGGATTTTCCAGGTACATAATTGCCACAGATTCTTGTACAAGTCATCTGAATTAGAAAGCCAGTCGGATGACTAGCGAAACGTCTTCAAGAACTAATTCAAGTCCAGTTGATCTAATTGAATACAACAGATATAACTATATAATGTAATTATACTATACATACTATAACTAATAATGTAATTATACTCATAACTATACTATAAATATATAATGTAATTATACATAACTATACTATACTATACTATAACTATACTATAACATATAATGTAATTATACATAACTATACTAATAACTATATTAAGTAATATACGATAATAACTATACTAGTAACTATATAGATGTATTATACATAACTATACTATAACGATACTATGGTAATTTACTATAACTATACTATAACCTATTATAATGTAATTATACTGATAACTATAATAACAATAATGTATTATACTATAACTATAAGTAATTATACTGTAACTACTATAACTATATAATGTATTACTATACTATACTATAACTATTAATGTAATTATACTATAACTATACTATAACATACTATAAATACAGATATGTAACTTATATATAACTATACTATAACTATATAATGTAATTATACGTAACTATCATAACTACTATAATGTAATTATAACGATAACTATACTATAAACTATACTATGTTACCTTATTAATAATTATACTAAACTTATATAATTATCTTAGTTATACATACCACCTATAACTATATATACTTAAATGTAACTATACTGATACTAACTATACTATAACTATTATAATATAACTGTATATCTAGAATATTACTTATAACTCTATAAGTAATTATACGTACTCTATAACTTATACTATAATATCACTATAAGTATAAATGTAATTATAGATAACTAATCCTATAACTAATAATGTAATATGATGCAATACTGTATATAACTATATAAGTAATTATACGATAAATATACTAAAACCATATAATGTAATTTATACGATAAACATACTATAAACTAGATAAATGTACTTATTACTATAAACTATACTATAACTATATAATGAATATACCGATAACTAGACTATTCACTAGATAATGTAATTATAAGATAATAGACTATAACTAATCTGACTATAAAACGATACGATAAAACTATATAATGTAATTATACTATAACTATACTATAACATATAAGGTAATTATACGATAAAACTATACTATAACTATATAGTAATTATTACGAAAACTATACTATAAAATATATACTATAAACTATGCTATTACTATTACTAGAACTATATATGTATTATGACTATAAAACTATTACTATAACTATATAATGTAATTATACGATAACTATTACTATAACTATACTATAATATTACTATAACTAATAATGTAATTATATGATAACTATACTATAACTATATAATGTAATTATACGATAACTATATTATAACTATATACTATAACTATACTATAACTACTGTTACTATAAGATCAAAGACACTATAGATCAAAAAACTATTGTCAATGCTAATTCTGTGGGAATAGATAATGCAGTTACCATTTTGCACAATGTTGAAAATGAAGAGCTCAAAGATCTCAATAAGGATATATGTCTGGAAAAAACACTGTAAAATATTATCGTAGTTAATATTCATTTGAAGAAAACAAAGTTTAACGACAAATCTGTCAGCGGTCAGGACCAGGTGTCAGTGCTGCTGCAGAGGATTGCATAACAGGTACGTTTGCTCTAAGTTCGTTCCTGGCTCCACTTGCATTGATTGAAGAATGGGAGGTAAGGCATAGGTCCTTATCCTCCCGGTCATTAATCAATACATTAAAGGTATAGTTCACTTTGGTAGTGAACTATTCCTTTAATTAACTTTTATGACACGCAAATCAGATGGAAAGAAATAACTGCCGGGAGTAACAGACCAGACAAAAGGAAATAACTGCCGGGGATGGCAGGGGCGGTTGTTACATCACTATGTCTATCCGCCTCCTACCTCTATAAAGGGTGTAACCCAAAGAGGTCTGACATGGTAACATGTGTACATCAACCAAAGTAGCTTCTCTTACTATGCTATTCTAGCATAACTTGCTAGCCAGGCCTCTCCTGCATTTTGACCTAGTGTTAAGTCCGGTCTTTAAACAGCTGATCGCACGTATGAATGAAACATAAGCTGTTTAAAATGTCTGATTGCAGAAGAGATTTTGGAGGGAGGAGGGAGGAGGGGGTCAGGGGCCCGGCCTCCAATCTCACGCGGGGGCCTGCAGGTATGCCCCTCGATAGACAGTTTACAAATAGAAGTTACTTTCCCTTCAGAAGTGAAGGCAGTAAAATATTCTGACCACTGTTTTCATACTAACCTGCATAAGTGAGAAAAGGCATAGCCAGGCTAATGTGTCTGGACCAAACTCTGGTTCCTTTAAATTCTGACATCCCTTGGAAAACTTTTACTGGAGATATGTGGAGAAGGTGAGGGGAGCCATAGAAAGTCTAATGGTCTTACAGTAGGGTTTTACAGTACCTTGGGGCATATTTATAAAGGTTTGTTAAATTTTTCGCCTCAGTTATTGCCGTTACTTTGCTTTTTATATTTATAAAATGGCGAAAAGTGTTTTATTGCGTTAAGTTCAGCCATTCAAGTTCGCCAAGTCTAAAATGGCGAAAACGCCTAAGTAGCCATTTATTTAGTCTGCCAATGGGTCCACAGAAGGTTCAGTACATTGTGCAGTGTTGCTTTTTTAAGGTTCCAATTTTCTTTATTTACCAATAAAGTCACATGGGGGCCTAAGGGACATATTTATAAAGGGGCATTATTTTTGCTTTTTTTTCCCACCAGACTTTTTTTAATTTTAAAAACTTTAAACTTTTTATTATTATTATTGATTTATATAGCGCAAGAATCTTCCGTGGCGCTTTACAATTACACTCATACATTACATACAGGGTAATACATGTTATACAGAGTCATACATATTACATACACAGGTAATACATAATATAAGTAAACAGACTGAGGAGTTTCTTGCAGCAATACCTTGATACAATAGGAAAGAGGACCCTGCCCAAAGAGCTTACAGTCTAGAGGATATGGGGGTGAGACATAAGGTGACAGGAATCGGTAGGCTGTAAACAGATTGGCAGTGGAGCGTGAAAGGCGGGTTGGATGATTTTGGGTAGTAAGGGGGTAATGTTTAGGCCAGGTTATATGCTAGCCTAAAGGTTTTAAGGTTACGTTTAAAGGTGTTAAGGAAGGACGGAGGAAGCGAGTTCCAGAGCAGAGGGGCAGCACGAGTAAAGTCCTGAATGCAGACATGGGAAGAGGTAACTAGGGTGCATGAGAGGAGGGTATTGTTTGCGGAGCGGAAGTTTCGCCTGGGACTGTATCGCTGGATCAGCTCTGAGATATATGGAGGGGCTGTGTTGGATAGTGCTTTATAGGATAAGGTAAGCAGTTTAAATTGAATCCTTTGCGTGATGGGCAACCAGTGGAGGGACTGACAAAGAGGAGAGGCATTAGAGAAGCGAGAAGAGAAATGAATGAGCCAGGCAGCAGAGTTGAGAATGGATTGAAGCGGTGCCAGGCGGTAGTTTGGCAAACCACACAGGAGTGTGTTGCAGTAGTCTAGCCGGGATTTTTGTAGCTTCGTTTGAGAGGAAGGGTCGAATGAGGGAGATGTTTTTGAGTTGGAGCCGACAGGAGTTGGCAAGCAAATTGACATGAGGTTTGAAGGAAAGATTGGAATCTAGCGTTATTCCCAGGCAGCGGACATGAGGAGATAGTGATATGGGAGTGTTGTTAATATTAATAGTAAGACTAGGGAGGGGAACAGATCGTGAGGGTGGGAAAAGGACAAGTGGGAGGACATGAAGGCACTAAGGCAGTCGGGGACCTGGGATGTCAGCGTGGGGAGATCTGGGGCAGAGATGTAAATTTGGGTATCGTCCACATACAGGTGATACTGGAACCCAAATGAACTAATGAGTTGTCCAAGGCCATAGGTGTAGATGAAGAAAAGAGGAGGACTGAGTACTGAGCCTTGCGGGACCCCCACGGGGAGGGGGCGAGGAGTGGAGCTAATTCCAGAGTGAAAACACTAAAGGTCCTACCAGAGAGATAGGAGGATAGCCAAGAAAGTGCAGTGTCCTGGATACCTAAGGAGGCCAGGATCTGAAGAAGTAGAGAGTGATCAACAGTATCAAAAGCAGAGGAGAGATCAAGAAGAATGAGCAAAGAGTAGCACTAATACATTTAGCACTAAGTAGATCATTGGTCACTGTAGTGAGGGCAGTTTCCATGGAGTGGTTAGGGTGGAAGCCTGACTGGAGGTGGTCAAAGAGAGAGTTAGAAGACAGGTGACTAACCAGTTCAGCATAGACATGTCTTTCCAGTAGTTTGGAAGCAACAGGGAGTAGGGAGACAGGCCGGTAGCTGGAGAGAGCAGACGGGTCAAGGGAGGGTTTTTTAAGGTAAAGGGGATACAACGGCATGTTTAAATATAGAGGGAAAAATCCCAGTGGATAGGGACCAGTTAAAGAGAGAGGTTAGGGCTGGAATGAAGGAAGAGGAGAGAGGGGGAATAAGATGAGAGGGAATGGGGTCGAGGGGGCAGGTGGTGAGACGTGTCCTGGATAGGAGAGATGAAAGTCCTTGTTTTGTTATAGTGATGAAGCTTCTTAGGGGGCAAGTAAAGGGATTAACCAATGAAAGGAGGCTAGACAGTGCAGCGGTAGGGGTAGAGACGGAGGGGGTGAGCAACGAAGGGAGGTTGGGCAGTGCAATAGTAGTGGTTGGAAGCTGTAGGGAGGAGCTAGGGCTCACAGGAAAACCACTTCGGATGTTTTCAATTTTCTCCGTGAAATATGAGGCTATTTCATCAACCAATAGACGGGTGGGCGGAGGAGGTGGCGAACAGAGCAGGGAGTTGAATACTTTGAAGAGCTGTTTGGGGTTATGGGATTGGGAGGATATGAGTGAAGAGAAGTAGTTTTGTTTGGCTAGGGACAAAGCACCTCTGATCCGACAAAGGGCATTTTAAATTTGAGAAAGTTGATATTTTTGTTACTCTTGCACCAGTGTCGCTCAGCTATACGGGATTGCCTTTTCAACTTTTTAATCTGGTCGAGGGCATTGGAAACAGTGTTATGGTAGTTAAGAGCTGCAAGGTTAGGGTCAGAGAAGGAGGGCATAGAGTTAAGTTTTTGGAGAGGGATAGAGAGCGAATGGGGTCGAGATTACGCAGGTCCCTGCATCTGTATGTTTGTTGATAGGGTTTACAGCCGGGAAAGATGACACAAGATTAAATTTGAGAAGATTATGATCAGACATAGGAAAGGGGGAGTTGGAGAAGTTAGCTACGGAACAGAGGCGGGTAAAGACCAGATCCAGTGCGTGCCAATTACAACTTTTCTAATAAAGTTATTAAAAAGGCGAATTTTCATCAAAGGCTAAAATGACATAGCAAAAATTATCACTAATAATGCTGAAAAAGTTCAGCACATATGATGGTAAATAGGTTATACCTGGTGGATTTTTAAAGTAGTATCAAATTGGTTAATATATACTGAACACCTATCTTTGTTTTTTTTTTTTGAAGTTGCAGTAAGCGTCCCACTTGTGAATAGTTGGTCAGGTGAGTCTTTCAAGGTCATATCTGGGGTCAGGCAAGGTTAGCACATTGCTGTATTTTTTTGCCATATATCCTTTGCTTCGGAAGATAAATGGTGATACATTAGTAGTGGGTGACTTTTTCCCAGAGAATGGCCCTTGCTCATGATATCACTCTTGTTGTCTTGAGTCTTGTTGAGGCAAATAAAATGGATTAGCTTCTGCACATGTAGCCTGAGGCACAGGGATCCTTTGTTAACCAATTTGTTTATAGTAAATGCAATGTTATGTACTACTAGTTGAGCGCATGGTGTTTACTCAAGATTAGACAGAAAGTCTATTCCTGTGAGGTGGCAGTCTCCAACATTATAAACATTAATCTCGAACATGTTCTGTATCAAGCGTTATGCCACATGCATTGTTGTACAGTGACATAGCCACCAACTAACCCCAAAAGGGACCATTGCAGAACTACAATTGAACCAAAAAAAAATCTGACCAGTTCTTTTTTGAACAGCTTATTTCAAACGAATTTCATCAATTTCGGAATTAGCCCTGACAAAACTATTTTTTTTAAACCTAGACAGCATCAGAACTTCAGTTATACAGTTCACTACACCAGGAACACAAGGGTATAAATAGGACTCCCTCTCTGCTGTGGCTCTGCACTTTTCCTTGGAATTGGAGGCTCCTGCATGATCGCTGCATTAGTTTTACTTTAAACAGAAGGGAAATGTACCCTCTTATCTCTCCCAAAGTGGTAAGATTTAATTTGGCACATTGCATAAAATGTAAATTTACGCCTCTTAAAGGGTTGCAAAATGGTTATGGGGGTTGTTATGTAGTTACATCCTTCCAGTACATGTTAAAGTATTAGCCAAATCCTTTGTATGTTGGACTTTAAAAGTAAAGTATCAAATCTATGCTTCTCGCACTTCTTATCCTATATCCTTTCTTCCGTTATTTGATATTTTTGTTTATTGTTTAGTTATTTCTTTTGACCTCTTTTCTTTGCATGCATGGCTAAGAAATTAGCTGGCTCTCTATAGTTGCTGCTGTTTTGTTTGGGGTTTTCTGCATCACTTATATAAACAGGACACATTGTTTCTTGGTGTAAACTCTGGAATTATACCATACATGAGAGGAAACCATTGACCCACATGGATGCAGGGGAAATATCTGACTGGAAACAAAAATAGATTTTCTCATTAGTTGGGAACTACTTTCTCTGGTTGGCCTACTTGGCTTAATAACACATAACACACTTGTGGTCTGTAAAATAAGGGCATTTCTGACAACCCCAAGTCAGATGAGGACACATACACTTCCTCCAAACATATATTATCAGTATCATGCCATTGTTTTACTTCTGTTTTAACTTTTATATGTTTAGTGCAACAAAATATATACATTTTTAAAATTATTTATTCTACACGTACCTCAGTAGTTCTACAAATGTATTTTTATTTTAAAAAATCAACTGTTTACCTTTTCTTTGCTATGACCTGCTGAGGTGCGTAGTTAGCCTCCATTTTAGTTTTGCTCTGGTCCTTCTTTCCAGGATGCTCAAGAAACTAGCAATAATTTGTAGATCATTGGTTGGCTATTGGTTGAGTTAAACACGCTACTGAGCATTTAATCACACAAGGGCTTAGTCAAGGGGCAAAACCACAGTTTTTTTTCCATGGAAGTTGGTAATATAGCAGCAAACAAATTTAATATTTGGTGTGAATACAGTGCTTAGAAATTGGCATCACCTCTTCACTCAGGGAGTTTGTAGGATGTAGGATTATAGTCAGCAGCATGATTATTAGCACCTATTTGGTATAAAGTTTAATCATTTTCATATACTGTATAGGTTAAAACAATAACTGAAACCGAAGCAGCTGTGGTGAGTTGAGAAACATCCAAATTCTGCTACCAAGGTACAGTTGTGGAGACAGAAATCTCCATCCTACTTCTCTTTGTATATTGCAGTATTACTACATAGATATATAGCTGTTCATATAGGAAGAAATACGGTAATAATATTAGGTATACTTTGATAAATCTAACAATTATGTCAATGCAGAAATTATAGAAAACATTTATAACTAATGCCTTTGATTATAACATGTAGTTCTGTCAAGCCTCCCTCTACACTCTGATTCTAGCTATCTCCTCCTCTCAGTGGTAACTGCCCATATTGTCATAACTGCTAGAATAATGAACCAAGGCTCTAGTTTTCCCATATACTTCCCTGGAAGTTCTACTTAGCAAAGTGGTCTTAGCTTTCTCCCCGCAACAATGTAAATGTTGCCTTGAAAAGCAAAAAAATAAAATATTATTTATTTCACTAAATAATAAAAAAACTTGGGATACTTGCAACAAAATATACAATGATGCTAATATACCAGGACTTTCCACCCACTCATGCAAAACCCAGCATTCCCACCTAGACAACATTATGTATCATTATAGGCTGGTCTAAATCGGATCATCCACATCTTGGACAAATAATAGACACCAATGTAATACAATCTATACAGACAATACCAAACAATAAAACAATAGAGGCTTGAACGCCATTTCAGCATTTACAATTGAAAAACTTAATCCTGAAGATCCTACGCAATTCAGAACTATCTAAACAATACACACAATTGCAACATCTTTCTTCCAATGAACCACATCATACAATGTCCAGTATCCAAAAAATTATCCTACAAACTGACAATAGACTGCTCTGCACAGATCTTAACAAGATGGTACAGATGCCCAGCTACACCGCACAAAATCTTCCTCAAATTTCAGAAACATGTGGCGGTGTCATGGAGATCTGGGAACACACGTACATATATCTTTTATTACCCAATAATCCAGCCATATTGGTCCAAAATTATAAACATCTATAATACAACTACATATAATAATATTCAATGTGATGTGTGTCTCGATAGTGCTACCACGAGAATCAACAGAAACCACAAAGATAGGTATACTAAGATTTTTTCTGACAGCTGGCAGGATAATTTTGCTAAGATATTGGAAAAACAATAAATCCACCAATTATATACTAGATAAACAAACTCAGCTATACTGTATAAAAAGCATGGAGGTATTAACATCATATAGAAATCACAGAGAAAATAAATTCATAAACACTTGGTCACCATGGATAACTTTTATGGACACCTCTCAATATAAGGATCTCCTGAAAGGTTAACAACTCAAATTGTTAAAATGACATTATGAGATTGATAAAAATTGGTAGCATACCGGTATAATATCTGGATAAGGACACTTGATAAAGGATCTCTTGATCTGAAACATGTAGTGTGGATGACTAATAAAGCATGATTCGGCATACGGTTTGGTGTCATTGAACTCCAGGATCTCCAACTTTTTCTAGTACTTACCTTGATGTTTGGTCGCATGAGTGGAGTGAACCAGAGATACTTGGGGTGAGCACGTACACAGGCCGTATTCTTATCTAATTTATATAATATCTGGATCCCAATAATCTTTAACCTAACCCAATCACTCCCTCCCTGATTCGCTCCCTGATTCCAAAACTAATAGCTTGAATGTTGCCACAGAAAATAAGACCTGACAAGTTGTATATTGTTTAATTGTTTATTAAGAATGAAAAAATTATATAAAATAAAAAAAAATTCTGACTATACATATTATGGTATTTATAAAGGATCACTGTCAAGACATGTTAATGTGTAAGGCAGGCAGGGAAGGGTTAATAGTTGGGGACTTTACAGCCACATTCCACATTACAAAACCAGGAGCGAAGCTAATGGGCCTTAGCCATTTGAAAACAAAAGGTTATAACTTTCCTCCAAACCAGACCCTGGGCCTGGTAAACATCAGGGAGGATGGTCTGGAGGGAAGGCAGAGTTACCATAAAGGTTATATGGCCATATTTATAAAGGCGCTGGATTGCTTTTTAGCAACCAAAATCATAGAAGTAATGATCGCCCATAGAATATCATTGCAAAAACATTTTTTAAATATGGCCCATAGAGAGGCCAGCATAAAATTCATCATATAAGGGATAATATGCTACCTACAGTGTAATATAAGGATATTACGGACACAAGGAGCTCCCTGACCATATAGAAGCACATGGACGCATGCCGATTGCTTTTATACAGGCATGGAACTCCGAGGTGAAGAAATCCGGCTGATTGCTTTTATACAGGGCATGGAACTCCGAGGTGTAAATCCGTATATTACACTGTAGGTAGCATATTATTTCTTATAATACATAAGGTCAGCCAAAAAAAACCCTGTCCACTACCACTGTCTCCCCCTCCCTGTATTAGTCATTTATATAGGAATCCCTGTTTAGTTATAAATAGTTAATTACTGTTCCAATTGAAAGAGATAGAAGAACCGAACATCGTCTGTCAGTAATAAACAGGGTTTCCTATACAGTATAAATGACTAATACAGATTGGGGGTGACAGTGGGAGGGACAGTGGGAGGGACAGTGGAATACAGGAAGTCACTAAGTGACCTCACTGAGTGACTGTAATATAGATTCTCGCCACTGCACCTCCCTATTGAAATGCCTAGCCTAATGTATTATAAGGATATTATTTTATGGATATGTGATATATACACCATTACTGTATTTTTAAATGGGAGGATAGGAACTTCAAACCAATACCCCACATGCTGGTCTAATGATAGCACTGGGGGAGATATTAATCTCGGACAATAATTGTCCTAACCCAGTCATATTTAATATTGATTGATAGATAATTGATGTAGAATAAGAATATCAGGTTGTTGGGATACTACCATGAACAGATTTAAAGTTATAAGTGTCTGTGTAATAAGAGCATTAAAGGAAGATTAGGGACAGGTGGTAAAGTTGTTCTCTCACCCTCATGCAGGTGGGAGGGGAAATTCTCTGTGGAGACCTTTAAAGATGTGGAACTTTCTAGGGTCTGAGTCATATGTTTGAGGTCCAACCTGGATGGGATGTGTCCATTATTTCTTCCTGCCTCTGAAATGTAGAATTCTGTAAGCTCTTTGAATTTTCTCCCTTTTTAAATAACGGTTTTGTACCTTTATTCTGTTTTTGTTTGTACCATCATTTTCTATTATTATTGGTTTCCAAAACTCTGCAGATCTCTAATACAGCAGGGGCGTAACTACAGGGGAGCAACCGCAGGGGGTCCTGGGAGCCAAGGGGACCCATCTTTTATTTTCCTATGATAGGTATAGCCTCTTCCCAAAAACCAGTATGAATGAAGCACGGATAGGGGCCCTATCATAGTTTTGCTGGGGGCCCAGTGATTGCTAGTTATGCCACTGCAATACAGTTACACAGTCATCTATTATAATCCACCTATGGCATAAATGAATCTGATGTACTATTTACAATGCCAACTGTTCTTTTGTAACTTTATCTTTATTGTTTCTCATATGTGTTTTTAATGGTTATTCAGAAACTATGAGCTGCAGTACGACAGCTGTAATGGGAGAAAGTAATAATTATGGTTGTGAGCATTCTTGAGATTTGGGGGGAAGAATAGAACAACAAAAAGGAAAAACAATAATATAGCTCAGATTGTATATTATGACACTCACATTTCTAACTCTTCCTGTCTTCTGCCCCTGTGAGAGATATACAGAATAAACACAGGATCCTTTTGAAAGGGGAAGTAGACTACACCCTGTTATTATTATAACAATTGATGGTAATCAAATCTTTGTAAAATGTCTGGTTTAATGAAAAAAAAGTTGCAGGTTGTGTTGCATTATTTAACATCTGGGCTTATTATATAGTGCTCTGGATTATTTGTTCTGGGCTTTAAATTAAGAATTAATGATAGCATTTGGTGTGCATGGTTCATCATTTTGTGATTTAATGAAATTTAATGCAAATTACACAATGCAACACACACAATGTTCCCTTTTAGATTTGTATATATATAAATATATAAACACAGGTAGTGTGTGCACACAGTCCAACAGTAGTCTCAGGTGCCTGGTGCTGCTGATGGTATCCCAATGGATAATAATGTAAGATGAATATCAGCGCTCAACAGGTCTTTAAATAAAGCGCTTTTTCAACCAAACATGGTGCAAAGTGCATCTATAGCAATATTTCGGCCTTTGCTTATTGGTTTGACAAAGGCCAATAAGCAAAGGCCGAAATGTTGCTATAGATGCACTTTGCACCATGTTTGGTTGAAAAAGCATTTTATTTAAAGACCTGTTGAGTGCTGATATTCATCTTTCATTATCCCTTATTCCTATATATTATAAATAAATTTATAATTTCATGGGGAATACATTGGTTTTTTCGGAGGTACTATGTTGGTGGGGGTGGGTAAAAGTAATATACATAGGGACAGTGTTTATGTGTTGTTTCAGCACTAAATAAATAGTTATATCAATATTAACAATATGTGTAATTACATTAAAGTATATAGAAAGTAAATAAGGCAAATATATAAATAAAAGTACTTAGTAGTCACCACTTCTGTTTTGTAATGGTATCTTTCAAAATGGACTGTTAAGCCACACCCCAGGAGGTTTACAGGGAGGCAATAGAAGCTTACATAGGAACATATTTCTTACTTCCCTTTAGTGTTGTATCCAATGCTGTGCTAATATTGATTGACAGCAGGGTTAGCGAATTAAAGATTTTCTGAGTGTTAGTAGGAAGAAGAAAGTGTTAGTAGGAAGTTGCAAGACTTATATGTCACTTCCTTTGTAAAACATGTGACAGTCTTAGTAAAAACATTCTTCTCACTCTCACATAACTCCACCCACCCCTCCCCTCTCAATACAAAAAGGAAGGGTTGCTGATGCTGGACAGGGAGGGATATCTATATGATGGGGGGACTGAAAGGAAAACATCTCCATGCCCATTTCTCTGAGACAATGAAGTGAGTTTGTTAATGGTTTATTACATTATTTAACCAATAGACCCCATAGATGCCATGCACCTGTGTCCTGAACTGATAAAATGTAATAAGATTGAAACATGACAGGATAGTCTGGGTTCTTTATAGGACCTCAGATTTACCAATAGTGATCCCTCTCTAACACATTGACCAATAGTGATCCCTCTCTAACACATTGACCAATAGTGATCCCTCTCTAAAACATTGACCAATAGTGATCCCTCTCTAACACATTGACCAACAGTGATCACTCTAACACATTTACCAATAGTGATCCCTCTCTAACACATTGACCAACATTGATCACTCTAACACATTTACCAATAGTGATCACTCTAACACATTGACCAACATTGATCACTCTAACACATTTACCAATAGTGATCCCTCTGTAACACATTTACCAATAGTGATCCCTCTGTAACACATTGACCAATAGTGATCCCTCTCTAAAACATTGACCAATAGTGATCCTCTCTACACATTGACCAACAGTGATCCCTCTCTAACACATTGACCAATAGTGATCCCCCTCTAACACATTTACTAATAGTGATCCTTCTCTAACACATTTACCAATAGTGATCCCTCTCTAACACATTTACCAATAGTGATCCTTCTGTAACACATTGACCAATAGTGATACCTGTAACACATTTATCAATAGTGATCCCTCTCTAACACACTGACCAATAGTGATCCCTCTCTAACACATTTACCAATAGTGATCCCTCCTAACAACATTTACCAATAGTGATCCCTCTCTAACACATTGACCAATAGTGATCCCTCTCTAACACATTGACCAATAGTGATCCCTCTCTAACACATTGACCATATGATCCCTCTAACACATTGACCAATAGTGATCCCTCTCTAACACATTGACCAATAGTGATACCTCTCTAACAGAATCCCTGGTGACAGCTGTGAGTTAATGGGGAGGGTGAGTATTGAAAGACAGTTTGATTACTTTAATTATAGAATGATCCACCATGGATCTCCTATTGATCTATTATTGGTTGAAATTTAAGGGGAAGATTGATAAGCTCTGCACAACAATTGTATTTCACTGTGGTGTTTCTACTGAACTATAACAATACATGTTACAATAAATAGATATAATATTCATTAGGGGATGTGATCTAATAGAACCAAGATTTCATAGGATTTTTTTATTTTTAACAATCTTGCCTTTATTTTATTTTTTGTTCAAATCCCTAAATTTTATAGTAGTGTGTATAAAGATTTTATATCATCTGTATCCACATATAGCTAAACATACACCCATATATTTCCCACTGTGCACCAACGGCACACTTTTGCTAGTATTTATATATATTATATATATATATTGTAGCAGGATGTCTAACCGAGAGGCTGGAAAAGTCCTGGCCGGAGTTTTATTCACCCAGGTTTCTCTCCTTTGCCTACAGGGAGTTGTAATCCACTCCAGAATCCAGTGGATTCATTAATTGCTCTGTAACCTGGGGACAGACAGGTTGAGTCTGACTGGAGCTAAAAGGTTGGTTTAAAGAAAACTGTCATTTCTTTACAGAGAGACTAACAAAGACCAGGCTTGTTAAGTCTATAGTCAGTGACTGAATATATTGTAAAGTTAGAGCCGAGACAGGCTAGGGTTTTGTTTTGAATTTTGTTATGTGTTCAAGCACCCTTTTATGCACCTGTGTATATAGCTGCAAATAGCACCAATAAACACCACCACTGTTTGAAGGAAAAGCCATTGGACTGGTTTCCATTTGCTCACCCCAGGGAGCTAAGCACGCGCATTGTTCCCCCTCTCACAAATATTACATATAGAAGTAGGTAACCAGAGCACTCAGCGGTCCTGATGAAAAAATAAAGTATTTTATTGACACATATCTACGCGTTTCAGCTATCCAGTAGCCATCATCAGGATCCTGATGACGGCTACTGGATAGCTGAAACGCATAGATAGTGTCAATAAAATTACTTTATTTTTTCATCAAGACCGCTGAGTGCTCTGGTTACCTAATTCTATATGTAAAATATCTGACAACAGCACCCGCGGCAGTTGTTCTTAAAGCTATGAGTGCGGAAGACTATATGGATTATATATATATCTATACTAATAAAAGGCAAAGCCCTCACTCACTCACTCACTCACTCACTCACTCATCACTAATTCTCCAACTTGCCGTGGAGGCAGACGGCTTAAATTTGGCAGGCTCATTCATTGCACCTTACTTACAAAAGTTAAGCAGGTTTTCGTTTCGAAATTCCACCTGTAACGGTGAGTATCTGACATTGCACAGACTTATGGTTACCTAGCTTACAAGCTATACAATATATTTTCACCAAAATTTCGTAGTTGAATAAAAAAAATATATTTTTTAGGGTGGGGGTGAAGGGGGGGGGGGGGGAATAGAATTTTAAACTCCTGCACACTACGGCTGGACAATTTTTACCAAAATTTCAGGGTGTGTGCGGGGACTGGCTGAGGGTGTAAGGGAAGGGTTTGGAGGGTGGACAGAGAGGAATAGTGGAGGGTATTGGGGGCAGACGGGGAGGGGTGGTGGGGTTATTTTCACCAAAATTTCGTAGTTGAATAAAAAATATATTTTTTTAAGGGTGGGGGTGAATGGGGGGGGAATAGATTTTTGAACTCCTGCACACTAACAGCTGGACCAATTTTTACCAAATTTCAGGTGTGTGCGGGGACTGGCTGAGGTGTATGGGAAGGGTTTGGAGGGTGGACAGAGAGGAATAGTGGGGGTATTGGGGGCGGACGGGGAGGTGTGGGGGGGTTATTTTCACCAAAATTTTCGTAATTGAATAAAAAATATTTTTTTTTTAAGAGTGGGGAGAATAGGGGGGGGAATAGAATTTTGAACTCCTGCACACTAAGGCTGGACCGATTTTTACCAAAAAATTTCAGGGTGTGTGAGGGGACCGGCTGAGGTGTAAGGGGAAGGTTTGGAGGGTGGACGAGAGGAATAGTGGAGGGTATTGGGGCAGACGTGGGGGGTGGTGGGGGTTATTTTCACCACAAAATTTCGTAGTTGAATAAAAATATTTTTTTAAGGGTGGGGGTGAATAGGGGGGGGAATAGAATTTTGAACTCCTGCACACTAACGGCTGGACCGATTTTACCAAAATTTCAGTGGTGTGTGGCGGGGACTGCTGAGGTGTAAGGGAGGGTTTGGAGGGTGACAGAGAGGAATAGTGGGGGTATTGGGGCGGACGGGAGGGGTGGTGGGGGTTATTTTCACCAATATTTCGTAGTTGAATAAAAAATATAATATTAAATTAAAGATAATGAGTGTTGCATTATCGTAAAGCTTATTGAATTGTCTTTCTTTAATACATCAAGTGCCGAGTGATTACAGCAATCTTGATACATTATTGCTTTCTTACTAAAAGGTTATTTCAATACATCTCCGCTGCGAAGCGCGGGTATTTTGCTAGTATATATATTATATATTGAGAAAGGGACCTAGAAAGGTACCGAAACGTTGCCTACACAGTGATGTATTAATAAATTTTTTTGATGAAGAAACCCTGAGAGTGCGTTGAACTTACATACTTGTTTATAAGAAAATCTGATCTACACAACAGCACCCAGGTGTGAAACCAGAGGGTGGTGGAGAGAGTGCCTGTGATAATATACCATTATATATTTACTTTGAGATCTAACTAGGCAATGAAAGGAAAACAAATTCAGAAACTACCCTGTTGCAAAGTAAAAGGCATGTCCATACCAAAAATTAAATATGCCCTGCAGTTAGGAGGCCTCCTAACTAGAAGATGTACTGTGGTTCCTAATAGAACGCAGTTTCAAATCGAATCCAGGTTTCGAAGACCTGACAAAACTTTTGGAACTCCTGGAATTTACGAAACCCGAATTTTAAATTTTTAGTGAAAATTCGATAATTATCGAAATCGAAAGTAGATGATTATCGAAAGTAGACGATTTTGGAAAATCGAAAGTAGTCAAAAGTAGATGATTTTCGAAAATAGACGATTTTCAAAATCGAAAGTAGATGATTTGCCAAAATCGAAAGTAGCCGATTTCGAAAATCGAACTCGAACTTTAAATTTCTGAAAATTTTTAAAATGAAACTCAACAGTTTCGAACATCTCTACTCCTAACCTGTAAAAAATGCTATACTCACCTATCCCAGGCCTACTTGCAGATTGAGATATCCTTCCCATTCTCCCACTGTCCTCTCATCACCTTTTCCTCCCTGCGCTCGAGACTTCTGGGTGGGTTCAGAGCCGGTGACTGCAGAGAATATAGAAGTCTTTTTGTGGGTGCTGTGAATGCTTAGTGCGGGTGTGCAAAATTCTGAGCTTTCACAGCACACACAAAAGAGAAGGGGGGGGTGTCGAAAACTGTAAGGATATCTTATCCTGCAAGAAATGATGGGAAGATGAGTATAGCCTTTTACATGTTACTGAGCCTCTACCTTCAGGGCATTTTTCATTGTTGGGGTGGAGATGCACTTTAGATTACTTTCAGACAACATTAAACCACTTCGTTTGGAGAAAAATACTGAAATGTAAATTCTAGTCAGCCAAGAAAAGAATGATTATTTTTTCGTGCTATGCAAAGCTAGAATTACAACTTTAATATCCTTCTTGTTAAATACCTAAATATCAAAAGATTCACTAACAAATAGCATGAAGCATTCTCATCGTGGAACAGTAGAGTATGCAATATTCTTAGAAAACAGGAAGCAATAAAACTTAAGGAATGAACCCAACTTGCAAGCAGATGACATAAAGTGGAGAAAGTATATTTTGTGGAAGATAAGCTAAAACAACTATTTGCCCATAAGATAAATTAAGGTAGCTAATGATCAAAAACTTTACAACGTATCAAATAATATTAAGTTTAACTGGCTCGTTTTAATAATTGGAATTACTAAGTCATGTTAAATTTACTAACATTATTTGATATACAACGACCTGGATAGCCATTTTTACATGAAAATACCACTACCCCAGGAATAAGGGGATTCACTTTAAATACCATTAATGGGCAGTATTTAGGTATTTCATTAAATAGTCTAAACAAGAGACCAGCCTTCTTAGTGTCCTTGTTGTAGGGTGGGGTCCCTCTAGAGACAATTTTACTCTTTTACAAAATGGCCCTCAGAAGGGCCACAGTCGAAGGAGATTTCCAGCTTAGATTTTTGCACTGTATGTGAATACGTTATGCGCATGCGTGCACAGTGTAAGCCTATTGGGACCTGTGAGAGGAACAGCAGAGGAGCATGATCGAGGGTACTATAACTCCCTACCTGCTCCTGATAGTTTAATTTAAAGGGCATGTTCACTCAAAACTAAAATTAACCCCATAGGCCCCAACTGTGTAGTTTAAAAAAAATCCTTACCTTACATATCTGCTCCTAATGGTTCTCCTGCAGTACTTGTCCAAGATCCAGAAAACTGAAGAGTAGGAGGGTGTCTTCCTGTATGAAGGTTTTCTGCCTCTTCCTTGTCCTCTAAAAGGACAGCGGCATATCCAGGGGAGCCCTCCCCAAGTTTGTTAATTTGTTATTATGGATGTTATTTTAGAGCAGGGATAATCCAACATGGCCCTCCAAATGTTTGGCAAACAATCTCCTCGCATTAAAATTCAAATAATACAAATACAATTTTGGTAATCAATTTAAGCGTGTCTTTATCAGATAAATCTAATACAAATAATTAAAATATATTATATAAGAGATGTTGGATTAAAAAATGTGGCAGGAATTGAACGCCCAAGTAAGTAAGTGGCATTGATTTGAAGGTTCTTGTTTTCGAAAATATCTGAAAAAGGAGCAGTGGTTAGAGAAGGGAAAAGGAAAGTTTTGTCGATAGTGAAATATATTATAGTAGTATAGGGGATAACGAAGGGCTAGAAATCCAGTGGGTCTTTTAATGAGGGTCTTAATAAGTAACCTATGCGTATGTACAGTAAGATAGCATCATAATCACTTAGTCTGTTGCCATTTCCAACATGATCCTCGCTCATGAACTGGCTAGATCAGATTACCTATCAGAGGTGTTAACCAAGAGGAATGGGAATGTGAGTATTTAGATGCATCTGGCAATATGGACAATGTGGAGGGAGGCTATGGCACTTTTACGGGTTTTTCACGGTCAGTGTTGTTTGGTTGATGCCTAGAAGTTCAATAAAAGCGCTGCAAGATGGAGTGGGCTAATCAGTCCTGCTCAATTTGTGTCTATTTTGCGTGTGGAGGAGAACCAGGTAATGGCTTGGCGTAGTTGAGCAGCCTCGTTTATTTAACAGCATTAGGCACCGGTAGCTCACCATGGTATCTCTTTGCCATAAGAGTACTTAGAGGTTCCTATGCACCCCTCCTTTCAAGATATAGATTAAAAGTGGCTCTCTGTAACTGATCCAAAGTATTCTTTGTTTCAAATAAATAAAGCCATTAAGACCTAACCAAAACCTGGGGTATCACAACTTGCAATACCTTGGGTTCAATAAATAGGGCTAAATGGCTCTATGCTAAATGAATATCTGTAGGAAAAAGATATGGGGGTTCTAGTACAGTAGATAACAGACTTACAGTAGGCAAACAGTGGCAGACAGCTTGAGCTAGCAGATATTGTCTTGTATAAATATGGGTATAGATTTAAGGTGAGAAAATATTATTCTCCCTCTTTACAAGGCAGGTAAGGCCTCATTCGTAGCGGCTCCAATATGCAGGCAGATTAAAAATTAGGCTGTTACAGTGAAGCGATGATTGCGTGGGGACATGATCACTTATACAAATAATAATAATGGCCACTATATAGATCTCGGTGCTGTTCAACAATAGTCATTTCAGAGGAGGTTTCATCTTCATGTTGATACAGTAAGAATGTGAACTGTCTTCAAGCAGATGGAAAGTTTATTAAATATCTGATAAACAGTGGGCGGATAAGTTTCTAAAATATTGAAAATTACTGGTATTAATAATATACAGATATCGTCTCCCCCGTGCAATCGGCAGCGACATTGTTATATGTCGATATGCAGCTCTCGGTGCATTGCAAAGTGCTGGAACTGTTTTGGGACTTTAGCCACTCTTAAAAAGTGTTGAAATACCATGACGGGATATAACTTAGACTTCATGGTTAATAACGTCAGCGTTAGACCAGCCACAGTTATGAAGGAGTTTAAGTACGTAGCTGATATAACATCGGTTAGTGACTTAACAGAACAGGAGAGGTGCGCCTCTTGGGAATTGCCCTGATAGCTCTTGTTGATCCAGGGATCCTTTTTTCAATTGCTATTTGGAGTCTGGAATATTTTTTTTTCTTATTCAAACCACAAATACTATGTTATCTACATAATTAACTAAATACCCTATTGGTTAAATGGGGAAAAATCAGAGAACTGATGCATTCCAACAAAGGCCCCAGAAAAAAAAAACAACAAGTAGTTTTAGATACAAATTCTTATTGTTAAATGAATGTTACCTGGTAAGTTTCCCACCACATATAGATATGCATACTAGCAGTGTAATATGAATATAGAAGATCTGTAAAACGGAGATAAAAATTGCATAGTATACACCACACTTGTTTCTTGCCACATTTCTTTTTTAGGGTTGCTTGTGTAATTAGGTGTGCATCCTGCTGTGCAGTTAGGCAACAGCAAGTAAATGTGGCTTACCACTAGCCAGGATTGTGTTCAAAGCTTAGCAGGAAACCACAGTAAACTTTAACAATACATGATTTCAGAGAAATGAATATTCTGGTGTTTTGGGAACTTTTATTAAAATGCTCCAAGTGTGTACAGTTTTTGTATAGGAGGCTGAATGTTTGCACTAGATTAATTCCAGTTACTTCAAACTACATTATTCTGTACACTGTCGGTTTTTTACTATTGTTAAAAATTATTATTGAGATTTTTCTTATTATTGTTGCGCACATATACACTTCTGCCTTGTCAATATCTATTTATTTGTGTAACTTTGAAATGCAACCTGATACCTAAACCACTCAATGTGTTGTGAGTAACCTGATCCTAAACACTCATGTGATGTGTGAACCTGATCCTAAACACTCAATGTGATTGTTTGGATCAGCTTACACACAATAACATTGAGTGTTTAGGATCAGGTTACACACAATACATTGATGTTTAGGATCAGGTTACTCACAATCACATTGAGTGTTTAGGATCAGCTTACACACAATCACATTGAGTGTTTAGGATCAGGTTACACACAATCACATTGAGTGTTTAGGATCAGTGACTCACAACACATTGAGTGTTTAGGATCAGCACTTTATCATCACAATCACATTGAGTGTTTAGGATCAGGTTGACACACAATCACATGAGTGTTTTAGGTATCAGGTGTTACTCACAATCACATTGAGTGTTTAGGATCAGGTTACAACCAATCACATTGAGTGTTTAGGATACAGGTACTCACAATCACATTGAGTGTTTAGGATCAGGTTAACCACAATCACATTGAGTGTTTAGGATCAGGTACTCCACAATCACATTGGGTTTAGGATCAGGTTACTCACATCACATTGAGTGTTTAGGATCAGGTTATCACAATCACATTGGTTTTAGGATCAGGTTACTCCATACATTGAGTGTTTAGGATCAGGTACCACAATCAATGTTATCGACACAATCACATGAGTGTTAAATCAGGTTACACACAATCACATTGATGTTCAGAATGTTACTCCACTCAATGTGCTTGTGGTTATGTTGTCATACACTTAGTAAACTGCATAAATTCCAAGACAATTAAAAGTGCAGGGAGTTCTCTCTTGCTCTCTCTCACCTGACCCACACATACACATTTGTATACAACATACCACAATACTCTATATATATACACATAATTTATACTCCCACATATTACGATAACGACCATAAATCTACAACCACATCATAGATTTACGATCCCCATGAATACCATTGTGCCATTCTACTATTTTCGTAAATAAACGAACATTCGGTGTAAAACGTATCACTAAAGTGCAATAACTGCGTGTTTATAAATATGGCCCTTACATCTGTAATTATTGAGGTTGCAGGGACGTGTTTAGGGAGATTCCTGGAATCCCCCTTTCTGCTTGCTGACTGGTGCAGTCTGCCTATTTCTACTTCTCCTGTGCCCATAGACTGTTACTTAGTTGTACATAGATTGTTACATTAGCAATGTCATTGAGTCTGTGAGTAGAAGCAGCATATTGTTGTAGCATTTCAAAATGTATCCATCTGCACCTGTGATTGCAGCAGCATAGAGATCTGTATCAACATTAACCCTGCAGCTGCTTAAAGTGCATGTCACCCCCAAAACTTTAATTCCCCCACTAAAAAATCCTTGCCTACATCCCAGCTTCAAGTTGGATTCTCAGTAATCCCCCCAAGTTCCTTAACAATAAGGGGCCACCAAGGATAGTAGAGTTCGCATATAGGAGAGCAAGTCCTGCCTCCCCCTGGGACTAATTTGCCAGTGCAAGTGCCAGCTTCTCCCCCCTCCCGCTCCCACCCATCTCTGGTCTCCTCTCCGTTAGAAAGGAAATGCCTTTTATGATATTATAAGTAGTAAATGTGGCCCCAACCCCACGCGGCTTATAATAATTTTCTTAGAAGAGTCCCCAGATAGGTACTGTTACGCCTGCCTGCGCTCCTGTCACCGCCCCACTGAGAAGGCAGACAAGCTCACGTCGTGATTGGTTGGGCCTTCCAGCCATAATACAGACACGTTCTGGCATTTCCATGGGCAAGCAGAGTGCCATGGGCAGTGGCGAAGGAGCGAAGCATGTTAAGTGACTACCTTGGGGACTTTCTAGAATAAATTATTCATAGCAAGTTGGGCTGGGGGGCACATACGCATTATATACTAAAAATGGCATATTAAGGGGTGGACATACCCTTTAAGGTGATTGCTGGGACTGGTTATATATAATTAATTACTGTATCTACTGCACTGTGAATGTAGTTATGGAGCAGGAATAGGGAGCATTAAGAAATCTGGAGGTGGATGTATAGCGGATTGTCAACAGTGCATTCTAATTTATAGATATAGTAGATATACTATAATAGCACACCAAACACACAAACACACACAAAACACATATATATCCCGAATATTATTAAATATATTTATCCCAAAGGTAGATTGGCATTGAGTTTTTTACGGATATATTAGGTACAACACAAATTTACAAAATACATAAACTTACTTCTAACAGAGCGAGAGTGCCTATTTTAAAAATGAATGTCAATGGCGTTTAAACCACACCCCTGTGTCTGCTTTCCATATGAAATGGAAGTGTTATCCAAAAAACATTTGTCTGCTACTCAGGGATATGATGTGTATTGTAATGGACATATATAGCAAGGCTCTTATATCCCACTTCGCAGCCTGGAGGTGGTGTGTGAGTGAGTAATAAAAGCAAGAACTCCCTGCTCCTCTATGGGTAGAAGGAAGAAAGTGAAAGGGATTGTGGTGTGTGCTTGGAGTGATATTGACTGGCAACACAAGTCCTGTGTTATAAGAGATCCTGTTACGCACCTGTTGGAGGACAGATTATTGGGACAGACCAATTTACATATGGATACAACTCTGAGGCAACCAGATAAGTGTACACCAATTACAAGGACACACGATCATACAGGCCGCGTTCAATATTTCAGTGGTGCACAATCGACAGGGGCACGCCTGATAACTGCTTTGTGCCAGACACAGAGTAACCACTGTGTCCATGCTTCCCGCATAATCTTCCATAAATCATTGATTGGTACAAATTGGTTGGCTAGCTGTGCTGGTAATACATTTATATTCTCCCTGTTTCTTTGTATATTGTTCTCTGCTAGTAACTAATGGGAGGCTGCTCTGGACAAGATTTACTGTAATACTGAAATAAAAAAGGCAGTTATAGTTATTAAAAGTGCTCTGAAGCACTTTTTTTCTATTAGATCCTGGCCAAAGAGTATTAAAGGATAAAAAAAAAAAAATCCATTTTTTATGGGGATATGGGACATCGAGAAAATGCTTGTTTTGTATACATTAGATTATTAGGGCAAGGCTATTACAAATACATGTATGCTCTGAGTACCTGTTATAATATATGAGGGTACTCACCACTTGCCGTGGTGAATACTAAGTAAGTATTAACCTAGCAGTTTAGTTTCATCAACCGACACAGGTAAGCAGGATTGCCTGGGGCTACTCTCAGGGACCTTGGATTAATCCCTATTTGGTTTCTCTGGAGTGGGGACTGTCTAAGTAAGCCAGTTAAAATATACCTGTGTAAAGATTCTATATCACTAATATCCACACTATGGATATCGAATACTATGGTTATTAGAGTTGGGCATCTGACGCGCAAGACAGATAAGCAATAGCAATAGAAAAGGGTACAGAGATTTGAAACTAAACCTAGTACATGTATGATCATAAGGTAATTAGCAAATCTGGCTGTGGGCTTTATCATCAAAAAAGGTGCACTGGTGAAAAAATTGAAACCAGTAACCAATCAGTTACTTATTATTGTACTAAGCATTTGGGTCTTACAAAGTAAGTAGATTTGCCGAAAAAAATTAATGTCCAGCTCAACATTTGGCTTCGAGGGAAAAAAAAATAATTGGCCACAATAAGGAAATCTTTGGATCTTCCAGACTGAGTTTTGTCTGAGAATTTATCTATGAGGTTTCAGAAATGGACCATGGCCCCCTTGGCAATCTAGCAAGAATGTTGATGTACTGATTTTAAAAACAAAAACAATATTTTAACCTGTACTTAGAAAGCCATAAACATTTCACAAACATCTACGTTGCGAGATTTATTTTTTAATCACTTTTCAGTGTAAGGGATGACATGGAAAACACGGAGTGAGAAGATGGGAGTAAATATTTGTGTATTTTTGGGTCAATGGGTTTAATAATATTTATAAATCTTGGAATGAAGCCTAGCAGACTTCTTTCTTTATGGAAGGATTTGCTAACAGCTTCAGACTGAGGGAAGGAATGTTATTAAAGGAAATCTAGAATTTCCCCCAGCCGCACCTATGAGACGGGTGGGGAACAGAGACAGGGCTGATGACCACAATTTCAATATTGCCAATAAAGTTATTAAGATATTTTAGAATTGGAAGCTACAGTATGTGTTTCTGTCCTATTAATATAAATTTCATTTTGACTATTTAAAACAAATTCCATTTAGCAATTGGCCTTATTAAAGAAGCCATTGCCATTGTTATATTACTCTTCTTACACCTATAATGAAATTAGTTTTGAGGAAACCTTCATTAATAGATGGGTTTAGATCATTTTAATTAGTAATTATTGTAGTGGTTATGCCAAAGTTCTCTCTGCTTTTTTAACTGTCAGAATATTAACAGATGAAAAATAAAATAGTTGATACCAAAGGTATTCCTGTTATAATATAAGAACTGTAAACTATGGGTCCAGGTGCATAAGGTATGCCCGGGATTACTTTATGAAGTCAAAACGCCTTTTCCATTGTTTTTTTAGCTCAGTGTTAAATTCCAAAACTCATCAAAAGCCCATTTGGATCAGGCCAATCACTTGCTACCAAGGATCCCAGGAAAAAAAGAAATAAAAGCAGAGGCCTTCTTATAACAGAAAACGTATCTTAAGGGAGGGATAGGGGTAAATGGCTGCAATGAGCAAGCCAGAAACCTCTCAGAGGACACCTTAGAGGCGGAAATGTTTTCCTCACAGCCAGGTTCTGGTCTTCACTTTCTAGGCAAACATTATAAGGAACCATTGGAGCAGAGAGGTGAGGTAGGATTTTTACACACTGCACAGTGGGGGAGAATTTAGTTTTGTGGGGTGGACATGGCCCTTTAAAACCATACATGACACATTGTGTCTGCAGAGATCTGAACAAGTCTTTAAGGTCTGCTTTTATGGACTATTATGCCTTATGGTGATTTGTTTTCGTACCAAGGGTCAATGAATCAGATGGCAGAGCAACTCTGAAAACCCAGTGTACAGTAATCTGACCTGGCAAGACATGACATATTTCAAGTTGTTAGACTCGTCAAGATACAGATTCATGGCCCTATGGGGTAGGGACTGGAAGCACAATAGACAGGAGCTAAAAGCTGAAGGAGAGGTGGGCCAAAAGGAGCCGCAAAAAGCCCTCCATAGAGCACAAAAAAGGGATAGGCTACACCTCTTTCTCCATTCCGCCTAAAAGGCAGAAAGGAACAAGGGCTGTACACAACCGGAAACTTAATGAGAAGCCAGGGACCACGCCTGAATTAACAGGCAAGGACGGCCACCACTCTTTCACTCGGTTATGCGCAGAGTTGACTCCCACGATCATAGCCCTCTCCGCAGTGCGCAACCGCCGTGCACTTCCCAAACCAAACGCCGAAAATTAAAAACTCTGACCGGACATCACGTCTCACCAAAACATAACAGAGACATCTTCGTCTGGGGAAGCTCTCTCCTGTAGCACTCATTATGCATTTTGGGATATTGTATATATCCCCTTAGGCACACGGACTTTCCGTGTTTCCAAATGGTCGTTATTAAGGTGCTCATCCACAAGAAAGGCACCATGCACAATGCACAATGCAATAAAAGATATTTTGATTCTATATTTGTTTAAATATATGATATATTCTCTATATATTTTGATATATAACAGGTCTTCCTCTAGGTTTGCTTAAACCATGACACCGGTGGTATGGCTGAGATTTGAAACAAAGTTTCTTTAAAGGTAACGTATCATACTCGAGTATAAACCGAGTTTTCAGGTGAAAAATCAGCCTGGAAAACTCGGACTCGGTTTATACCGAGTTCAACCATTACCTGGGCAATTCCGGCGCCGCGCGATCCTTTTCTGCATGGGCGCGCGGCCTGACGTCAACTCGCCCGGCGCCGGGCAGGACGTCAGCCGGCGCGCCGGTACAGGAATGGGGCGCGCGGCTGCGGAATGCTGATTTACCGTAACTGCCGGATGATGGAGAAGATAGAAGAAGCAGTCGTCCACGGACGACAGAGTCACAGGGAGAAGAGTCCACAGGAGAAGAGTCCACAGGAGAGAAGAGTCCACAGGGAGAAGAAGAGAGGGTCCACAGGGAAAGAGCCCACAGGTACAAAAATGAACTGAGGGAGGAGGGGGCATTGAAGATGTTGGGGAAACTACAACTCCCAGCATGCTTTATTAGCTGGGGAGTTGTAGTTTTCCAAACATCTTGAATGCAAGTGAGGGGGGCATTCAAGATGTTTGGAAACACAACTACCAGCTAATAAAAGCATGCTGGGAGTTGTAGTTTCCAAACATCTTGAATGCCACCCTCCTGGCATTCAAATGTTGGAAATAAAAAAACTCCAAGACATGCTCTTATTAGCTGGGAGTTTAGTGTCCAAACATCTTGAATGCCAAGTTTCGACCTCGGTTTATCACTAGGGGTCAATAACTATTAGGATTTTTTAGTGAAATGGGACCTCTGTTTAACTCGGGTCGGTTTATGACTCTAGTATATACGGTATGTCCATTGTACTGTGTTTGTGACTGAATTACTGAGAGTAATCTCATAGGAGAGCATGAGAAACGTACCCGGATCGTTCCAGTGCGGCAAACAGAGACTACGATTGCGGCTGACAGCCTCCGACGCTCTCATGTCCTTTACACTGTGCGCGCATGCCTCACAGGCAAGGAGCCGTGGACGCGCGGAGATGTAGGAGAAGCCAGCGCTGGAGCGATACCGTGTTTACGTTTCTGATGCTCTCCTACAAGATTATAATAAGAACGGGAGGTACTGTAAGAGATTTACATTACGCCTGTTCTTCAGTAAGACAGTAGTAAAAAGAAAGTTAAAAAATCGATGGGACATTACCCTTTAAACGGTCTGGCTTTTTTATGGATATCATTGCTTATTGTGACTTTAGTACCAAGGGTTCAATGAATCAGATGGCAGCAAACTTTGAAAACCATTGTACAAAATATTAAAAAGGGCCAGGAAACTGACCTGGCAGATGGTAAGTGTGGCCTTCCAAGCCTGCTGAGTTGCTACAATTAGCTTCCACTGTTGGGCATCCCACATGTTACTCTCTTCATCTTATCATAATTGCTGTCACGTGGCACTGGGTTAAAATTTATAAACGTTGTTAGTGTAAAATAACAATATCATTATTTTACATACAACATATGTCAAATAACAAAAAGCACAAATGTAACATTGTGTAAAATTACCAAATGCGATATAGACGAGTGTTAAATTTCGAGTTTAATAAAAATCACCCTCTGTTCGACAAACGCACTTGTATTGCCTTACTATAACATCTGTGGTAAAACAAACATAAAAACATATATGAGTATACATATATTCAGGAACAGAAACACTTCTTTCTTATATCCACTCCATATAAAACCTTGGGGTCCCCCCAGTCCAGGGAACAAAGACCCATGCGTTACCATCCTCCACAGCTCCTACCGCACCCCATAAGAATATAAATTCCACCTTCTGTAAAACCCAATTGCTCTGAATGTTCTTCTCCAGACTGACACATTTTTCCATTAGATGTGGTCTTGACCATTCACTCGGGATACTGGCAGCAAATACTCTTTCTTTCATGATAAAATGTGCTCCCCAGTAGGCCTAGACACTAAGGCCTGCCTCTTACAAAATTATCACAAATGAAAAAAGGGTGTCTAAGGAGGAATTAAGATGATTAATAATTAATGCATAATATAAATAATTATGCTGTTGAATTTATCCAGGTTCTCCCAGATCAGGACATCACATAACCGATTTGACACGATATAAATGCTGTTCATCTCAAACATATTTAGGCTGCACTGAATGCCTAGCTGTGTTTAAGATTGTCTTAAAAAGAAAGTGTGGTGATCTATATAAATCTCATACCTCCTCTACGAATTGAATAATCAATTATTTCAAGAATATAAAAAAAAGGGAAATTAGAATTATAATGTATGACCTACATCCGTTCCTGCCAGTTTTAAGGTTAGATGTCTTGTATGTTTATATTAAGTAGGTGTTTACCCACTCTATAATCATTAGGACGGTTTGGGATAAACCCCACATAAATGGCGGGGAGATTACCAATAAAAACACAGGCTAAAATTAACACAATCAAAATTGGAATTGAATGCATGTTTTACAAAAACTTGCATCGACATTAAATACTGTTTATATACAATTTTATATCAACAAAATTTAAGGGGAAATGTGGTCAAAAAGACTTTAGGTAAATTGAGAGAATTGCTCTCCTGAGCCTTTTGCAATTTATTGTCATTGTTTCTTTTGCATAGTTTTGAAGATATTTATATTTGGGTATAATGTCACAGAAGCATCCACCACAGGGTCCCCTGCACTTCATGCTCGGAAAACCACGTCAGTGGATGACATTTCAATTGCGCTGTGTTCTCCTCCTCCCCTTGCAGCTACCTCGAGCCCGAAACGGCGGTTTTAACCCCTAGTTAGAGAGTAGAGCTAAAAGTTCACTTACCTTCTCTGTGAGGATCTTTCATTCGTCACAGCAGGGAGGAGGGGACTTCTGTCTTCTGTCACTGAAGTCTTGAGGCTGTGCTCGCACGGCGCGAGGTGGAGGAGCAGCCGTAGGAATGTTCACTATGTCCAGCCTCCTCAATTAACTTATGGTCAGTATATTTCTTTATATCTTGGGCTGTGGAGCACGTAGAGAGGTGGTGGGTGCTTGTTTTAAGGTAGGAAAAACTGGCTTCATTTTATAACGGTGACCCTGTAAATAAATGCCAATTTTATTAAGCTATGTCATATATTCAATGGTTTGTCTTATTGTCCTCGAGAATTTTACCAGAATAAAACTTTAGGTTTCTGGAATCATAATGACCTCCCTCCTTATCGTAACTCATAGATGTCTTCAAGGGTATGTCTACCCCCAAACTACCTATTGATATGTTGCCAGGGAATTGCTTGAACGGCTGTGATGGTTAAGGTGCCGATGCCTAAGCAATAAAAAGAGTGGATGCCGTTCAAGCCCTCTGCTTAACCTCCATGCACGGAAAAGGAACAGAAGTTAACAGAAGGCAGCAGGGGAACGAAGGTAAGTACCTTTGGGACAGCTGTGGAGTGCATAAAACTTACGAAGTTGAGGTTTAAATCAATTACCTGCAAACATATCCAAAATTTAGTTTGGGGGGGGTGGACATGCCCTTTAAAATCTGATCCTAAACTTTATCTTGGTTACTTTAGACATTAACGCTTTATATTCTTTAATCCCCCTAAAAGGGGGAAAGCTATTAGTTGTGTGTTCAGTATAAAGGCTAGGCGGAATCAATTATCCAATTTCTAGAGGTATGAGATTTATATTTCATCACAAGTACTTTAGGGTTTGTAAGGCCTTCTACTGAAAGATCTTCGGCCTTGTTCCTGTGCCCTGTTTGGGGGTACCATCAAAAGGACTTCATATCTAATGTCACATATTGGACATATACAGATGAGTTGTCCTCATTATGTCTACAAATCAACAGATCAAAAACAGTCAGTTGGGCAGAATTAGTAAAGGTTACAAACCATTATTTTAAATTGATTTTAACCGCACTGAACAGATAATAAATTGATTTTTACAGCATGACACATTAAATCAATCAGCTTCTTGATCTTGCCTAAGAATGACAACTTATGGCCCTATCACCACCTGATCTGACTGGATGCAATTTAAAGATGTCATCAGGAAGATGTCTTAAAAGGCAAAAATCAGATTTTATAAATCATGACATGACTTCAGTGAAGTCATTTGAACGTCTTTAATTTATGCTCAGCAATTTACATATAACGACAGTCACCATTCCAGTGACTGCAAAACTGCATACAGCAGAAGAGTTTATGACAATAAGGCACTTGTAAGTAAGATACATATAAAAGGATAACTAAAGAAATAGGTACACATCAACAAAAATGGCAGTGATTCAGACAAGAATTCTAGTTACAGTCATGGACATTAAAAAAAACAATACATTTAGTCTAGAACCTTGGAAGTATACCCTTCACCGGGATCATAAACCTTGGGACTAAACTGACTACTAGATAGCACCCGCAATCTAGCTGAAACAGCAACACCAACAAGTTAAAGTTTTACTACTTTAGACTTTTTTTTTTTTTAGTAATACGTCTAGTAAGAAGTTCAAAAAGTGATACAGTCACAGAAAATATAGATGTTTTAAATGACAAGGTAACCTTTAAGGTATCCGTCTTCTCGGTATTTTTTTTAATTTTTTTTCTGATAACTGCTTAAGGGTAAAACTGTAGTCGCCAATTCTTCAAACTAGTAAGGGTTAATAAAAAGCCTCCATCGTACCTTCAAATAAAACGAAATTACCATCCTAGATAAATTGGTGAGACATATTGCTGGAAAGGCAATATTACTCCTGCTTGAGCCATTTCCTGTTTCAGCCATGTGACCAGAATCTGCCAGCAGTAATAGGCTCCCCTTCTCAACTGTCATTTCCCCCCCAGGTACTTTCCTGATTTCCCCAGAGAAGTCTTTACTGAGCATGCTTCCCCCCGGGGCAGAGGGTTTAGCAGAGGTTCAGGTGATGTCACTCAACCTACTGGAAGCAGAAGTTTGAAACATTTCACCAAACATTTCTCAACAGGCTGAAGGCCAGGAGATGTGATGTGGGCTCATTACAAGCGAAAGATGGCAGGCTTTCATTTAAAGGATGTCCACCCCTCTTTGAAAAATGAATATGTGGTTAGATAAGCCCCAAACCTAGACATGTTTTAATATAACCTTTAATTCGCTCCCACACTGAGATATATTATTACATCCTCCTCGCTCACCGCCGCTTCCGGGTTCTTCTCCCAGTTTCACGGTGGCCGCTCTGTTCTTTTCTTGTTCCGAGCAGCCGCAGTGGAGGCTGGTCCGGGAATGGCAGAATGATTGGCCTGACGTCACAGTCAAGGCGACAACTGACTGCCTACCGGAATGCAGAAGCCTCGGCGGTGGAGCGGGAGGAGGATTGTAAGTAATACTACTCTGTGTGGGAACGAAGTAAAGGTGAGACTTAAAACGATGTCTAGGTTTTGGTGGATTATCTGACCACATATTTCATTTTTTCAAAAGCGGGGGTGGACGTCCCTTTAAACCTAACTTGTTTGTGAGACCACATTGCCCTTTACCAGATATGTTTTGGATTGTGCAGGGCTAATTACAATATCACAATAGCTTGATTTGAACACACCCTATGCCAACACCCTTAACACCACTTTAAACCCCTCACCCTTTTTCTTCTCCCCCCCCCCCTCTTCTGGCAACTGGTCTTACTTAGAATTAAAGGAAGGGCAATATGATCAAATATATTTAATGTATAGACAAATGGCTATGTGCAATTAATACCATAGATAGCAATCTCAGGCTAATGAAGCACCACATCCTCCCTCTTCCCAACCCCCTGAAACCCATTCCTCTGAGAAAACTCACTACTGTTTAAAGCCAGAGTAAAAAGTAGAGTACTGTGATACCTTTTAATGGGTTGACAGTTATTTTCGAGGGACTACCTTTTATCTGGGACCTAAGGAAGAGGGTTGATCCCTCGAAAGCTTGTCGTCTACTCTAAATATAAACTGTTAGGTTAGGCCACACTAACAACGCTAATCAAGCGTGCATTGTGGTGCGCTAGCACGTGTTATTTTGTGGTCGCTTGTGTTTTTTAGCTATATAAGCGGAAAAGGCAAGCGAATTTGCGTGAAAAAATGCTCGGCGCAAAAACAGCAAAGGGACACGCAAGCGCATCGGAAAAATAGCAGGAAACTTTCTCGTCCCGTATTTTCACGTTAGTGAAAATCGCGGTCGCAAAACGCGGTCGCAAAAATGCTAAACTTGAAAAACCACGCTAGTGTGACCTAGCCCATAAAAAAGTATCACAGTACTCCACTTTTTACTATAAGATTGGATCTAATACAGCAAAACAATCATATTTTTACTGTTAAGCATGCCACACCCGCCAATCACTGTGGTAGAGAAAGGGAACTACTAAATGTGAGCACTATGGTAGATAAAGTAAATCTCTACCTCTGACTATCCCAAACCATGCCTTTGTTCAACTCTTAACCTTACATACACCCCAACTTCCCGCATTATACCATCTATCTAAGCCCCCTTACTATCATTATTCAGAACACTCCGGGAGATTCAATAAAAGTTAGTATCGTTAAAAATGGTGCTAATTTTGCCCTAACCAATTAAGATCTTATTTAATATGTTGAAAGATAAACATCTGATTGGTTGAGGGCAAATTAGCACCATTTTAAAACTATAAGAACTTTGATTGAATAACCCTGTTAGCCGTACAGCTCACTTATATAGGGCAGAGCAGTAACTTCCCCCCATCACACACACACACAAGCGTATTAGTTACATGATGGTAATCCCATTGCAAAACCAGAACAGATATGTCCGTAGTATGCTTTTACCGTTTCATTTTTATAAATGTTTTATGTGTATCTATTTGCTGTTTTCTACAGCTAGTTGATAGTATGCCCTCATCTTGCCTCTAAACCTTAGATTAATTTCACTTGAAATAGAAGTGTACCCTTACTCCCTCACCCATGCTCCTTGTCAGGAGGACTTTGGCATTTGTCCTATGACCCTATACACTTGAATGCTGGATTCCCTTACACTATTTACAAGGAGTCAGGGGAGACAGAGATTCACTTAAAAGACTGCAAATAAAAGAGAGCATTGACCGTAACAAACAACATTCAGAATTATGTTGTCAATGGATACCACAAACTTTTATGTAGCACAGAAAAAATTTCTTACTAATACACCAAAGTTTAAAACCCATAGCTTGACTCTGATGAAAGATAATAGAATATGTCACACGGGGCTAGTCACCCCTCTCCCCCCCACCACTCTCTTCACCTTCTCCATGACTAACTCTTCTACACATATATTACCTCTTCCACAATATTTCTCTGAGATAAATATCATTAATTACAAAGTGAAAGAGAAAACAATATTATACACAGGACAACAGGATATAAATGTTTATTGTTTCTTTTAAGATTATTTATATATTTGATAACCTGATATGCTAAAAGTCTTAGGAACAATGTCTGAGTGGTATAGTATTTGTGAAATATCCTTATACTTACTTCACAAAGTGACTGTACAAATTGGGAATGTCATTTACACTTAAGAAAAAAATAAAAATGGATTTTAAATTTTTTTTTTTTTATTATTTTGTAAGAGCCAAATTCAAGGACCACAGTGACAACATACTGGTAAGAGTTGACATTCTAAAATATTGTCAGCACAATGAAGGGTCCAGTGGTTAATACCACTTTTGCTATTCACTTTTATTGAGAAAGAAGGGAAAGGTGAATAGCCAAAAAAAGCGGTTTTACCACTGGTGGAGACCCTTTAAGACTTATTGCACCCATCGTGTTACATGTTCTAGGCCAAAAAACACTGAGACGATTTATATTTGATGAGAAATGGATATTGGGGTTAGTTTGAACAAGGGAGACTTGTTTTTAACCTTTTTAACTTTGTGAACTAATTTCTAAATTAAAGATTGCCAGCTAACTTTTGTAAAAGCTAGCATTTTATAAATTGTGATTTCTAACAATGTGGGAATTTATGAAATATTAAAGGGCATGTCAACCCTAAAAACAATATTACATCACCCCCACAACTGTTTTGGACAGACCTTAAAATGGCTTCTCTTGTAAAACCCTCCCGAGGCCTGTAAATAAAAGGCTTTGGGGGAAATTTTACCTAAATGTGAAATATCATTATTGTATATATACTCAAACTCACTTCGGCTAGGCCACACCAGGGCGTTTAAAACATGTGTTTAAAATGAGCACACGTCTGCACTGCGATCAGTAACGAAGCGCATGAGATTGGCATTTTTTGCTCAAACACATGCCTCTCCGATTGGGCAAAAATTTTCTGTGAAAATGCATTTCCGAAAACCCCTGTAAGGCTGAGTGTGGCCCTCGCCTTACCGTTATACTCACATTGCCAAAAACTGCACGCAAAGGCTTGTAATTCAGAATGATATACATCAGGTCTAGGCAAAACTCCTTTACTTCCTGGTTGAAACAGAGTCCACAGCTTTAATGTATTATGTCACGACCAGTGTACTTATGCGTTACCTGGAGGCTTGTCTATTGAGAAGCAGTGGGAAAGCTTATTTGAGCTTGTGTGATCTTACCCTTGCCACCTCAGCAAAGTGCATGGGGCAATATCAAAATGAAATGAGGGTGTGGACATCAACCCTTAAGTAAATCTGATTCATTCTAGTCAGGTACTTCAAAAGGCATTTTAGACAAACTACAATTCCAAAAATATTTGGACTTGACAGTTTTTTACATTAGGAGTTACTAACATGTAACTTACTAGCCCTCCTTCCCTCAGCTGCCTTCTGCTGATTGTGCTTCAAAGCCTCTTCCATAAATGTAAGCAGAAGAGAGGGCTCAGACCATCAGCAGTTCAGTAATTGTTGCAGAAGGGCAGCCAAGGGAACAAGGGGCTGGTATGTACATTTTTTAGGAGCAGGTTAAATGGTTTCGACTTTGCGAGGTCTAGGTTTTTTGGGAGCTTTCTATCGATTATGGATTGTGAAATTTATTTTGTTGAGGTGGACAAACCATTAAAGTGGAACAAAAGTTTGAATGAATTGGCAGTATAATCAATGGGCGATCGAATGGTAAAGAAAAGGCAGGATTGAGTCATTATCTCAGAACCTAGCCAGACACACACTGTGCTGATATTGTGCCCACAACTGACCCAATCCAGGTCATGTTTTGCTTGCGGGGATAGTGCATCCTTAGTGTGGTTTTTTAGGAACACATTTGTCTTGAATCCACAACCTTAAAGGGAATGTCCACCATCCAGAATGTTTTTTGTAATATTTTATAGGGCTCCCGACCACCCCACACGCTAGTTATATGGAAAAAAAAAAAAAAGAGATCCTAAAAAATCCTTACTTTCTTCATTCCCCAGGCAATGTAAACCCCCCTCTCCTTGCTGAAACTGCAAGCAGGGGGGCTGGACCTGCAGCCGTGTCAGTTTAATTGGCTGAGGGGCAGCCAATAACGGAACGTGGTTGCAGGAAGATTACAGGACGCTGGGGAATGCAATAGGGTTCTGGGCTTTTTTTTTTTAACAAATAACTATAGAGTTTGGGGTGGGTTAGGGGAGCCCTACACTACATTAAAAAAGGCTGAAGTTAGGGGGAGGGGGGTTCACTGAGTATGGCAAAAACCAACTTCAGATAACACATCAGAGGCAACACCTTCCCAACAGGAAGACAGCTACTACTCCTTGATTTCTGGACTTTGGATGGACATTGCAGAAGAACCATTAAGGAAACTGGGATGTAAGGTGAGGGAGCAAGTATTAGGTGTAATTATAGGTTTAGGGGTGGAAATGCCCTTTAAAATGAACTTTAAAACTAGAACCATCAACTCTACATGCCTTTGTAACATAAAATTTGTTAAGGTGTTATCAAATAAGGTTCTGCCCTAGTTAAACTATGGTGGTGAGGAATAAAGAAAGAAGGTATATTTGCTTCTGTGCAGCAAATTATACAGTATCCAATACAATGTTCCAGCACTCAAGGGAGATGGAGATAAAGAAAGAAAACATTTCAGAATATGCAGTAATATTTTTAATCTGTAGAACACGGCTTATTTATTGGTATAGTTTAATACTACTTAAGCAATATTTTGCCAAATTTACTGACACAAAGTGGGCTTTGCTAAAAAAAAACTCTGTAAATTAGCCTGTATATAGTGTTTACTCATATTTTGACAAATAAACAACAGAGGGCCTTGCCAGTCTGTGGGAATCTCCGAGTCCACTCAAAAAAAGGAATAAATACACAATCAGGGAGATTCAATTAAAGTTTTAGCATGTAAAATGGTGCTATTTTGTCCCAAACAATCAGAACTTATTTAAACATTGAAAGCTAAATCTTTTGAATTGGTTGGGGCAAATAGCACCATTTTAAACGTAAGAACTTTTATTGAAGACCCTGAATGTGTTTTAAAGTGACACTGTGTAGTGATTAAACATTTGATGCTTATTTTTACATTGAGAACCCCACTGCCACTTATTTTATATTGCATCCTATTTACTTTACCCATGTAACGTTTATTGGATATATTTTTATTACGACACATAATGTCATTTATGTAGCCAAAAAAAAAAAATTTGTCATTGTTATTTATAGAATATTTTTCAGGTTAATGAAATCTGTGATGTCAATGCTGCTTTCTAGCGGTGTCTCTTCCAGGTAGTTACCGACACAAAACACCTTATGCACATGCTAACTAGATACCCGGTGTGTGTATATACCCATCCCTTATGCTAAGCGAGAGCATTTAACAATTGGACTCAGCGTCCCCACCTACCAGGTGTCCCCCAGCCAATAATCAGGGATAGCAGACGAATAGGGCATAGCCAATTTGCTCATCAAGCAGAGAGGGGGTGGGTGGTCGCGTGGGAGCTGTTAATCCTTTGCATATGTTTTTTTATGACAGCAACATGTTAACCCTTCCTAGTTTTGAGCATTTCTGCAAGAGGCTGGTACCTTTTTATGTGTATTTCTGCACTGTTGCGACCAGTAATTTTAGAATGTGTGATTGCCGCAAAAATTAGAAGCGTGTGCAAGTTACATTGATTTCAGTGTGGCCAAACCAGCATGTTATTTTAAAGGAGAACGATGGCCAACCTTCATCTTCCACCCCTCACCCCTTTCCTATATGCAGAAACTAGACACTTCAAAGTCAGCTATGAGAAAGCCCATCTGCGGACCCCACCCTTTCCGGTCTCAGTATTTAACCAATGGGCAGGCACGCTAGGAGCTAGTTCTGAAGCCGACCTAGCAGGCGAAATTTCAGAATTAAGGTACAGTAAGACCCGGGAAGGAGGACACCATGAATTAGTTCTCATCATGGGTATTATTATCTGAGGAGGGGCGTATATGGAAGGGAATAATTTCCTTTTAATGCAAGAGCACCTTGCAATGTTGATTTCAGTGTATTTTGGTCTCAAAGTGAAAGTGGCAACCCTAGTACCAATTGTAACAGCTCTGTGCAATGCATTCTCAGTTAAATGTACCTATTTAAAGGCGAACTGTTGAAGGTGGGTGGTTCCAAGATAAGGGAAACTCTATTATTAAACACCACATTGCAGGCATGAGTTAGGAATTAATATTGATAAATTGCAATTCACTGCAGCCCTGCTAATTACATTTTCAATCAACTTTGTAATATCGCAGCCTTAATAATTAAATGTATAACAATAAGTGAGGCCACACTGTAGCGTGTACAAGTGTTTCATAGAAAAAGAAGCGCAAGCTTTTTCAGTGAGCTGCGATTGTGCAAATACTGATTGCATTGCACTCTGATTAATGGCCAGGGTCCAACTGGCGAACACAGTGTGCGCTTTTTAACCAGAAATTAGATCACGGTTAAACGTGCTGATGGGGCCTAGCCCTAAGCTATCCATACTAGACCAAATGATTGACCACCAGGTTGGATGTAGGAAGAGTTTCAAAGGATTGCCCTCTGCTGTATCAATGTTATAGAAAATGTAAGCCATAACATCCAATTGGAAACATTGTCACAGCTGCAAGGGGTATACCCTCCAACATTAACCCTTCAAATAGGAAGCTTAAGAAAAAAAAATAGTGCAGAGCTGCAGGTAAAGGATACCGTAGTAAACCCTGATCTCAGTACAGCTCTGTGCATACATCTTCTATACATTGATTAGGCAGGTGGGTTGTCTGTGGGAAATTTTGCAAAAAACACTATAGTCCTACCTTCCAAACTAGGTGCATGGTGTGTTATGATAGGTGTGTAATACAAGTGTCATTGATCTGCACCCTGCCTCCACCATTCCTTTTAAATACGTACACAACTGAGAAAGGCATTGCTAATCTGTGCTGCAGCTCTGCTTTGTTCTGTTTTTTATAGGTACTTCATAAAAACAACACCACACATTCCTACCCTTTAGCAGTCCAAGTTAATGAGGTAACATGTACAGTGCACAGGACAGGGAGAGCTGGCAACACTGCTTACTAGATAGGTGCAAATCAGTGAATCTTTGTGAATCATTTGCAACTCCCAGCATATTTTGCGATTGAATATTTAATATATTCTACACCATAGGGGTTTAAATTCCATGTGTAGAAAATACAGTGATGGACCATAGCTTTCTGTCAGAGGGAAATGGAAGGCTTAGTTATGGAACAAGCGGAACCTAATGTTATCTAGAGTAAAGGAAGAACACAAAGTATCATACATGATGAGATGGTTGTTAAGAACTCTTTCAATTTCAACTTTACATTTTTGGCGATTCAATTTTCGTTAACCATATTGTAACATATTTTCTTCAAACTTCAGCCAGGGAGCCTAAATGCTGCAAGTACTCACCGGACTAATTGATTACTTTAAGTTTAAGTGAATACTTTAAAAGCAGAATGCCTTAGAGAAGGAGTATAGGTATAGTGTCCCTTACATTGGAATGCTTTTGGAACACAAACTTATGATTGAGTTTTTTTTTTTTTTTTTTGAAGAAATCATGTTCTCTATTATTACAGTGTAAAGTATAAACAATTTTAAAAGTTTCTGTACAAACTGGACTTTCATTTAAGAGCACAACCAACACACAAAAATGTGGAGACTTATATACAGTGAAGTATTTTGTTTATTTGAGAAGGAAGATTTAAACTGAGGGCCAAACGAAACAAGGCATTCAATATTACAACAAAGTCACACATTCTCCAAAAGAATACCAAAAATACACATCTCAGTGACATTAATACAATAACTAATATGTAAAGGATGGCAATCCAACCATAAAAGGCCACAGAGAACTGAGTCATTTAGTAGTAATAAAAATTACTAACTCTATAACAAAGTCACCCAATACTGTGACAGGGCTTTGTAACATTATATTCCAAAATTGAAAACACAAATAAAACTCTTTCTTAAAATAGTATGCAATAAATACCACAAAAATTGTACATATTAAAAATAAAAACTGTGCCATTGTAAACAAGTATGTAAACAAACAACATCCCACTTATCTTTAAACTTATTTCAGTGGCCAAGTAGGTTGGTAAAATAATAAAAACATTGCTGAGATTGTAATACAAAATATAGAATTTTACTTTCTAGGAACAGAATTGAAACATATGCTCAATGCCATATCATGATTAACAAGGTTAGTTAACACTTCCAATGTGGAAAGTAATGTGAAATTGGTTAGATTCAACGTCCTAGAAAACTATTAAAATAACTAGAGCTCTCTGAGGTTAACAGCAAGGATGACCTGACTTTCTCTGCCCACATAAGTACAAGTATAACACAGTACACATTCAAAACACACAAAACAGAGTAAGAAATTAAAACTAATACATGACACAAAATAAAAGATTGTAGGTCGTTAAAATGCGACTGGCCTGTTTTGGGATAATTTAAGGTAGCTTTTCCAAATGATTCTTAACTAGTCGATTCATAAGTGAAACAATCGGGTGCCACCCAAGTTGATCAAAGATTTAAGGCAAGTGCACTCCCTAGGACTAGCATGCGCGATGTCAATTTCTCAGTGGTTGCAGGTATCCGGACTTGCATGCCATGTCTCCAAGGCACGAAAAACAAGAAATAGGAACCACACACACGTCTGCAATGAACAAGGATCGGGTCCTTAACCCAGTACTCAGTGGAACAACACAGGTACGTTTTCAGGGGACATCAGCCACCCTTTATGAAGATAATAAGGCAGTACACAATAAATTTAGATAGAAAATTACAAAATGTCCTTACGTTTGGTTAGAAAAGGTGATGTTGGGTTCTTGGATTGCTGCTGACTAACCAGTTTCCACTATATCTCGGAAATCTTGCAATGTTAAAAGATTTGGTAGATGCGCTGGTCATCCTTCACCCAAAAATTATCCCTTATCCCTTATATTATATAAATAAATTTATAATTTCATGGGTAATACATTGAGTTTTTCGGAGGTACTATGTTGGTGGGGGTGGGTAAAAGTAATATACATAGGGACAGTGTTTATGTGTTGTTTAAGCACTAAATAAATAGTTATATCAATATTAATATGTAGTAATGACATTAAAGTATATAGAAAAATAAATAAGGCAAAATATATAAATAAAAGTACTTAGTAGTCCCCACTCCTGTTTTGTAATGGTATCTTCAAAATGGACTGTTAAGACACACCCCAGGAGGTTTTACAGGGAGGTAATAGAAGCTTACATAGGAACATATTTCTTACTTCCCTTTTAGTGTTGTATCCAATGCTGTGCTTATTATTAGATTGACAGCAGGGTTAGCGAATCAAAAGATTTTCTGAGTGTTAGTAGGGAAGAAGGAAGTGTTAGTAGGAAGTTGCAAGACTTGTATGTCCCTTCCTTTGTAAAACATGTGACAGTCTTACTAAAAACATTCTTCTAACTCTCACCTAACTCCACCCCCCCTCTCAATATACAAAAAGGAGAGAAATACGAGGATTTCTCTTATTTTCGTAAATACTTATTTTCGAAAATTTTCTAAATTACGAGATTTCTTATATTTTCGAAAATTTTCGAAATTACGAGAAATCTCGTAATTTGGAGGATATTTTTCATTTTAGTGGGTCCGCTCGCGGATTTTCGAATTTTCGAATTTTTTCGAAAATTCGCGGATCCTCGAGCGGACCGGATTTTGCGAAGTTCGGACATCTCTAATAGTGATCCCTCTCTAACACACTGACCAATAGTGATCCCTCTCTAACACATTGACCAATAGTGATCCCTCTCTAACACATTGACCAACAGTGAACACTCACACATTTACCAATAGTGATCCCTCTCTAACACATTAACCAATAGTGATCCCCTCTAACACATTGACCAATAGCGATCCCTCTCTAACACATTTACCAATAGTGATCCCTCTCTAACACTTTTACCAATAGTGATCCCTCTCTAACACATTTACCAATAGTGATCCCTCTCTAACACATTTATCAATAGTGATCCCTCTGTAACACATTGACCAATAGTGATCCCTCTCTAACACATTTACTAATAGTGATCCTTCTCTAACACATTTACCAATAGTGATCCCTCTCTAACACATTTACCAATAGTGATCCTTCTATAACACATTGACCAATAGTGATACCTGTCTGACACATTTACCAATAGTGATCCCTCTCTAACACATTGACCAATAGTGATCCCTCTGTAACACACTGACCAATAGTGATCCCTCTCTAACACATTGACCAATAGTGATCCCTCTCTAACACATTGACCAATGTTGATCACTTTAAAACATTGACCACATAGTGATCCCTCTTAAAACATTTACCAATGTGATCCATCTGTAACACAGTGACCAAATATGATCCCTCTCTAACACATTTAACAATTAGTGATCCTCTGTACACACCACTTGACCAATAGTGATCCCTCTTAACACAGTGACCAATAGTGATCACTCTCTAAAACACATACAAATACGTGATACCTCTTCTAACACATTGAACAATTCGGGATCCCTCTCTAACACAGTGACCCACTAGTGATCCCGATCTAACACAGTGAAACTAATAGTGATCCTCTCTAAAACCAAGGATTTCTTTTATTTTTAACATCTTGCCTTTATTTTATTTTTTTGTACAAATCCCTAAATTTTATAGTAGTGTGTATAAAGATTTTATATCATCTGTATCCACATATAGCTAAACATACACCCATATATTTCCCACTGTGCACCAACGGGCACACTTTTGCTAGTATTATATATATGTTTACTTTGAGATCTAACTAGGCAATGAAAGGAAAACAAATTCAGAAACTACCCTGTCGCAAAGTAAAAGGCATGTCCATCCCAAAAATTAAATATGCCCTGCAGTTAGAGGCCTCCTAACTAGAAGATGTACTGTGGTTCCTAATAGAACGCAGTTTCGAATCGAATCCAAGGGTTTCAAAGACCTGACAAAACTTTTGGAACTCCCGGAATTTACGAAACCCGAATTTTCAGTTTTTAGTGAAAATTCGATAATTATCGAAATCGAAAGTAGATGATTTTCGAAAATAGACGATTTTTAAAAATCGAAAGTAGATGATTTGCGAAAATCGAAAGTAGCCGATTTCGAAAATCGAAACTCGAACTTTAGAAATTTCCGAAAATTTTTAAAATGAAACTCAACAGTTTCGAACATCTCTACTCCTAACCTGTAAAAAATGCTATACTCACCTATCCCAGGCCTACTTGCAGATTGAGATATCCTTCCCATTCTCCACTGTCCCTCTCTCACCTTTTCCTCCCTGCGCTCGCAGACTTCTGGGTGGGTTCAGAGCCGGTGACTGCAGAGAATAATAGAAGTCTTTTCTTGTGGGTGCTGTGAATGCTTAGTGCGGGTGTGCAAAATTCTGAGCTTTCACAGCACACAAAAGAGAAGGGGGGGGTGTCGAAGAACTGTAAGGATATCTTAGCCTGCAAGAAATGATGGGAAAGATGAGTATAGCCTTTTTACATGTTACTGAGGCCTCTACCTTCAGGGCATTTTTCATTGTTGGGGTGGAGATGCACTTTAGATACTTTCAGACAACATTAACCACTTCGTTTGGAGAAAAATACTGAAATGTAAATTCTAGTCAGCCAAGAATAAAGAATGATTATTTTTTCGTGCTATGCAAAGCTAGAATTACAACTTTAATATCCTTCTTGTTAAATACCTAAATATCAAAAGATTCACTAACAAATAGCATGAAGCATTCTCATCGTGGAACAGTAGAGTATGCAATATTCTTAGAAAACAGGAAGCAATAAAACTTAAGGAATGAACCCAACTTGCAAGCAGATGACATAAAAGTGGAGAAAGTATATTTTGTGGAAGATAAGTAGCTAAAACAAACTATTTGCCCATAAGATAAATTAAGGTAAGCTAATGATCAAAAACTTTACAACGTATCAAATAATATTAAGTTTAACTTGGCTCGTTTTAATAATTGGAATTACTAAGTCATGTTAAATTTACTTAACATTATTTGATATACAACAACTTGGATAGCCATTTTTTACAAGAAAATACCACTACCCCATGGAATTAAGGGATTTCACTTTTAAATACCATTAATGGGCAGTATTTAGGTATTTCATTAAATAGTCTAACACAAGAGACCAGCCTTCTTAGTGTCCTTGTTGTAGGGTGGGGTCCCTCTTAGAGACAATTTTACTCTTTTACAAAAATGGCCCTCAGAAGGGCCACAGTCGAAGGAGATTTCCAGCTTAGATTTTTGCACTGTATGTGAATACGTTATGCGCATGCGTGCACAGTGTAAGCCCTATTGGGACCTGTGAGAGGAACAGCAGAGGAGCATGATCGAGGGTACTATAACTTCCCTACCTGCTCCTGATAGTTTAATTTAAAGGGCATGTTCACCTCAAAACTAAAATTTAACCCCATACTGGCCCCACTGTGTAGTTTAAAAAAATCCTTACCTTACATATCTGCTCCTAATGGTTCTCCTGCAGTACTTGTCCAAGATCCAGAAAACTGAAGAGTAGGAGGTGTCTTCCTGTATGAAAGGTTTCTGCCTCTTCCTTGTCCTCTAAAAGGACAGAGGCATATCCAGGGGAGCCCTCCCCAAGTTTGTTAATTTGTTATTATGGATGTTATTTTAGAGCAGGGATATCCAACATGCAGCCCTCCAAATGTTTGCAAACAAACTCCTCGCATTGAAATTCAAATAATACAAATACAAATTTTGGTACATCAATTAAGAAGTGTCTTTATCAGATAAAATCTAATACAAATAATTAAAATATATTACATAAGAGATGTTGATTAAAAAAATGTGGCAGGAATTGAACGCCCAAAGTAAGTTAGTGGCATTGATTTGAAGGTTCTTGTTTTCAGAATATATCTGAAAAAAAGGAGCAGTGGTTAGAGAAGGGATAAAGGAAAGTTTGTCAGATAGTGAAATATATTATAGTAGTTAGGGGATAACGAAGGGGCTAGAAATCCAGTGGGTCTTTTAATGAGGGTCTTAATAAGTAACCTATGCAGGTATGTACAGTAAGATAGCATCATAATCGCATTAGTCTGTTGCCATTTCCAACACAATCCTCGGCTCATGCTAACTGGCTAGATCAGATTACCTATCAGAGGTGTTAACCAAGAGGAATTGGGAAGTAGTGAGTATTTAGATATGCATCTGTGCCATATGGACAATGTGAAGGGAGGCTATGGCACTTTTACAGGTTTTTACTGTCAGTGTTGTTCGGTTGATGCCTAGAAGTTCAATAAAAGGCGCTGCAAGATGGAGTGGGCTAATCCAGTCCTGCTCAATTTGTGTCTATTTTGCGTGTGGAGGAGAACCAGGTAATGGCTTGGCGTAGTTGAGCAGCCTCTTAATATTTAACAGCATTAGGCACCGGTAGCTCACCATGGTATCTCTTTGCCATAAGAGTTACTTTAGAGGTCCTATGCACCCCTCCTTTCAAGATATAGTTAAAAGTGGCTCTCTGTAACTGATCCAAAGTCTTTTGTTTCAAATAAATAAAGCCATTTATGACCTAACCAAAACCTGGGGTATCACAAACTTGCAATACCCTGGGTTCATAAATATGTGCCTAAATGGCTCTATGCTAAATGAATATCTGTAGGAAAAAGATATGGGGGTTCTAGTACAGTAGATAACAGACTTACAGTAGCAAACAGTGGCAGACAGCTTGAGCTAGCAAGATATTGTCTTGTATAAAGATGGGTATAGATTTAAGGGAGAAAAATATTATTCTCCCTCTTTACAAGGCACTGGTAAGGCCTCATTCGTAGCGGCTCCAATATGCAGGCAGATTAAAAATTAAGGCTGTTTACAGTGAAGCGATGATTGCGTGGGGACATGATCACTTTATACAAATATATAATAATGGGCCATATAATAGACTCTCTGGTGCATTGTTCAACAATAGGTCATTTCAGAGGAGGTTTCATCTTCATGTTCTATACAGTAAGAATGGTGAAACTGTCTTCAAGCAGATGGAAAGTTTATTAAATATCTGATAAACAGTGGGCTGGATAAGTTTCTAAAATATTGAAAATTACTATTAATACATGTACAGATATCGTCTCCCCGGTGCAATCGCAGCGACATTGTTATATGTCGATAGTAGCTCTCGGTGCATTGCAAAGTGCTGGAACTGTTTTGGGACTTTAGCCGCTCTTAAAAAGTGTCGAAATAGACTGACGGGATATAACTTAGACTTCATGGTTAATAACGTCAGCGTTAGACTCAGCCACAGCTATGAAGGAGTTTAAGTAACGCTAGCTGATATAAATCGGTTAGTGTGACTTAACAGAACAGGAGAGGTGCGCCTCTTGGTGAATTGCCCTGATAGCTCTTGTTGATCCAGGGATCCTTTTTTCAATTGCTATTTGGAGTCTGGAATATTTTTTTTTCTTTATTCAACCACAAATACTATGTTATCTACATAATTAACTAAATACCCTATTGGTTAAAATGGGGAAAAATCAGAGAAATGATGCATTCCAACAAAGGCCCCAGAAAAAGAAAACAACAAGTAGTTTTAGATACAAATTCTTATTGTTAAATGAATGTTACCTGGTAAGTTTCCCACCACATATAGATATGCATCTAGCAGTGTAATATGAATATAGAAGATCTGGTAAAACGGAGATAAAAACTTGCATTAGTATACACACACTTGTTTCTTGCCACATTTCCTTTTTAGGGTTGCTTGTGTAATTAGGTGTGCATCCTGCTGTGCAGTTAGGCAACAGCAAGTAAATGTGGCTTACCACTAGCCAGGATTGTGTTCAAAGCTTAGCCGGAAACCACAGTAAACTTTAATCAATACATGAATTTCAGAGAAATGAATATTCTGGTGTTTTGGGAACTTTTTATTAAAATGCTCCCAAGTGATGTACAGTATTTTGTATAGGAGGCTGAATGTTTGCACTAGATTAATTCCAGTTACTTCAAACTACATTATTCTGTACACTGTCGGTTATTTTACTATTTATTAAAAATTATTATTGAGAGTTCTTATTATTGTTGCCACATATACACTTCTGCCTTGTCAATATCCATTTATTTGTGTAACTTTGAAATGCAACCTGATCCTAAACACTCAATGTGATTGTGTGTAACCTGATCCTAATGTGCTACGGTTATTTCCAGCTTAGATTTTTGCACTGTATGTGAATAAGTTATGCGCATGCGTGCACAGTGCAAGCCCTATTGGGACCTTTGAGAGTTATGCGCATGCGTGCACAGTGCAAGCCCTATTGGGACCTTTGAGAGGAACAGCAGTGGAGCATGATCGAGGGTAAGTACTATAACTTGCCTACCTGCTCCTGATAGTTTAATTTAAAGGGCATGTCCACCCCAAAACTAAAATTGAACCCCATACTGGCCCCACTGTGTAGTTTAAAAAAATCCTTATATATCAAAGATAGTCCATATGCACACTAATCCCCCTGTGGGTGCAAAAAAGTCCAATATCCCTACTTCAAAGGGAACAAGGCAATCAAATAGAAACAAGGTGGACTGCACTCCAAAGTTGAACGTTTATTTCAAGCCAAACATCAAACAGCAATACGTTTCGAGGGTAACACCCCCATGTGCTACGGTTATTTCCAGCTTAGATTTTTGCACTGTATGTGAATCCGTTATGCGCATGCGTGCACAGTGCAAGCCCTATTGGGACCTTTGAGAGGATTTCTTTTATTTTTAACATCTTGCCTTTATTTTATTTTTTTGTACAAATCCCTAAATTTTATAGTAGTGTGTATAAAGATTTTATATCATCTGTATCCACATATAGCTAAACATACACCCATATATTTCCCACTGTGCACCAACGGGCACACTTTTGCTAGTATTATATATATGTTTACTTTGAGATCTAACTAGGCAATGAAAGGAAAACAAATTCAGAAACTACCCTGTCGCAAAGTAAAAGGCATGTCCATCCCAAAAATTAAATATGCCCTGCAGTTAGAGGCCTCCTAACTAGAAGATGTACTGTGGTTCCTAATAGAACGCAGTTTCGAATCGAATCCAAGGGTTTCAAAGACCTGACAAAACTTTTGGAACTCCCGGAATTTACGAAACCCGAATTTTCAGTTTTTAGTGAAAATTCGATAATTATCGAAATCGAAAGTAGATGATTTTCGAAAATAGACGATTTTTAAAAATCGAAAGTAGATGATTTGCGAAAATCGAAAGTAGCCGATTTCGAAAATCGAAACTCGAACTTTAGAAATTTCCGAAAATTTTTAAAATGAAACTCAACAGTTTCGAACATCTCTACTCCTAACCTGTAAAAAATGCTATACTCACCTATCCCAGGCCTACTTGCAGATTGAGATATCCTTCCCATTCTCCACTGTCCCTCTCTCACCTTTTCCTCCCTGCGCTCGCAGACTTCTGGGTGGGTTCAGAGCCGGTGACTGCAGAGAATAATAGAAGTCTTTTCTTGTGGGTGCTGTGAATGCTTAGTGCGGGTGTGCAAAATTCTGAGCTTTCACAGCACACAAAAGAGAAGGGGGGGGTGTCGAAGAACTGTAAGGATATCTTAGCCTGCAAGAAATGATGGGAAAGATGAGTATAGCCTTTTTACATGTTACTGAGGCCTCTACCTTCAGGGCATTTTTCATTGTTGGGGTGGAGATGCACTTTAGATACTTTCAGACAACATTAACCACTTCGTTTGGAGAAAAATACTGAAATGTAAATTCTAGTCAGCCAAGAATAAAGAATGATTATTTTTTCGTGCTATGCAAAGCTAGAATTACAACTTTAATATCCTTCTTGTTAAATACCTAAATATCAAAAGATTCACTAACAAATAGCATGAAGCATTCTCATCGTGGAACAGTAGAGTATGCAATATTCTTAGAAAACAGGAAGCAATAAAACTTAAGGAATGAACCCAACTTGCAAGCAGATGACATAAAAGTGGAGAAAGTATATTTTGTGGAAGATAAGTAGCTAAAACAAACTATTTGCCCATAAGATAAATTAAGGTAAGCTAATGATCAAAAACTTTACAACGTATCAAATAATATTAAGTTTAACTTGGCTCGTTTTAATAATTGGAATTACTAAGTCATGTTAAATTTACTTAACATTATTTGATATACAACAACTTGGATAGCCATTTTTTACAAGAAAATACCACTACCCCATGGAATTAAGGGATTTCACTTTTAAATACCATTAATGGGCAGTATTTAGGTATTTCATTAAATAGTCTAACACAAGAGACCAGCCTTCTTAGTGTCCTTGTTGTAGGGTGGGGTCCCTCTTAGAGACAATTTTACTCTTTTACAAAAATGGCCCTCAGAAGGGCCACAGTCGAAGGAGATTTCCAGCTTAGATTTTTGCACTGTATGTGAATACGTTATGCGCATGCGTGCACAGTGTAAGCCCTATTGGGACCTGTGAGAGGAACAGCAGAGGAGCATGATCGAGGGTACTATAACTTCCCTACCTGCTCCTGATAGTTTAATTTAAAGGGCATGTTCACCTCAAAACTAAAATTTAACCCCATACTGGCCCCACTGTGTAGTTTAAAAAAATCCTTACCTTACATATCTGCTCCTAATGGTTCTCCTGCAGTACTTGTCCAAGATCCAGAAAACTGAAGAGTAGGAGGTGTCTTCCTGTATGAAAGGTTTCTGCCTCTTCCTTGTCCTCTAAAAGGACAGAGGCATATCCAGGGGAGCCCTCCCCAAGTTTGTTAATTTGTTATTATGGATGTTATTTTAGAGCAGGGATATCCAACATGCAGCCCTCCAAATGTTTGCAAACAAACTCCTCGCATTGAAATTCAAATAATACAAATACAAATTTTGGTACATCAATTAAGAAGTGTCTTTATCAGATAAAATCTAATACAAATAATTAAAATATATTACATAAGAGATGTTGATTAAAAAAATGTGGCAGGAATTGAACGCCCAAAGTAAGTTAGTGGCATTGATTTGAAGGTTCTTGTTTTCAGAATATATCTGAAAAAAAGGAGCAGTGGTTAGAGAAGGGATAAAGGAAAGTTTGTCAGATAGTGAAATATATTATAGTAGTTAGGGGATAACGAAGGGGCTAGAAATCCAGTGGGTCTTTTAATGAGGGTCTTAATAAGTAACCTATGCAGGTATGTACAGTAAGATAGCATCATAATCGCATTAGTCTGTTGCCATTTCCAACACAATCCTCGGCTCATGCTAACTGGCTAGATCAGATTACCTATCAGAGGTGTTAACCAAGAGGAATTGGGAAGTAGTGAGTATTTAGATATGCATCTGTGCCATATGGACAATGTGAAGGGAGGCTATGGCACTTTTACAGGTTTTTACTGTCAGTGTTGTTCGGTTGATGCCTAGAAGTTCAATAAAAGGCGCTGCAAGATGGAGTGGGCTAATCCAGTCCTGCTCAATTTGTGTCTATTTTGCGTGTGGAGGAGAACCAGGTAATGGCTTGGCGTAGTTGAGCAGCCTCTTAATATTTAACAGCATTAGGCACCGGTAGCTCACCATGGTATCTCTTTGCCATAAGAGTTACTTTAGAGGTCCTATGCACCCCTCCTTTCAAGATATAGTTAAAAGTGGCTCTCTGTAACTGATCCAAAGTCTTTTGTTTCAAATAAATAAAGCCATTTATGACCTAACCAAAACCTGGGGTATCACAAACTTGCAATACCCTGGGTTCATAAATATGTGCCTAAATGGCTCTATGCTAAATGAATATCTGTAGGAAAAAGATATGGGGGTTCTAGTACAGTAGATAACAGACTTACAGTAGCAAACAGTGGCAGACAGCTTGAGCTAGCAAGATATTGTCTTGTATAAAGATGGGTATAGATTTAAGGGAGAAAAATATTATTCTCCCTCTTTACAAGGCACTGGTAAGGCCTCATTCGTAGCGGCTCCAATATGCAGGCAGATTAAAAATTAAGGCTGTTTACAGTGAAGCGATGATTGCGTGGGGACATGATCACTTTATACAAATATATAATAATGGGCCATATAATAGACTCTCTGGTGCATTGTTCAACAATAGGTCATTTCAGAGGAGGTTTCATCTTCATGTTCTATACAGTAAGAATGGTGAAACTGTCTTCAAGCAGATGGAAAGTTTATTAAATATCTGATAAACAGTGGGCTGGATAAGTTTCTAAAATATTGAAAATTACTATTAATACATGTACAGATATCGTCTCCCCGGTGCAATCGCAGCGACATTGTTATATGTCGATAGTAGCTCTCGGTGCATTGCAAAGTGCTGGAACTGTTTTGGGACTTTAGCCGCTCTTAAAAAGTGTCGAAATAGACTGACGGGATATAACTTAGACTTCATGGTTAATAACGTCAGCGTTAGACTCAGCCACAGCTATGAAGGAGTTTAAGTAACGCTAGCTGATATAAATCGGTTAGTGTGACTTAACAGAACAGGAGAGGTGCGCCTCTTGGTGAATTGCCCTGATAGCTCTTGTTGATCCAGGGATCCTTTTTTCAATTGCTATTTGGAGTCTGGAATATTTTTTTTTCTTTATTCAACCACAAATACTATGTTATCTACATAATTAACTAAATACCCTATTGGTTAAAATGGGGAAAAATCAGAGAAATGATGCATTCCAACAAAGGCCCCAGAAAAAGAAAACAACAAGTAGTTTTAGATACAAATTCTTATTGTTAAATGAATGTTACCTGGTAAGTTTCCCACCACATATAGATATGCATCTAGCAGTGTAATATGAATATAGAAGATCTGGTAAAACGGAGATAAAAACTTGCATTAGTATACACACACTTGTTTCTTGCCACATTTCCTTTTTAGGGTTGCTTGTGTAATTAGGTGTGCATCCTGCTGTGCAGTTAGGCAACAGCAAGTAAATGTGGCTTACCACTAGCCAGGATTGTGTTCAAAGCTTAGCCGGAAACCACAGTAAACTTTAATCAATACATGAATTTCAGAGAAATGAATATTCTGGTGTTTTGGGAACTTTTTATTAAAATGCTCCCAAGTGATGTACAGTATTTTGTATAGGAGGCTGAATGTTTGCACTAGATTAATTCCAGTTACTTCAAACTACATTATTCTGTACACTGTCGGTTATTTTACTATTTATTAAAAATTATTATTGAGAGTTCTTATTATTGTTGCCACATATACACTTCTGCCTTGTCAATATCCATTTATTTGTGTAACTTTGAAATGCAACCTGATCCTAAACACTCAATGTGATTGTGTGTAACCTGATCCTAAACACTCAATGTGATTGTTTAGGATCAGCTTACACACAATCACATTGAGTGTTTAGGATCAGGTTACACACAATCACATTGAGTGTTTAGGATCAGGTTACTCACAATCACATTGAGTGTTTAGGCTAGGTTACTCACAATCACATTGAGTGTTTAGGATCAGGTTACACACAATCACATTGAGTGTTTAGGATCAGGTTACACACAATCACATTGAGTGTTTAGGATCAGGTTACTCACAATCACATTGAGTGTTTAGGATCAGGTTACACACAATCACATTGAGTGTTTAGGATCAGCTTACACACAATCACATTGAGTGTTTAGGATCAGGTTACTCACAATCACATTGAGTGTTTAGGATCAGGTTACACACAATCACATTGAGTGTTTAGGATCAGGTTACACACAATCACATTGAGTGTTTAGAATCAGGTTACACACAATCACATTGAGTGTTCAGAATCAGGTTACTCACACTCAATGTGCTTGTGTGTATGTTGCATCCACTTAGTAAACTGCATATATTCCAAGACAATTAAAAGTTCAGGGAGTTCTCTCTTGCTCTCTCACCTGACACACACATACACATTTGTATACACACATACCACAATACTCTATATATATACACATAATTTATACTTCCCACATATTACGATAACGACCATAAATCTACAACCACAATCATAGATTTACGATCCCCATAGAATACCATTGTGCATTCTACTAATTTTCGTAAATTAACGAACATTCGGTGTAAACGTATCACTAAAGTGCAATACTGCGTGTTTATAAATATGGCCCTTTACATCTGTAATTATTGAGGTTGCAGGGACGTGTTTAGGGGAGATTCCTGGAATCCCCCCTTTCTGCTTGCTCAGTGCAGTCTGCTATTCTACTTCTCCTGGTGCCCATAGACTGTTACTTAGTTTGTTACATAGATTGTTACATTGTCAATTGAGCTGTGAGTGAGAAGCAGCATTTGTACATTTCAAAAATGTATCCAGTCTGCCCTGTGATTGACAGCAGCATAGAGATCTGTATCAACATTAACCCTGCAGCTGCTTAAAGGGCATGTCCACCCCCAAAACTATAATCCCCCCACTAAAATCCTTGCCTTACATCCCAGCTCCAAGTGGTTCTCCAGTAATCCCCCCCAAGTCCTAAAAAGGGGGCCACCAGGAGGAGAGTAGAGTCCATATAGGAGACAGAGTCCTGCCTCCCCCCTGGGACAATTTTGCCATGTGCAGTGCAGCATTTCTCCCCCTCCCTCTCCCACCCGCTCTGGTCTCCCTCCGCTTAGAGTAAATCCCTTTATGTATATAATAGTAAATGTGCCCCCAACCCCAACCGCTATAATAATTTTCTTAGAAAGTCCCCAGATAGTTACTTACCATGCCTCGCTCCTTCACCGCACTGAGAAGCAGACAGCCACGTCTGTGATTGGTTGCCTCACAGCCAAATACAGACACGTCTGCATTTCCATGCAAGCAGAGGGCCAGGGCAGTGTGGCGAAGGAGCGAAGCATGGTAAGTGACTACCTGGGGACTTTCTAAGAAAATTATTATAGCAGTTGGGGCTGGGGGCACATTACTATTATATACTAAAAATGCATATTAAGGGTGGACATACCCTTTAAGGTGATTGCTAGGACTGGGTTGATATACATTAATTACTGTATCTACTGCACTGTGATGTAGTTAGTGAGCAGGAATAGGGACATTAAGAAATCCTGGAGGTGGATGTATAGCGGATTGTCAACATTGCATTCTAATATTTATATATATATATATATATATATATATATATATATATATATATATACACACACACACACACACACACACACACATATATATATATATATATATATATATATACACACACACATATATATATATATATATATATATATACATACACACATATATATCCCTAATATTATATAAATATATTTATATCTCCAAAGGAGATTGCATTGAGTTTTTAGGATATATTAGGTACAACACAAAATATACAAAATACATAAACTTACTTCTAACAGAGCTGAGATGCCTATTTTAAAATGGAATGCTCAAATGGCAGTTTAAACCACACCCCTGTGTCTGCTCCATATGAAAGGAAGTGTTATCCAAAAAACATTTTGTCTGCTACACAGGATATGATGTGTATTGTAATGGACATATATACCAAGGCTCCTTATATACTACTTCCAGCCTGCAGGTGGTGTCAGTGAGTAATAAAATACAAGACATCCCTGCTCTCTATGGTAGAAGGAGAGAAAGTGAAAGTGGATTGTGGTGTGTGCTTTGGAGTGATATTGACTGCAACACAAGATCCTGTGTATAAGATCCTGTTACCACCTGTTGGGAGGACAGATTATTGGACAGACAATTTACCTTATTGGATACAAACTCTGAGGCAACAGATAAGTGTACACCAACTTACAAGGACACACAATATACAGGCCTGGTCAATATTCAGTGGTGCACAATAGACAGGGGCACCCCTGATTACTGCTTTGTGCCAGACCACCAGAGTAACCCACTGTGTGCCATGCTTCCCATAATCCTTCTATAAATCAGTGATCTGGTACAAATTGGTGGCAGCGGTGCTGGTAATACCATTTATTCTCCCTGTTTTCTTTGTATATTTGTTCTCTGTATTAAGCTATGGAGGCTGCTACTGGACAAGGATTTACTGTAATACTGAAATAAAAAGCAGTTATCAGTTATTAAAAATTGCTCTGAAGCAACTTTTTTTTCTATTAGATCTGCATAAGAGTATATAAAGGATAAATCCATTTCTTTAGGTATACTGGGAATGAGAAATGCTTGTTTATACATTAGATTATTAGGGCAAGGCTATTACAATAACATGATGCTCTGAGGTACCTTCTGTTATAATATATGAGGTACCATCACCACTTGCCGTGGTGAATACTAATAAGTATTAACCTAGCATGTTTAGTTTCAACCACACAGTGTAGCAGGATTGCCTGGGTCTACTCTCAGACCTGTAGGATTATCCTATTTGGTTTCTCTGGAAGCTGGTGACTAAGTAACAGTTTAAAATATACCTGTGTAAAGATTCTATATCCACTATATCCACACACTATGGATACTCGAATACTATGGTATTAGAGTTTTGGGCATCTGACCGCAAGACAGATAACAATCAATAGAAAAAGGGTACAGAGATTTGAAACTAAACTAGTACATGTAGATCATAAGGGTAAATTAGCAAATCTGGCTGTGCTTTATCACAAAAAAGGGCACTTGTGAAATTGAAACCCGTAACAATCATGTTACTTTATTGTACTAAGCATTTGGGTCTTACAAAGTAAGTAGATTTGCCGAAAAAAATTAATGTCCAAGCTTAAACATTTGGCTTCTAGGGAAAAAAAAATCTGCCAAATAAAGGAAATCTTTGGATATTCCAGACTGATGTTTTGTCTGAGAATTTATCATGAGTTTCAGAAAATGACCATGGCTTGGCAATCTAGCAAGAATGTCTGATGTTACTGATTTAAAACAAAAACATATTTTTAACCTGTACTTAGAAGCCATAAACATTTCACAAAACATCTAAAGTTAGCAGATTTATTTTTTATCCTTCTTCAGTGTAAGGATGCCATGGAAAACACGGAGTGAGAAGATGGGAGTAAATATTTGTGTATTTTGGTCAATGGGTTTATCATAATATTTATAAATCTTGGAATGAAGCCAGCAGACTTTTTCTTTATGGAAGGATTTGCTAACAGGCTTCAGACTGAGGGAAGAATGTTATTAAAGGGAATCTAGAATTTCCCCACCGCACCTATGAGAAGGCAGGTGAACAGAGACAGGGCTGATGACCACACATTTCAATATTGCCAATAAAGTTCATTAAGATATTTTAGAATTGGAAGGCTACAGTATGTGTTTCTTTCCTATTAATATAAATTTCATTTTGACTATTAAAATAAATTTCCATTTAGCAATTGGCCTTATTAAAGGAAGCAATTTCCATTGTTATATTTACTCTTCTTACACATATAATGAAATTTAGTTTTTGAGAAACCTTTCATAATAGATGTGTTTAGATTTCATTTTAATTAGTAATTATTGTAGCTGGTTAATGCAAAGTTCTCTCTGGCTTTTTAACTGTCAGAATATTAACAGATGAAAAATAAAATAGTTTGATACCAAAGTTATTCCTTATACATATAAAGAACTGTAAACTAATGGTCCAGGTGCATAATGTATGCCCTGGATACTTTACTGAAGTCAAAACAGGCCTTTTCAATTTGTTTTAGCTTCAGTGTTAAATCAAAACTCATCAAACAGCCCATTTGGCTCAGGCCAATCACTTGCTACCAAGGATCCCAGGAAAAAAGAAATAAAGCAGAGCCTTCTTATAACAGAACGTATCTTGCAGGGAGGGATATGGGTAAATGGCTGCACTGAGCAAGCCAGAAACCTCTCAGAGGACACCTTTAGAGGCGGAAATGTTTTCCTCACAGCCAGGCTCCTGGTCTTCACTTTCTAGGCAAACATTATAAGAGAACCATTTGGAGCAGAGAGGTGAGGTAAGGATTTTTACACACTGCACAGTGGGGGAGAATTTAGTTTTGGGGGTGGACATGCCCTTTAACCATACATGTACACCCTGTGTCTGGCAGAGATCTGAAACAAAGTTCTTTAAGGTCTGCTTTTTTATGGACTATTATTGCCTTATGGTGATTTTAGTACCAAGGGTTCAATGAATCAGATGGCAGCAACTCTGAAACCATTGTACATTCATCTGACCTGCAGACATGACATATTTCAAGCTTGTTAGATCTCGTCAAGATACAGATTCATGGCCCTATGGGGTAGGACTTGGGAAGCACAATAGACAAGGCAGCTAAAAAGCTTAAGGAGAGGTGGGCCAAAAGGAGCAAAAAGCCCTCCATAGAGCACAAAAATGGATAGGCTACACCCTCTTCTCCATTCTGCTAAAAGGCAGAAAAGGAACAAAAAGGGATGTACACAGACCGGAACTTACATGAGAAGCCAGGACCCGCCTGAATAACAGGCTAGGACGGACCACACTCTTCACTCGGTTATGCGCAGATGTTGACTCCCACGATCATAGCCCTCTCCTCAGCACCGCCGTGCACTTCCCAAACCAACGGACACTTAAAACTCCTGCCGGACATCACGTCTCACCAAACATAACAGACGACCATCTTTTTCTGGGGAGCTCTCTTGTAGCACTCATTATGCATTTTGGTATATTGCTATTATATCCCCTTTAGGCACCACTGGATTTTCAGTGTTTCCAATTGGTCGTTATTAATGTGCTCATCCACAAGAAAGGCACAATGCAATAAATGATATTTGATTTATATTTTTTTAAATATATGATATTATTCTATTATATATTTTTGATATATTAACAGGTCTTCCTCTAGGTTTGCTTAACCATGTACACCTTGTGTCTGGCTGAGATTTGAAACAAAGTTCTTTAAAGGGTATGTCCATTGTACTTTGTTTTTTACTGACTTACTGAAGAACAAGAGGTAAATGTAAATCTCTTACCTCCCGTTATTCAGTAAATCTCATAGGAGAGCAGGAGAAACTTACCCGGATCGTTCCAGTGCTGCAAAGAGACTCCGATGCGGCTGACAGCCTCCGACGCATCCCGTCCTTTACACTGTGCGCGCATGCGCACACAGTGCAAAGGAGCGTGGACGTGTCGGAGACTGTCAGAGAAGCCAGCGCTGGAGCGATCCGTGTTTAAGTTTCTGCTGCTCTCCTACAAGATTTACTTAAGAACGGGAGGTACTGTAAGAGATTTACATTTACCTCCTGTTCTTCAGTAAGACAGTAAAAAAGAAAGTTAAAAAATACGATGGACATACCCTTTAAGGTCTGCTTTTTTATGGACTATCATTGCCTTATGGTGACTTTAGTACCAAGGGTTCAATGAATCAGATGGCAGCAACTCTGAAACCATTGTACAAAATATTAAAAGGGCACATGAACATGACCTGGCAGATGGTAAGTGGTGGCTTCCAAGCCTGCTGGAGTGCTACAATTAACCCGACTGTTGGGCATCCCACATGTTACTCTTCTCATCTATCATAATTGCTGTCACGTGGCACTGGGTTAAATTTATAAAACGCTGTTATCGTAAAATAACAATATCATTATTTTACATACAACATATGTCAAATAACAAAAGCACAAATGTTACATTGTGTAAAATACCAAATGCGATATAGCGAGTGTTAAATTTCGAGTTTAATAAATATCACCCTCTGTTCGACAAACGCACTTGTATTGCCTCTACTATAACATCTGTGTAAAACAATACATAAAACATATATGAGTATACATATATTCAGACACAGAACACTTCTTATATCCACTCCATATAAACCTTGGGTGTCCCCCCAGTCCAGGAACAAAGAGCCAGCTTTACATCCTCCACAGATCCTACCTCACCCCAATAAGAATATAAATTCCAACCCTCTTGTAACCCCAATTGCTCTGAATGTCTTCTCCAGACTGACACATTTTTCCATATGATGTGGTCTTGCCCAGTCACTCAGGGATACTGGCAGCAAATACTCTTTCTTTCATGATAAAATGTGCTCCCCAGTAGGCCTAGACACTACTTACAAATATTATCAACAATGAAAAAAGGGTGTCTAAGGAGGAATTAAGATGATTAATAATTAATGAATAATAATAAATAATTATGCTGTTTAATTTATCCAGGGTCTCCCCAGATCAGGACATCCACATAACCATATTTGACACGATATAAATGCATGTTCCTCTCAAACATATTTAGGTGCACTGGAAATGCCCATAGCTGTGTTTAAGATTTGTCTTAAAAAGCAAAGTGTTGTGATCTAATATAAATCTCATACCCTCCTCTACGAATTGAATAATCAATTATTTCAAGAATATAAAAAAAAAAGTGGAAATTAGAATTATAAATGTTATGCTACATTCCTTCCTGCCAGTTTTAAGGTTAATATTTCTTGTTGTGTTTATTATTAAGTAGGTGTTTACCCACTCTGATTATCCTTAGGAGGTATTGGGATAAACCCCACAAAATGGGGGAGATACCAATAAAAACACAGAGCTAAAATTAACACAATCAAAATTGGAATTGAATGCATGTTTTACAAAAACTGCATCGACATTAAATACTTAATAAACAATTTATATAAACAAAATTTAAGGGGAACTGTGGTCCAAAAATGACTTTAGGTAAATTGAGAAGAATTGCTCTCCTGAGCCTTTTTGCAATTTGTCATTGTTTATTTTGCATAGTTTTGAAGATATTTATATTTTTGTGTATAATGTCAGCAGCATCACCAGGTCCCCTGCACTTCCTGCTTCGAAACCATGTCAGTGGATGACATTCAATCTGCCCTGTGTCTCCTCCTCCCCTTGCAGCTCCCCTCTGCCCGAAAAGGCTGTTTTCACATAGTGAGAGAGTAGAGCTAAAGATTCCCTTACCTTCTCTGTGAGGATCTTCACTTCTCACAGCAGGGAGGGGAGGGACTTCCTGTCTCCTGTCACTGAAGTCTGAGGCTGTGCTCGCCGGCGGCGAGGTGGAGGAGCAGCCTTAGGAATGTCACATGTCAGCCTCCCTCCCATTAACTTTCTGGTCAGTAATTTCTTTATATCTTGGGCTGTGGAGCACGTAGAGAGGTGGTTGGTGGCTTGTTTTAAAGGTAGGAAACTGGCCTTTCATTTTTATTAAAGTTCCCCTTTAATATAAATGCCAATTTATTAAGCTTATGTCATATATTCAAATGTTTTGTCTTATTGTCCTCTAGAATTTTACCAGAATAAACTTTAGTTTCTTGAATCATAATGCCTCCCTCCTTATCGTAACTCCTTAGATGTCTTTCAAGGGTATGTCTACCCCCAAACTAAATATTGATATGTTGCAGGGAATTGCTTGAACGGCTGTGATTGGTTAAGGTGCGATGCCTTAGCCAATCACAAGAGTGGATGCCGGTCAAGCCCCTCCTGCTTAGCCTCCATGCACGGAAAAGGCACAGAAGTTAACCAGAAGGCAGCGGGGGAACGAAGGTAAGTACATTTGGGGACAGCTGTGAGTGCTATAAAACTTACGAAGTTGAGGTTTAAATCAATTCCCTGCAACATATCAAAATTTAGTTTGGGGGGTGGACATGCCCTTTAAATCTGATCCTAACTTTATCTTGGTTACTTTAGACATTAACGCTTTATATTCTTTAATCCCCCATAAAAGGGGGAAGCTATTAGTTTGTTTGTTCAGTATAAAGGCTAGGAGGAATCAATTATCCAATTTCTAGAGGTATGAGATTTATATTTCATCACAATTACTTTATGTTTTGTAAGGCCTTCTACTGACAGATCTTCGGCATTGTTCCTGTGCCCTGTTTGTGGGGGTACCATCAAAGGCATTCATATCTAATGTCACATATTGGACACTATACAGATGATGTCCTGATTATGTCTACAAATCAACAGATCAAACAGTCAGTTGGGCAGAATTAAAGTGTACAAACCATTATTTTAAATTGATTTTACAGCACTGACACATATAATAAATTGATTTTACAGCACTGACACATATAATCAATCAGATTTCTTGATCTTGCCTAAGAATGACAAATTATGGCCTATCACCACCTGATCTGACTGGATGCAATTAAAGATGTCATTCAGGAATATGTCTAAAAGGCAAAACATCAGATTTTTAATTAAATATGACATGACTTTCAGTGAAGTCATTTGACTGTCTTTATATTTATGCTCAGCAATTTACATATAACGACAGTCACCATTCCAGTTACTGCAAAACTGCATACAGCAGAAGAGTTTATGACAATAAGGCACTTTGTAAGTAAGATACATAAAATTGGATAACTAAAGAAATATGGTACACATCAACAAAAATGGTGCAGTGATAGACAAGAATTATAGTTTACAGTAATGGACAATTTAAATAAACAATACATTTATTTAGAACGCTATGGACGTATACCCTTCACCGTGCTCCTAAACCTTGACTAACTGCTACTTAGATAGCACACGCAAATCTAGCTGAACAGCAACACCAACAAGTTAAAGTTTTACTACTTTGGACTTTTTTTTTTTTTAGTTAAGACGTCTATTAGAAGTTCAAAAAGTGATACAGTACAGACAATATAGATGTTTTAAATGCACAATGTAACCTTTAATGTATCCTTTCTTCTCTGTATTTTTTTTTTTTTTTTTTTTTATAACTGCTTAAAGGGTAACTGTGGTCTCCAATTCTTCCAAACTAGTAAGGGTTATATAAAAAGCCTTCCATCGTACCTTCAAAATAAAACCGAAATCACATCCTTAGATAAAATTGGTGAGACATTATTGCTGGAAAGGCAATATTACTTCCTGCTTGAGCATTTCCTGTTTTCAGCCATGTGACCAGAATCTGCCTGCATTAATAGGCTCCCCTTCTCAACTGTCAATTTTCCCCCCCAGGTACTTCCTGATTTCCCCAGCATTAAGTCTTTACTGAGCATGCTTCTCCCCCGGGGCAGAGGGTCTAGCAGAGGTCAGGTGATGTCACTCAACCTACTGGAAGCAGGAAGTTTGAACATTCACCCCAAAATTATTTCTAACAGGCTGAAGCCAGAGATGTGATTGTTGGCTCATTATAAAGGAAATATTGCAGGCTTTCATTTAAAGGGACTGTCCACCCCTCTTTTGAAAAATGAATATGTGGTAGATAAGCCCCCAAAACCTAGACATCGTTTAATTCTCAACCTTTAATTCGGCTCCCACACTGAGATATTATACTTACATCCTCCTCGCTCCACCGCCGCTTCCGGGTTCTTCTCCCAGTTTCCACTGTGGCCGCTCTGTTCTTTTTCTGTTCCCGAGCAGCCGCAGTGGAGGCTGGTCCGGGAATGGCAGACAGTGATTGGCCGTGACGTCACAGTCACGGCCGACACTGACTGCCTTACCCGGAAGTGCAGAGCCGCGGCGGTGGAGCGAGGAGGAGGATGTAAGTATACTATCTCTGTGTGGGAGCCGAATTAAAGTTTGAGACTTAAACGATGTCTAGGTTTTGGGGGCTTATCTACCACATATTCATTTTTCAAAAGAGGGATGGACAGTCCCTTTAAACCTAACTTGTTTGGAGACCACAGTTGCCCTTTAACAGATATGTTTTGGATTGTGCAGGGCTATATTACAATATCACCCTAGCTTGCATTTGAACACACCCCTATGCCAACACCCTTAACACCACTTTAAACCCTCACCCTTTTCTTTCCTCCCCCCCCCCCCTCTTCTGGCACAAACTGGTCTTAATTAGAATTAAAGAAGGGCAATAGATCAAATATATTTACTGTATAGACAAATGGCTATGTGCAAATAATACCATAGATAGCCATCTCAGCTAATGAAGCACACATTCCCTCCCTCTTCCCAACCCCGAACACATACTCTGAAGAAAACTCACTACTGTAAAGCAGTAAAAAGTAGAGTACTGTGATACCTTTAATGGGTTGACAGTTTATTTTCGAGGGATCTACCTTCTTCTCTGACCTAAGGAAGAGGGTTGATCCCTCGAAAGCTTGTCTACTAAAATAAACTGTTAGGGTGAGGCCACACTACAACGCATCAAGCGTGCATGTGTGCGCTAGCACGTGTTATTTTCGTGTTTGCGCTTGTGTTTTTTCGCTATCTATAAAGCGAAAAGGCAAGCGATTGCGTGAAAAAATGCTCGGCGCAAAAACAAGGACACGCAAGCGCATCGGAAATCGCAGGAACTTTCTCGTTCCCGTATTTTCCACGTTAGTGAAAATCGCGGTCGCAAACGCGGTCGCAAAATGCTAACACGCGAAAAACCACGCTAGTGTGGCCTAGCCCATTAAAAGTATCACAGTACTCCACTTTTTACTACATATATTGGACTAATACAGCAAAACAATCATTATTTTTACTGTAAAGCATGCACACCCGCCACTCCACTGCTGGTTATAGACAGGGTAAATAATAATTTGAGCACTCATTGTAGATAAAGTAAATCTCTACCTCTGACTATCCCCAACCATGCCTTTGTTCAACTCTTAACCTTACATACACCCCAACTTCCCTCATTATACCATCTATCTAAGCCCCCTTACTATCATTATTCAGAACACTCACAGGGAGATTCAATAAAAGTTCGTATCGTTAAAAATGGTGCTAATTTTGCCCTAACCAATAAGATCTTATTTAATATTTGAAAGCTAACATCTGATTGGTTGGGGCAAAATTAGCACCATTTTAAACTATAAGAACTTTTATTGAATAACCCTGTTAGCGTACCAGCTCACCTATATAGGGCAGAGCAGTACTTCCCCCCATCACACACACACACAAGCGTATATAGTTACATGAGGTAATCCCTATTGCCAAACCAGAACAGATATGGTCCGAATATGCTTTTACCGTTTCATTTTATAAATGTTTTATTTGTATCTATTGCTGTTTTCTACAGATAGTTGATATTATGCTCCTAATATTGCCTCTAAACCTTAAGATTAATGTCACTTGAATATATAAGTTTACCCTTTACTCCCTCACCCATTTCTCCTTGTCAGGATGGACATTGGCATTGCCTATGACCCTATAAACTTGAATGGCTGGATCCCTTACACTATTTACAAGGGATGTCAGGGGAGACAGAGATTCACTTAAAAGACTGCAAATTAAAGATATCCTTGACCGTCACAAACACATCATCATATGTTGTCAATGGATTACCACAAACTTTTATGTAGGCACAGAAAATTTCTTACTTAATACACCAAAGTTTAAAACCCATAGCTTGACTCGGATGCAAGATACTAGAATATGCTCCACACGGAGCTAGTCACCCCTCTCCCCCCCACACTCTCTATCATCCGCCATGACTAACTCTTCTTACACATTATATTACCTCTTCCACAATATTTCTCTGGTAAATATTCATTAATTACAAAGTGATATTCATTAATTACAAAGTGACAAGAGAAACAATATTATACACAGGACAAACAGGATATAAATGTTTATTGTTCTTTTAAGAATTTATATATTTGATAATCATGATATGCTAAAAGTCTTAGGAACAATGTCTGCGTGGTATATTATTTGTGAAATATCATATACTTACTTTCACAAAGTGACTGTACAATTGAGAATGTCATTTACACTAAGAAAAAAATAAAAATGGATTAAATTTTTTTTTTTTTTATTATTTTTGTAAGAGCCATCAAGGACACAGTGACACCTACTGGTAAGAGTTGACATTCTGAAATCTGTCAGCAGCAATTAAAGGGTCCAGTGGTTAATACCACTTTCTGCTATTCACTTTTATTGAAGAACAGAAGGTAAAGTGAATAGCAAAAAGCGGTTTTAACCACTGGTGATACCCTTTAAGACTAATTGCACCCATAGTGTTACATTTTCTATGCCAAAAAACACTGAGACGATTTATATTGAATGAGAAAATGGATATTTGGGTTAGTTTGAACAAGGGAGACTATGTTTTTAACCTTTTTAACTTTGTGAACTTAATTTTTCTAAATTAAAGATGCAGCTAACTTTGTAAAGCTATGCATTTTATAATTTGTGATTTCTAAAAAATGTGAATTTATGAAATTAAAGGGCATGTTCACCCTAAAACAATATTACATCACCCCCAAAACTGTTTTGGTTACAGACCTTAAAATGCTTCTCTTGTAAACCCTCCCGAGGCCTGTAACTAAAATGGCTTTGGGGGAAATTTACCTAAATGTGAAATATCATTATTGTATATATACTCAAACTCACTTAGGCTAGGCCACACCAGGGCGTTTAAACATGTGTTAAAATGCGCACACTGTCTGCACTGCGATCAGTTAATCGAAGCGCATGAGATTGGCATTTTTTTGCTCAAACACATGCTCTCCGATTGGGCAAAACTTTTCTGTGAAAATGCATTTCCGAAACCCCTGTAAGAGCTGTAGTGTGGCCTCTGCCTTACCGTTATACTCACATTGCCCAAAACTGCACGCAAAGCTTTGTATTCAGCCTGATTCATACATCAGGTACTAGCAAACTCCTTTTACTTCCTGGTTGAACCAGAGTCACAGCTGTAATGTATTATGTCACGACCAGTGACTTATGCGTTACCTGGAGGCTTGTCTATTGAGAGCAGTGGAAAGCTTATTTGAGCTTGTGTGATCTTACCTTGCCCTCAGCAAATTGCCTGGGCAATATCAAATGACATGATGGGTGTGGACATACCCTTTAAAGTAAACTGATTCATTCTAGTCAGACTTTCAAAATGGCATTTTCAGATCAAACTACAATTCCCAAAATATTTGACAGTTTTTTACCTTAGGATGTTACTAAATGTACTTACTAGCCCTCCTTCCCTCAGCTGCCTTCTGCTGCTGTTGCTTCAAGCCTTTTCCATACATGTAAGCAGAAGAGAGGGCCAGACCATCAGCAGTGTCAGTAATTGGTTGCAGAAGGCAGCCAAGGGAACAAGGGCTGGTATGTACATTTAGGAGCAGAGTTAAATGGTTTAGACTTTGCGAGGTCTAGGTTTTTGGGAGCTTTCTATCGATATTGATTATGAAATTTATTTTTGTGAGGTGGACAAACCATTTAAAGTGAAACAAAAGTTTGAATGAATTGCAGTATAATCAATGGGGTCGAATGGTAAAGAAAAGGCAGGATTAGAGTCATTATCTCATTAACCATAGACCAGACACACACTGGCTGATATTGTGCCCACAACTGACCCAATCCAGTCATTTTTTTGCTTGGGGATAGTGCATCCTTAGTGTGGTTTTTAAGGCACACATTTGTCTTGACTCCACAACCTTAAAGGGCATGTCCACCCTCAGAAATGTTTTTTTAATATTTTATAGGGCTCCCTATCCCACCCCCAAATGCTAGTTATATGTAAAAAAAAAAAAGAGATCCTAAAAATCCTTACTTTGCTTCATTCCCCCAGGCACTGTAAACCCCACCCTCTCCTTGCTGAAACTGGAAGCAGGGGGCTGGACCTGCAGCCGTGTCAGTAATTGGCTGAGGGGCAGCCAATAACGGACGTGGTTGCAGGCATTACAGGACGCTGGGGGAATGAAATAGTGTTCTGGGCTTTTTTTTTTTAACAAATAACTATAGCGTTTGGGGGTGGGATAGGGAGCCCTACACTACATAAAAAGGGCTTGAAGTTAGGGGGAGGGGGCTTCACTGAGTATGTCAAAAACAACTCAGATAACACATCAGAGGCACAAACCTTTCCCACAGGAAGACAGCTACTACTCCTTGATTTCCTGGACTTTGGATGGACATTGCAGAAGAACCATAAGGAACTGGGATGTAAGGTGAGGAGCCAGTATTAGGTTTAATTATAGTTTTAGGGGTGGAAATGCCCTTTAAAATGAACTTTAACACTATAACCATCAACTGCTACATGCCTTTGTAACAATTAATAATTTTATTAATGTGTTATCAAATAAGGTCTTCCCTATTACACTATGGTGGTGAGGAATAAAGAAAGAAGGTATATTTGCTTCTGTGCAGCAAATATACAGTATCCCAATACAATGTTCCAGCACTCAAGGGATATGGAGATAAAGAAAGAAAACATTTCAGAATATGCAGTAATATTTTTAATATAAACACGGATATTTTATTTGTATAGTTTACCTACTTACTTAAGCCATATTTTGCCAAATTTACTGACAAGCTGGGCTTTGCTAAAAAAAACTCTGTATAAATAAGCCTGTCTATATGTGTTTACTCATATTTTGACAAATAAACAACAGAGGGACTTGCAGTCTGTGGGAATCTCCCGAGTCCACTCAAAAAGTGAATAAATACACAATCAGGGAGATTCAATTAAAGTTCTTATGTAAAATGGTGCTAATTTTGTCCCAACCAATCAGAACTTATTTAACATTTGAAAGCTAAAATCTGATTGGTTGGGGCAAAATTAGCACCATTTTAAACGGTAAGAACTTTTATTGAAGAACCCTGAATGTGTTTAAAGTGACACTGTATAGTGGATTAAACAATTTGATGCTTATTTACATTGAGAACCCCCACTGCAACTTATTTTATATTGCATCCTATTTACTTTACCCATGTAACGTTTATTGGATATATTTTTTATTACCGACACATAATAGTCATTATGTAGCCAATGTCATTGTTATTTATAGAATATTTCAGGTTAATTGAAATCTGTGATGTCACTGCTGCTTTCCAGCGTTGTCTCTTCCAGGTAGTTACCGACACAAAACACCTTATGCACATGCTAACTAGATACCCTGTGTGTGTATACCCATCCCCTTATGCTAAGCTGCATTTAACAATTGACTTCAGAGTCCCCACCTACCAGTGTCCCCCAGCCAATAATCAGGGATAGCAGCGAATATGCATAGCCAATTTGCTCATCAAGCAGAGGGGTGGGTGGGTGGGTAGCTGTTAATCCTTTGCATATGGATTTATGAAGCAACATGTTAACCCTTCATATTTTTGAGCATTTCTGCAAGAGGCTGTACCTTTTTATGTGTATTTCTGCACTGTGCTACAGTATTTTTAGAAATGTGTGTATTGCCGCAAAAATTAGAAGCGTGTTGCAAGTTACATTGATTTCAGTGTGGCCAAACAGCATGTATTTAAAGGAGAACTATGGCCAACCTTCCTCTTCCACCCCTCACCCCTTTCCTAATGCAGAAAACTAGCACTTCAAAGTCAGCTATGAGAAAGCCATCTGCGGACCCACACCTTTCCTTTCTCAGTATTTAACCAATGGGAAGGCACGCTAGGAGCTAGCTTCATGAAGCCGACTATGCAGGGTTGAATTTCAGAATTAAGGTACAGTAAGACCCAGGGCTGAGGACCCCATGAATTAGTTCCTCATCCTGGGTACTATTATCTAAGGAGGGGAGTAATATGGAAGGGAATAATTTCCTTTTAATGCAAGAGCACTTAGCACATGTTGATTTCATGTGTATTTTGGTCTCAAAGTGAAAGGTGGCAACCCTAGTACAATTGTAACAGCTCTGTGCAATGCATTTCTCAGTACTGTACCTATTTAAAGGGAAATGTTGAAGGTGGTGTTCCAAGATAAGTGAAACCTATTAAACACACGTTGCATGGCTGAGTTAGAATTAATATTGATAAATTGCAATCACTGCAGCCCTGCTAATTACATTTTCAATCACTTTGTAATTATCGCAGCCTTAATAATTAAATGTATAACAATTAAGCTGAGGCCACACTGTAGCGTGTACAAGCGTTCTAGAAACAGACGCGCAAGCTTTTTCAGTGAGCTGCGATTGTGCAAATACTGATTGCATGCACTCTGATTAATGGCCAGTCCAACTGGCGAACACTAGTGTGCGCTTTTTAACAAGCAATTAGATCACGTGTTAAAACGTGCTGATGTGGCCTAGCCCTAAGTATATCCATACTAGACCAAATGATCTGACCAACCAGGTTGGATGTAGGAAGAGTTTTCACAGGATGCCCTCTGCTGTATCAATGTTATAGAAAATGTAAGCATAACATCCAATTGGTAAACATTGTACACAGCTGCAAGGGGTATACCCTCCAACAGGTACGCTTATAGAAACAAAATAGTGCAGAGCTGCAGGTAAAGGATACCGTAGTAACCCTGATCTCAGTACAGCTCTGTTGCATACATATTCTATACATTGATTTAGCAGGTGGGTTGTCTGTGGGAAATTTTGCAAAAACAATATATTCCTACCTTCCAAACTAGGTTGCATGTGTTATTAATAGGTGTAATTACAAGTGTCATTGATCTGGCAACCCTGCCTCCACCATTCCTTTTTAAATACGTACACAACTGAGAAATGCATTGCTAATCTGTGCTGCAGCTCTGCTTTGTTCTGTTTTTATAGGTACTGCATAAAAAAACACCACACATTTCCTACCCTTTAGCATTCCCATTTAAGAAGGTATAATTTTCCATTTAAGAAGGTAACATTGCTACAGTGCACAGGGAGAGCTGGCAACACTGCTACTAGATATGTGCAAATCAGTGAATCTTTGTGAATCACTTTGCACCTCCCAGCATATTTTGCGATTTGAATATTTTAATATATTCTTACACCATAGGGGTTAAAATCCCATGTGCAGAAAATACAGTGATGACCAATAAGCTGCTGTCAGAGAGAAATGGAAGGCTTAGCTTAATGGAAAAAGCGGAACCTAATGTTATCTCAAGATGTAAAGGAAGAACACAAAGTATCATACATGCTGAGATGGTTGTTAAATGAACTTTCATATTTAAACTTTACATTTTTGGAGATTCAATTTTCGTTTAACAATATTTGTAACAATATTTTTCTTCAAACTCAGCCAGGGAGCCTAAATGCTGCAAGTACTCACCGACTAAACTTGATTACTTTAAAGTTTAAGTGAATTACTTTAAAAGCAGAATGCCTTAGAGAAGGAGTATAGGTATAGTGTCCCTTTAATTGGAAATGCTTTTGGAACACATAACTTATGCTTGAGGAAGAAATCCATGATTCTCTATTATTACAGTGTAAAGTATAAACAATTAAAAGGTTTGTACAAACTGGACCTTTCATTTAAGAGCACACCAACACACAAAAATGTGGAGACTTATATACAGTGAATGTATTTTGTTTATTTGAGAAGGAAGATTTAAACTGAGGGCCAAACGAACAAGGCATCTCAATTATTTACAACCAAAGTCCACAACATTTCTTCCAAAAGAATACAAAAATACACATCTCAGTGACCTTAATACAATAATAAATATGTAAAGGATGCATCCAACCATAAAAGGCACAGAGAACTGGTCACTTAGTAGTCATAAAAATTACTAACTGCATTAACAAAGTCACCCAATAGCTGTACAGGGCTTTGTAACATTATATTCCAAAATTGAAAACACATAAAACATCTTTCTTTAAAATAGTATGCAATAAATACCACAAAATTGTACATATTAAAAATAAAAACTGTGCCATTGTAAACAGTATGTAAACAAACAAAATCCCACTTTATCTTTACACTTATTTCAGTGGCAAGTAGGTATGGTAAAATAATAAAACATGCTGAGGATGTAATACAAAATATAGAATTTTACTTTCTATGGAAAGGAATTGACATCTGCTCAATGCCATATCATGATTTAACAAGGTTAGTTAACACTTCAATGTGGAAAGTAATTTGAAATTGGTTAGGATTCAACTTCCTAGAAAACTATTAAAAAATAGATCTCTTCTGAGTTTAACAGCAAGATGACCTGTACATTTCTCTGCCCAAATAAGTACAGTATAAACACAGTACACATTTCCAAAACACACAAACAGAGTAAGAAATTAAAAATAAATACATTTACACCAAATAAAAGATTGTAGGTAAAATGCACTGGCCTTTTTTGGGTAATAATTTAAGGTAGATGTTCCAAATGATATTCTTAAATAGTCTATTCATACTGTGAAACAATCGGGTGCCACCCAAGTTGATCAAAGCTTTGAAGGCAAGTGCACTCCCCTAGGACTAGCATGCGCTATGTAATTTCTCAGTGGTGCAGGTATCCGGACTTCCTGCCATGTCTCCAAGGCAAGAAAAACAAGAAAATAGGAACCACACACACGTATGCAATGAAGTGGGTCCTTAACCCATTTACTCAGTGGAACAACACAGTGTAACGTTTCAGGGGACCTCAGCCACCCTTTATGAGATAATAAGTGCAGTACACAATAAATAGACTTAGAAAATTTACAAAATGTCCTTAGCGCTTATGGTTAGAAAAGGTGATGTTGGTGGTTCTTGGATTGCTGCTAGACTACCCAGTTCCACTATATCTCGAAAATCTTGCAATGTAAAGATTTGGTAGCTGCGCTGTCCTCCTCTCACCCAAAAAATAAGACCAAAATAAATAGTGTTACCAACTTATCAGTATAATAAATTAATACATACCATATAAAATAAAAGACTTGCGTGTCCCAAGATTCCAGGTATAAAACACAGCTTTATTTTCTCTCCAACAAGAAGCTTAAAAAATCCAACAATAAAGTGCAATGTGCAAATTGCAGATGAACAAGATTAAAAAGTTACAGAAGTGGGGGGTCCTCTCTTGCTCCTTCTCCTAAAGTGCTATAGGTGTATAACCTCTAAGGTCAGGGATCTTATTTAAAGATCTTGAGGGTACTATCCTCATCCTCCTCCTCCTCCCTATGCCCAACGCATTTCGCTATCTCAGTATAGCTTTTTCAAGCCATGTTTTTTTTTAAAAAAAGCTATATTGAGATAGCGAAACACGTTGGGCATAGACAGGAGGAGGAGGATAGTACCCTCAAGATCTTTAAATAAGAACCCTGACCCTAGAGGTTATACACACCTATAGAACTTTAGGAGAAGGAGCAAGAGAGGACCCCCCACTTCTGTAACTTTTTAATCTTGTTCATCTGCAATTTGCACATTGCACTTTATTGTTGGATTTTTTAAGCTTCTTGTTGGAGAGAAAATAAAGCTGTGTTTTATACCTGGAATCTTGGGACACGTAAGTCTTTTATTTTATATGGTATGTATCCATTTATTATACTGATAAGTTGGTAACACTATTTATTTTGGTCTTATTTTTTGGGTGAGAGGAGGACAGTGCAGCTACCAAATCAACACAATAAACAGAACCCATAGTCCTACCCTCATCCAGACTCAATTAGATGGGATCCTCTTCCTCATCAAGGCAGTGGGACCATGGGTTCTATTTATTGTGTACTGCACTTTCACTGATTATCTTATGAAGGATGGCAGAGGTCCCCCGAAATGTTACACTGTGTTGTTTCACTGAATAAATGGGTTAAGGCCCCACTTCATTGCATAAGTGTGTGCGGTTCCTATTATTTTTTTCCACCCAAGGTGAGACAGACATGCTTCTTCTGGTGTATGAATGCTACCAGATAGTAACAAAAAGGGTCAAATATGCATGTGTAGTTTTACTAGGACCACTCACTAAAAAAATTAATGCTTTGATACTTGTGGATCATCACAAATGAGGAGTGAATTGCTATAGCAACATCATCTTTAACTCCTATTGATGTCGGAGGGTCTAAGGGCCATCAGGGAAATTGCTCACTGCTCTTTAAGGAACAATGAAAGATTGTTGTCCTGCAGCAATGAAGCAGCCCCTTATTTATGTGTTTGCTTGGTGTTAAATTCAATGTTGTGTGCCCCCACATCAAAAATAGTAACCACAGAAAAATTAAGTACATTGTGATGCAGTTCCTTCAGCAAAACACGACAAATGCATAAGTAATACACTAGTTGTCACAATGTCATATGCTATGTGGGGCACATTTTTAGGTATCTAATGAAGTAACAACACGATATTACTGACAGCTCACCAAAGCAATCATTCATAAAATCGGGATTGGACAATTGTAACAGAGCTGTGTCCGGCAGTGTTCTTTGAGCTCTGCACTAGTGACTAGAGATGGACAAACTTCCTAAATTTCGGTTCGTTTTCGAACTTCAGTAAAAGTTTGGACGTTCGGTAGTTCGAAAACAAACCCATTAAAGTCAATGGGGAGAATTAGTTTGAAAAGTTTAGATTAAATACAATTAAAATAGCAATGGTAACTTACTGCAAATGGCTGTGGTACCTGGGAAATGGACTGGGGAACATGTATATAGCTCCAAAATTTCTTTACACATTTACTTTCACCATGATTAGGCAATAGTCGTGTTTCCGCATGCTACATTTGAGGGTTATGGCCAATTCGAAGGTTACCGAACTATACATTTGAGTGTTAACGAATCAAACTCTTCATTCAAGGGTTACGGAAATTGAAGGATACATCCGAGGGTTACAGATTTGATAATTATCGAAAATAAGCCTGCGAGTTCGAGTTGACTTTGAACCATCTCTATACGTGACTAAAGCTATAAAAGAATATAGGGCTCCTGTAAGATTTGTTTAAAATATACATTTTAGTAAATACTTGACAGTACTTTTAAATGTTTGCTCCTGCTACCAATGGTGTAAACAGCAGAACTGTAAGAGAAGCCCAACAAGATACACGAGTAAAATGGCACCTGCCAAACATATTAAATGCAATGTTAAACATTGGCCTGTATGGGAAAGGTACCCCAAATGACCATGTGAAACATATGAAGGGCAATTTCCGGAGACGCGTTATTGGTAAAAAGTTGCGCAGAATGGTGTAGCGTGGCCATAACGCCAATTCAGTATGCTTACCTCCAGGTAAGTGCAGGTGTTAGAGTGTAGTGTGTTTTGCGTAACATGCTGTAACACGGTCGGCGGATGCTATTCAATATTAGCTACCGCTGGATATCCGTCAGTTTACCGCCGGTTAGCTACCGCCTGGAAAAACACAGTGTTAAAGCCGCGCTACTGTTTGGTCCACAATTGCGCAAAAGGTAATTTAATATAAGGCGCACTGCCCACATTGAATTCCATTCTTGCACCAACGATAATTGCTCCATGCAGGTTAACGCCTCTCCATAAATCGCCCTGTTGTAGCTTAAAATATACCATGAATGGACCAATAATAATATTGACCCCACCATAAAAACACTTAACAGCGAAGCATGGATGTGGTACCATTAGGCACTGATCTCTCATACAATTAGGCCATAAGGACGCATTAAATAAAGCATATTATTAAACAGTTATCACGTTATTTTTTTAACAAAAATAGTAACCTAAATGCGCACCTCAAAATGACAGCATAAACTATGGTCCAATGTAGAGGGAAAAAAAGAGCACATAGAAAATATAGATCTAAAAATGATGTTTCAGCATGCCATATACTGTAAATAAGATGTTATATTGTAATTGTTATTGAAATCTTTCTGTTTTCCACATTTCCATGGGAATATATCCGTTTAAAAGCACATTAACGAATTTAAAGAAATCCTTCTAATAACACGCATGGGCATATTTATAAAGGTTAGTAAAGTTTTCGCCACCTTTATCCCAATTGTTTTCAGCAGAATTGGAAGTAGAAGTGTTTTTTCTGTTGAAATAACCTCCAAAAAAGTCAGAGGTGTCTATAATTCATTAGTGGGCACATTTCTAGCTCGGAAATAGGTTATTTTACTCCCTTAAAAGGTTTCAGCACATTGTCCGCGGTTGGTTTCCCAATAGAAATAAGTTCAATTGTGGTGGTGGTGGTGGTGATGGTGAGGCTACGACTGTTTTTCAGTAAATGAAAAAAAAAGTCTTTCTGCAATTTTCACCATTTTACAATAAAATCTGAGTGTTATTTCCACACGCACAAAATTGTCCCATGAGTGTTTAGCTCCTATTGCATTAACTTCTAAAGTCCATCCTGCAATTTAACTTAATTATTGGTTACAGCCCTGATCTGTCATATTTTTCTACTTCGTAGTGTTATTAGACTTAACACAATAATTTTCGGCAATATTACAGCAGCACAAATTTTTATAAATATAGCAGTAATACCGCTAATCGCCATTGCAAAGGCTAGTGATCTGAAAACAGCGATTTTAACACTCCTTTATAAATATGCCCAGTGGAGTTCAGATGCTTTCCCATGTAATAATTACCCAACTGCTACAATACTGACTGCAGAAATATAAACATACAAAATATCACTTTTGTTGATGTTGTGCTTCTTATATATTTTATTTATATTTACTTATTTTTTTGTTATCTAAAGATGGTTAGACTTGAGGATTCAAAAGTTGATAAAGATTTTAAAAATCCAGCAATATATGTTAAAAGAACAATTGTACCCAGGGGAAGGACCTAAATTGCCAAGGACATTTTACTGATCACCTGTTATACTTGCATGAAGTTTCCACTCTGGTCCACTTTCAGCTTGTTTCTGTAGTCCATGATGTAACCAATGCCTTCCAATTAGCTTCATCACTGACTGTAGCAGAGGGACAGAGCAAACCAGAGAGGCAAGGAAAATTTCATGTAATTATAACGGCTGGTCAGTAAAAGGGGTGGGGGCGGGAGTTTAATTGCCCTTTAACACTGCAGAAAACTTTGGACTTAAAAATTCTGGTGTGTGTACTGGAGGTCAACCGAAAGTCCACTTTTCCACCTTGACATCCTTAGAGCAAGACAAACAGTAGTACAATCGGTGAATAATAAAGTTATTTTGTATTCAGCTGCCTCAAAGGAATAATGATTTCATGCATGTTTTCGAATGAAATCTGGCGAATTTGATTGCCATATTAAAGACATAGATCGTTCTATCAAAAATAAAAAAACTATTATCTGACAAGGCAGAAAATTTTCCATCAACCCCATCTTCAGACCCTATCTTTCGTAGTTTTCAAGCTGAGATCTACAGAAGATTGGTGGGGCCTTGTGTTGCCGAAATTCTGATCTGAAAACCATTGTCCTTTTATAGCTAGATTTAGACTTCTCCGTGGTTCATTGGCACCATTTATTAACATGCTTGTAGTTTAGATACTATCAGGGATATTCAATAAAAGTTCTTATCGTTTAAAATGGTGCTAATTTTGCCCCAACCATTCAGATCTTATTTAACATTTGTAAGCTTACATCTGATTGGTTGGGGCAAAGTTAGCACCATTTTAAACGATAAGAACTTTTATTGAATAACCCTGTATATCGAACACTGGTACATTTAGGATATTTTGCTACATATTGGAAACAAAAAACAAAAAGTATGGGGATTCGAACTTGTGACCTTCTGTACTGTGTGTTTCTAAAACTGGCTTCTTACCAGGTAAGTTTTAATAGAAACAAAAAAAGGTAAGCCTGGGATATATTATGTATGTCTCACATTGCCACTGCTCAGTCATAATGGTTAACTAGAGGGAATACAATAGAAATTTGCTTTGAAAACTATCCATGTATAGTCAGCTTAATTTTTTAAAAAGTCCTCACAGTCCCCAAAAAAATATAATGAAAAAATATACAGCATTTCTTCTAGAAGCAACAAATTACTGCTAGACATATACATAATGAATATTAGATTTACGATGTCCAAAATCATAATGCACTAGGATTTTTGAATTACAAATAAAACCTACACGAGATACCAATTTTATGTCTAAAGGAAAATTAAGCATTACACAAAACAGTTCTAGGAATTATGGAATCTATGGCTAATACCTAATGTACTTTCTTCTGAAGTGTCCACTCGAAATCCGGAAATAAATAATAATAATTATCCGTGTGAACAGAGAATGAGGTTTCATATAACTCATCAATAAAACTAGACCGGATACATCACTACTAGCCACTTTTCCCACAGGATATATCTATACTTACTACTGCTTAATCAGTTCTGAAGCAGTAAATAGACCTAAAGATTGTGCTTGTTTCACAATAAACATGTCTCTGATTGGTTTTACACAGGCTAAATTTAGCCTCATTCCTATGCTTGTTATTACTTATGATGAGAGTTTAAAAATGTATACCTTTACCTGCCCAAATGTCATGTATGGTAACATATCTGAGCAGGTCACTGGAGGACATCGTCAGGATAGGTCTAGATTAGCTACATATGCACATAACGCACAGAAAACAAGCATGGGCAATTTTGGCCCCATTATGCCTGTTTATAGTTTCCTGTTTAGGCACCTTGTAATTGTTCTTTAAATATGACTAGCTTTGAATTCAAATGATCAATCAATGCATTTCATTCTAACAATGAAAATTTGTTGGGTGGCAATTTAAATATATTTAATGGTGTGAAAAGCATTAAAGGGTCACTATACTAACTTTAAACAACTTTACATTATCTGAAATGGTGGTGCTCAAACATTTATCTGTGCTTGCTTTGTCATTAAATTATTAATGTTTAGGGAGTGCTCCTAATTGCCCCCACCGTCCCTTACTCACTCCTCTAAAGGTATATTTCTTTTAAAACACACAACACATAGCACTGGGGTGAGCAACACTAAACGAGGTTTCACTGCATTAAAACAAATGCTTCCCCTATAGCCATAGGCTCACAACTGGTTGCTTTCTTTGGGTTCACGGTTAAGAGCACTATAAGAGCTTATATACAAATTATTTTATAACCACAATAAACTATCATGCTAAAGAAAAAAACAAACAAAAAAAGAAAACCAAAACAATCCCTGCAAGTTACACATACTAGAATATTGCATAGTATTTTTAAGGGGGAAATAAATAGGTTTATAGAATTTTTTTCTGGAGAAATAATAGGTTTTGCGCTACACAAGGAATGGTGGCCATATCCTTGGGTCTTAGTGCATTCTTTTCCTTTAAACCTCATCAATGCCTCCCCTAAATACAGTTTACATGGTAAGATGGATTAGAACAATACCTGTTTTTTTCTCTGGATCTATTAAGGTAGAGCAGCAATTAACGGTTTCTGTCTAAAACTCTGGAGTCATTGTGCTCCCTTTTATAATTCTAATAAACAAATACATTTCAGGGAGACCGTATATAATTTCAGGGAGTTGGAAAGCTGCTATTAATATCAGGAAGACTCCCTGAACATCAGGGAGAAGTAGGGTGCCTGGAAGAAAAATATTCCAATACTTTTAAGCTATATCCAAGAGGTTGATGATATGGAAGCCCATACCAATGCCAAGTCTTCACTGCATAGTTTACAGTTTTTTTTTAACATGTAACTTTTGCTGCCAAGATGGACTAAAAATTGTCTTTGTGTTTCATTTAAAAGCACAATGTTCGCATTAAGCACTAGAATGTTATACTATTTACAAGAGTAAAAATATCTGAGAAATAATTAGAAAATATTAAAAATAACAAAATAAAAACTAGTGAAGCAAATTGCATTTTTTACCTAAAAACTAGAGATAGCAACAATATAGCACAGAATATGCAATATATATCTAAAATGAAAATAATACAAGTGGCAGTTCAACTGCATAAGTCATGTGAAATATCTTAAGTAGTTTTTAATATTTAGGTAGTGCACTAGTTGTCACAATATTTAGGCAAAATTACAGCAAACCCCACAAAATGTTTGCCAATACTTGTGCTACATGAAGGTTATAGGGTTGTAATATACAACATTGCACTAGTCTTCCTGCTTTGCCAGAAAACAGGGACTTCCTAATAACCAACTTGTGAAAATCTTTCCCACATAATGAAAGCTGTTTTTTTTTCAAAAATACATTAATTCTATCTGTCTTCATAAAAACAAAAATGAGCCAAATATGTTAAAACGGAAAGTAGAGTCCTGTGGGGGTCAAGTCCTATTACCCTCACCAGCTTTGTTGCTGGGTTCTATTCCCGCTCCTGACCCACAACTAGTCAGACCAACACCTGAAATGAAACAGACCCGCTACCTAACCTGACCCGCAGCTGTATACCCAAACCCGACCCACAACCCCTTCAAACTCACTGTGGTTTATCCAAACCTGACCCGCAAATTGGGTAACCCATGGGTACCTGACCCGATGCAGCAATGTAATATAAAGAAATGTAAAAGTTTCCACCAAAAATAAAAAGGAGACTGTAATAATAATGGACATAACAAAGAAGCATAATCCTATAATCCAGACCTATTAGGAAATAAAGTAAGGGAGATGAAAAATATCTTGTATAAATCATAATTGACGTTGCAAGAATGCCACTTCACTGTGTAGACTAGCCCTGTATGTATGAAGAGACCATGTCATACGGAGCTCATCTAATGCTCTAAACAGTCGGTATACCATTTACTACTAGAAAGTAGTTGGTGCCACACTTATTTTTAGAAAGGACAAACTCATACAAACAAATTGATTTACTCCATTTTTGTCTTAGGTTGAATTCCTAATAACATTTAATTCATTGATAAAGGGGACACATTTGTATTGTTAAAGATGTTTCTTTAGAAAGCCAAAGAAAGAAAAGAGCCAATTCATCAAGCCCACCAGAGGCAGATCTCTGCTAATAATTTATAATTCATTAAAACATATATGCAATTGATCCATGTAAAACCATACACTATAAAATTGTTAATTATTAATATTAATTTATTAATTTATGATGCTAAAAGGTCTTCTGCAGGGGTATGATAGTTTGTATATGTTGTTATATATTTATACGTATAATATTCCATGATTATAGCATTTTATTTTGGTCCTAAATCTTTACATAAATGCTAATCAGATAAACATATATTAATAAAGGATATGATAAATTAAGAATCATACAAGCATTTAATTAAACCTAAAATAATACTTTGATAAATTCTCCCATTATTTTGTGATTATTTATACACCATAGGGGGCTCTGCAATAACTGGGTATATTAAGATATATGCAAATATAAATATATACATTTAAAAGGCATGTTTACCTACAAACTCTATCATGGCAGTGACTGACTGCAGAAAACCGGAAAAAAAACAGCATCTGTGTGAGATGCCAGATTTTCTCTGGTGAAAAAGGGTGAGGGAAGGAGAGTACAGATTTGTATTTTGGGGGTAGGCATGCCCTTTAAACAATTATATCAAATTTGTTTTAATTTGGTCTACTACTTATTAGATAGTAGTGTTTGCTTACCTGTAGACCTGAAAAATTGTTTGTTTAAACCCCAAATAATGAATCAACAAATTTATGATTTTTTGACAGTTCACTATTACTAAAATAAACATTTCTTTATAAATAGAAAATCCAAGCAAGGGATATACTACCATAAAGAAACCATATAGTTCCTCATACATCTTCTCTGGCAGTCTAAGGATAGCAACATGCACGCTTCGGTTCACATTTCTGTCCATTTGCGCTGTAATACAAGCAATATTGCACAATCCGAGTGCATGTGAGCGGCAAATTGGGGATTGCAATATGGCCACCCACATTGACATGCACTACTCTGTGTTTCTCAATTGTAAGCTCGTGAAAAACGTGCTTGTGTGGTGCACATTATCATCGCACAACCAAGCTTATCAAAATTGTTTAATAGGCAAAAAGTTCTCTGGGATGTTTTGTAACATACATATATGGGAAAAATATCATCCAAAAACTTGTTTCTATTGGCATATCTGTAGTTGTACGACCAAACCAAAGCGAAAAGGAATTTCTGTTTAAATTATCATTGACTCAATAATAACTATGTAGAATTTTTGGAAATGCAAACTATGCACACCCTATACTCAGTGCAAAAAACAGTATCTTAGGATAAGGGAAGTTACATTTAGCTTTGCCAATCTAAACAAACGTTGTGAAACTAATCCTGGGAATACATGGATTATTGTTATCTAAATGTTCAGACATTTTTTACTGAATTTCTTCCCCATCTATCTTGCCTGTGGGGAAAGTATATCTGGCCTGCCCATGCCTCTCACTAGTAGTTGTGTGAGGCCATAATCTAATCTGCAAGTGAAAACTCCACTGCCATCCAACAGCTTTAAATGCCACGCACAAGTTCAGAGATTCTCCAAAAATGTATCCAACTATAACATTCTAAAATGCACCACAGCATTTACCCAAGGGTAATCAATTCATCATGGCTAACCATTTGCTATTAACAATTGAGTATGCAATGATAACATTTACAAAAGATATTAAAGAGGATATCCACTCTCCAAAACTTAATTTTACATAGTGCATAAGCACCCCCACTAAGACATTCACCTTTCCCAAAAATGCTTCTAAATTTATATAGCACAATTTCATCACTGCAGATTTCTCCTCCTCAGCTTCCGGATCTGTTGTGATGTGATGTTGTGATGGACAGACCCTAAGATGCCTCTTCTGCTGCTGTGCAGCATATATATTACATATACAGCGGAGGGAGGGGGGATTGTGAATCTAAATGCTTGTGAGGGATTGTGCTGTTAGTTTAGAAGCATTTTTGTCAATGTTAACTTATAGGGGGTTTGTCATTACGTAAGTTAAAGTTCAGAGGACAGACATGCCCTTTGACCATAAGGCATTGGGAAATGTACGGTTCAAGTGGAACATAAGTAAAAGGTTATTTTGTGAGGTAACCACTGTTGAAAAACATTTATAAAAATCACCGATCCCAAATTCATTATTAAAATTGACTAGCTAGAATAAATATGTAGACATATTTTTACACATTTTCTAAATACACATATACACATGGCACACCAGTTACAAGTTCACATTCACAAATCCCTTACCACAAAACACTTTCATGCAAAAAATGGATGAACACATTATAGAAAATTGAATTTAAGCAATAGACACTTCAGTAGTAATAAATTAAACATTATTAAAATAGATACAAAAGGTTGTTCAAGTGTTCTTTAGTTGTCAAATTGTAATAGTTTATGTCAGATATGTCATGCAACCAAAATAAGACCTAGCAGGCACTCCATGCAATAAAGAACACATTGCTTTTTACAAAACTTTTTTTTGTCAGTCGTACTACTTGGCCACTGAAATGGTACCTGAGGCAAGAGAATCAAAACTGCACTGGAAAGCCTTGATTTGGCCTTTTCTGTTCATAGGCTGCAGAGCCTCATACTACCTAAAATATTTTTACACAAAATGATATGTTGTTAGGCTGTACTTAAGACACTTGTGCTATGCCAACATCCAAACTGTATTCTAATCAATAATATATCAAGCAACATGTTTCAAGTTACGCAGGTTGAAACCATTTTGGCATAAACAATGGAAAGCCATTCTTACAATAGTTCCGTCTTCTCACTTTTCACCTGCACATCAGTGCTTACATAGTATAGTAAACATAAGGATAGCAAAGTGCCCAGAACAGCATTGGTATTTGGCAAACCCTTGAGCTTTGCAGGGATTCCACCAGAGCCTTTACAGGTCAGATAAAGATGTGTTTTTGCTGAGCTCTTTAATTCCCTGCAGTATTCGCTTCATATGACCCACTTTCAATATCCCCAGATCCTGTAACGAAGACAGAAAGAATATTATCAATGACAGCTATTTTTAAGCGTTACCTTTTTATGTCTACTGTTAAACTGCTGTAAGTAACAAAACTTTCTTTTCTCTACATAACACATGGTATCTTAAACACAATTAGCAGTGAAGAAGAAAATACACACTTCCATGAATATTGTAATATAATGTTTTAATGTGATATGCTGCATATGTTCTGATGTGGAAGGTATAACTTGTTTGAATGAAGTGCATGTCTATTGGGGAAAATATGGAAGGAATATAATATAAAAGTCAAAAAAGGAAGAGAAAATCAAATTAATGGAAATGCCCACACATTGCCATACATGGGTTTGTAGCATTGCTTGTTAATCTAAAACTCTTGCTTGTTTTTAAGTTGCAACTCATATGTAGATTGCTGCCTTAAAGTATCAGGTTCTGCACATTTTTCTAGAAGGTGGATAAAATATTTTACTTACTAAAGGAATGCACCAAACATCCAAAAACATTAATAGAGCATAGTGCTTTCATGAATATTAAATAAAAAGGTTTTAGCTTTTTTTTCTTTTATTTTAAATGTGCAATACTAAAAAAAATAAATAAAATCAAATTAGGACAATCACAGGGAGGAACTTGGTCCCATAAGGATGGTGGCATGGGTGGTATCTAGGGCTATTGAAATTGACTGCTTGCTTTAGTTCTACTTGATGCAGATATTTAGCTTGTCACCTTTTGTGCATAAAATTAATTCACAAAAGAAAAAGCTTTTAAGTGTTAAGTGTATTTTTTCTTAAGGAATCTGTTTTTGCAGCTATGGACAACTTACATTTACATCATGGATGCCCAACATGCAAGGCAGCCTGCAGCCCCTTCCCTAGTAGTCTCAGATATCCAGGGAGGAGATTTCTCCTACCAGCTTCTTCTCAAGTATGTTATATCTTTTTATTGTAAGATGTCTTACAATATTATTTTAATACAGCAAAAGATGGTTTTGACTGCAGACATGCAAGAAATACATTCTATAATGTAACCTTTTCTCTAAAAATGGGAAATGAAGAAAATGTTATTGTCCTAAGGGTGATGAATTCTTGTTGATTATGTACAGTTCTTTTGTCCAGCTTCAAACAAGCTGGACAAAGCCAGTAAGAGGAAACATGTGTATACCTTCATTGCTTTATGCAGTGTGTGGGGGGAAAAAACGGTTTCTCGGATTATTATTTTTAATTCATGGGGGGGGGGGGGGTTAGGCTTGTGAAAAGCCCCTAGTCCCTAGTTACTTACCTCCCTGCAGATCCAAATGTCCATCATACTTGCATTTGCCCACTATGAGAAGCAAGCAAGCATTTGTTCCAGAATTCATTCAGAACCATCTCCTCAGTCCTCTCTGAGCTTATAGTGGATTTGATGTGAAGTCAGGGGAGGGGAATTTTGGAAAGGTAAGTATTATTACGGGGTACAGGGTAAAGACCTGATGGGCCCAGAATGTGCTGGGCCCCCTCTCCTTTCCACAGATATCAGATGCACTGTCCCTACTGTAATATTTTACAGCAGGGACAGTCTTTTAAAATTGTTAATGTTACCGATCGTCTATGAGACCTGTGCAGTTCGGCACTTACACATGTAAAGTAAGGTCCGTTCATTAAGTTCACACAGGAGCACTGATTGATTGGCAGATCACCTGTCCACTGGTTGGTAATTGCACAATTCAATTTGACATTCATGTACGTAAATACCATAACTAAATGCAGAAGCTAGTGCTGAGCTAAAAGAGAGGGAGTCTGTATGGTAAATAAAGTTTTATTTTTAAAAACACTCATTTTATGGGGCGCTTTTCACTGGACAATCCAGCCCAGGGATTCACACATTTTTATTTTAGTTTTAAAAGCCGTCACAGATCAAATATTTCAGATAGCAATGTAACTAAACAGTGAAATGAATACAGACACATTGTGATCTCACAGAGCCGATTTGTGCCTGTTACATAGAGAATACTGGGGACTAGGAAGGTGAAGGTACAGAGCAGCATGAGGTACCAGGATTTAGCAGAACTAGAAACACTTCCAACAGCAACCCTCCAATATAACAAATGTTCAGCAGGAGTAAGTACAGTTATATGGTGGAGGTAATATTGGAGCATTGGAAGAGCTAAAATAATAAGAGGAATATAAAACTGAAGGCAAGAGTAAGAAGGGAATGTAAAAGAAGGACAGTATGGCAATATTGATGGGAGAATCATGTATAAATGATAAGGCATACACAATGTGGGTGGAGCTGTGTAGGGGAATCAAGAAAGTGGGTAAAATAAAGGGCATGTCCACTCCCAAAACTAAAATTTGTCCCACTGCTGGCCACACTGTGTAATGTCAAAAAATCCTTACCCTTTCTCTCAGCTCCATTTGATTGTCCTGCAGTGCCTATACAAAACCTAGGAAACTGAAGAGTAGATGTTCCTGTGTGTTAAAAGGCATCTGCCTTCTAGCTTTGTGGAGCTCTCTCCCCCCTCCCTCCCTCTGCACTATAGTTTATGTTTAAAAAAATTTCAGACAATCACAGAAGAGGCTGCCGGTCCAGCCCCTATTGCCAGAAGTAGCAATACAGGCAGAGGTTGAGGGAATGAAGGTTGGTAAGTCTTTTTCTCTAGGGGGCCCCCTACATTACAGGAAAAAAATTTGGGGTGGAGATACCCTTTAATTGTTGGTTATAAGCCACCAAATGCCAGTAAGGAGGTGGAAATTAAATTCCATAAGCAGTTGGCGAATGCTGCTGGTATGGGGCATGTTCTGGTTATGGGGGAATTGATTAAAGTAAGGGAACTGCCAGCACCTTGAAAAAGTATTAAATGGTATGTCCACCCCCAAAACTAAAATTCAACCCTATAGTGGCCCAACTGTGTAGTGTTCAAAAATCCTTACCTTACATCTCTGCTCCAAATGGTTCTCCTGCAGTGCTTATCCAAATTCCAGGAAAGTGAAGAGTAGGAGCCATCAATGAGTCATATGGTCCTTGCTGCTTCCTTAACCTCAATAAGGACTGTGACATCCCTTATGTCTGCCGCATCCCCTCTAGCATTAAAACATTTTTACTATGTACCGCTGGATTGGAAAAAAGTGTTATACCAAGACCTGTAAGCCTAACATTAATGGTAGGGAAGGTGCTGGAAACTTTGTTACGGGATAATATCCTTGACTTTGTATTGATCTTATGAGTAGTAGTGACGATGGATTTATGAGAAATAGATTGTGTCACACAAATTTACTTAGTATGTAAAAATTGAAATTCAGGCATAGCAGTGGGTGTAGTATAAGCTTTTGATACTGTGCCACATAGGCGACTAATGTATAAACTGAGGACTGTTGGCCTAGAAAAAAAAACATTTGTACATGGATAGAGAATTGGTTGTTGGATCGCAAACAGAGTTATGGTAAATGGAGCTACATCCATGTGGGCTAAAGTTCTACAGTTGTGTTCAAAATTATTCAACCCCCACTGAAATTGAGTATTTTGGCCAGTTTGACAGTTAATCATTTTAGCTGGGGTTTTTTGCCTTCCTCTGGATCAACTGTTAGGGTCTTAAGATCCAAAGCTGTATTTCATCTGTACTTCATCTGTACTTTATTGATATTAACTTTGTCTAATTGTTTACGTACCAAATTCCTCATTTATACCCTTCATATTATTTCAGTCCCGGCTATAAGGACTAGGATACTCTATAGTGAATACAGAGGGGAAAAATGGTTAAGCACATTAGCCTTTTCACTACCCTCTATGCAGAGATTGTTAAATTTTAATGTACACTGTTTGGTCGACCTCCTGAGTGCTTGAAGCAAAAGGTATTTGCACATACTTTCCACTAGTGGACTTTTCAAAGGCCTATTCGGCTACTACACTTTGCTTATTTATTTACTATTTTTGGGAGTTACTGTTTTGTATGAATTGATTACTATGGTATTGGGTTGATTGCACCATATCAGTGGCTACTCTGCTATATCCATTACATAGTTTTATTCGGATTTTATGGCAGCTTTTATTATTGTCATTTTTTATTAAATGGAATATTTCAATTAATATTGCTATTTCTTTTTTTTACCACTGACTAATTATATATATTTTGCTCGTAATACATTATTTGTTAAGACAACAAATATTAAACACTCTTATCTAAAATGTGTACATAGACTTAACCATACATTAGTTAGTAAACCTACAACATTTTAAAAATATCAACCAATATTTCAATTGTAACATTGATCCCAAACCACGTTATGGCCAGGAAATGTTGTAGCATCATCAGCAGTTGAAATGTATGTTATGATCAATGTTACAATCAATTCACGTTCATGTGGGATCGAAAATCAAATTTATGTAATGTCAAGCCAGTGTATGGCTAGCATTACTCTTTTTATAGATAAAAATAGCATCAACCTTCCACACTGATCCCATTTTTTTAAACAAACAACCCCCCTAGGATTTGTTTAAATTGGTCCAATTCCAGTTTAGCAGTTAAATCATATTGAAGGATTTCTCCCTAATGCAAATATTGCTGATACTCTAGGCTGCAATTGCGGTATAACACACAAGGAGTGCAGGCCACAGGAAAGTGCATATTAGTTTCTAGAAAATTGGTAACTGAAGCCAAGCTAAAAGCACAGAACAAGGAGGGGAAAGGAAAAAGGTTACTACCAAAAGAAAAATTTAAGAGCGGATATAATAGCACAAAAGGGAATACCTTAAGATCCCGTCTTTCCAGATGTAACAGCTCAGAGCCACGAATATCATGACGGATGAAGATTTCTTTGTACTCTCCCAAACTCAGCAGATCCAGCCAAACTGCCACTTCATCTGTGCCCCATTTTTGAACTAACAAAGTTAAGAGCAAAACCCCCTTAATTTGTACATGCACAAATGCATAACAAGCATAGGTTTGGCCAAAGAGTGGAAAACATAGAAATGCAGTGCTAGCAAAGGGAAAAGTTAAAGGTGTCAACAGATTTAATGGTTTGATTGTTATCTGCATGCAGGTTAAAATCAGCGAGAATTAAACAAATGGTCTTTACAAAACAGGGTTGGTTGCTTTGCAGCCGTGCTTTCAGCATCTGTTCAATTTATTATATTTTGAAATCAACAATAAGCTCTGAAATTCCACGATTTACAGTAACTGTTAGGATCAGTGATGAAAGGTATAAGTTTAACTTGAAGTTTCATTAAAGGGACTGTCCACCCGTGGGAAAAAACGAGTATGTTGTGCAAAAACCTACAAAACCTGGACTTTGTTTGGTTTGCAAAAATTTATTCTGCTCGCAGCAAGAGATTTTATACTTAACAAGCTCTGCGATCCACCGCCACTTCCGGTCTCTGCTTTCCCTCTCCACTGCGGCTGCTGTGTTCTTTTTGTGGCCCCGAGCAGCTGCAGTGGAGACTGCTCCAGGAATGGCAATCAGTGATTGGCTGTAGAGATCACTGTCACGACCAACACTGACTGCCTTACCCGGAAGTGCAGAGCGGAGTGCAAAGCCCCGGCAGTGTATCGAGAAGAATTCATGATTGCAAACTAAACGAAATTTAGGTTTTGTAGGTTTTTGCACAACATACTTGTTTTTTCCCACAGGGGTGGACAGTCCCTTTAATACAGATGGGCACTTTTCAAATGTACATTACGTGGTTAAGATATTTCTTGATATTAAGATCTTTAAGGATATTGCAAACCTTTTATTTACAAAATTAACATATGCATAAAATTATACAACACAAGAATAAGTTATTAAAAAATGCTCTCAACGAGTCTAGAGTGTGGATACTCAAGCTTTTAATAACAAGTGTTGACAACTGCATGTAGACTTCACTTCTGTTTGAGTAAGTAAACACCATCTTTATATAAGCTATTCTTGATAAACATGCTTGTGTCCCAATTTCCTAACCTTGGGAAATCCATAGCAACAAATTAGATTTGATTTGTCTAGTGTAGTAATAATGCAATTCTTTAGCTTTGCAAAAAAGAAAAACATACCAAAAAAAGGGTATGTATAAGAACTGCACATAAGCAGAAAAGAAATAGTAAAATAGATGCAATTTTTAAAGAATAAATGTAAGAGAACAGTTATAAGTGTCACCAATTTTCTTCCTAAACCAGTTGCATTAAGGCATTTCTTTCTGTACTGTGAATGCACACTCTGTTTTGCAAATTGCAAACAGAGTTGCATAAATTTCATCATTCAAGTTGGTCATTATAGGAATGAGTTGGAAAAAAACACCACATTTATAGCACTTTTTTTTTTTTTTTTTAAATCAGAACAGGGCAGATTTTTTCAGTGATGCATTTATTAACATATTAGTATGGGTGATAGGAGTGACAATTCCTTCCTACCTTCCAATCCTCTTTCCCTCCAGAAGGTAAAAGATCACCACAAGGACATCATGCCTTGCAGCTGCCTCATCTGTTCCCCCAACACTCTTATACAGTAATACAGCACAAGTTGAAGCTAGGAGACAAACAGCTGTACAAACACGTGCTCATGCCAAACTTTCACCCAAGACCGCAATGCAGAGAAAGAAGATTTGGAGGTAGGAGTACTGGAACGGTAAATAGGGGTACTATAGTTCTCCTTTAAGGTGTATTATAGATCCCCACCTTTCCACTATTGCCTTTTTCTGAGGACAGTCCAGTTTTACTAATCCCAAAATAAGTAGCAGGCATAACCAGGAAGGTATTGGAATTTGGACAGATTGGGGCATTTTCTGTATGAATTGATAGGTCACAATAATATAAGGAGTTATGATAGTAATAACAATCTGTAGCTATGCACTAGAAAATCACTGTGTAAAGAAATCAAACTAAAAATATTTCAGGTGTAGGGCTCAAACTACTGTAGGCACAGGCGCACTGGCTGTGAATTGGTACACAATTGAACAGTTTTGCAAAATTGAGTTACTTTAATGTGTATTTAGACAGAGCGATTAACCTGAACAACGACATCTTTAGCTGTTTATCACCATTAAATAAAAAATCTAATTTTTCATGTAGTTAGGCATTTTACGATTTTCCTTATTGGTCAACAAGCATGATAGTATACTTTTGGGACCAGCTTCTGCCAATAATATACAGTGCTGGTCAACAATGTTTAAATAACATTATTTAAATACAGTGTTATAAGCACACATTTAACTGGAAATATACATTAAACGGAATAAATCAAATCTAAGAGAATGATGGTTTTAAGTATTACTCCTGTTGATTCTAAGTGCGTACATCAGGAACTGTTGAAGTACAGTATTTTATTAATATTGTGATTCAGGAACATTGCACCGAATAATAGATAGTACACTGCCTACCATTGTTTAAACCAGTAATACAAAATAGTATCATCCATTATTTAAATTAAATCTGGGTGCATAAAGATACTGACCAAATATTTGTGTCCTCTAGAAAGTTATTTTCAGCATAATTTCTACTATGAAACTACTCCACTAAGCAACTGCCCCACAGCGGGGAAGGAACATGAGAAATCATGTTACCCTAAATGACAACCTAATAAACCCGTCTCCAGACTTATTTTGGCCAGCACCTCTGTTAAAAGTATAGCATTCAATAGAAATATTGTACTCTCTATTTAAAACAAACCGAATATATATGATGATAGTATTTGTATTGTACTATTGTTCCACGGCACAATGTGATTACATCTCATTCGGCTACAGTTTGTGAATATCAACTTTTTAATATCACTTTCTGTGACTACAGTTGTTGTCGTTGTTTGTATATAAGCAGATGTCTGCATATATATATATAAATATGTATGCATAAAATTAAATGCTAAATGTATGTAGCAAGTATAAAGCAAATGCATATTGCATTCTGCCTCAATGACTGGAGAACAGGCAGACACATACCAGGCTGAAGGCTGGGCTTATTCTTTAAAACTTTCTCCCTTTTAAACTTTGGTACAATGCGGAATACTGTGCTTCTGCTGTTTCTTTTGGAATATTCCAGGGGAGGGTCCTGTTTATGACAATTGGAAAAAGAGCAGAGTGGTTAAATCTACTATTTAAAGGAGAACTAAACTTATCTTTTTTTAATCCTAATGGAAACGCTTTTATCCCCAGAATACCTATATACTCTAGTTGCATATATGTACATGAAAGAAGTAGATTCTGTAACCAAAGCTGGCCATACACTACCTCAACATTACTTGATTCGAAATTCGATCAAAGATGAATGTCAATTAAACTGTAAGATTAAGTGGAACAGTAGTTTTACCTGCTGACATTCCTGTGATGTTTCTCGGACAGATCATATTTGTGGTTTTATTTATGCACAATAATTCAATTGTAATATCCATCAGGCCATTTGGTTGTCAGAAATTCGCAGGAATGTTGAGAGGCAAGTTTGTAGTGTATGGCAAACGTTTGAAGGCTTCCATGTTGTTCACAGCTCATGTAGTCTTTCAAAAGACTGCAGCTATTGGCCACGCCCCCTGACCCTTTTCTATACAGATGTCTACACATCAATATGCAAGCCTCTGCAGTTTATTTTCCAGCATGAGTGGTACAAGAACAGCCTACCAGGAAAAATACAAAAAGGTTCGCTAATTTTACTGCCTTACACCATTTTAAACGATAAGAACTTTTATTGAATCTCCCTGTATATGTTTGTTACATCCAGGCTAGCGAGGAAAAAAAATCCAAAAGAGGAGTTTTGTTTTTGTATGAAAAGCAAAGAAATGTGTATCTGCCAGGGATAAGAGTGCTAATAGGTTTAAAAAAAAAACTACATTCAAAACCATTTGTGTGTAGCTCTAGGGTCTGATCTGTTTAGAGGACTACTTTATAGACCGAGTCTATTAATAGACAAAGGACTTAGGTGATAATAAATAAATCAAATAAAGGAACATACAATAAATGGGCTGCTGTAAAGGTTTATATGTAAATGCAGAATACCTCTTTAATTAGATATTAATTCTAGTCTGGTTTTGTTTAAGATTTCCTTTATTTCAACATTACACAACGGATATTTCATTTTAAAACTCAACATTTCCACCCACTATCAAAACATTTCCTTTAATTCTAGTTTTGTATTTTTTTTATTTTTATGGTCCTTACTATCAAACCCTTCAGGTGTTTCTTTCACTGTCCCCATTCTCAAACACGTTTTCTCATTTATAGTAAAGGTATATGAAGAGATACATGCTGCTTTCACAAGTTACTGATCCGTTAATTGCTGTAGTAACAGAAATGAACAAAGGAAGTTTTTGTTACGATTGACCTGTAATCGGAATTCTTCATTTAATAATCTAATAATGTTGCCCTATAGCAGGGATAGGCAACCAATAGATCTCCAGATGTTTGTATAGTACATCTCCTAGCATTCCCTAACTACATAATCCTTATAGAGAAATGCTGGGAGTTATAGTTTTCAAACACCTAGAGATCTATTGGTTGCCTATCACTACCCTATAGTTGCTAAACGTTTGTATTTTCCAAAATATATAGTTTGTCTGCATTTTACAGGATAGTTATGCAATGCCCCCCTGAAGGGTTGTTTGTTGCCTGCTTTTCAAAGTGAACCAATAAAATACATTTTATTTAGGCACAGTGACAGTTTCACTTTTGATTTCCTATTCAAATTCAAACATATGACAGATTTGCTTCTTCCTTCAAATATTACTGTAGTCCATTCCAACACTCTTAAAACTCAATTCTTTGTGTTTGCAATCGGTATGTAAGTGCAGTGGGCAAAGCTTAGGTGCCAAAATTTGTCTCATTAATATCAATAATCTTATTAATATTCTTCACTAATAGTACTATATGATATGGGACATTCCTGTTTCCTGCTTGTTTAGCATGAAAAGCCATTGACGTGTATCGTAAGATGCCAGAGATAAAATGTAACTGCCTGGTCACTGCATGCTTTAGAATATTAAGCAATGTTGTGTGTAGGGTAACACTTGTCTTTAAAGAGTTAAAAAAAATAGATTTTTTCCCCTGCATATTTCATACAAAAAAAGTGAAATCTCCAAAAAATGGTACATAAAATTAATTATATGGGACTTTCACTAAAATAGTTAAAAGTCGCCTTTCCAACCCCCAACCTAGAAAAGATAATTTACACATCTGATCCACATTATTTTTTTTTAATCCTGCAAAACTGCATAAGATGGGCTTTAGTGTTCTTAAGCATACCTCTTCTTCATCTGGCTGCAACACATAGTAAAGCCAAGAAATCTCGGCCAGTTTTGTAAGCTCCACTTCCACACTGTGTAGAGCTGCAGACAGAAACTCTTCATGGTTGGATTCCAATTGCTACAAAAAAAAAAAAAAAAGTCAGAATACGACTTTTCATCTCAAATCTGGCAAAGCTTTACAATATTTAAAGCTCTAAAACTGTAAAATAAGTTGTGACATTCCACAAATAATGCGGAATTCTGTATGTACAGAAAGAATTCACTGTTTTGTAGCTGAAGGTGTGCAAGACCTGCAAGAGGGGTATTTCTAAGATTAGGTAGTAAAGGGGAACTGTGCTCTACATACAAGTGTCCTCAAAACACAGACCATTCAAAAAATCTGTCGTACCTTTCAACAAGCCTAGGATGATGTTTTTAGTTGAATCTTATGTTACAGGCTTGTACATTTACACTTTCTTTTCTGCACTGTCTCTATGAGTTTCTGTGACAAGCACATAAGCTTTTTTTTCTTTCTTTTTTTTAAACTAGTTCATGCTCAGCCTTGATTGGCACAAGCTCTATAAAAATCACAACAGAGCAGGATAAGCATGCATACTAACAGGGGATCTTTCATACTGATGAAAACCCCTTTGCACAAATACCCAATTAGGAAATGAACACAAGTGATAGCAGGACACTAGCTTGTACAAGTGACACCCTTAACTTTGTACTTTTGTACTTCATACAATCAAGTTGGGGATACTGTAACTTTACTTTTATAACTCCTAAAGAAGCTTAGAAGACAACTATAGCCTCTATGAAATCGAAGGACTCGTTCCTACCTTATCCTAAAAGTTCATTTTCGGGGTGGACATGCCCTTTAACTAGCTGTTATGGAGTACTGAAACACCCCCTAACCATATTGGTACCTGCTAGCCTTTTGGGTTAATGGAATTTGCGAAGTAGCTACGCACTTGTCTGAAGCTGCTACACATTAGACTGAGAAGTAATGTTAAGTGAGAGGCTCCAGTGTCAGTGGCTGATTTATCGACTATTTAGCCAGTTACTCTACACAGTTCACTTACATTTCCCCCAAATCCAGAAGTATACAGTGGTTGGCAAAAGTATTCGGCCCCCTTGAAGTTTTCCACATTGTCACATTACTGCCACAGGTAACCAAAAGAACCTTAAGAGAAAAAAATTTCACCCACAAACCCAGAACAAGGTTTACTGGAAAGGGGAAAATTACAGTTTTATTCATAGACCATTAAGTATATTATAATTCGGGCCCAAAACTTCCGCAGGTCTAGCAATGCCCAACCTCCATATCTACTATCTAGCATCACAACTTAAATATTTTAAATCCTGGTTGTTGCCCCAACCAGAACCCCCAACAAATACACCCTTCACTCTCTATGATGCAGAATCATTATTATTCGCCTACCTACCCACACACCCCTTGGTATTTCTAGAACAACGCAGTATCACTATACCTGGGGGTGGCACCTCCCTCCACTCCCAACAATTTAAAGTCTGGAAAAGAGTCAATAAATACATTGCATTCCGTGATATATCCGAAGAATCGCTACTCTGGCACAGCCCCCACTTTCCCAATCTCGGCCTCCTCCAGACGCCCAAATCCTAGAAGAAAAGGATCACCCAATTCTCACATATTATTCAAAATCAACATCTAATCTCATTCACTGACTTTAAAGGGCATGTCCACCCCCAAAACTAATAATCCCCCCAACTACTGGCCCCCATCATGTAGTGTAGTTTAATCCTTACCTCACTCCCACTCCATGGTCTCCTGTAGTCCCCCCCCCAAAGTCCCAAAAACTGACCACCAGGAGGCTAGCAGGTCCATATAGGACACTGCCTGCTACCTGCCTCCCCGAGATCACTGCCATGCGTACTGCAGCTCTTCTCCCCTCTCCCCCCCTCCCTCTCTCCTCCCGTTCTGCTATCCCTCCCCCTAGCTTTAACCCCTAACTCAGCCTCCTCCCCCATGTCCCCCGCCCCCAATCCCCAGCCCAACCGCATACTTTTTATTTTTAGAAAGCTCCCCAATGTTTTACTTACCTCTCGCTTTCTCCTACGCGGAAGTGAGCTGCCGGCAGCCGCTCCGTGATTGGGCTGCCGCTCAGCCAATCACCAGACGCGGCTGCCGGTCCCGCCCCTCTGCTTGCATTTCACTCGCAAGCAGAGGGCCGGAGCGCAGCGAAGGAAAGAGGGGAGGTAAGTAGAGTTTGGGGGGCTTTCTGAAATTAAAATTATGCGGTTGGGCTGGGGACAGGGGGAACAACATATAAATTTTTACATTTAGGGTGGACATAGCCCTTTAAAACTATATTAAACTATATTCAATCTACCAGACACTTCCTATTCAGATACTTACAATCAAATACTGTCTTATCTCTGAATTTCAACTATACCAGTAAAACCCCACCCCATCATCAGATTAATAATACATTTTTTAATCTTTTTCTCTGATGATGGGTGGGTTTTTACTGGTATAGTTGAAACCCCGCGTTAATCTCCACTCCTACCCACCATGTTACTGAATACCCAACTCGCTGAAGTCACCAGTTATCCCTTTCGTAAACCGAATCAGACTGGGAAAATCCCTATTAAGCACACCATCAGCGCCTAACAGACTGATGCAATTCAACATAATACACCCAGCATACATAACCCCGGCAAGAAAAGCTCGAATGTCCCCCTCACTCAGTTCTAATGTCCAAATGTCACAGTATTAATGCTGACTTCTGGCACATGTTATGGGCGGTAATACAGTACAAAAATTCTGCTGGCTTAAGTGTCAGCGTGTCTATCGGGTCTATACTCCGGATCCACAGTACCTACTGTCTCCAAAACTCTGTTTCTAGGCATCCCAGAAATAGACTGCGGGAATAACCGACATGCTCCTTTTCTCAGAGAAACTCTATTCTATGCAAGGCCGCTATTATACTCACCTGGACATCACAAACGCCCCCCCCCAAATTCAGAGCCTGGAAAATAATGATCCAAAAATTCTACCAATGCTCAGACTCATTTATATTAAAAGAGGCACAGTGGACAGTTCAACTCAATCTGGTCACTATGGCATGAATAAATACAAACAAACAGACCAGCAACAAGGTCATCTTTGGCACCGGCCACACGGGAAAAAAGGAAAAAAAAAAAAACCTCCCCTCACCTCCAACTTCCCCCTCCCCTCTTACTCATGCCAAATACAGCTATAGTAAACTATAATGCCAAACCCCCCAAAACAATTGGTACATAATCTCCCTGCAATCCGTAACCTGACATATAACTATATATTGTAATGTTATTTATCCCATGTTAACTTGGTTAAATATCTGTACAACCCATCCGTAATGTTTCGATTTTCATCGGTATTACAATCCTACTTGCAAAATGTATGTACAGATGTAATGTTTTTGTCTCTCTTTTGTTGTTTTATTGTACACAATAAACGTTAAAAAAAAAAAAAATGTAAAAAAATAAATCTGCTGCCCATGTGCTGAATTCTGATGTAAAGAGGCAATGGAAAGGAAGAAAAGGCTTTACAACCTTAAGGCCGAGGGAATGGAAAGGGCCTTTAGGATTATAAAAACTGTAACAGGAGTGTAAGAAAGCAACCAAACTAGCTAAAATTAATACACTAATAGAAGAATCTAAGTACAGAATATCCTAGAGTAGACGTAGCAATAATTGGTATAAAAGTGTTTTTTTTTTTTTTGGTTAACTGAGGATATGGTACAGAAAGAAAAAAATAAGGTTAATATTAATAATCTCCTGGACCGGATAAAATACATCCTCGGGTACTTAGGGAGCTAGTTCAGTTTTATCTAGGCCATTGTTTTCTTATTTTTGCAGATTCCCTCATGTCCGGTGGTGTGCCTCTGGATTGGAAAGGGCTGATCTTATTCCATATTCAAAAAGGTATCATTCACGCCGGGTGATTACAGGCCTGTAAGTTTAACTTCAGTGGTGGGGAAGATCCTGGAAAGTTTAATAATGAACATGTTCAGAGTATGTTCAGGACTTGACATTATAAGTAGTAACCAGCATGGATTTAGGAGGAATAATCTTGTCAAACTAACTTGCTTGGCTTTTTTATGAGGAAGTAAGTATAAATTTAGACTCTGGCATAGCAGTAGATGTAGTTTACTTGGATTTTGCAAAGGCTTTTGATACAGTCCTCCATAGCGAACTAATGTATAAGCTAAGGTCTCTTGGTCTGGGGAGTCACATTTGTACATGGTTAGAAAATTGGTTGTAATAGTTGAATAGGATTCAGAGAGTAGTTTTGTAAATGAGGCTTCATCATTATGGACTAAAGTGCTAGTGGGTGTGCCCACAGGGTTCTGTGTTGGGGCCGCTTCATTTAATTCTATTTATTAATGATTTGGAAGTGGGTATTGCAGCAAGTTTTCTTTTTGCTGACGACACAAAACTTTGTCAACCATTAAAAACTTCAAAGGAAGTGTAATCGTTGCAGGGGGATCTAGACAGATTGTCACATTAGGCTGCTAAGTGGCAGATGAGATTCAACGTTGAGAAATGTAAGGTGATGCATTTTGGACTTAAAAATCCTTGTGCTACTTATACTATAAATGGCTCTGTGTTAAGTGAATCCCTGTTGGAAAGGGATCTTGGAGTTTTGGTGGATAACAAACTTAAAGGAAGCAAGCAGTTCTAAAATACTATAAACTATATCTTGAGGAATCTATCTTATAAAATTGTTAGGGTTATTATAGTGATCAACATACTTTGAGACAAAATGGGAAAAATAATTTGGATTTCAGAAATTAATAAGGCCTCATTCACACTAGGTCTGGTTTTATAAAGGTTTAGATTAACCCGGTAGGTTAAATACAAACTCACTACTGCACACACTTCTGTCTGGAGACGGACCTGTTTTCAGGAAAAAGATAGGAAAAATGGACCCAAATAAAAAGGTCTGTGTATATTGCGTAACAGGCTTATTTAAGAAGTGCACAAATGTGCCAGTGCTGTTCATCTGAAGCAACCAATCAGGTGTTATCTTTTTACTGCTCTAATTGCGGAAACAATCGGATTGCTGTAGATTAAAAAGCACAGGGTAAATGTTGCACCTTTTTAAAAATATAATTCTATTCATAATATCGTATTCATCACCTTCAAACAACATTAAAAAAAAAACACCACAGTACCTGTGCTATTCTATGATGCTGCAACTTAATCACCCTTGATACAGCCATTTGCATGCTTCCAAAAACTGCAACTACCTCCAAGATTTTATCATCAAAGGATGGTGCACCAAATATCTAGGCAGAAAGAATAAATTGTTCAGTTCCTTAATCTTTACCAGAAGTACTTAAAATTGCACATTAAAGTGCACAAATACAAAAAAAACCGGTCATTGCTTAATTAAGGAGGCAATAGAAAATGTAATATAAGCATTACAGACAGTCTTGACCAAGGATCCTCAAACTACGGCCCTCCAGATGTTTGAAAACTGCAACTCCCATCATTCCTAAAGTACTGAGGGAAGCTAGGGAATGCTTTGAGTTCTAATTCCAAACATCTGGAGGGCCATAGTTTCAGGATCCCTGGTCTTGACTGAAACTTTTAATGAAATATTAATTGAAAAATATTAATGAATTAGCTGGTATTTAAGATATTCGTTACCATATCATTATGATGTGGTGTCCAACCAAAATGTTCAAACCTGAAAATGAAAAAGGACTTTCTACGCTATAAACATGCAGAGTCTTGCCTCCAACCGTAAACAGTGACAATCATGGCTAAGGCTGGTTACAGGGTGAAAAGACTGACCATATGTTAATTTTCCTAGAAAACTAGTTATTGTCTGATCCTATCTTAGATTATACACTTCAACTTTCAGTTACCGTACTGATGAACAGAAAAGGTTAAACCATTACATGGCATAATTAATACTCTTTGCACTAAGAATAGTGGGGAAATAGTATTCCCTCTTCTAGCATAGTAACTCATTAGTCCAGTGACAGTGACATATACTAATATATTTTAGACAAATAGTAATCAAAGTTTCCAAAACTGTATATAACAATAATTTTATATACATTTAACCAGCTGTATTGCCACAGAACAATACATGTTAAGAAGAAATAATCCTTCCAGTACCACACCTAACACTACATCTGACCGTTATCTACTGTATTAGAATAAAGCTCCAGTCTCTTTCTAAGTTATAATAAGTACAATAATTAAAATACAGACAAAACTGGTAAAATTTATTAACCAGTGCTTTGCAGATCCTGTTCTATAACAAACATCAGATAGCAGAACAATTGGTATGCACCAAGTATATAATTGCTGTTGTCTGTGTTTATCTTAATAATAAATGTGAATAAATAAATAAAATAATAATTTTGCCATTATGAAAAAAAATGACATCTTATAGACCTCAGATCTAGTAAAAGAGTAATACATCCATAAAATAAAGAGAAGAAGGAGCAACAATTTAGTTCTTCAGGTAAATCTCCCAATATGTGGAACTTACATCATCTTCTTTAGTTCCGCCCCAGAAATTGGTGCCACCAGCATAGCTCGGGATGTTTAGCACAGCTATACCCTGAAGGCTGGGAAGGGGAATATACTGACCATCGCACTGAAAAATAAACACAGATAAATAAAGAAAACCTGAACCACTCTTTAATCAAAAAACACAAGTGGGATTGCTACTTGAAAATGTTAATGTTAATACATCTTGCTCCACCTGCTACCCCGTGAGGACATAAATACTCATTATACTAGTTTATAGATGGGGAAATAATACAAGACAGAGCAGGAATATAAATAGGGTATTATAGCAAAGAAAAACAACATTATTCAGGACACCTCTCTAAAGGTTCCATGTGCAGACGAAACCTTTAACTGTAAACAAGTATTAAAGGGTTTGTTCACGTGCACACACCACAGCAGCCTTTAAAGGGCATGTCCACCCCCAAAACTATAATCTCCCCCCACTATGGCCCCACCATGTATTGTAGTAAATCCTTACCTCACATCCCAGCTCCATAAAGTTATCCTGTAGTCCCCCTAGAAGTCCCAAAAACTGCCCACCAGGAGGATAGCAGAGTCCATATAGGCCTCTGCCTCCTACCTGGCCTCCGGGAGAAGTTTGGCATCGTACTGCAGCCCTTCTCCCCCTCCCGTTTTCTATCCCCTCCCCCTACCATAAAACCCCTTGGCCACATAATAGTATATGTTCCCCCAGCCCCAACCGCATAAAAATTATTTTGAAAGTCCCAGAACTGTACTTACCTTCCCTCGCTCCCCCGGCATTGAGAAGCCGGCAGCCGAGTCCGTGATTGGCTGCCTCTCAGCCAATCACGGACGCGGCTGCCGGTCCGCCCCCTACTTGCAGTGTCCGCAAGCAAAAGGCCGGGCGTCGAGGAGAGAGGAAGGTAAGTAAACATTTGGGCACTTTCTGAAATTAATTTTATAGCGGTTGGGGCTGGGGGTTGTATTCTATTACATGCTAAAAGTTTTTATTAAGGGTGGACATGCTCTTTATATTTACAAGCAAGACCCCTCCAAACACTTAACGGTAACACCATCAGTCAAGGCTGTGACAATGATATTGCAACCAATGTCTTACATCTGCTTCCTGAGTTGATTCCTCTGTGGCTGTGTGAGCTTTTAACAAGTTCATAAAGCATTCACAATAAAGTTTTAAGGGGCCGAACCAACATAATAAACTATTTCGGCCTAAAATGTAGACCGTGCCATGAGGAACAATCAGGGTTACTCAATAAAAGTTCTTATCGTTTAAAATGGTGGTAATTTTGCCCCAACCCCCTCACATATTACTCCATAGTGGCCAAACCAACACCCTAAACAAAAACAACAACACATCAATCCCCATTACTAAGTCTGAATATGTAGTGTATGATAACAGTCTCTCACCGGTGTACCTAACTATGAGATCCACTGATTATCTGATATATGAACACCAGCCACTGGCCAGGCCCGGCTCTCTCTCGAATTAATCAAACCCGTGGAGCCACACAACTAACTCCCATCCACAATAACCCAAGATCCAGGAGCAGAAGAATGGTTACCCTCCTTCCCTGCAGAAACTGCACTCATGTGCATCCCCTCAATCAAGTACCACATACAGTGGAACAAGTTACTGTTATGTTTTAAGTTAATGGTTAACACCGCCCCCCTTACTTAACTACAATGTAATACTGCAAACCAATCGCATAGAACCTCCTTGCCTCTCTCCCTCCCCGGTGTGCCGCTGCCTCTCCATGACCTGACCTCTGCTATGTCTCTACCATTAAAAATTCTAACATGGAATGTCAGAGGTCTAAACAACCCGTCTAAAAGACTCTCCGTCTTCACCCAGATAAGATCCACACAGGCTGATATAATATGTCTCCAAGAGACCCACTTACTCTAGCCTACAGGTTATCTTCAAAGACCATGGAACAGCTGGACAGTGCTTAGTACACACTCCTCTTACTCATGCGGAGTCTCAATATTAATAAATAAGCAATTAAGATGTTATTCAAGAAGTCAAATCTGACAAAAGAGGAAAATATCTATGTCTAGCCCTCACCATAAACTCTGGTCTGGTTTGCGATAATCGGTATATATGATCCTCCACCTGCACATCAGCAACCCCTAAAAGAAACTCTTTCATTATCACAAAATACCCGCAAGCACATTATATGTCTAGGTGACTTCAACGCCCTTATGAACCCAGTTCAGGCAAACTAAGCTCACCCCACATCAGGCAACAAACCCCCTCCAACCTCCTCCCTTTCCACCTATACCCGGAGCGGGCCTCATAGACGCGGGAGACTGCGCCACCCGCATAAGAAAGAATACACCTGCCACTCTAGAACGTACAACACACTATCGAGAATAGACTATATATTTATCAACAAAAGACTATCTCCTAACATCGTGGACATCTGCATCTGACAGGGGCATATCCGATCACTTCCCTATCTTTTAAACCTCAAACTCCCCACCACACACTCACCCACAACACGCCCATGGCGCTTCCCCCCTTTTGGATTAATCTTTCCTCCTGGAGACACGATCCCCGACCAAATCGACACCTACTTCCATTTTAACAACAATGATGTAAATGTCAACAATACCTGGATGCGTTCAAAGCAGTTCGCGGAGTACTGCAGTCCACCATCTCCCATATCAAACACTTGACCTCTGATAGGGAAAATGGGTAACAAGATCCTTGATGGAAGCCGAATCCAACTATGTAAATAACCCCACACCCACCACTAAAGCAACCTGGCTCAACACACAAAACCTCTACAATGCATTCACCACGAAAAACATGCACGGAAAGAATTCTTTGTCAAACATCTAACTACTTCGAACATGGCCACCATCATCCAAACTTCTGGCTTGGTTGCCCACGGTCCATCAGACCAGAACGTAATTAACCAAATAAATGACACTAACCTCAACGAAATTACAGATACACATGGAATCCTGAAATGTTTTACAGAATATACTCCACACATACCAATCCCAACTACGCCCGTCAACCACACCAACTGAACACTTCCTCACAAGAGTACAATTCCCTCAACTTGAACAACAAGATGCGCTCCTCCTGACGCAGACATAACCAAGAGGAACTCCAGAGTCACTACAGATTATGTCAGTGGGCAAAACCCCACCAGATGGAATACCAGTAGAAATATACAAAAATATGAACAACAAATCCTACCACAACTACTACAAGTTACTCCGCTGCCCTCCACTCTCAAAAACTCCCAACATCTATGTACGAAGCACATATCATTCTCTTACTAAAAACAGGAAAAGACCCCACCAACTGTAGCTCCTACAGACCAATATCTCTCCTCAACACAGATTACAAAATACTTGCCAAAATCTTAGCCACCGTACCAAAAATAATCCTAAATAATACACCCCGGACCACACAGGCTTAATGCCAGGCAAATCAACTTCCATAAATATTAGGAAAACCTTGAAATACTTAAGTAGACCACGACAACGCCGGCTCAAGGATAATGCTCTCCCTAGATGCTTAAAAGGCTTCGACGTCGATCGAATGGCATTATCATGGGAATGTCTAAGGAGGTTCGGCTTCGGCCCCAGATTTATCAAATGGACACACAGCTATATGCCATCTCACAGCAGCGATCAGAATAACGGCACTTCATCTAGCACCTTCCCCCTTTTCAGAGGCACCCATATCTCTTCGCAATCGCTATTGAACTACTAGCCATCAGACTGCGATCACACCCAGATATCACTGGATTCAATCTAGGTCAACACTCCTCACGTCTGAGCCTATACACCAGATGACATGATAATATACCTAGCCGACCCGGACCGCTCTCTCCGCTCTGTGTATACTACACAAATTCGGCCCACCCTCGGGACTCTATATCAACTGGGATAAATCCTGCCTATTCCCCTGGACAAAGAGTGCACAATCCTGCGTTGCCAAACACCTAATATCAATAACTAGTACCTTCATATACCTTGGAATACACACTCCCCCTCTCAATTTTTTACACTCAATGTTGCCCCCCTGACAGATCTGGTAAGCAAGAAAATTAAAACATGGCAAAATTTGCCCATTACCTCATAGGGCGTATTAATCTAGTGAAATCATCCTACTACTCAAATCTTTCAACACACCAAAGCTATATCCCGGACAATTTCTTCAAAAAAGAGTCGAAGCGCTAACAGGGCCCAAAACTTCCGCAGTCTAGCATGCCCAACCTCCATATCTACTATCCGCATCACAACTTAAATATTTTAAATCCTGGTTGTTGCCCCAACCAGAACCCCCAACAAATACACCCTTCACTCTCTATGATGCAGAATCATTATTATTCGCCTACCTACCCACACACCCCTTGGTATTTCTAGAACAACGCAGTATCACTATACCTGGGTTGGCACCTCCCTCCACTCCCAACAATTTAAAGTCTGGAAAAAGTCAATAAATACATTGCATTCCGTGATATATCCAAAAATCGCTACTCTGGCACAACCCCCACTTTCCCAATCTAGCCTCCTTCCCAGACGCCCAAATCCTAGAAGAAAAGGGATCACCCAATTCTCACATATATTCAAAATCAACATCTAATCTCATTCCTGACTTTAAAGGGCATGTCCACCCCCAAAACTATAATCCCCTCCAACTACTGGCCCCATCATGTAGTGTAGTTTAATCCTTACCTCACATCCCAGCTCCATAGGGTTCTCCTGTAGTCCCCCCCCAAAGTCCCAAAAACTGACCACCAGGAGGCTAGCAGGTCCATATAGGACACTGCCTGCTACCTGGCCTCCGGAGATCACTGCCATGCGTACTGCAGCTCTTCTCCCCTCCCTCCCTCCCCTCCCGTTCTGCTATCCCTCCCCCTAGCGTTTAACCCCTTTAACACAGCCTTCCCCCATGTCCCCCAGCCCCAACCGCATACTTTTTATTTTTAGAAAGCTCCCCAATGTTTTACTACCTCTCCTCTCGCTTTCCTACGCGGAAGTGAGCTGCCGGCAGCCGCGTCCGTGATTGGGCTGCCGCTCAGCCAATCACAGACGCGGCTGCCGGTCCCCCCCTGCTTGCAGAATCTCGCAAGCAAGGGCGGGAGCGCAGCGAAGGAAAGAGGGGAGGTAAGTAGAGTTTGGGGGGCTTTCTGAAATTAAAATTATGCGGTTGGGCTGGGCGAGGGGGAACAACATATAAATTTTACTTTTAGGGTGGACATAGCCTTAAAACTATATTAACTATATTCAATCTACCAGACACCTTCCTATTCAGATACTTACAAATCAAATACTGTCTTATCTCTGAATTTCAGCCACTATACCAGTAAAACCCCACCCCATCATCAGATTATAAATAATTTTAATTGTTATCTGATGAGGTTTTACGGAGAAACCCCGCTTAATCTCCCACTCCTACACCATGTTACTGAATACCCACTCGCTGAAGTCACCAAGTTATCCCTTTCGATAACGAATCAGACTGGGAAAATCCCATATTAAAGCATCACATCAGCGCCTAAGACTGATGCAATTCAACATAAACACCAGGCATACATAACCCCGGCAAGAAAAGCTCGAATGTCCCCCTCACTCAGTTCTGAATGTCCAATGTCACAGTATTAATGCTGACTTCTGGCACATGTTATGGGCGTGTAATACAGTACAAAAATTCTGGCGTAAGGTCGCAGCGTGTCTATCGGGTCTACTCGGATCCACAGTACCTACTGATCCTAAACTCTGTATTCTAGGCATCCCAGAAATAGACTGCGGGAATAACCGACAGCTCACTTTTCTCAGAGAAACTCTATTCTATGCAAGGCGCTCTATTATACTCACCTGGACATCACAAACGCCCCCCAAATTCAGAGCCTGGAAAATAATGATCCAAAAAATGCTACCAATGCTCAGACTCATTTATATTAAAAGAGGCACAGTGGACAGGTTCAACTCAATCTGGTCACTATGGCATGAATAAATACAAACAAACAGACAGCAACAAGGTCATCTTGGCACACGGCACACCGGGGAAAAAAGGAAAAAAAAAAAACCTCCCCTCACCTCCAACTTCCCCTCCCCTCTTACTCATGCCTAAATACGCATATATGTAAACTATAATAATGCAACCCCCCAAAACAATTGGTACATAATCTCCCTAGCAATCCTGTAACCTGAAATATAACTATATATTGAATGTTATTTATCCCTGTTAACTTGGTTAAAATATCTGTACAACCCATCCGTAATGTGTTCGATTTCATCGGTATTACAATCCTACTGCAAATGTATGTACAGATGTAATGTTTTTGTCTCTCTTTTTGTTGTTTTATTGTACACAATAAACAGTTAAAAAAAAAAAAATGTAAAAAAAATAAATCTGCGCCCATGTGGCTGAATTGATGTAAAGAGGCAAATGGAAAGGGAAGAAAAAGGCATTTAAACCCTTTAAGGCCGAGGGAAGGGAAAGGGCCTTTAGGATTATAAAACTGTAACAGGATTGTAAGAAAGCAACCAAACTAGCTAAAATTAATACACTTATAGAACAGATCTAAGTACAGATAACCTAGATTATAGTAGCAATATGGTATAAAAGTTTTTTTTTTTTTTGGTTAACTGAGGATATGGTACAGAAAGAAAAAAATAATTAATATTAATAAATCTCCTGGACCGGATAAAATACATCCTCGGGTACTTAGGGAGCAAGTTCAGTTTTATCTAGGCCATTTTTCTTTTATTTTTGCAGATTCCCTCATGTCCGGTGGTGTGCCTCTGGATTGGAAAAGGGCTGATCTTATTCCAATATTCAAAAAGGGTATCATTCACAGCCGGGTAGATTACAGGCCTGTAAGTTTAACTTCAGTGGTGGGGAAGATCCTGGAAAGTTTAATAATGAACATGTTTAGAGTATGTTTCAAGGACTGACATTATAGTAGTAACCAGCATGGATTTAGGAGGAATAGTCTTGTCAAACTAACTTGCTTGGCTTTATGAGGAAGTAAGTAGAAATTTAGACTCTGGCATAGCAGTAGATGTAGTTTACTTGGATTTTGCAAAGGCTTTTGATACAGTCCTCCATAGGCGACTAATGTATAAGCTAAGGTCTCTTGGTCTGGGGAGTCACATTGTACATGGATAAGAAAATTGGTTAGTAATAGTTGAATAGGATCAGGAAGTAGTTGTAAATGAGGCTTCATCTTATGGACTAAAGTGCTAAGTGGGGTGCCCAGGGTTCTGTGTTGGGGCCGCTTCTATTTAATCATTTTTAATGATTTGGAAGTGGGTATTGTCAGCAAGGTTTCTGTGTTGGCTGACGACACAAAACTTTGTCAACCATTAAAAACTTCAAGGAAGTGTAATCGTTGCAGGGGGATCTAGACAGATTGTCACATTAGGCTGCTAAGTGGCAGATAGATCAACGTTGAGAAATGTAAGGTGATGCATTTTGGACTTAAAAATCCTTGTGCACTTATACTATAAATGGCTCTGTTTAAGTGAATCCCTGTTGGAAAGGGATCTTGGAGTTTTGGTGGATAACAAACTTAAAGGAAGCAAGCAGTGCTAAAATACTATAAACTATTCTTGAGGAATCTATCTTATAAAATTGTTAGGGTTATATAGTGATCAACATACTTTGAGACAAAATGGAAAAATAATTTGGATTTCAGAAATTAATAAGGCTCATTCACACTAGGTCTGGTTTTATAAAGTTTTAGATTAACCCGGTAGGTTAATACAAACTCACTACTGCACACACTTCTGTCTGAGACGGACCTGTTTTCAGGAAAAAGATAGAAAAATGGACCCAAATAAAAGGTCTGTGTATATTGCGTAACAGGCTTTTAAGAAGTGCACAAATGTGCCAGTGCTGTTCATCTGAAGCAACCAATCAGGTGTTATCTTTTTACTGCTCTAATTGCGGAAACAATCGGATTGCTGTAGATTAAAAAGCACAGGGTAAATGTTGCCCCTTTTTAAAAATATAATTCTATTCATATATCTATTCATCACCTTCAAACAACATTAAAAAAAAAACCACCACAGTACCTGTGCTATTCTATGATGCTGCAACTTAATCACCCTTGATACAGCCATTTGCATGCTCCAAAAACTAAACTGCAACTACCTCCAAGATTTTATCATCAAAGGATGGTGCACCAATATCTAGGCAGAAAGAAATAATTGTTCAGTTCCTTAATCTTTACCAGAAGTACTTAAAATTGCACATTAGTGCACAAATACAAAAAACGGTCATGCTTAATTAAGGAGGGCAATAGAAATGTAATATAAGCATTACAGACAGTCTTGACCAAGGATCCTCAAACTACGGCCCTCCAGATGTTTGAAACTGCAACTCCCATCATTCCTAATACTGAGGGAAGCTAGGGAATGCTTTGAGTTCTAATTCCAAACATCTGGAGGGCCATAGTTTCAGGATCCCTGTCTTGACTGAAACTTTTATGAAATATTAATTGAAAAATATTAATGAATTACTGGTATTTAAGATATCCGTTACCATATCATTTGATGTGGTGTCCAACCAAATGTTCAAACCTGAAAAGGAAAAAGGACTTTCTACGCTATAAACATGCGAGTCTTGCCTCCAACCGTAAACAGTGACAATCATGGCTAAGGCTGGTTACAGGGTGAAAAGACTGACCATGTTAATTTTCCTAGAAACTAGTTATTGTCTGATCCTATCTTAGTATATACACTTCAACTTTCAGTTACCGTACTGATACGAAAAGGTTAAACCATTACATGGCATAATTATACTCTTGCACTAAGATAGTGGGGAAATATTATTCCCTCTTCTAGCATAGTAACTCATTAGTCCAGTGACAGTGACATATACTAATATATTTTAGACAAATAGTAATCAAAGTTTCCAAACTGTATATAACAATAATTTTTATACATTTAACCACTGTATTGCCACAGAACAATACATGTTAAGAAGAAATAATCCTTCCAGTACCACACCTAACACTACATCTGACCGTTATCTACTGTATTAGAATAAAGCTCCGTCTCTTTCTAAGTTATATAAGTACAATAATTAAAATACAGACAAAACTGGTAAAATTTTTACCAGTGCTTTGCAGATCCTGTTCTATAACAAACTCAGATAGCAGAACAATTGGTAGCACCAAGTATATAATTGCGGTTGTCTGTGTTTATCTTAATAATAAATGTGAATAAATAAATAAATAATAATTTTGCCATTATGAAAAAAAATGACATCTTATAGACTCAGATCTAGTAAAAGAGTAATCCATCCTAAAAATAAAAGAGAGAAGGAGCAACAATTTAGTTCTTCAGGTAAATCTCCCAATATGTGGAACTTCACTCATCTTCTTTAGTTCCGCCCCAGAAATTGGTGCCACCAGCATAGCTCGGGATGTTTAGCACAGCTATCCCCTGAAGGCTGGAAGGGGAATATACTGACCATCGCACTGAAAAATAAACACAGAATAAATAAAGAAACACTGAACCACTCTTTAAAAACCAAGTGGGATTGCTACTTGAAAATGTTAATGTTAATACATCTTGCTCCACCTGCTAACCCCGTAGGACATAAATACTCATTATACTAGTTATAATGGGGAAATAATACAAGACAGAGCAGGAATATAAATAGGGTATTATAGCAAAGAAAAACAACATTTTCAGGACACCTCTCTAAAGGTTCCATGTGCAGACGAAACCTTTAACTGTAAACAAGTATTAAAGGGTTTGTTCACGTGCACACACCACAGCAGCCTTTAAAGGGCATGTCCACCCCCAAAACTATAATCCCCCCCACTAATGGCCCCACCTGTAGTGTAGTAAAATCCTTACCTCACATCCCAGCTCCATAAAGTTATCCTGTAGTCCCCCCAGAAAGTCCCAAAAACTGCCCACCGGAGGATAGCAGAGTCCATATAGGACTCTGCCTCCTACCTGGCCTCCGGGAGAAGTTTGGCATGCGTACTGCAGCCCTTCTCCCCCTCCCGTTTTGCTATCCCTC